>JAQPPZ010017146.1:0-1200000 GCA_028583015.1 Wollemia nobilis | reverse complement strand
ATTTGAAAAACTTTAGGAAATTATCAAAGGAACAAAAACTAAACCAACTTTAGGTGATATAGAGATTTAGAAGTTCAAATAAAGTGATGCTAAGGCATTAATGATAATAATATTTGCCATCACAAATGAAATACAAGCTTACATTAGTTCAATAGGAACATCTACAGAAGCTTGGAAAATATTAGAGAAAATATTTGAAGAGAAAAATAAAACCACTATCTTAAATATTCAAACTCAATTACATTCCTTGAAAATGAATAGTGGAGAAAATATAGAACTATTCCTAAAGAAGGTAGAAGACATTAAGGGAAAACTATTAAATTTTGGAGAAAAAGTTGAAGATAAATTCCTTGTTCAAGTAACCATGAGAGCACTTCTAGATAGCTACAAGCATCTAGTTACATATTTAGAGGTTCTAAGTAAATATACATCATTTGATGAACTAATCAACATTCTTCAAGAATATGAGGTAGAAAGCACAGTGAAAGATGAAATGACTAACATTGCATTGGTTTCAAAAGATACTCCACAGAGAAATATAACCTCATCTTCAAAAGGATACAGACAAGGGAATAACATATATTATCAGATATGTAAGAGAAAATGTCATAGCACTGATTACTGTGGATTCAATCCATGAATATAGAATCGAGGAAATCAAATGAACTATGAAATCCAACTAAATAGGGTATTCCAACTAAGGCAATATCAAAATAATCCACCTCAGCAACAGTTTTAGTGTCAAAACAATTATCCGCAATTGAAATATCGAGAAGGGAATCAGAAAGGACACCTAGCTCATAGGATTGAAGAAATTGAAGAACTGGAAGATCCTACAAATGATCATGAAGTTAAAGCTCTTTCAGAAAGGATAGAATTTTATGAAGATACTACTACTTGCTTGAAAAGGTTATAGAAAACAGAGGAGGAGAGTACAAACTCCAAGATCAAGATGAAGATCCATATTGAAGACTAAAGTCTTCAATACCTAAATAATGTAATACAGGGGGATGTTAGAGTATATTACATTATTTAGGTACATGTCAATGTACCACCTTTGGTACATTATTAGAGTAGGAGTTTAATTTAGAGTAAGATTAAGTATTTGTTTGGGGAAGAAGTAATAAATGCACAAGTTTCAATGTACAATGATGTAAATGTACAAGGAGTCCACATGTACATGAGTTATAGGAAAGGTAGTTGGGAAGAGTAAGGGCCAAGTAACTTATCTTCTTATATATAGGCCCCATACTTAATAGAGAAAAAAAATATAGGAGATATTACTATGGAGTAGTGAGTAGATACAATGTAGTTTCCATTAGAGTTGTGGAGTGTTCATTTCCTCCATTACATTTCATTGTACTATTTTTGTAACTTTTTATTAATCACATATTTCAGCATTCTTTGAGAATTCCATTATCTTACTTTTCTGTATATTTTACATCTTGTGATTGCTTTCTCCCATATCATACATTATAAAAATCTAATGAAAAGTACATATGTTTTATTTTTCTCCCTTGATTTTTATTCTTTGGATAGTATTTCCCTCTATTTTCTTTGAGTCAATTCCCATTTTAGTTTTTTTTCCTTTTTTCAATATTCCCACTATCTTTTATCCATCTTCTTCCCTCTTATGCTGAATTTTATCTAACATAATAAAAATTTATTTTATTGTTGATATAATCTTGTATCAAAAATAAAAAATATAAAAATGGGTTTTACAATTGAATCACTCATGAAGGTAAGTGACACACTTGTTGAGCCTATCCATTGTGAGCCAATCATCCAAGTAGGTGAATTGTCCCCTAAATTATTGAAAAATCTACCCAGATGGTCCTCATTCCAGGCATAGTAAGGTGTGGGTAAGATTGAGATCACATGGTATGGAGTCTATAAATCCTCACCCAAGGCATTCCCCTTACCTACTTTCACAATTTTTATCCCTCAGTTTCAAACCTTGCTCCAAATGATCTTGTTGCTTTCATTACTTGAATGAAATAAAATATGTCTCCCTTTCTCTCAAGTGAATCACTCAATGCATACCATATTTTTTACCAATCCATGTGTTCCCTCTATAGATACACAATACCTATCAAACCAAATGTCTTAAACCAGTTGGGTAGAGCCTCATCGAGGATCCCTATAATGACTTTCATTAAAAACTACTTTGATAAGGAAGCAATTTTGTATTAAAGGGCTTGTCATTATAGTTTGTGCTAGCAATTCACTAGCTTAAAAAAGAAAATCGCTAATCTCCTAGAATATCACTACATGACAATTTACAAGTGCAAGAAGCAAATCATCTATTTTCTAAGTGAATCGCTTAAGTTTTTGAATAAATTACCTACTAAGGAGAAAAATTGGCCAAGTTGGTTCAAGCTAGAAAATCAATAGTAAAGCAATAAAATTACTCATAGTTGCAATCAACTTCCTTGTATTTTCAACCAAATCGCTCCAAAGATAACAATTTCCTAAGTTGCCTAAAAGGAGAAAATTACTTTGCTTTTCAAGTGATTTGCTCAATAACCCAAGCAAATCCCTCCATATCCTAAACTTAGCAAAATCTTCCAAAATTTTCCATAAATCCATATTTTCATGTTTTCTCCTTCCTAGACATCAATGACACATCACCTATAATAGAATACGTGTAACTACCAAAGATCAATCTAGTGTTACCTCCATCTAATACTGTCACTTTGCCCACATTTGCTCCATCTTCACCTATATAGATGCTACCCTAGGAAGCTAAGTTATATAAATAAAAGGGAAAGAAGATGAGAAGAAAGAGAAAGAGGTACTCCTCCCCTCCTCGTAAGAGACCTGAAGAACTTTTTGATGATCCCTATAGGATGATTGAGGAGGGGAAGTACAAAAAATCTATTGGGTAAGTTAAAAGAGAAACATTGAGGTAATTTAACTTGGAACCCTAGATAGATTGGTGGAGCATCAATTTAATCTAGATATTGGGGCTAACTATAAAATTGTACTCCATGTGTGGATCTTCCTATAACTTAATGAAGCATGTGCTAAAATATACGACCTCTCTCGATGCAACTTTAGACCCCATCTATTAAGTGAAGAGTTGTTAGCTTTTGATGATATCTATTTAAGGAAATGAAACCACAAGATCTAAAATGAGCAAGCAATTTTAACTATATGATAATGGCAATATAATATGCAGGAAAAATATATGAGAAACTTTTGCAATAACTTAGAAAATAGCCATTAATGAAATCTCACAAAAATAGTACAATGTAATATAATGGAGGTCTCAAACACTCCAAAAATTCATGCAAGATCTACATTGTATCTACTTTCCTATTCTATATGCTTCTCTCTACCATCCTCTACTATCCTCATTTACTTCACTCTATCAAAGGCCTATATATAGGGAGATATATCCCTTGGCATTTCATCTACCCATGACTCATGTACATGTGGACTACATGCACATTTACATCATTACATATTCTAACACTTGTGCATTTATTACATTGCATAAAGTAAATACTCAAACCTTAATCTAATATAAACTCCTAATCTAAATATGTACCCAAGGTGGTACATTGGCATGTACAAAATAATGTAATATATTCCAGCATCCCCTATATTACATTATTTTGGTATTGAAGACTTTAGTCTTCAATATGGTCTTCATCTTTTGAATGTTCTTTAGCTTGATCAAGTTCTTTGTATTATATTCAATTTACTTTGCATTGTATGCCTCCTTTTTCAGGTTCCTCTTCTTCTTATTCTTTAACTTCATCATTAGAGTTAGTCTTTGTGCTTTCACGAGCTATCATGCTATCATTAGATTTTGGCAAAAATATTTTTTTTGACTTTGTCCTTCTCATCACAATTCTTCTTTAGTACAAAATCTTCTGAAAAATAACTTAAAGCATCATGATAAGATCTTGAGTTAGAAGAACTTGAAGTATCAATACTGCATGATGATTGAAATATCTTCTCTAAGAAGGATTCATCTATTTTTATTTTCTCTTTAAGTGATTCAATCAATACTTTTTGTTCTACATTCTCATATTTGTAATATTTGAATGTAAGTAATGCCATATACAATATGCTACCAATGTATAAAGGAATTTAAATATCATCCTTTCCATTATCAATCACTTCAGTGATTCTAGCATGTAGATAATATTCCAGAGTTTTAAAGTTTTCTTCTAAGGCTTCACTATAGATCACTTTTGAAGTAAGATCTAAGTTTCCTTCAAACTTTGTAAGTAAATTCTTGATTCCAATTTTTATGACATTTACCCTTTCCTTTCTAATGATGTTTTTCATATCTTTATTCATTGTATTATTTGAAGTAGACATCCTTTTTGCTCCTTAGTATTTGATATTGAGAATTTTTGATAGAATATTTTATCTTTCAAAACCTTTGAAGTTGTCTACCTTATGACTCCCTAGTTTATTGAGTATTTGATAATACCTTTTCAATTCTCAAGTTTTGTAGAACCCCTTATATCTCCCAAGTAATTAGAATATATTATGATCTTGATAAAGTGCTTAGCTTTCTTTAAATTTCCTTTGAGTTGAATCCCTAATGTTTTGATGACAATTTTAATATAATGTTCAACTTCTATATTTCACCTTATTTCTCCCTATTGATATTTTAATGCACTTTCAATTTGATAATGTTCTCTATTTTCCAAGACCTTATAGTTGGATTCCTTTTGTCCCTTCAATTTGTATAAGAGACTAGTATCAACAATAATTTCCAACTTTCAAGCAATTCTATGTTTTGCTTCCCATATCATTTAATTCTCAAATATATGGTTTCTAAATTTCAAGATATTTAATTTGGTGTTGAACTCCTTATATCTCCCTAATTAGAAATTTAGAAAATGATAATATTTTCAAATTAATGCTTCAATTTCAAGGTAGAAAACCTTATATCTCCTAATTTAATAATTTGTAAATATTTTGATACTTGAATCTCAAATAATACAATTTTGAAAAAACTCTTAAAGTTATAATATCCTTACTTTAATTGCCTTTCTAATCCATCAATGAATTATCTAAGGTTGTAATTTCCTTATATCTCCATGCAATGATTAGTTAAACTTAACCTTAGGAATAATAGACCTTATGTCTCCTTAAACTTGATGGAAATCAAATATTAATTGAATGTCACTATACCTTTGTTGTGAAGTGTTATGTGTTGATTGGCTTCTCCTTTGACTGCACTTTCAAACTATTCGAACACTGTATTCTCCTTAGTCTTCAAGGTATGATACTATTGTATTAATTGCACCTCTTTCAATGGTACACTTCTTTACTTTAGACTATTCTCTTCTCTGCTTCAATGCTATCTAACCTTGAAAGCTTGATATATGTGCACTCTTCAAGCTTGGGCTATTAATACTTCACTATCTCCCTTTGTATTATGTGCCACATGGTATTTAAGTTACCCTTGAATATTGTTCTTCCTTTTTAGGTGGCACAAAGATGTAATATTTAGAAGACATTGATTTAGGTGGTGTAGGTGTTATTTCAACCTTTGGATGTTGAAATAATGATGATTTATTCCCTCCTTGCTTGTATGGGGTGTTACTAAGGACTGTTGATATTAGGTGGTATAGGTGCAGGCATTATTTCAAACTTGAATGATATATTCCCTCCTGAGGCATTACTAAGAATTCATTGGTGCTCTTCTCCTTTGTGCCAAATGGCATATGATTCCTTTATTTATTGTGACAAGTGGTAACTTCTTCTCTTGCATGTAACCTAGCACTCAACATTCCCTTCTCTTCCTTAACGTACTTTCCAACTCCTTGCAAGTTGTTTGGTCTTCTCTTGTAATAAAAATGTGTTTCTTGATCTCCAATGAAGGTGGCTCCTCCTTTGGTGGTGTTTTGATGCTCCTTTCCTTGGTGGCTGCTCGACCAATATTATTTCCTATTTCACTTGGGTAACACTTGTTATTTGTGTTATTTTCCTTGCTACTTGCACCCTCATCCTTGCTTAGTCTTCATATCCTATTTTAAGTCTCTTTCTACAGGCTTATTTTCACTGTGGTGCTACCTTATTACAACTATGGCATACTATTTAGTATCTTTATAAACCTCGAATGAGATAAATTTGAGCCCTTAGTTGAATCTTTTTCCTTCACTTCATAGCTTCTTATTTAAAATTGATAATACTACCACTAATGACTACAACCTTTGTGCCTCTTTGGTGTCTTAAGACACTTCAACTTTTGTCTTCCTTTTGCTACTTTAGAGAAGACAAATATGGTGCTATTATAAACTAAAAATAAATTTGTTATAAACTATGATAGAATACCTTTATTGCACCATAATTTTGAGATATTTTTAGTCTCTTTTTGTAGCTTCCCTTCTTGTCTTTAGTATGGTGGCACCTTCTCTATTTCTTGGTGGTTGTAGTGCTCCTTTGGTGGCTTCTCTTCACCAAGACTTGTTGTAGCTTTACCTGTGTTTAATGGTGTCTTTTGACACTCTAACTCAACCTTATTATTATGCACTATTCTTCCTTCTCTTGCTTAATATTAATGCACTTTGATAGCTCTTAGAAATAAATTGTATTAAGCACTATCTATTTCTTCTTATTACTCCTTTTAAGAAACTCATAACACTAACTTGTGTTGATGTATTTTACAGGTTTCAAGATGATAATGCTACCTCCTTAACTTGAAAACCTTTAAAATAAAACTCCTTATTGCTACCTTTAATAACTTTAATATGGTGTTTTTCAAGGAACTTAAATAATACTTGAATAAGAAACTTTAATAACACCAATTATAAAATATTATATTGAACTCCTTGTAGCAATATTGCTTGGTGATTTGGCTCACTTGTTTGCTACCTTGGATTTTTAAATTTTACAACTTCAAATCCTTGTACTTTGCTGCCCTAAAATTTGTAAATTTTCAGCTCTAATTGCTACCCTCTTGTTGTCTTCAACTCTATAAATTTTTAGCTTCTAATATAGCCAATTACTTCTACATTTTGGTTGTCCTAAACTCCTCTATTTAGCATCTTTATGTCATATTAACTTTACTATCCTGTGAATTTTCAACTTCTGCTATAAAAACAAAAATATTCTCCTTTGAAAATCAGCCTTTAAATCCTTTGTGGTTGTCTTCATAAACCTCTAATCTGGGGGCTTATTCTAGCTAATTTCTCCTTTAATATCCTTGTCAAATTCTGACTTCAACCTTGGTCTATTTATTGGCATTATTCTCAAGAATCTAAATCTCTTGAGATATACAAGAATCCTTCCAAAATTTGACAAACTTATTACCAAATTCTTCTTCCTTTTGGGCTTGTTGTCGGATGGCAACAATTATTTCAAATCCTTTTATCAGGAACTTCTCCTTGTTGGAAATCTTCTCCAATGGGATTTCCTAGCCTTCTCATTCTTTCTCCTTCCAAATTTTCTTTAGACCTCTTCTCTTGGGTCTTTAATTTTTGTAGCTTCTAAAATATTCAATAGGACTTTTCCTAGTCCTTTATCTTCAATATTCAATCTTCCAAATCTAAAAGTTATTCAATGGGACCTTTCTCTTGGATCTCATCCTTCTAGAGTTGCTTTATTTTTTCTTCACTCTACAATCTACAATATTCAATATTCTATGGAAACCTCCTCCTTAGGACTCCTTGATCTCCAATATCCAACCTTCTCTGGGACTCTTTCCTTGAGTCTCTTCTTCCTTCAATCTTCAATAAGGCTCCTTTGGCCTTCAATGATGAGGTGTATGAGGTGATAATGGAGAAATTTAAAGGAAAAATTCTAAGGCTGACACATGATACATGATAGCTCCTAAAATCAATAGAGTGACCCAATGGATACTTCTAGTTGGGGAGGACCAGTTCCTTCATCTATATTTATGGATTTTCATCCATGGCATTCAACTTACTTTTATTTTTCTAGAGACTTAACTTGAGGTACTTTTAGGGGAAAAAGAAGACAACCTTCTACCCACTTAAGCAATAGATAGAAGATCACAACTATGCTACATGGGTTCCACCAAGTAATAGAGGAAAAACTAAGGGACATAGGAGTTGAGAAACTTATATACCAATGGTCCTATGACCCCACATGAGCTATCAAAAGCACTCTTAATGCTAAGAAGCTAGATATCTTATTCACATATGAAAAATTATATAAAATGTAGGAGGCCAATTCAAGCAAAGAATTAGCCCTTTCCACCTTAGGAGGTACTCATGGATATAAATATGGAATCCAATGGTGGTAAAAAATTCCACCTGAAAGACACTCATTCTATGTCAATACCAAGAACAATATTGACACGTACATCAAAATGAATCATCAAAAGTTGGGAGCCTTGGTGAAGCTAGGATACACTAACAAAAAGACCTCGGCATGGAACAATATAATATGAAATAGGCACATCGATGAGGCCAATTAGATATTTTTCCATATAGAATTAGGAGCATCCCAAAAGTACCAAGAGGGCCAAAACAATTAGTGAAGCTACAACTAATCTATCTAGTACATGGAGACTTCATCTCTACTGCATTAAAAATATTGGAAATGATTATCTCAATAGTATATCAAACATAAATTGAAGGGTAGAGGGGATTCAAAATGTGTGAGTCCATGTTCAAAAAGGTAGTGATGTGTTGGAAATTTTGCGTTCCTAAGTCAAAGTTGTCATTGATGTCACCAATGAAGTCATCATTAATATCAAGGGCTTCGTCAAGAAAAAAATGTGTCAAGGTTTTTATTTGATATCTAGGAAGAAGGCCAAATGTCAAGAGAATTAGTGCAAAAGTTAAAAGAAAAAGGGCTCCATAATATCTTAATAGTATATGGAAGCATAAGTTAAAAGGATTTTCATAAAATCCCAAGGAGGCTTGTGCAAAGTTAAAAAGGAGATATAATATTATAATATTTGTTATTATAATATTAAATGATATGGTTAGAAGCCCAAAGTAAAATATTTGTAATATTCATTATAATATTTTACAATACCCAAATATGGGTTTGGAGTTAAAAATATTCAAAGCGCCTTTATCAAGGTCTTAACCTTCACCGACGTTACATGGTGGTGAAAGCATTCGAAGCACCGACGTTTTACAAGCATGGAGGAAATTAATATATATATCTATGCCCAAAGGGAATTAAAATTTATCCTTGCTCGATTGATTATTATTTGGATGTGAAGTGAAAGAAGAGTTCATGAGAATTTTACGAATTTCATGTGTGGTGAACTGTTCAAAATAGAAAGCATATATCATTCGAAGGCCAACTGGGTAGCTTGGCCTAGTGGTGAGTGGGCAGGTGTGAAAGCATTTTTTGGCAAGAGATCCAATCGTGTTGGTTGAAGGTACCAAAGGCGCACATTTTTGCAAAGGGCAAGAAGGGAGTGTGACTAGGAGATTGATTTTTACTAATTAAAATAATAATTTGCATTACAATTCCTTAGGAATAAAGCCTAGATTTAAATAGGTTAAAAAATAGTAATCCAAACTATAATCCCACTATCCATGCTAACCAACATGCCATAGGAGGTAGAGAGTTTGGTTTAGGTTTGTTAACCTAGGATATTTAGGAATTAACCATAGTTTACCATTAGATATTTGAAACAGTAAATATCTACATGGTAGAAAGTAGAAAAGTAAATGTAATAATATATTTATGTAGTATAATGCAATACAGTACCTATTTTACCCTAACATACCCCCTTTATTACATTACTTTGATATACAAATTTTACTTCGAAACAATTCAAATTTGACACGTCCAAGTACCTTGGTGAAGATGTCAGCAACCTGTTCGTCGGTGGGAATGTATCAGAGCTTGATTCTGTGTTTAGGAACTTCGTCATGAATGAAATTACAATCTGTGTCAATATGCTTTGTGTGTTCATGATGGACTAGATTCTTGACCAAGTTCAAAACACCTGAGTTGTCACAAAACATGTGAATAGGAAGTTTCTTTGGTAGGCCCATGGTAGCCAAGATGCGACTTAACCATATCACTTCACACACAACTCCTTGTGCAGTGCGATACTCTGCCTCTATTGAATATAAAGCAACCACCTGTTGATTTTTACTATGCCATGAGATAGGACCAGATCCAAGATTAAATACATATCCTGATGTTGATTTTCTATCATATAGGTATCCAGCATAGTCAGAGTCAGTGTAACTCTATAAGAAGAATGAGTTATTCTTCTTGTACTCTAGACCATATTCTACACTACCTTGAATGTAGTGAAGAACACACTTAGTTACTTTCCAGTGAGAGGCTTTAGGTTCCTGCATGAACTAAGAAATATATTTTAAATTATAAGTAATATCTGGTCTAGTATTGGTCAGATACATAAGGCTTCCAATCATTTGTCTATACAACGTTCCATCTACCTGTGGTGAGTCATCATACCGTGATAACTAAAGCCCTGATTCTTTGTCTATGAAGAGCTTTCCTTACCCAAGATTTGATCTTCATGAAACTTTGAAGAGTGAAGAACAATAAAGGAAATTTTGATGAAAATTTAAGCAACAAAATATCTCTTATACCTTGTCTCTTTATCCCCACATTTGGAGAAAACTAAAGAAAGATAATTGCTTAGTTGCATAAAAACTTGGTACTTCTATTTTCAATTTGAATGCTAAAAAAAATAAAGTTTTAAAGCTTTTTAAATAGAATATAACATATTTTTTGTAATAAAAAAACATCAATTTAAGAGTTAAAAAAAATTGATGCAGTTTATTTAGCAAAAAAACTATGAAAAATTCTAAAAAAAACATTAAAAACAAATTTAATTTAAGCATAAAAATTAAAATATTAAACTTTAATGTGCCAAAATATTAAAAATTTTCATAAAAAAATAACTCCTTTACAATTTTTGTGAGCGGGTGAGTCCAACCTGTGACTCACGCTAGCCTAAGGCATCTGCATTGGCCAACTAACCAAGTGTCGGGCTTGGTTCTCAGGTTGTAGTGCCTAAATGTTAAAGAAGCCTACGGGCTTCTTTTGGGATGTTGTGGGAATTATCCCACATGCATCCTATTTTGGATGCAAAGGCCTTTAAAGGCCTTTATGAGCTATTTAGCTCGTGATTGCCCTCGGGCAATTGAGTCTAGGCCCTCCTTTTATCGGCATCCACATGGCACAGCAATGGGGGTCCACGTCGAGTCATGTGTCCAGTGGTTGTCTGCCACGTCTAGTCTAGTCAGGTCTGGTTAATCCAATCAGTGGCTAGGTGGCATGTGGCTAGAGTGCCATGTGTCACCTAGGTAGTAGGGTGAATAAACAATAGGTCAACATCACCTCGGGGTGCATGCAAGTCTGTGTTAGTGTCTCATCAGTACCACCTCGGGGTGCGTATAGGTTTGCAGGAAATGTGAGGATGCTCCTGCCCTTGATGTGTTTTTGCCTCTGGATCCATGCTATGGGAAACATGAGGGTGCTCATACCCTCGATGCATTCCCACCTCGATCTCGAGATGCAGGCCTAGTGGGGGAGCTAATAAATCTCTCCTTGTGCCATGGGAAGGGTGAGGGCCACCTGCCATTGGATGCTCATGTGGGCTATCTGCAGGCCCACAAGGTGGATCGTCTGTGGGGAGAACCTCGGTGCTCGCTATCCACGATGGGAAAAAATTTCCTCATGGGTGGCGATCATCACTGGGGTCAAATTATCCTAGCATCGAGATCTGTGCCCAAAGCTGCGGGCTTTCCTGCGAGAGCTTTCCATAGAAATTAAAATGCATAATAAACTAATCAAACTTAGGGAGAATTAAAGAGATATTATGAGCAATAATGAAATTAATTAAATTTCATCGATGGTGTCGTAATTCCAACGCTCCAGCTCAACTCCCTTGCTCCAGCTCTGGTAGCAATGTGACCTGGAGATCAAGTTTGACTAATTAAAATAATAATTTGCATTACCATTCCTTAGGAACAAAGCCTAGATTTAAATAGGTTACAAAATAGTAATCCAAACTATAATCCCACTATCCACACTAACCAATGCACCATAGGAGGTAGAGAGTTTGGTTTAGGTTTGTTAACCTAGGATATTTAGGAATTAACCATAGTTTACCATTAGATATTTGAAACAGTAAATATCTACATGGTAGAAAGTAGAAAAGTAAATGTAATAATCTATCTATGAATTATAATGTAATATACTACCTATTTTACCCTAACAAGGAGGCACAACTTGAAGCATGTGGTGCTTCATTAGTCTCACACAAGCACATAGCTCGTGTGGCGGTTGAAGCCGCGACTAAGGCGTTTGTCGTGGGTATTGTTGAAGGTTCGAATCCCTCTAAAGATAAGGTAAATATTTTGCATTAAATTTTTATTATTTTTCTAAGTTGGGAGGTATAAGGGTTGTTAGTGGAATTGTTTAGAAAGGTTGCTTATTGGATAGTGGTGGTAGTTGAAAATTATCACTTGGAGTAATAAGGAGGTTTTTGGTTTTAATTTTTAATAAAGTCTTAAATTACTATATTGGCATATTGGATGATTAAGACTTTTGAGTATTATTTTAATTTTAATAAGGGGTTTTTGTGTTAAATAATATTATTGTGAAGGTGTTGAATATTATTTTAAGTTGGAGTGATAAGGTGTAATTTTGTTATCATTTTGTATTGTGTTTTTGAGGAAATTATAACCCTTATTAAGATTGGCAAAGAAGTGAGTGTGAGTGTGACAGATTTGTGAGATAAAATACTTGTCAAGCAAAAAGGTATGGGCAAATTCTTCCTTGGTTGAGTTTATTGATTGGCTTTCTAGAAAATAAAGTTTGAAGTGAAAAGGATTTGATTAGGGTTTCCTTTTCAAAAGTGTTTGAGCTAATGCTTCAAGGTTTTATGGAATTAAGTATTGTGATTAAAACCTTGTTTTATGAGCATTGTTGTTGAAGCCATTGGTTGTGTGAAGAACTTGAGTTATGGTTTTCAAAATAACATGAGTATCATTGTTATGTGAATATTGATTTGTATGCATTGTTTTTGAAGTGAGTTATTGTGCAAAGAACTTGAAATAGGGTTTGAAAAGAACATGAGTATCATTGTTATTGAAGATTGATTTATATGCATTGTTGTTGAAGTGAGTTGTTGTGCAAAGAACTTGAACGAGGGTTTGAAAAGAACATGAGTATCATTATTATGTGAGTTTTTTTGTTGAGCATTGTTGGAAAAATTTTGAGTTGGTGTTTACATGCTTGGACTAGGTTTTCTGAGCAAGGGTTGTTTGTTGAGTAATTGGTTGAGTAGAGTTGATTGAGCCTAGTCAAGTGGATGTATGAAGTGATTATTCAAGTTCCATAAAACAAACTATTATATATTCTAATTTAATTTGAGAAAGTGTTTGAGCATTGAGTTGAAATATATTGGGTCTCTAACAATTCACTTTATGTTTCTATGATATTGGACAAGTTTCGAGTGAGCTTGTTAAGCAGATTTGAATAAGTTCTGTGTGGACTTATTGAGCATATTAGACAAGTTCTAAGTGAGATTTTTCAATATATTTGTGTAGGTTCTGAGTGTACTTATTGAGAATATTGGACAAGTTCTAAGTGAGCTTGTTGAGCATATTTGAATAAGTTCTATGTGGAATTATTGAGCAAATTGGACAAGTTATGAGTGAGCTTGTTGAGAAGATTTGAGCAGGTTATGAGTGGACCTATTGAGCATATTGGAAAAGTTCTGTGTGGACTTGTTGAGTAGATTTGAGCAAGTTCTGTGTGGACTTTTTGAGCAAATTTGATCAAGTTCTAAGTGGACTTGTTGAACAGATTTAAGCAAGTCTTGTGTGGACTTTTTGAGAAGATTTGAGCAAGTTCTGAGTGAACTTATTGAGAAAATTTATGCTAGACTGAATGGATTGTATTTAGTGTAGATTTGAGACAAATATTTGGATGTGACAGAGTAGAGAGGATAGTTGTCTCTAGTGGATAGATATCCATCAGCCAGGGTAGTGAGGATAGGTATTCTGAGTGGGGAAAAGAGTCTTCAGTGGAGAGATATCCACAAGCTAGTGTAGTGGAGGTAGTAGTCTTCTAGAGGATCACCAACCAGAGCAAAGGAGGAGTTCTCCAGTGAATAAAAATCCACAAACTTGATTTAGGGGATTGGTTTCTCCTTTGGATAGAGGTCCATAAGAATTGTAATTGGGAAGGATTCCCAAGAGATTGATTGAGAAAACTTTAGTGAAATATTTTCTCCATGGAGTAGTCCACATTAGGTGAACCACATAAATTATGGTTTCTCTATTGTGTCTGGTGATTTATACATTGCTTTGATTACTGCTATTGAAATTGTTATCTACACATTGCTTAATATTGATTTGGAAATAAAATTAAAAAGTGGTATTATACTTTTCACCCCCCCTCTCATTATAAGCTTGTGTTATTCATTTGGTATCAGAGCAGTTTCCTTCAAAAGAGTTTAATATCTTGAAGGAAAGACTAACAAGAACACAATGGACCCTAAGGAAGTGTCCTCAAATAATTCAGCACTAGTATTTTATGGAAGTGACTATATGCATTGGAGTATGATGATGAAGATCTACCTAATGGAACTTGGCAATGAAATTTTGGAATCAATGGAATTTGGATATGATCCCTTAATCAATCCTCCTACAGATAAGGAAGGTAAGCTTCTACAACACTATAATTCAAAAGCAATGAATACACTTGTGTGAGTTTTGCGTAGAACACAGTCTATGAAAGTTATGCATTGTCAAACTACAAAAGAGATGTGGGATAAATTGTAAAATATATATGAAAGAGATAAAAGTGTCAAGAAAACAAAGATTCAAAATCTCAAAAGACAACTTGAATAATTAAGATTGAATAAAAAGGAAAATATTATTGCTTACCTAATTCAAATTGATGAGGTTGTTAATGATATGCGAGGACTTGGTATGAAGATTGATGAATCTGATTTTTGTGATAAAGTCTTAAGATCTCTTCCAAAAAGATTCAGTGAATAGGTTTCTGCTATAGAATTATCAATATATGGTGATACTTTGACAAGAGATAAGTTGCTGGGTATGCTCCCAACATTTGAGATAAGAACAAAATATCATATGTCCCAGAAGGAAGAAAAATTCAAAGAAACCAATAATACAAAGGGTAAGAAGTCAGAATCAAGCAATGAGTCATCTAGTGATGAAGAATATAACTATGGTAGAAGAGATAAGTACTATAGAATATCTAGAGATAAAATATCTATTAAGTGTTTCAATTGTGGAAAGTATAGATATTTTGTAATAGATTGTCAAGAACCCAATAACAACAATGGTGAAGAAAAATAGGATCACATGAACAAAGAATCAAAAATATATAAGCGGGATAAGCATAAAAAGAAAAAAAAGTATGGACAAAGTAGAAAATGAAAGAAGTTCTTTCAAAGGTAAAACATAAGATACTATGTGGATAAGGAAAGTAAGTATTCAAGTGATAGTGATGCTAGTTTTTCATACAATGATAGATATGAAGTCCTATTTATGATTGAAGAAAAAGAACCAGTTAAGACTCTAGTTATTCTTAAGTGTTTTAGATGTTGTAACTTTGGACATCTTGAAGATGATTTTACAAGGGATGGTTATAGTTTCAGTGATGATGAATATGAGAATGCACTTTAAGGACCAGATGAAAATATTATAATGGCTTTAGAATAAGTAAGTGATCCTATAGAAGATAAGCCAAAAGAAAATAGTGATGTGGACAAAGGCAAACAAATAGATGAATATTCAAAAAAGGATGGTTATGATCTCAAGGGAGAGCTTATCTATGCCCTTGACACGGTAAAGAAGGTAAGAAAGCAACACTCTAAACTTGAAATTTAATTTTAGGAATGTGATTAAGAGAGAATATTGCTTATAGAGGATTTAGAAAAATCAAATGCTAAGGTAAAAAGGTTCAAAGATAAGTTAGAAGCAAAGATCTTGGAATGTGAGAAGTTAGCACAAGAAGTGGCACTACTAAAAGAATATTTAGAGGACTTTAAGATCAAGATTAAAGGGTTTAAAAAAAACTCAAATAACTTGGATAATTTCATCAAGACACAAAATACTACATCAAGCAAAGAAAGTCTTGGATTTGAACAGGTTCAAAAGAAATGGGAAGGAGAGTCAACTTCAAGTTTTGGAGGAGAAGAAAATTCATATGAAGATACTTTAGAAGAAGACAATGTGAAAGAAAGTGAGACATTAGAGGATGAGTTGGACAATAGAGAGTTCAACAAAAATAGGAACAATGCACAAAGAAGATACATATGGAACAACAATTAGAATAGGAGACCAATGAGGTCAAGACAAGGAAGCTTCAATGAAAGATGATTTTCATGTCACAGGTTTGGGCACATGGATTCACAATGCAGGACACATGTAAGATAGGAAATTAGGAACAAATAACATTTTCATGGGTATTGCTACTCATGTAATCAGTTTGGTCACAAGGCAATAAATTGTAGGATTCATGACATAAGAAGATATGGCTTCACTAGGAGAAATACTAAGATATTTGCACCTCTAAAGAATAATAAAATTAAATGTTATAAGTGCAATAATGATGGTCACATAACAAAGTGGTGTAGAGCAGACATCCCAAAAACATGTATAAACGTGAACAGGAATAGGAATAGGAATAGGAATATGAATATGAAAAGGAACAGAAACATGGATATGAACAAGAACAGGAACAGGAACATGAACAGGAATAGGAACATGAATATGAATAGGAACATGAACAAGAATAAGGATATTAACAAGAATAGGAATAGGAATATGGATATGGACATGAATTAGAAGAATCAGATAATAAGGAAAGAGGATAAAGGTAAAGAACAATGCCTTCTAGGAGTAGAAATACTCCCACCCCGAAATTAACCACCTCAAAAGGAGGTGGGGGAGGGGCTAAGATAAGAGTCGCATTCTTAACCTCGAGACCCAAAGATGACCCTTTTGCCATTGATGTAAAAGGGGGAGATATTTGAGTAAGGGGGAGAGATTTGATACTTGAAGAGAGCATTGAGCCAGGGGGAGCAATGTCCCAGGGGGAGTAACACAGAAGAAGAATTCAAGTTTTTGATAAAAATTTTTTGGGTTGCCATCAATGACAAAGGAGGAGATTGTTGGACATTTTGAGTCCTTAAGTCAAAGTTGTCATTGATGTCACCAGATGAAGTCATCATTAATATCAAGGACTTCATCAAGAAACAAAGGTGTCAAGATTATTATTTGATATCCAAGAAGAAGGCCAAAGGTCAAGATAATCAGTGCAAAAGTTAAAAGAAAAAGGGCTCCATAATATCTTAATAGTATATGGAAGCATAAGATAAAAGGGTTTTCATAAAAACCCAAGGAGGCTTGTGCAAATTTAAAAAGGAGATATAATATTTTTTATAAATTATTTAAATTCAATGAGAATTTAAATTTTATAACTAAATATTATTTACACTATGGTATGCAATGAGAATGAAATAATAAACTCAAAAGGATATAATATTATAATATTTGTTAATATAATATTAAGTGATATGGTTAAAAGCCCAAAGTAAAATATTTATAATATTCATTATAATATTTTACAATACCCAAAGATGGGTTTGGAGTTAAAAATATTCAAAGCGCCTTTATCAAGGTCTTAACATTCATCGACATTTTTAAAAGCATGGAGGAAATTAATATATATACCTATGCCCAAAGGGCATTAAACTTTATCCTTGCTCGATTGATTATTATTTGGATGTGAAGTGAAAGAAGAGCTCGTGAGAATTTTGCAAATTTTGTGTGCGACGAACAGTTCAAAACAGAAAACATAGATAGTTCGAAGGCCAACTGGGCAGCTCGACCTAGTGGCGAGTGGGCAAAGCATTTTTTGGCAAAAGAGCCAACATTTGAAATGCGGTAGTGTGCTTTGCAGTTGTGTTGTTTGAATGCACCAAAGGCACATGTTTTTACAAAGGGCAATAAGGGAGGTACGACTTGAAGCACGTGGTGCTTCATTAGTATCAAACGAGCACATAGCTCATGTGGTGGTTGAAGCCGCGACTAAGGCATTTGTCATGGGTATTGTTGAAGGTTCGAATCCCTTCGAAGGTGAGGTAAATATTTTGCATTAAATTTTTATTATTTGCCTAAGTTGGGAGGTATAAGGGTTGTTAGTGGAATTGTTTAGAAAGGTTGCTTATTGGATAGTGGTGGTAGTTGAAAATTATCACTTGGAGTAATAAGGAGGTTTTTGGTTTTTATTTTTAATAAAGTCTTAAATTACTATATTTGCATATTGGAGGATTAAGACTTTTGAGTATTGTTTTAATTTAAATAAGGGGTTTTTGTGTTAAAGAAGATATTTGTGAAGGTGTTGAATATTATTTTAAGTTGAAGTAATAAGGTGTAATTTTTTTATCATTTTGTATTGTATTTTTAAGGAAATTATTATCTTCTAACCCTTATTGAGATTGGAAAATAAGTGAGTGTGAGTGTGACAGATTTGTGAGATCAACTCCTTGTCAAGAAAAAAGGTATGGGCAAATTCTTCCTTGGTTGAGTTGATTGATTGGATTTCTAGAAAATAAATTTTGGAGTGAAAAGTATTTGATTAGGGTTTCCTTTTCAAAATTGTTTGAGTTAATGCTTCAAGGTTTTCTAGAATTAAGTATTGTGATTAAAACCTTGTTTTATGAGCATTATTGTTGAAGCCATTGGTTGTGTGAAGAACTTGAGTTAGAGTTTTGAAAAGAACATGAGTATCATTGTTATGTGAAGATTGATTTATATGCATTTTTGTTGAAGTGAGTTGTTGTGCAAAGAACTTGAACTAGGGTTTGAAAAGAACATGAGTATCATTGTTATGTGAAGATTGATTTATATGCATTGTTGTTGAAGTGAGTTGTTGTGCAAAGAACTTGAACTAGGGTTTGAAAATAACATGAGTATCATTGTTATGTGAGATTTATTATTGAGAATTATTAAAAACATTTTGATTTGGTGTTTACATGCTTGGACTAGGTTTTGTGAGCAAGGGTTTTTTGTTGAGTAATTGGTTGAGTAGAGTTGATTGGGCTTAGTCAAGTGGATGTATGAAGTGATTGTTCAAGTTCCATAAAAAAAATATTCAATATTATGATTTGAGTTGAGAAAGTGTTTGAGCATTGAGTTGAAACATATTGGGTTTCTAACAATTCACTTTATGTTTCTATAATATTAGACAAGTTTTGAGTGAGCTTGTTAAGCATATTTGAATAAGTTCTATGTGGACTTATTGAGCAGATTGGACAAGTTCTGAGTGATCTTGTTGAGAAGATTTAAGCAGGTTCTGAGTGGACCTATTGAGCATATGGTACAAGTTCTAAGTGAGCTTGTTGAGCATATTTGAATAAGTTCTGTGTGGAATTATTGAGCAGAATGGACAAGTTCTGAGTGAGCTTGTTGAGAAGATTTGAGCAAGTTCTGAGTGGACCTATCGAGCAGATTGGACAAGTTCAGTGTGGAATTTTTAAGCATATTTGAGCAAGTTATGTGTGGAATTTTTGAGAAGATTTGAGCAAGTTCTAAGTGGACTTGTTGAACAGATTTAAGCAAGTTCTGTGTGGACCTGTTGAGCAGATTTGAGCAAGTTCTGAGTGGACTTGTTGAGAAGATTTGTGCTAGACCAAATGGACTATGTTTAGTGCATATTTGATACAAATATTTGGAGGTGACAGAGTAGAGAGGACAATAGTCTCCAGTGGATAGATATCCATCAATCAAGATAATGAGGATACGTCTTCTGAGTGGGGACAAGAGTCTTCAGTGGAGAGAGATCCACAAGCCAGTGTAATGGAGGCAGCAGTATTCTAGAGGATCACCAACCAGAGTAGAGGAGGAGTTCTCTAGTGGATAGAGATCCATGAAATTGATTTAGGGGATTGGTGTCTCCTTTGGACAGAGGTCCATAAAAATTGTAATTAGGAAGGATTTTCAAGAGATTGATTGAGAAAATTTTAGTGAAATATTTTCTCCGTGGAGTAGCCCATATTGGGTGAACCACGTAAATTATGGTGTCTCTATTGTGTGTGGTGATTTGTGCATTACTTTGATTACTGCTATTGATATTTCTATCTACACATTGCTTAATATTTATTTGGAAATAAAAGTAAAAAGTGGTCTTATATTGTTCACCCCCACCTCTTAGTATAAGCATATGTTCTTCATGATGATCCAAGATAAGCAACAAAGGAATACACCTCAACTCGAGGAGGGAGAAATTCCTCAAGGAGGATCCCCTCTTGAGTTGGTAATAGCCCATATTGTGGCCACTTTTATATCCATATTCAATTTGATTCTACCCTTCACCACTCCTACTCCTTTTTCTATTCTTTCTTCTTCTATTCCTAGCCCTTCTTCTACTACACTTTTATGACCCTTTTCCAATGCAATCCATGATTCTCTTGAAGCACTTTACTTTCAACCATCACAATCATGTTTGGTGCCAGATCCATCATCTCATTTCCATATCACTCCCTCCAAATACCCACCACACAACCAATAGTACCATACATCCTATTATTTTCACCATTATCCACCTCCTCATCAATGATGTCATCATTGGCTAAAATACTAGTACATCTAGCCTTAAGACCAATTCCTTACATGTATACTATATTCACCACCATTTCCACACAATTAGCCCCTCCTATCATATGAATTAATCCAAACCATCCACTATCTTGGAAAGACAACTTCTTTTGTATAAAATTTCTCCTATCCTAACAATGGTGCTTGAGTTTGCAAAAGCACCCCTTAAATCTAGTTTTACTATAGGTCCAAGTGATACCATATATAAAATTATTTGAGTTGAATGAGATAGATGTTGAAAAGGCATTTAATGTCCTTGTTACTAAATAAAATAAGTGGAAGAAATAGTACAAATGGTTGAAGTACAAGACCTTCAAGGCTCCAATTTTTATGTAGTTGCAATTGAAATGAAAAGGGGATGATATATATATTATAGAGATAAGAGAATATAACCCATCCATGGTGGAAACTTCCTCTATCAAATTGATTGTTAGAGTCTCCAAGTTGGATCTAAGCCAAAAAGATCCATATCAAATGATCCAACTCATGAACCGACTTTGAATCAACGAGACAAGGAAATTTGACCAATTGAAAATTGAGGAAGAAGTATTTTTGAAGAATGAAAAAACTAAATTAAACATGGAAAAATTTAAGGTGCAAAAATACCAAATCCATTAAGAGAATGTGACATTGAGAATATATGCCTTAGAAATATATTATCTAAAGAATAAAGTTGAGGACCTCAAATCCCAACTATTCGAGGCAAATAAGAGCACACAATAGTTAGAGGATCTCTCATAATGACAGGCATAATGGTAAAGTGGGATAGAACAACTCCAAGAATACCTACAAGAGAGAGACCAAATGATTGAAAAGCTCCAAGGAAAATTAGAAGTTTCAAAACAAGACAAAATGACTGTAGACCTCAAGAAGACTTTCAACATTTGATGGGTCAAGTTACTTTAGGATAAGATCATTGAAGAAGTACTAAATACCCAAGGATATTAAAGACTATCAAATAGGTTGAAGAGAAATTGATCTTAAGGAAATAATTCTAATAAGTACTAAAATTGTTTACCACTATGTCAATAGCATAGGCATAACAACTAGGGATTTACAAGAATATTTGATCAAGAAACTTAAGAAGATTCTAAATACATAAAGAGACATAGGCTTACAAATAAACCTTGGCCACTCTACAAATGCCAACATAGAATATCATTGAAGAAATCTAAGGGTTCGTTTCTATTGGGTTGCCTGATATATTTGATCCATAACTAAAGCTTCTCAATGAAAAATTTATTGATGCAATATTAAAAGAGTAGAAATGCCAAGAAAATAGGGAAGACACAATCAAAACTTACAACAAACTAGATCTCACTTTTGCTAAGTTTTAAGAACTTAGGGGAAAATATGATGAATTATCCAAAAATCCATACGAAGATCATATGAGAGAAGTCAAAGACTTGGAGTCCATCTAATTTCTAGGTGATGAGGAGTGATAGAAGTTGTTGGGATTGTTTCCATCAAAAGCACAATAGGAGAATCATAAATTTGAAAACTATTGCAAAAAGGATTCTAATTTTGTAGACTTTATATCAAGGAATAACGCTAGGATTTGGGAGTGAAGCGCTTAGGTTAAACTAGCAATTTCTAGCAAAGTAAAGTAATTCGTTCACTTCTTGGAGTAAATCCTTCATGAGCTAGTGAAGGGGTAAAAATTAAGGCATAAATATCAAGGAGAATATTTTGAGAGCAACATTTTGGTATGTAGTGGTATACTAACTCATTTTGGAAGCTTCTAAGCATGATTGAGGTATATTTAGAGGTATGTAAAATTGGAAGTGCATCATTTTATTAGATATATCCCCTAAGATTTACATTTACTAGGAGTAATAGTTGCTCATCCCAAATAACTTAGGGGTGAATTCTAAATAGGAGCCATGGGATCCATTGTACTCATCTTTTGACCATGAGATTTCAAAGATACACTTTGTGAAACATACATTGTACTTTTTATCTCATAAAATTGGTGAGAAATCAACAAGTCCTTTGCATTCCATAAATGGCATTTCCTTCTTAGTTTTCCAAGTGTGAGGTGATTGAGACATAACCCCTTCACTTGTATTGTCATTTGCTTCATGACTTTATACTTATCGAATGTAAAACATTGATGTTATTCAAATTCTCATGTGTTAATTGATCACACATACTTTCTTGCTACAATTACTTGAATTCCTCACATCCTTAATATTTTCATGCATTTTTATATTTTACACTTTAATTTTAAGTAATTAATGTAGGTTAGCCTAAGATAACTCAACGAACAATGAGCAGTTAGCCCAAATTTGGAAGTTGAAAGGAGTCATTGACCCTTCATTATAGCTTTGTTGAAACTAGAATTAGGACGTCTGAAAAATAGAAGTCATACAATTCTCTAGTTCATCAATAAAAAAATAAGATAACAAATAGTTTAGTTAATTATAATGTTAATATTTATTTTGACAAGATTCAAATTTTAAAATACAACCAATTAAATACAAACTTATCTTTTAATAAAAATAATAACAATTTAAAGAAGATAAAAAATATCTAAGAAATACTAATTATAATTAAATTAACCTAAAATTAATGTTTTATCGTTTTACTATAAATGATTCCCTTAGAAGCCATAAATAAATTATTATTATAATATATAAATTGATTTACATTAGCCTTGCAAGACATTATACTTAGAAAGAAGGAAACAAAGTTTGAGTGAATTGTGAGAGAACACTTGTTTAAAGAGATCAATGGTTTAAGTATTTTAATTTTATGATATACTTAATTTCTTTAATATATATTTACATAGTATTATTTTTAATATTATTAAAAAATGTAAAGTATATGATGAGTAATGGAGCACTCCTTATTTGTTGTCTCGATCATTCACATCCTTTGTCCTCACTCATCTATGGTGGCATATATGGAAGGAAAGAAATTACAGAGCTTTTAAGAATACTTCTCGTCACCCAAAGGCAATTTTCATTAAGACTATCCTTTCTGCAATGGAGAATGTTGATCTCTTGTCCTTGTATGTGAGGAATGTTGGTACGAAAGCTGGTATAGAAAAAAATTTAGGTTTTAAATCTTCTTTTGCTTTGGTCCCGAGAATCCATCATCCAATAAGAGCAAACACTGTTTGGAAATTGCCCCCTCCTAGGTGGATAAAATTAAAATTTGATGGTGCATCTAAGGATAATCCGAGACGGGTTGGAGCAAGTGCTGTCATCAAGGATGAGGAGGGGTAAATTTTATTGACATTTTCTAAAAACATCAAAATCCAGACTAGCCTTGCACTAAGGCTATATATCTCTTTCAAGGAGTCTTGAAGTTAAAATATTTAGGCTTTAGAAAAACCATAATTGAAGGTGACTCACTCAATACCATAAATATGGTTAGAGGGATGCAGACTCCAACTTGGACAATATCAAACCTATTGGAGGAAGTGCATAAATTAACCCAAACATTTGAAATTGTCCAGTACCAACATGTGTTTAGGGAGGGTAACAATTCGGTTGATTTTTTGGCTAATCTGCGCACCTCTCAAAATGACATCAAAGTTTGGAATAGGGAGTTTACAAAAGCCTTAATCCAACTAGCTAATGATATCAAAAGGTAATTTTCTTGCTGCTTATTTGGTGGCCAGAGTTCAGCTCTATTCAAGGGGGATTTCGTGGTACTTTTTAAAATTCAGGAATCATTGTTTTTTAATTCAAACAAGAGGAGATCCTGGACCTGATGGGGTGGGAAGAGTGGGAACCAAAGGATGAAGAGTTGGAGAAGGAAGCTAGACCCAACGGAACCAAGAACTAGGTTTCGATTTTGGATGGATTGTTGAGAATATTTTGTGTCCTGTTCTTTTTTTTTTTTAGTCTAGTTAGCTCGACCATGATATTTGCTCTCCCCTATGTGGGATTGAGTTACCTTAGCCTATCTTGAAATTTTAAGAGTATGTATGAAACTATTTTGGTAGCTTTGTTTGGGTTCAATCCTGTTAAATATTTGGATCCTGGTTTCTTTTTTGGTGGCCTATGGGTCTCCCTTAATCTGTTGTGGATCATTTTTGTAAAAGGTCTGGAGTTCCTTTCAAAATCCCTTCTTCTACTAAATAAAAAAATTGCAAAGTATATAACATAGAATTTAATAAGATTTATAGATCAAAAATAAAAAATAAGTAGATATCTTTTTTTCCTATCTATCAATAAATATATATAAATATATATAGAAAATCATAATATTATTGGATGTTGTAGGATTAGACAAATTCTTTAGGGCATCAAGGATAATTAATCATTAGTCTATCTCTATTTATTTGCGTTGTAATTTAAACCTTAAACTTAACTAAAAATCAAAATCCTAATTACTATATTATCCTTATTAAAAAAATAAAAAGCTATAAAAAGTATTGTAAGCATATGTATTAAGGAGGATATGGTTACCAACACCTACCTTAACCTCTACTTTACACTTCAAACAATGATTTTTTTCTTATTAAAAAATATATAAAAACCAGTAAATGTAAAGTAGGCAATCCACATAGGAGGGGTTGTTGTTATTGCGTTTTTTTAATATTAAATTTGAATAGTTTTGGATAAAGATAGTAGATTAATTTGTTTTTTATAAGTGTTTTTTAATTTAAGATTAACTGTTTCAATTTGGAGTTTTTTTTTTTTTTTAAGATTCTTTTAAAGTAAAAATTTATAAGATACAATAACATCTTTCTAAATTTAAAACTATATTGATAGCAATAATATAATGAAGATTTTGATGATTCTCCGTATAGAAAAAATAAAAATAAATATTGAATAGTTTCTATTAGTGAAGTCCATTCAATTTCATATAAGTTGTATTATAGTCACTCTAAACTTTAAATGGCTTAAGGAGCTTTAGAAAGAAGCCGAACATGTTTTATATTTAAAAGTTAACTAAATATAGAAAAAGTTCACACTTTTTGATTTTATATTATTTAATTAATTATGTTTATTTTTAATATATATATTGTTTTGAAAACATGTGGGAGAAAAACCTTGGAATTAGATTTCGTGTTTGGGGTTCTCTTCTATCAAAGTCACCCGGGAGTCACACTCGATCCCATCCATGCCAGCTGGCCTAATGAACCATCGACTAGACTTTTGCATAATGTGAAGGGGAGAGATTTGAACTTGGGGCCTCTCTTTTTCAACTTGAGAGTTTTAACTACCCACTTGCTCTCCAACTCCCCCACATGAGCAGATAATATAATTTTAACTTAAGTTATAGATTAATTAAATTATTATTTAATTAAATTTATTTTTTTATTAAATATATTTTTTATTATATTATTATCTATTTAAATTTAGTTCTTTGACATCATTTTTACTAAGAGATAAAATCTTACTTTGTTGTTATAATTGGTTAATTTATTTTTTTATTGATAGTAGAAAGGGTTTTAAAAGGGTCCCCAAACTATCCCCGTGAGTGTGGTCTACCAGAAAAGATGCCACTTGCATTATAAGTGATGTGACTCGGGTTCAATCCCCATGGTGGATGTGTATAAGAAGTATTACTTCAAAAAAAAGTGCCCAAACCTATTACAATTAGGGTTTTGAAATGCACCTCCAAAACTTAGATCTAGCAATAAGACATCAAGAAATATTGAGCTGGATTCCACGAATCAAACCTAAAAATCCATTTAAACAACCTCCTAGCAAATAAGCTACAGATTATTATCAAACAAATACAAGAGATTTGCTAAGCTACAAATTTTTATCAAGAAAATACAAGATATTGTCCCATGGTCAAACCACCGTGTGCTCTAAATCTAAAGCAACAAAGAAAAATAGTAGAATAATGAAAATGATACCAGTTAAAAATAAATTTACAAATAAAAACTGCCCAAATCGAAGCATTTACCGCCTAACATGAAAGGAGAACAAAGGAATCCTGTCATTATTATCAATAAATCTATCCAACAAAGCACATAACAGGAGAACCCCTCATGAGAATAGTTGATTTAAGAAAACAACACTAGAAATACCGACCAAAAAAATCCACAACATAAAAACCATCTAGGAGATATGCACAAGAAATTTCATGAAACCCATAAATCCCGTGGGAGTCAACCAAAAAAATTTCAAGAATAACTGATCTTAGGTATAATAAAAAGGAGATAGCAACATTCGATACCACACCTGAGAGGGAGAAGGGTAAGATTCCAAAATAATAAGCCTTAGAACCCTGAGATCAAACACACCACCACTATTGGAACTGGAGAAAGAGATCTCTACACACCGCCGAATCTAGGAAACCCACCAAAGACATGGGGAAAAAATCCAAAAACCACCATAGCATAATAACCCACTTTCACCCCAACTAGTTTGTATTAGTATTTGGTCTTGTCTCCCTAGAATAGCCACATACAACAAGAAATTACCAAACCAAAAATAAAGTGGAACAAACCAACCATGAACCCACTAATGGTAGAGAACCCTAGAAACAAAGCCATCCAAGAACCATCCAACTAGAGTAGCCAAGGGAACATTATTAGATTTTTATAGCCAAGCACCATACCAAGCTTACCCCAACATGTTTGGGTTGGTAGTGGCCCTTTCCTCTCCCAGGAAATACAGAAAAAAACATGAAACTACCGAAACCAAAAGAAATGTTGCACAATCCAACCAAGTCCCTAAAACTAGTAAAAAACTTAAGAAATGTAGCCACCCAACACACCCACCAACCAAAGTGAGAGCCATCCAAGGGGTCAAAAGCCAAAATTTTCCACTACATTATAATGGTCTAGGATCACCCCTATAGTTTTGGGTCAACATTCGGCCCTCTACCTAGATAAGAGTGATAATGCCAAACCTATAAGAGAACAGAAAATACCAGAAAGACCCCCAACAAGAAAAACACCTGGTCATGAACCACAGTAGAGAAACTAAGCATGACTAGCAACCAGATCCAAAATGGGAGAAAGAAGGCCTCCCACTCAAAGGGTTTTAGAGCATCAAAGCTAGAGTGGGAGTGAAACCCTCGTGGAGGAAGCCCTCACAGAGGAAACCCTCATGATCCCTCTTTGCCATGGTGAGGCTCAAGCCATCTCTACCATGGTGAGGCAAAGCCCTCACAGAGGAAAACCTCATGGGCCCTCTCTGCCATGATGAGGCTCAAGCCCTATAATTGGTTAATTTTATTCTTTATAGATATGCTCACGTTTCCAAAAGATGGTCCAATAATTGATTACCATCACTAATAATATTATTTTTTTCAATCTCCATAATCTCCTTATACACTGGCTCATGCCCTATAATTAGTTAATTTTATTCTTTATAGATATGCTCACGTTTACAAAATATGGTCCAATAATTTATTACCATCACTAATAATATTATTTTTTGTTCAATATTCATAATATCCATATACACTTCTTGATAGCATTAATAATAATTTGTGACTCCTACTCAATTGAAATATACTTCTTGTAGACACAAAATTGTAGCCATTAATCCTCCATCCTAACTATCCCACCACCCAATGGTCCACCATACACCTTTCTCGCCTTCAAAAGGCCCACTTTAGCCCCTTCTCACCATTTCCTAACCCAATTGAGATTATTTTAATATTATTTTATATTTAATATAATATTTTATATTATATTATAATATATTTATTATAAAATATATATTTATAAACTCAATTAACCACAGCCGTCCGATCCTATCTAATCTCCACCGTTCATCTTCATTAATCCATGTCACATATAAAAAGTAATCTCAACCTTAGGATATAATTTAATCTTAGCCACACAATCAAAAGTGTAAGGCTATTACCCTAAGAAAACCCTAGGTTGGATTATAAATAAGGGCATTTGCAAATGCTCAAACCCTGGAACCCTAATATTAGAATTTGCATATTGAAGAGATCATTGGCGAAGCCCTAGCGAAGTAGAAAGAGATAGAGCCCTAAAAATCCAAAGCCCTAGCTAGCCAATAGGACTTCTATTGTTCTAGCCATCCCCCATATTTGTCCTTTCCACCTTGCCCTACTCCATTGCCTTCGTCGCCACTTCTACCCATCCTCTGCATTTGTCGCATCCCCCATGATCTACTTCTGTAGATCCACCCTTATCTATAGGCACTCTTCCAAGCTTGTGAAGGTCGCTGTAGAAGCTTGCCAGGCACCCACCAGAGCCTGCCATTCAGTAGGTGCACACCAGAGCCTATGAAGCTCGCACTAGAGCCTGCCAAATACACACTCGAGCCTACTATTATCACCAAAATTTGAGTCATAATCTGTTGCATCATACCATCTGCTGTCAGAACTACAACAACTAAACAAGGAATCATCATAAGCAAGGTATATCATTATTTGTTTTATTGTGTTATAGGATCTGTATATTTAACATGCCATTTGATCTATTTTTGGTTAAGGTTTATTAATATTTGAGGGTCTCACACTGTGGAGCCCTCATATATGTTATTAATCTATTTCTTTGTTTGTGTGCATGCAGGTCTACAGATTCTATTTATTGTTGAACGGTTGTTGAAGTTGGAGTGGTCCAGCATTAGATACCTGAAGCCCACTCATTTCATTGAAAGTGATGATACACTATTTGAAGACACTTCATTTTTGTAGCTAGGGTTTCGGAGAACCCTAGCGTATTGTAAATATTTGTATCAAAAGCTCACTAAGTACAAATTATATCAAAAGGAGTTTGTTAGCTCCCCTCGTTTATTGAATAAATTTATCTATTTTTGCAATTTGGTGTTTCCTTGAGTTATTTGATTTCTTTATTATTTTAGTGTCATGTTCTTGTATTCATAACTAGAAATCACGGTGGGAATCCACAAGGGTTTTATTATTTAATAGATCTTCCTTGCTAACTTAATTTTACTTATGTTTTTTGTAGAGTTTTTAGAAGCGCAGAAGTCATCGATTTCATCGCTAAGATTTATGAAGCAGTTTGCAGCACTTTCAGAGACTACACAAGTGTTTGATAGTGTCTTTAGACAACCACAGGTGCTCTGTTGCATCTACACAAGAATCCAGCCACACATAGCATTGATTTGGAGCAAAGCTAAGACTTCCAAGTAGGCCCCATAGCCCTAGTTTACCATTTAGTGATTTACGTATTCTTCGTTATGTTGTTGTTTTTCACTGTTTCTAGGTTTAACACTAAGTAATCTAGGAAAGAATCCATAGCAAATTACATTTAGGGTTTGTGTGTGTTTAATTACACAAAACTTATTTCTTGTTCTAAAGTTATAGATCTAGGTGATTGTTTGCATTTGGAGTGCATATGAAACATAAAAACATCCTATATTTTGCATTTTAGAGTTAAAGATCACTTTAATTTTGCATATCTAAATAGGAACAACATCTTGATGCATAAAGTAATCTTGCCTTAGGCTGGCCCCTTTGGTAGAGATGTGGATGAACCCTTCAGTTGCTCTTGTGATTTTAATCACTTATAGGCAGGGTATTTAAGGGTGTACTCTGCACTCTTTAGGTGAAATTTACATCTTTTTGTTGGCTTCTGATTTAGATTAGTAAATTTAGTAATATTTAATATTGTTTGCACACCATAGAGAACAAGAGATCTAATAAAATTAATCACACACACTTGCACGGTTCACATTTTTAACAGTAGTGGCTGGATTTCATCACCATACATTGTTTGCGATCTAGTGACGGTGGCATTGATTTCCATCCACAAATATCTACCATAGAAACCATAGGACTACCCCGAGAAAGCTTGTTGGAGGCCATTACCAACAAGAATCTCGTTGCCCTGGTCAACCTTAGTTTTTACCTTTGTTTTCTTTAAACAAGATTAAGTTACATCAAAACACACAAGCCAACAATTCTAAAAATAATCTCATATTAACGAAAGAAAATAATTAATGAACAAGGTAAGCCACACACGATGAAACCTAGGACTGATTGTTTTCTTTACTTTAAATTTTGAAAAAAAAATTAGTTTGTGTGATTTAGATTAAACTTTGAATATTTGGTTTAATTACTTTATGGTACTAACGAGACAACAAAAGAAAATAATAAACCAAAGTAGTTTAATGGAAAACATTTCCCATGCTCCTGCTACTTCGGTAGCCCCATCCAGCATGGTTCAGAATACTTTGCCTAAATCATCACATCCATCCCTATCTCAAGTAGGAACCCCTTCACACAATGTGGAGACAGCCACCACCTACATAGACATGGATAAAGTGAAGGCTATCTACAAGTCTTCTAACTATGTCTTAGAGCCCCTTAGCCAAGAGGGTTTTGAAGAATCTGAATTGGCTACCTCCTACCATACCCAAGGATATCATAATTCGGGTTATGAATATGGTATGCCTTCTTCCATAAGCCAACCACAAAAAATCCCAAGTGTTCCAAAAACTTACCTCACATCTACCTATTCCAACCCATTATATGAGGAGTATGTCAATGCTGCCTCACAAATCCATAACCACTAGGTTGTCACATCAAACACAACTTACACCATGCCCATGTCTTCTCATCCATAATCATCCACCCCTCCATCATATCACTTAGCCACCATACCCATGTCTTCTCATCCATCATCATCCACCCCTCCATCATCTCACTTAGCCACCATACCCATATCTTATCATCCATCATCATCCACCTTCCCATCATCTCATCCAACCACAACCCCATCCTTTGATACATGGTAAAATTAGGAACTTACGGACACATTAGGACTCATAAATAAGTTGTCACAACGAATAAAAGGAAAACAATCGGTTAACACAGACTCTATGACCCAAGTAGTTCCAAATCAACCTCCACTCACCAATAAAAATCCGACATGGGTTCCCCAACCTTCCATAGTTTCCATCCATAATCCACCATCAATCCACACATAAACCATACCAATTACCATTGCTAAAAACCAACCACACAACTCATTCTCCCATCAACATCCTCATCAATCATCCCCATCCTTCAACCATCAATATTCACCACACACCCTCCCAAATCATTTCATAATACCATGTTGGTCACACCCCAACATCTACCATCTAGCCCATCAACCAACCACCACATAATCCAAGGTCCTCATATTCCAACAGAAGATCTTAGATTCCAGGCAATACATTGAAGAACACAAGCTTGTACTGAGAGGGGGGGGTGAACAGTATAAGACCACTTTTAAATTTATCTATCAATACAACTTTCAAACCATTAACCTACAGAATAAAGATAGCAGTAATAACATCAGTAAAATAATGCACAAAATGCAATCCACAAAGAGACACATCAATTTACGTGGTTCACCCAAGGTGGGCTACTCCATGGATAAAAATTTTCTTATAAAAGTTGTATCATAGTCCTCTGGGAATCCTTCCCGATTACAATATTTATGAGCCTCAGCTCAAAGGAGACACCTTCCCCTAATTCTGCTTTGGTGATCCGCTAGAAGACCTCTACCTCCTCTGCCCTTAGCAAGTGGAATTCTGTCCACAGAAGACACTTGTCTTCCCTGCTCTGGCTGGAGATCTTTGTCCTCAACTCTATCACTGCAAAGCTGGTCCTATTTTCTGTACCAAACATAGTCCTTCGATCTGGCAAAATTCTATCCTCTTCCTCTGTTCTTTTCTGCACTTGGTCGAAAATAATTTTTCACTGACTGCGCAAATACAACAGCACTCAATCAACTTATTTGCTTTTGCGAAAACACAGTAGCACAGACTTCATGTGTTTCTATGAAAAACACAGCAGTACAATATTTGTAAAATATACAGCAACAATTGATCATAGTTCGTCCTTCACAAAAATTCATAATTACAGCAACATCTACTTCACGCACTTTGCTTTCTTTACACAGACTGCATGAACTCAGTCACAATCACAGCTGCCCTTGTTCAAATTCCAACCTCTACACAGTATTCACAAACACTGCAACACTCTATCGCACAACAACTTATGCACCTATGTGTAATCACAATAGCACTCTCTTCGCATAGTCTGCTTCTCCTCGATTAAACTTCTTCCCGCACTTTGCTTCTACGAAAGTCACACTTACGAATGCACACTTCGATCGATTCGATATGACTGCTCTTTGCGCACAACAGACTTCACTTGCGCAAAATCAACACACACATTCGATCCTTGAAACTAAAAAATAGTCCTCCTTTTATAACAATAATTCATGATTAAATTCTTGATCTTAGTTGGTTGTATATCCTTAAAACAATCGTTGGCTGCACAACCTTACACTTCGTCGGCAAAGGTTAACTCTGTCGGCTTCAACCGCCTTTGTTGTTCTGTAGCTTTCCTAGCACGAAACTCAAACATGTCGTGATATCGCTACGCCTTTGTCCATCGTACACCTTGTATTACTTGCTGTCACGAAATCGTGACACTACTGCCTGTTGTGCGCCTTCTTTGGTTTGTTGTCATGAAATTGCTATGCCTTCTGACTTTGCTGATGTCATCATGATTCTTGTCATGAAATCATGATGCTTTAGTCTATAGGGCCTTACTCTCTGCTCTTATCGTGAAATCATGACACATCTGCTTTTGCTAACGTCATCAGCAACTCTATCACGAAATCATGACACTTCTTGCTTCTTCAACCTTTTCTCGGTTTGCACTAGCGAAAATGGAACATGTCACGAAATCGCGACACTTTCGTTGCCTTAAGCTCTTTTCTGCCAACTGCTCGTGAAACTGGAACATGTCGCAAAATTGCGATGCTTTCGCCATCTGCAAGATGCCAACTCAACCTGTCGTGAAATCATGACACTTTCTGCATCTGTACAACTTCTTTGAAACCTATCGCAAAATCGTGACACTTTTTGCAACTCAACACTACCAACTCAACTTGTCGCGAAATCGTGACACTTTCTACATTCGTACAACTTCATTGAAACTTGTTGCAAAATCGTGACACTTTTGCCTGCTTTGCCTCTGCCTTCCAGCATGTCACGAAATTGTGACAGATTTGCCTGAAATTTCTCTCTCCTAAAACATGTCGTGAAATCGCAACAGTTTTTCCAGCTTTGCCTCTGCCTTCCAGCATGTCACAAAATTGTGACAGTTTTTCCAGAACTTTCTTTCCTAAAACATGTCGCGAAATTGCGACAGTTTTTCCAGCCGCCTGCAAACTTTTTCTAACTTATCTTTTTCTTGATCTTTTGCAACTGGGCTACTCTGATTTTCTTGGAGACTTACTGACCAGCTGAAACCTTCATCAAAACACATACTTAGACAACAAATCAAATTGCTTCAAGTATTCCTTGACATCAAAGACAACAACTACCAAGAGCTCCTTTGACATCAATGACAACAACTATACTTGAGCAAAGGCAATGTACTCAAGGTACCCAAAATTTCCAACAATCTCCCCCTTTGTCATTGATGGCAACCCTTAACTAAAAACATATCTCAAGAGTCAAAACTGAACCAACTGATCCAACAACTGAGAATTTGTATTTGAAGTTTTTGCTCCCCCTAACTTGAAGCTCTTCTCTTCACTTGAAGCACTTCACCTTACACATATCTCTCCCACTTACTCAAATCTCTCCCCCTTTGTCATCAATGGCAAAGGGTCACCTTTGGGGTTTGGTACTAAGAATGAGTCTCTTAGATTAGTCCCTCCCCCACCTTCTATTAAGGTGATTTAAAACAGGGTTGGGAGTGAAACTCCCATTAGACACTCATCATCATTAATGTCTACTATTTCTTTGCCGGGCCTTCTCTTGAATTATTTTTCCACATTGCTGTTCTTGTTACTGTTTTGATCCTCGGACCTGTTCATACTGTTGTTCCTGTTCCTTTCATCATTCTTGTTTTTCTCCATACCTTGATCCTTGAACCTGTCCATATTACTTTTCTTGTTTCTGTTGTCATTCCTGTTCTTATCCATGCTTTGATTCTTGGACTTGTTCATACTGCTGTTCCTGTTCCTGTATCTCGGAAGATCAGCTCTACACTGTCTAGCTAGGTGACCTTCATTGTTGCACTTATAGCAAGTAACAATATTGTTTCTTTCAGGCATGGCTATTCTTTGAATCCGCCTGTTCTGACTAACCCAGTTCCTGTTATTTTCCTTGCAAAAAATTGCCTTGTGCCCGAATTGTTGACAAGAGTAACAATACCCTTGAAAGAAATTACGTCTCCTGAAACTGTCATTTACTTTCTTCACTTGAGTCATGCAATGTACAACCATGTGACCAAATCTATGACATGCAAAACAAGTGTCATGAAATTTTCTTTTATTCGACTTCATGGGTCCTAAAAACTTCTTCTCAATCTGAATATCATTTTCTGTTTTTGCGTATCTATCACTTACGGATTCATGAACTGAAGTACTTTCTGCATCAAAACTCACTTCCTGTTGAAATTTCTTGCTCGATTCCCCAACCTGTTTCTTGTGTGGCTCAACAAAACCGAGACCTATTTTATCTGTTGGAATTATTTGTCATTTGATGAGAAATTGAACCTTCTTGGAGCTATCCTGAAATCTGTAGAGCTTATCCTTGTCCTCTTTATTTTCTTCTTTCAAAGAAGCCATTTCCTGTTCTAACTCACTATACTCCAAAATTTTAGAATCCAACTCATTCCTGAGTTCTTGTGACTTAGCCATAGAGACTTCAAGATTTTCTATAAGTTCATCTCTCTCCATACAACATTCATCTAATTTAATCTTGAGTCTATCATTCTTTTTTCTTTCCTTTTTCAGAACACTAAGAGCATTATTGAGTTCACATTCAAGATCCTCTATTTGATGGCACTTTGAATTATCACGACCTTTTTCAGATTTCTTATCACTAGAGGTGCTATCTTTTTCAAAAACCATACATGCATCTTCATTGAAGTTTTCTGAAGCATCCTCATACATACTAGCAGCCAAATAATTATTTTTGCAATTATCCTCAAGGTGCCCAAAATTTCCACATCTAAAACATTTCATGATAATGAATTTATGTTTCGGTTCTTCCTCTTTTTTTGAAATGAACAACATCTCATTTTCATCATCACTAGAGGAACTTTCACTATCACTGCTAGAACACTTGCTTTGTCTAAGTAGAAGCTCTTTTTATTCTTGTGAGAATGCCTCTTTCCATGATTGATGTACTCATCTTTGCTTTTCTTGTGATTGTTGTACTCATCTTTGCTCTTATTGTAATACCTGTACTTTTTAGAATCCTTGCTCTTAACATCCTGTATATCTTCATCACTTTTATTTTTGGAAACAGTACAATCAGTAGCATAATGACCAAATTTTCCACAATTGAAACATCTTATATTTTTCTTGCTTTTGTGCTTTCTGGAAAAGTTGCCTTTCTTGTTGTAATATGCCTCTTCCTCACTAGAAGACTCATCACTTTATTGAATCTGTTTGCCTTTTGATTTCTTGGTAGCTTTGAAAGTTGCTTCTTTCTTTACATCAACTTTCACTTGAGTTCTCAACTCAAATGCTTCAATAATACTATGGAGCTCATCCTTTTTCAATTTATCTAAATCTTTAGCTTCCTCAATAGCAGAAATCTTTTCACTAAATCTATTTGGAAGGGATCTTAAAATCTTATCACACACATCATTTTCAACAAGTTCAAGACCTAAGTCTTTCATGGAGTTCACAATCTCATCCATCCGAAGCATGTAGTCACTAATATTTTCATCATAATTCATCTTGAGTTGTTCAAAAATACCTTTAAAATGTCTTAATTTGGCCTTTCGGACATTTGCATCACCTGTATGAACAACCTGCAATTGTTTCCACATTTCACTAGCTGTCTTGTAGTGAATAACTTTGGTAAGATCAGCCTTCTGTAAACCTTTCAGGATTATATTCATGGATTTTGAGTTGCTGTGATGTAGAAGCCTATCTTCTTTAGTGTAAGGACCATTTACAGGAATGGTGTACCCATATTCAATAACTTCCCATGCCTCATTGCCAAGAGCCATAAGATAGACTTTCATTCTTGCACTCCATAGACTGAAATCTGATCCATCCAGAATAGGTGCTGCATTGCCACTTGAGTAGTCCATTGTGTTCTTTGCAAACTTTTCCTTCAAGCTATTAAACTTTTCGAAGGCACTAGCTCTGATACCAATTGAACAACACAAGCTTATACTGAGAGGGGGGTGAACAGTATAAGACCACTTTTAACTTTATCTATCAATACAGATTTCAAACCATTAACATGCAGAATAAAGATAGCAGTAATAACATTAGTAAAACAATGCACAAAATGCAATCCACAAAGAGACAACAATTTACGTGGTTCACCCAAGGTGGGCTACTCCACGGATAAAAAAATTCTTATAAAAGTTGTATCATAGTCCTCTGGGAATCCTTCCCGATTACAATGTTTATGAGCCTCAGCTCAAAGAAGACACCTTCCCCTAATTCTGCTTTGGTGATCCTCTAGAAGACCTCTACCTCCTCTGCCCTTAGCAAGTGGAATTCTATCCATAGAAGATACCTATCTTCCCTGCTCTGGCTAGAGATCTCTGTTCTCAACTCTATCACTACAAAGCTGGTCCTCTTTTTTGTACCAAACACAGTCCTTCAGTCTGGCAAAATTTTGTTCTCTTCCTCTGTTATTTTCTGCACTTGGTCGAAAACAATTTTTCACTGACTGCGCAAATACAGCAGCACTCAATCAACTTATTTGCTTCTGTGAAAACACAGTAGCACAGACTTCATGTGTTTCTATGAAAAACACAGCAACATAGTCTTTGTAAAATATACAGCAGCAATTGATCATAGTTCGTCCTTCACAATAATTCACAATTATAGCAACATCTACTTTGCGCACTTTGCTTTCTTTACACAAACTGCGTGAATTCAGTCGCAATCATAGCTGCCCTTGTTCAAATTCTAACCTCTACATAGTCTTTGCAAACACTGCAACACTCTATCGCACAACAACTTATGTGCCTATGTGTAATCACAACAGCACTCTCTTCACACAGTCTGCTTCTCCTCGATTAAAATTCTTCCTGCACTCTGCTTCTGCGAAAGTCACACTTACGAATGCACACTTCAATCGATTCAATACGACTGCTCTTTGCGCACAGCAGACTTCACTTGCACAAACTCAACACACACATTCGATCCTTGACACTCAAAAATAGTCCTCCTTTTATAGCAATAATTCATGATTAAATTATTGATCTTAGTCGATTGTATATCCTTAAAACAATCGTCAGCTGCACAACCTTACACTTCGTCGACAAAGGTTAACTCTATCGGCTTCAATCGCCTCTGTTGTTCTGTAGCTTTTCTAGCATGAAACTCAAACATGTCATGATATCGCTATGCCTTTGTCCACCGTACACCTTGTATTACTTGCTATCACGAAATCGCGACACTACTGCCTATTGTGCGCCTTATTTGGTTTGTTGTCACAAAATCGCTATGCCTTCTGACTTTGCTAACGTCATCATGATTCTTGTCATGAAATCACGACGCTTTAGTATACAGGGCCTTACTCTCTGCTTTTGTCACAAAATCATGACACATCTGCTTTTGCTAACGTCATCAGCAACTCTGTCATGAAATCATGATGCTTCTTGCTTCTTCAACCTTTTCTCGGTTTGCACTAGCGAAAATGGAACATGTCACAAAATTGCGACGCTTTCGCTACCTTAAGCTCTTTTTTGCCAACTGCTCGTGAAACTGGAACATGTCATGAAATCGTGATGCTTTCACCATCTGCAAGCTGCCAACTCAACCTGTCGCGAAATCGTGACACTTTTTGCATCCGTACAACTTCTTTGAAACCTGTCATGAAATCGTGACACTTTCTGCAACTCAACACTGCCAACTCAACTTGTCGTGAAATCGTGACACTTTCTGTATCCATACAACTTCATTGAAACTTGTCGCAAAATCATGACACTTTTGCCTGCTTTGCCTCTGCCTTCCAGCATGTCGCGAAATCGCGATAGATTTGCCCAAAATTTCTCTCTCCTGAAACATGTCATGAAATCGTGATAGTTTTGCCAGCTTTGCCTCTACCTTCCAACATGTCATGAAATCACGACAGTTTTGCCAGGACTTTCTCTCTCCTAAAACATGTGAAATCGTGACAGTTTTTCCAGCTGCCTGCAAACTTTTTCTAACTTATCTTTTTCTTGATCTTTTGCAACTGGGATACTCTAATTTTCTTGGAAACTTACTGACCAGCTGAAACCTTCATCAAAACACATACTTAGACAACAAATCAAATTGTTTCAAGTATTCCTTGACATCAAAGACAACAACTACCAAGAGCTCCTTTGACATCAATGACAACAACTATACTTGAGCAAAGGCAATGTACTCGAGGTACCCAAAATTTCCAACATACAAAAGCAAATTGATCAGTTGATGCATAATTCACGAGGAATAACGAGTCAAAATCTCACATTAAGCCAACTGATCTATAAATTAATCCACCCTTCAGTACAATCATTGCCATATCTGGTAGATTTTACGATACCAAAATTTGACAAGTTCAGGGAAACTGAGGATCCTAAGGATCATGTGAGTTCATTTATCCATGTATGTTTTTAGATTAGTGATGATAATTCTCTTATGCTTCGAATGTTTCCTCAAATATTAGGGGGAGATGCCATTGAATGGTACAATCAATTGCATACACATAGTATTTATACTTTTGATCAATTGATATATCTATTCTTGGAATGCTTTGCCCTTAATATTAGAAATAAGGTGTCCTTATCGGATATATATTATTTGAAAAAATAGGATGAGGAACCTATTTATAATTTTGGAAACCATTGGAGGGCATTCATAACCAAGTTACCATTCTCCCTCCCAATGGAAGATATTATCAAGCTTTTTACCAAGAGTTGCTTAAAACCCATATCTTGGATGCTACAGCTCAATACTTATAGAATATTTGTGGAGGCTTTAGCATAGGCTAGTGTCATTGAGGAGATAAAAATCCAATAGGGTGTCATTAAGCCTAAGAAGAAAGAGTGGCAAAATATGGGCCAATACCGAAATAATTAAACTGGTCAAACCAAATCAACACAAGCCTCAATGGCTAACACAACTAATCAAGTCAATCAAGTGGTCATGAGCCAACCCGTAATGGCTCAAAAACCAGTGCAACAATAAATTACCTATCATGCGGTCCCATCAGTAACCCAAGCACCAACGATACAAAACACAATGCCAACTATGGAACAACCTACTCGTTGCCAATTCAATCGACCCCAATGTCAATACACTTCTTTAGTAGAATCGTATTCATCCATATTTCAAAGGTTGTATGAGACCAATAAATTAGCCTTGCTAGACATTAGGCCTGATGATCCCACCAAAAGGCCTAAAAATTATAGAGAGCACTTGTTTTGCAATACCATCGGCAAAATGGGCATGATATCAATTCCCGCCATATGTTCAAAAACATAGTGCAAGACCTCATAGACCTAGGGGTCTTTAACATGGATAACCCCTTAGCTCCACAAAATAAAAATTTGGACATATATCATAGACCTCTACCTAACCATGGGGAGGTCGAACATAATGTAGGAGGTAACAATCAACAACCACTTCCTAATAAAGTAAATCATGTCCAACAATACCAAAACTTTGTAAGAGCAGTCCATGTGGTCACTAGAGGGAAAAGGAAAAATAAAAAAAATCCTCAGCAACCTTCAAACCCACCTCCCATCAAAATATCACCAAATCCATATTCGCAAATAAATCTATCCAATCCATCCAATCATCCCATCCTTCGTCTAATAAGGCCAGCAGTAAATTTAACCAGCCGGTTAACCACTAGTTTGAAAATGGCATCAGCCAAACTTTATGTGTATAAGCTTATCCAACAATACCCTAGGCATAGATAAGATTTAATGGAAATACTCAAGTCAATTGAGTTAGAATCCCAAGACTCTAATACCTTCAACAACTTTGTAGGGAGTGTTAGAATGTGCATGGAGCCATCAATTACCTTTTATGACTTCGAGGTAAAATCAATGAGTTCATAATCAGTAGACCCTCCATTGCACATAATGGCCCTAATCGACAAAAATCCATTCTAAAGAGTCCTTATTGATACCAGCTCATCAATCAATATAATTACTATTGCTACCCTTATCCACCTCAAATTACCTCCATCCCACATTTTCAAATCATCATTCACCCTCAAAGCATTTAACGATGCTTTGTGTACCACAATTGGCACTATTTTTTTACCTATAGAAGTAGGGGCCAAAACATTTCACACCATGTTTCACATATTGGAAGGATCCATGGTGTATAATAACCTCCTTGGTAGACCTTGGACGAGAGAAATGAAATGTGTTCCTTCAATTCTCCACCAATGCTTGAAATATGTTCATGATGGACAAGTCCATTGCATCCCTGAGGATGTCGAACCTTTTAAGTATTGTAATTTCATTTCAAATCCTTATGAATCCATGTTACCCTCCATCCATTTATTCTTGGCACCATCATCAAATTCATCCACATAATCTCTTAATCTATCTTCTTCCAATCCATCTACATCTTATTCTAAAGATCCCATCTTAGAAGAGCTACCCATCACATCACCTCCTCAAACATCCATTTCTTCTTGTACATGTGGTCAAAGTCAATCTAATGTTAGTACATCGTACATCACATATACCCCTTCTTATACAACCACTTATTCTATTTCATCATTACCCCATCCTCCATATTCTCATTCCACACCACCATCCAATCCCACTCCATAGGTTGATGTTTCACAAGTTGAACTCTCGAATTGTGACATATTTAATTCACCACCATCCATAACCAATCCAGAGCCATCTGAGTCCCCACCATCAACCATGCCAGCCTAAGTCAAATTCCACATCATCAATCCTAGTATATGTGAATATGTGGTACAAGACATCACCATCAAACCCCTAGCCATTACAACAACCAAAGATTTTGGATGTCCCTGATACCTTTATTTATCCATAGGCATTGTTTATGACATGAGTGCAGCTCCAAATAGCATTAACTTTATTTATGGAGGATTGGATTACTCAACTGGGGCAAACCCACCCAAAAACCACAAGAGTCTAGGCATGCCAATATACCTAACATAGAGGATTTTCTCGCTCTCTACTTTAACATGTTCAATTGGCAAGGTCAAGGTCTAGCTTCCCATGAGCAAGGAATGCATGATATTTTAGAGGTTCCATATAGAGGCACCCATGATTGTTCCAGTTTAGGCTATACCCCGTTGTATTCCACCACTTCTCTTAAGTAAGCCTTTAAAAAGCTTAGCCTCAATGATGAAGATCACTCCATCCAACCATTACCCTAAACATCTTCTTTTGAATAGGCCCTTAAAGAACTTTTCATTGATGAAGTAGACAAAGATGATCCCATCAACTTCTCCTATCATGGCTTTGATTCTGACGATGAAATTTATGAAGAATTTGAAGTCATGTCAAACACTTTTGACAATTTTGAAGAGGAGTCACATCCCATTGTCCCCATAACCCAACAGGAAGAGTTTTACCTCCGAATTTTCTCCATCCATCATCCCATATTATGTTTGCTTCTTCCATAAGAACAAGTGGACCCGCTAGGAAATCCACCTTGAGCCCCACACATAAGCCAAGAAATGTAACATATGTACATATTTAAAAAAAAAAACAACAAAAAAAAATGCGTTGCTCATGTTAATTCCATGTCTATTACAGGGATAATACCATTCAACATCGGTTCAACTCCAACCATCCCACCATCCATTCCTCCAACCTAGCCGCCATTCCTTCCGCTAAGTCAATATGAATCCTATTGACTTATTCACCCCGCTCTGTAATCCATACGATATGGCCAGGACAATTCCAATTGACATTAGCCTTATTGACTTGGACCGGATTTCCTCCCCACCCTCATTTTTGGAGTTCATCCTATCTGAGGAATTTCTAAGGGCTTCAACCAGCTATATTCCTCCTTCATCACCACATTCATCCACATCACCTTCCAATAGAGGTCTCGAGATATTTCAGGAAGAGTTAGGTAGCAATAAGAAGGAAAATTTGGATGACATATTATACAATATAAATCTAATCCCAACGCCACATCAACTTGAGAAAGGCTCACACATGTCCATTGAAGATACCATCGATGTGAACCTTATTTCAGATCCTGAAAATCCCAAGTTGTCAAGCTTGGCAAAAGTTTAACATCTAACGAACAAGAGCAATTTATTGCTCTCCTAAAGAAAAAGAAAGAAATTTTTGCATGGTCCTACAAGGATATGCCTGGCCTTGACCCTGACCTTGTTGTCCATAATGTCACCTTGCATCCTGACGCCAAGCCGGTCAAACAAAAACTTAGGAGAATGCATCCTACCATGGCCCTCATAGTCAAAGAGGAAATATAAAAGCTATTCCTTCCTTACGAGTCTCCTTGCAGGAATTCATAGATGATGATACAGCTAGAAAAGCATGACTTGACCAACTCACTCTCCTAGACGAAAGGTGAGTCAATGCACTAGAGCATTTACGAGTTTATCAATATCGCCTAAAGCGTGCTTACAATGCTAAAGTCCATCTTCGATAATTTCAAGTAGGGGATCTGGTGCTCAAATAGAACCGGAAAAACACCAATGCTTTGCCACACCTTCATGACAAATTTGTAGTAAATTGGTTAGGTCCATACATAATCACTCAAAAAGTGGGTAATGGTACTTATAGACTTGTCAATTTAGAGGGAATAGAGGAACCCGAACCACTTAATGTTCTTTATTTAAAGGCATTATATTGTTAAAGGTGACACTTTATATGTATATATACATGGCTTTTCTCATTTAAAAAAAAAAATCACATAGGCATGCACACATTGCATACATTCCATTTGCATTTACATTTAAGCATTTGACATGCATCTTCACTTTTTGCATTCATACATTGTTTCATTCGCATACATTAAATCATACATATTCCATGGCATTGTACAATTTCCATTTACATATCAATACTCCATTACATTAGGCATATACATTTGCATTCATCCCGTACCATGTTCAGTGATCTGACATAGTAATGATGATATGGCCATAAACAAAAAGTCAAGTTATAACAATTGGGGGTACCTAGTTTAAAGCAACCATGCAATCCTCACAAAAGCTTAGATTTTTAGTCACTCAGCCATTACTAGTATAGCAAGCAACCTCCAAATGGATGTCTGATTTTCTTTGGGACCAATAACACACTTTACACACTAAGAAAGTCTTGAGCATTACCGATTGATTCCGAATACAATCCTAAAACTACCACACTTCCTCACATCTTAAGAACATTTTGAGTTAAGGAGGGTTAGTACCATACTTGGGTAGCACCTTGAGGAAAAAAGGAGATATCCCTCACTTGTCCCATAATGCAACATAGTCCAAAAATAGTGGTTCTCACCACTACCATAATTGTTATCCAAAACATAAGCATAAGGATAGGGTCAAAATTCTCATCACACTTCGGTTGAGAATCCGATTCCCCAAAGATCTATACAAAACTAACAAATAAAATACCAAACACCCTTGATCCCTAAAGTCGTAAGGATTTGTACTACACATCCCTGACAAGGATGGGTAGTCATCCCAAAGTTCTAAAATATCAATCCCATTGGACCATGGAGTGACTCTCCACTAGGGCTATAGATGCTTGACTGGCATTGGAGTAAGCTCAAGCGAGGTGACATGTCTCTCCTCCAAAAATGGAGACCTTTGAATGCACATAAGGATAGGATAGCCTCATGTCATCTCCATAATAGGTCATGCCTAAATTTACTCATAATGGGTTAATAAACTTCACATACACACACTGGTACTTGGTTGGATAGGGTCATTGTCTTGCTCAAGACTCGGTAATTGAACATCACTCACACACACATTTGGTTCTAAATAAATTTAAACAACCTAGTGAGTTTGGTTAGTAACACTAATATATTTGAGTCTTTGAAAATCTCTTAGTTTTCCATATCAACATCCATATCTTCTTCCATATCAACATCCATGTCATCTTCCATACATTCTTCCATATCAACATCCATGCCTTCATTACAAGTTCAAATTGCATAAAGCCACTAAATTGGGTACCTCCAACTGGCAAACAATGGACAAAGAACAATGGCCAATAAAACTTTTGAACTATAAAAATATCATTCGAACACCATGCATTCCCCTCATATAGTTTAGATTCATTATACATTTACTTGCATTTATCATCAATAGCACATCATATAGATTGCATGAAACATTCATATAAAGTATTATGCATATTCATCATTATTAGATAGCATTTATAAAGCATTCCATCAAAACATTATTCATAAAATAAATAACACAGGCTTATACTGAGAGGGGGGGGGTGAAAAGTATAAGACTTAACCAATTAATAATTTTAACTTTAGATAGCTGTGGCATCAACACAAAATTAATCAAGACATAAATCATCACACATTGAAGACCTATTTTTAACGTGGTTCACCCAAAAAGGTTGGGCTACATCCACAAAAACTTTTCTCTAAAAGTTATCTCAAAGTTCTTTGGGAATCCTTCCCAATTACAAAGTTTATGAGCCTCGGCCCAAAGGAGATACCTTCCCCCAATCAGAATTTATGAGCCTCTGCTCAAAGGAGATACCTTCCCTCTGCTCTGGAAATGATCCCTCAGAAGATCAACTGCCTCTACCTCTTGCCAGTACATGGAACTCCTTTCCATAGAAGACCTCTTGTCCTCAATGCTTAGCCTAAGAGACCTCTACCTTCTATGATCACATCCACAGGAGCTCAACAACCAAATCTGTCTTCAGGTTCTTCTCAAAGAACCAGTGCACCTCTGTCCTCAAGTTCTCTGATAGAACTATCAAAATCATTTCACAAGTCCTCTGCTCTTTCTGCACAATCACAACTGCACTTGATCGAACATCTTGCTCTGCACACTATCTGCGAATGTCACACTTCAACAACACATTCATCGACACATCAACTCTCCAAACAGCCCTCCTTTTATAATAGAATTTTCATGATGAAAACTTTAATCTTAGTTGACTGTTATAACAAATGCAAACCCTAATCTTCGTCGGCTAAAATTTGACTTTGTCGGCTTCACTGTCTCTGTAAATCTTCTATAGCTTCTATCGTGAAAATACATGTCGTGATATCGTGACACTTTTCGCTTTCTTAACCTCTTCTCGGCTTGCACCCGCGAAAGCAGAACATGTCACGAAATCACGACACTTTTGCTTCCTTGCACTTTTCTCTGCTTGCACTAGCGAAAACGAAACATGTCACAAAATCATGACACTTTCGTTGCCTTATGCTTTTCTCTGCCTTACGCCCGCAAAAATGGAACATGTCACGAAATCACGATGCTTTCGCCTTTGAGCTCTTCCTCCTTGAATTTTTTGCAAAATTGTGATGCTTCTTCTTCCATGCTCTTTTGTTTTGCTTCTGTCATGAAATCGTGACTCTTCTCCTGTTGAAGACCTGCTTTCTATTTCTATCGCAAAATCGTGACACTTTCTCCAACCGTATGCTGCCATATCAATCTGTCATGAAATCATGACACTTTCTGCATCTGTAAGCTTTCTCTTCAACCTATCATAAAATCGCAACACTTTCTGCATCCGTACGCTTTCTCTTCAACATGTCACGAAATCGCGACATTTCTTACTTTGAAACCTTTCCTTTGCTACATGTCGCGAAATCGTGACAGTTCTTACTTGGAACATTTTCATCTGTAGCATGTCACGAAATCATGATGATTCTCACTTCAAACTCTGCAGTATGTCATGAAATCATGATAGTTCTCACTTCAAAATTTATAGCATGTCGCAAAATCACGACACTTTTCATGTTACTTTCTCTCTCTTTGAACTTGTCGTGAAATCATGACAATTCGCACTATGGACTCTCTCTTCTGCATTATGTCACGAAATCGTGACACTTTTTCTTTCAGAATCTCTCTCCTACAACATGTTGTGAAATCATGACACTTTTTTGTCCGTACAACCTTCCTTGCAATATGTCGCGAAATCGTGACATTTCTGACTCCGTACATTCTCTCTCATCTTTGAGTCACGAAACTGCGACATGTCGTGATATCGCGACACTTTTCTAACTTGCTTTCTCTCTCCTGCTTAAGTCACGAAAATGCGACATGTCAGGATATCGCGACACTTTTCTAACTTGCTTTCTCTCTCCTGCTTAAGTCACGAAAATGCAACATGTCACAATATCGTGACACTTTTCCAACTTACTTTCTTTCGAACCTGTCAGCTTGGGGTTTGCAAAAGACCTTTGAAACTGTCATGTTGTAACCTTCATCAAAACAAATTATTTGACATCAAATAAAATTCCTTCAAAAGCTTCTTGACATCAATGACAACTTATATACTTGAGCAAAGGCAATGTACCCAAAATACCCAAAATTTCCAACAATCTCCCCCTTTATCATTGATGGCAAACCTTTACTGAAAACGCTTCTCAAGAGCCAAAATTGAAACCAACTGTGCTAACAACTGACCAACTGTGCCCACAATTGAGAATATTCCTTTGAAGTTTTGCTCCCCCTGACTTGAAGCTTTCCTCTTCACTTTGAAGCTCTCCCCCTTACTCATATCTCTCCCCCTTTGTCATCAATGGCAAAGGGTCATCTTTGGGGCTCGGGACTACGAATGAGCCTCTTAGCTTGGTCCCTCCCCCACCTCCTGATGAGGTGATTAATTCTGGGGTGGGATTACAACTCCCAATTTCTCCCTTAGATACTCAAACGTATCTCTTGTAAGAGGATTAGTGAAGATATCTGCAATCTGCTCTTTAATAGATACATACTCTATCTTGACTTGCTTGTCTTGCACTTTCTCCCTTAGAAAGTGATACTTGATGGAAATATGCTTTGTCCTTGAGTGCATTACCAGATTTTTGGAAATACTTATGGCACTTGTATTATCACAAAATATGGAGATGGGTTGTTCATGCCTGAATTTGAAATCCTCCAAGGTGGTTTTCATCCATAAAACCTGTGTACACCTAGCCACTGCTGCTATGTATTCAGCCTCTACTGTAGATAAGGAAACTGAAGGTTGTTTCTTACTTACCCAAGAAACCAAACTCTTTCCCAAAAAGAATGCTCCACCACTAGTGCTTTTCCTGTCATTAATACTGCCTGCCCAGTCTGCATTTGTATAAGCTGTGAGGGTGAAATCATCACCTTTGGGATACCAAAGCCCAAAGTCCATGGTGCCCTTCAGATATCTGAATATCCTCTTAACTGCTATAACATGAGAATCTTTTGGAGCTACCTGAAATCTTGCTACTAACCCAACTGCCTACATGATATCTGGTCTGGTAGTCGTAACATATAATAAACTTCCAATCATTGATCTATACAACCTCTGATCTATCGCTGGAGATTCATCATCTTTACTCATCTTGCACCTTGTAATCATTGGAGTACATACTGGTTTGCTATCCATCATCCCAAATTTCTACAACATTTCTTTGATATACTTTCCTTGAGAGAGAAATACACCATCTTTTGATTGAGCAATCTGAAGACCTAAAAAGAATGACAGCTCTCCAATCATAGACATCTCAAATTCCTTCTGCATGGTGTTAGCAAAATATTTGCACATCTGAGTATTATTTCCCCCAAAAATAATATCATCAAAATAGACAACCATAATCAACATATCATCACCCTCATCCTTAATATACAAATTGCTATCTGCCACACCTTTCCTGAAGCCTTGCTCATGAAGATACCTGTCAAGTCTTGAGTACCAAGCCCTAGGTGCTTGATTTAACCCATACAAGGCATTTTTTAGTTTACACACATAGTCTGACTATTCTGAGAGAGATACTCCTTCTGGCTGTTCTATGTAGACTTCTTCTACCAACACCCCATTTAGAAAAGCTGAATTTACATCCATTTGGTAAACCTTGAATGATTTGAAGCTTGAAAGGGCCAAAAAACATTTTGATAGCTTTAAGACAAGCAATAGGAGCAAACGTCTCTTCGAAATCAACACCTTCTACTTGAGCATAACCTTTGCAGACTAACCTAGCTTTGTTTTTGACAATATTTCCATCCTCATTGAGTTTATTTCTGAATATCCATTTTGTGCCAATGACATTCTTGTCCTTAGGTCTTGGAACCAATTCCAAAGTTTCACTTTTCTCTATCTGATTTAGCTCTTCATCCATTGCTTTTACCCAAAACTCATCTGCACATGCTTCACTGAAATATTTTAGCTCAATCTGAGATAATAATGAAACATTTGTAGAATCATGTGAAGGAATGACTCTTCTTCTTGTTTGCTTGCTATTTGGATCACCAATGATCAAGTCTTTGGGATGATGTTTCTGAACATATCATGGAGTTTTGGGAAGCAGTTGTTGTCTTTCCTCTTCTTCATCTGAAACCTCTCTGAATTCTTCTTGATAAATTTCATCACTGAGTTCCTTAACTGGTTCTCTTATCCCTGTCTTTTCATCAACTGTTACATTTATACTCTCTACAACTGTATGAGTTATTTTGTTGAAGCATCTGTAGGCCTTGCTTCTATTGGAATATCCAAGAAAGATTCCCTCATCACACCTAGGATCAAACTTACCCAAATTTTGATCTTCCCTTCTGATGAAGCACTTACTCCCAAACACTCTAAATTATTTTACTGTGGCTAGTCTTCCTTTCCATAACTCATAAGGAGTTTTATTATGATTGACTCTAAATTTGGCCCTGGTGATAATGTAGACTGTTGTACTGACTGCCTCTTTCCAAAAGACATCTGAAATTTTTGACTCATTTAACATAAATCTATCCATATTTTCAATAGTTATGTTTTTCCTTTCAACTACTCCATTTTGTTGAGGAGTTCTTGCTACCGAATATTCTCTTTTGATTCCTTGTTGCTCACAGTATTCCACAAATTCATTTGAAGTGAACTCTCCTCCTCTATCTGATCTTAAGCATTTGATTCTCTTGTCAGTCTCATTTTCAATCATTTCTTTGAAAGCTTTAAATTTTTCAAAAGCTTCAGATTTTTCTTTGAGAAAAGTAACCCAATTCATTCTAGAATAATCATCTATAAACAACATGAAGTAGCTTTCTCCCTGAATGCTCTGAGTTCTGGTAGGGCCACATAAATCAGTATGAATAAGATCCAAAGATTTTGAAGAAGTATACCCTTTTTATTTGAAATTGGTTCTGGTCTGTTTTCCATGTTGACATGGACCGCAAATGATGTTATGGGGCCTTTTTATTTTGGGCAAGTCTCTAACTGCTTCCTTGTTACTAATATTGACAAGATTATCAAAGCTCAAATGCCCCAATATTTTATGCCATAACCAAATCTCATCTTCTTGAGTTAGAAAACACTTTCCTTTTTTATCTCACTTAGCATGTAAAGATTATTTGAAGTCCTTGTAGCACTAGCAATGAGTTTTCCTTTTTTTTCTTTACTTATCTCACATCTATCTGAAAAGAAAGATACTATGTGCCCTTGATCACAAAGTTGACTCACACTTAGAAGATTATGTCTTAGGCCTTCTACATAAAGCACATTTTTTTTTGGATTTCCCATCCAAACTAAGAGTCCCTTTACCATAGATTTTAATTGACCTGTTATCTCCAAAACTGACTATTACTCTGTTTGTTTCTTTTAAGACCAAAAACTTTTCCTTTTCACCAGTCATATGTTTTGAACAACCACTATCAAGATACCATTTTTCTACTTTGTCTTGAGCATGAAAAGTAGTTTGAACTATCATTGACTTAGATTTGATCTCATTTCTCTTTTTAGTGAACTCAAGGCTAGATCTATCCAAACTGCACATCCTTGCTATATGCCCAAAATTCTTGCACTTGTAACACATGACATTTTTATTCATAAGAGGTGCAAAAAAGTTAACATTTTCCTTACTATGGCTATTCAAAGACTTATTGCAATGCATAGCTTTGTGACCAAATTTCTTGTAGGAAAAACAATAGCCATGGAAAGTATTATGTAACCTGTTTTGATGCCTTGGATGATTGTTCTTCTTGTGACCAACTGGAATCCACCGCTCTTTAGGATGAATATTGATCTTGCTCGAAGACCCTATTTCATGAATGGTGATACCATCATTCTTTTGCTTTTCACACGGAGTATTCTGTCTGAGAGCCAACTATTCCAACTTCACTCTAAGAGACATAACCTCTTCTAGTTTCTCGCAATCAGCTTCCTTTCCTTTTAGAGCCTCTATCAAAACCTGTTCAACCTTCTTCCCTTCTTCAACTAGAATTTTGAAGTCTATAACACTTTGAGACAATTCTGATCTTGCTATCTCTTCTTCCCGACATTGATGCTTGAGAACAAAATTCTCTTCCCTGAATTTCTCAAGCTTTCTTAGAGCCAAGAAGAATTCACCTTTGAGATCAAACTCAACCTCTTCATCTCTTTATGAATCTGTATGTTCCTCTGATAGATCCTTCTCCAAGCTGTTAGGCTCTTTCTAGAGAGATCCGCTCTGATACCAATTGAAGAACATAGGCTTATACTAAGAGGGGGGTGAATAGTATAAGACTTAACCAATTAATAATTTTAACTTTAGATAGCAGTGGAATCAACACAACATTAATCAAGATAGAAATCATCACACATTGAAGACCCATTTTTAACGTGGTTCACCAAAAAAGGTTGGGCTACATCCACAAAAACTTTTCTCTAAAAGTTATGTCAAATTTCTTTGGGAATCCTTCCCAATTACAAAGTTTATGAGCCTCGGCCCAAAGGAGATACCTTCCCCCAATCAAAATTTATGAGCCTCTGCTCAAAGGACATACCTTCCCCTTTACTCTGAAAATGATCCCTCAGAAGATCAACTGCCTCTACCTCTTGCCAGCACATGGAAATCCTTTCCATTGAAGACCTCTTGTCCTCAATGCTTAGCCTAAGAGACCTCTACCTTCTATGATCACATCCATAGCAGCTCAGCAACCAAATCTGTCTTCAGGTTCTTCTCAAAGAACCAGTGCACCTCTGTCCTCACGTTCTTTGATAGAACTATCAAACTCATTTCATAAGTCCTCTACTCTTTCTATGCAATCACAGCCACACTTGATTGATCTTCTTGCTCTGTGCACTATCTGCAAACGTCGCACTTCAACAACACATTCATCGACACATCAACTCTCCAAACAACCCTCCTTTTATAATAGAATTTTCATGATGAAAACTTTAATCTTAGTCGGCTGTTATAACAAATGCAAACCCTAATATTCATCGGCTACAAGCCCTAATATTCGTCGACTAAAATTTGACTTTGTCGGCTTCACTGTCTCTGTAACTCTTTTGTAGCTTTTGCCATGAAAATACATGTCGCGATATCGTGACACTTTTCGCTTTCTTAACCTCTTCTCAGCTTGCACCCACGAAAGCAGAACATGTCACCAAATCATGATACTTTTGCTTCCTTGCACTTTTCTCTGCTTGCACTAGCAAAAATGGAACATGTCACAAAATCGTGACACTTTCGTTGCCTTGTGCTTTTCTCTGCCTTACGCCCACGAAAATGAAACATGTCACAAAATCGTGACGCTTTCGCCTTTGAGCTCTTCCTCCTTGAATTTGTCGTAAAATCATGACGCTTCTTCTTCCATGCTCTTTCATTTTTCTTTTGTCATGAAATCATGACTCTTCTCCTGTTGAAGACCTGCTTTCTATTTCTGTCGTGAAATTGTGACACTTTCTCCAACCGTATGCTGCCATCTCAATCTGTCATAAAATCATGACACTTTCTGCATCTGTAAGCTTTATCTTCAACCTGTCATGAAATCGTGACACTTTTTGCATCCGTACGCTTTCTCTTCAACATGTCACAAAATCACGACATTTCTTACTTCGAAACCTTTCCTTTGCTGCATGTCACAAAATCACGACAGTTATTACTTGGAACATTTTCATCTACAACATGTCACGAAATCATGACGGTTCTCACTTTGAACTCTATAGCAAGTTGCGAAATCACAACAATTCTCACTTTGAAATCTGTAGCATGTCGTGAAATCATGACACTTTTTGTGTTACTTTCTCTCTCTTCGAACTTGTCACGAAATCATGACAATTCGCACTACGGACTCTCTCTTCTGCATTATGTCATGAAATCATGACACTTTTTCTTTCGGACTCTCTCTCCTACAACATGTCATGAAATCATGACACTTTTTTGTCCGTACAACCTTCCTTGCAATATGTCACAAAATCATGACATTTCTGACTCCGTACATTCTCTCTCCTCTTTGAGTCGCGAAACTGTGACATGTCGCGATATCGCGACACTTTTCTAACTTGCTTTCTCTCTCCTGCTTAAGTCTTGAAAATGCGACATGTCGCGATATCATGACACTTTTCTAAAATTCTTTCTCTCTCCTGCTTAAGTCGTGAAAATGCGACATGTCATGATATCGCGACAATTTTCCAACTTACTTTCTTTCGAACCTGTCAGCTTGGGGTTTGCAAAAGACCTTTGAAACTTTCATGCCGTAACCTTCATCAAAACAAATTATTTGACATCAAATAAAATTCCTTCAAAAGCTTCTTGACATCAATGACAACTTATATACTTGAGCAAAGGTAATGTACCCAAAATACCCAAAATTTCCAACATAAAACATGCATAAACCATTCATAAAATAAATGTTGCATACACACAAAATTTCACACAAAAATAAAAGCCATGTATATATATGTATAAATATCATATATACAATAGATTCTAAAGGCTACAAGGGAACACCAAGGCTCATATACAAAATAGTGCATCTAAGCACTATGCTAATGTCCATGAGACGACCCCTGAGACCTAGTAGGAGCCCTCAACCTAGTACTCTGTCTAAAATCAGTATTGTTAGATGAATCAACTATAGAAGAGGAAGGAGGATCCAGCAATGTAATATGGTTTTACATACACACATCCTCCAAGGAATGTGCATATGCCTCACTGGCTTGTAGATGCTATAAGTCCATTTGATGCCAACACTACTTCATCAACATCTCTGCTTAAAGCTGCATAACCATCACCTGATCACTAACCACAGCTGTTGCTCGCTTCACCTCCAGTCGAGCTATAGTAGCTAGAAACTCCCTATGAGTCTCAAGCATAACCTCGCACTCCTCATGAAGCTGCTCCAGCTTTGTTTGCAACCTTGCCACCTCAAATATCTCATCCAGCCCCTCATCATCCTCCCTCTCATTGTATAACAACCCCATCTCTAGAGTCTTCTGAGATGATACCCTCGACTGTCTCTAACTCATCGATCATTGAGCCCTCACCCTCTTCAAAGTCACCCTTGACCCCGTAGTTGTCGCCTCATCACCCACAACCTTTGGTACCCATACTGGTTGGGCACCAAACCACTCCACATACTTCGGAGTCACCCCAACATCATCTACATCAAGGACCTCCATATCCTCATCATCCTCAACCACCACCCACCATGGCTCTACACAAGGGAGCCCCACCTCTGCCCACCACCTCCGATACAACATCGACTCATTAGGCACATCTTGAGGCAACCCAAACTACCTCAACACCCATTATTAATAATAGTACTCCACCTCCTCATCTCACCACCCAATAAACCATCGAGCCTACCTCACCCGATGCAGTTGCTCCCCATCACCATCCCATCGAGCTCCATGCCATGGCCTCCATATCATGTCTACCTGAGTCAACCTTGACCACATATCTTGATACCATTGGCCGGTATGAACCTCTCAACTCGACTGAACTTCCTCCACCACTACCCATCGCCTAGAGTAAGGCTCCCCTATTTTCCATGACTCACATGGCAACCCCTCAGGCCGAGCCACATCAAAATGCTCCCAAGCCCAATACTATAGAATGAAGCTGCATCCAATCCCCTTCCTCTCCTAATCACTTCATATAACTCCCGGTACAATTGTTCCAATAAGGTAGGTGCCCATGCATACTCCCGAGGATCCATCAATAGATCACTCACCAACCCCAATAGGTTCCAAGGGAACCTACAACTAGTGCTATTAGGTAGCACTATGTTTGCTAGCACAAACATGATCAAGGCGAGGAGCGCATCTAGCTCCTTCGTCTTGTACATGCTTAGATATCATATACCCCCATCCCTCATTTGTGCCTCTCGCCATCGGTCCCTAAACATCTGCTCTATCTCCACCTTCTTATCATAACCAAATACCACCCTCTTCCCTTCTACTGGTACCTTGAGAATGCAGTATACATCCTCAAGTGTAACAGTAGCCTCCCCAGAAAGCAGCTAGAACGTCCCCCTATCGTGGTCCTATTGTGGCTGCTCCACAACGTACCCCAAAATTGGGGACCCACCTTTTTGCATATTTTCCAAGAAGACCGAAGTGGCCCATATGCTAAAGATCAAAGAAAAAGCAAAACACCGCAAGGAGGAAAAAGTGTCGCGATATCGCGACATGTTGCATTTTCACGGTCAAAAGAAAAGAGAAAGAACAAGAAAAAAAGTGTCGCGATATCGCGACATGTTGCATTTTCGTTCAAAGCAAAGAGAAAAAGCAAGGAGGAAAAAGTGTCGCGATATCGCGACATGTTGCATTTTCATGGCCAAAAGAGAAGAGAAAGAACAAGAAAGAAAAAGTGTCGCGATATCGCGACATGTTGCATTTTGCGGCCAAAAGAGAAGAGAAAGAACAAGAAAGAAAAAGTGTCGCGATATCGCGACATGTTGCATTTTCATGGCCAAAGAGAAGAGAAGGGGGAAAAGTGTCGCGATATCGCGACATGTTGCATTTTCGCGGTCAAAGCAAAGAGAAAAAGTGTCGCGATATCGTGACATGTTGCATTTTCTCAAAAGAAGAAAAAAGTGTCACGATATCGCGACATGTTGCATTTTCGCGGTCAAAAGCAGAGAAACAAAAGTGTCGCGATATCGCGACATGTTGCATTTTCGTGACTCAAAAAGGGCAGGCATGCAGAGAAACAAAAGTGTCGCGATATCGCGACATGTTGCATTTTTGCGACTCAAAAGGGGCAGGCAGGAAGAGAAACAAAAGTGTCACGATATCGCGACATGTTGCATTTTTGTGACTCAAAAGGGTAGGCAGAGAGAGACAAGAGTGTCACGATTTCGTGACATGTCTGATTTTTGCCAAGGGAACAGAGTAGTGGACAGTGCGTCTGATATTAGTGATGAACACCAGGATAGTGAAACTGAAGACTGCATAATGACGTGGACCTATAAGGAATAAATCGAAGATTGAATAAGGTAATTTGTCACATAAGGACAAAATCCAATGAATAAGACAAAACGTTACATAAGGAATCTTTAATGATTTGAAATCATTTAAGATGGTCGTTACACATGGAAGGAAGCGGACGCATGCCCATGTGGAGAAAAGGAAACATTTTTTTTGAAATCAAACGAAAAGTGAAGAAAACCAAACAGAGGAAGCCAAACCATGGGAATGAAACGAAGGGCCACAAAATAGAAACGAAAAGCCTTTTTGGAAACCAAAACACATGCATGCACAAGGGAAGGTGAAACGAACAACCATTGGAAAATGAAACGAAAAGCTTCTCGAAAATTTTAAATACGCCAGGCAAGGATGTTTTGAGGGGTTGGAAGCTGCTGCGAGCAGAGTTGCAGATTTGAAGGCAAGAGGGCCATTCTGGACCTGTTTGAGTCGTTTTCTTCCATGGACTGGTTTGGGAAAACCAGAAATTTTTGTTATTGTAAAATGACAAATTTTGAATACAGAAAATTTCAGAAAGTTGCATCTTATGGACAAGAAAGGAGGAGTCATTTTCTGCATGCAAGATTAAATGTCTATTTTTCCCCTTTTCAGATTTTAGGCTTGTAAATGGAGTTTATGCAAGTTTCTTGATTGCTTCATGCGAATGTTTAAATCTGAAAATCTCATTTAAAACCCTAGGAGCCAACACTTAGCTTATCCGGATTGTGCTTGTTTTGCAAGTCCAATAGGTTAGGTTGCATGCATGAAAACCTCACATCTTCGGTTTTGTCGAAATAGGATAGCATCATACTGAATGCATTTTATTTTCATTTTCTGCATTTCAATTTTTTTCATTTTTTTGCATTTTATTTTTCCAAAAATTTTAACTTTTTTTTTAATTTTCAGGCATTAAAATAAACATTTAAAAATTTTCAAAATCCAAAAATAATTTCACCATTGCGTAGGTTATACTTCAGACTTCCAATACGCACTTTGAAATTTCATTTTCGGAGTTGTCTAGTATTTTTAAAAATTCATCGAAGTTGTTGTTTTATTACAGATTTTAAAAAATCCGAAAATAGAAAATTTCCATTTTTGGACCGAATTTCATTTTTTCAGTTTCATGTTTCATTCATGAGCCTATGATGACATTCCCTTCATGAAAATTCCAATTTCATTGAAGGAGTTATGTTTTATGGCATTTCACAAATTTCCATTTTTGAGCCTAAAATTACCCTCTCTTCATAAAAATTCTAATTTTACGAAAGAGGGGTAATTTGAGTATTACATTGAAGGTCATTTCTTCAAAGCACTTAATTGTTCATCTTGATGAAAATTTGATTTCATTTAAGAGGGATAAGTTAAAGTGACATTTAAAGTCCTTAATTTAAGGCCATAAATTATTGCCTCTTTGTGAAAACCTATTTCACCAAAGAGGGATAGTTTATCGATCACATTGAAAGCTATCTTCATCTTCATGATAAGAAGCCATATTTGGACTTAATAAAGAAGATAAAATCTATTTTAAAACCCTCAAGATAAAAGGAATTAAGGCACTACATCGTAGTCATATGAGGGCCAACTCACATTTGCTTTATTTTGGTTCAATGAACAATCACTAAAGTTTCATGGTAAAATAAACCAACATTGCCCCTTGTTTACAGTTACTTGCAATCACTAAGGTGTTCCAAGCATTTAAAATTGAATATCTTTATTTGAGATTACTAATACACATATGCAAATGCTAATATAGCGGAGACCTTGGAGAAGTTGTTTGTTTAACTTCTTTGCAAGAGGGGATTTGGAACCCAAATCCTAAGGGAGAGTGTACTTTCACAATTGGGTGAAAATACCACTCAACATTTTGGCGCTAGAAGGAGGGCCTGATTTGGTTTATTTCAGTGTGATTTAAATGCTATAGGGATTTAAATTTTGAATATTTCATGCCCTATTGATTATTATCTTTAGCCCTCTTTTAAACAATACAACCTTGTAGTGTTAAAAGGAGGACATGAATTGCTATGCATTGTTCTAACGCTTTTGATTGTTCATACAGGAATAATGTGTTTTGATTTGATTTTGAAAAATTTTGGTCTTGACTAACGAGGTTGTCTCCATGCAATTACTTTCATTGGATTTTAATGGATACATCTCTTGGTTGATGCTAACATGATTATTCATACGTTACATGTTTGATATTTACGAGTCATTTCATGCTTATTTGTAAGGAATTATTTTGTCTAAAACGTATTTGTTGTCGGTATTATGCTCTTCACTTGCGTGTAATGCGATCTTGTGAATCAGAAAGCCTACAACACTAGGAGTATGCTCTTCACTTGCGCATATGCGATCCGGTGAATCGGAAACTAATTTACATTTTTAGAATATTGCTTTGTCATGGTTCCTTCTTTTATTCATGACTAACAAATTGGTTTTGAAGTTATTCTTTGAGTTTCACTAATGGCAACATCCGAGGAGCAAATTGTATCCCTAAGAGAAGAAATGATGTCCCTAAGAGAAACGATGGTATCCGCATTAGGAAAGTATTATGAATGTCATTCTACCTTTGGAACACCTTATCAAATTCATGAAATGTTATTGGAGTTTCTACGACTTTTTAATCAAGAGGTGGCATCAGGATACCTACAAAATCTACATATCTATAAGTTCACATTATGTCAATTTCAAATATTTTGTGAGCCTATTGCTTGTAGGTTCTTCCCATACATTGTGGGTGATAGATCATTCTCGTGGTATTGCCATCTACCCATGGAGGTTAAGACTTCTTGGAGCCAATTAGAAGCAGCCTATCTTTATCACTTTGGTAATCAAGTTGACTTGGATAGGTTGCAAAATCAATTCACCTCTATGTGTAAAGAGCCTAATGAGTCCATGAGTCAATTTAGTGTGAGGTTTCATGAATTGTACTCTCAAATGTGGGAAATTTTGGGTACATCGGAAGAGGAAGCTATTGAAGTATACCTGAGAGCCATACCCCCCACACTTGCTACACTCATTAAGGAAAACTTGGATGACCTGTCTCTAGAGACAATCTATGAGATCTTTGAAAAGGTAGAACAAGTTTTGGAAGAAGAAAAGGCACAACATGTTCACATGAGAGATTGTTCTTTTGGAGTTAGTGATGCCAACCGACACCAACCAGTAAATATAGCACCCTCCACTCCAATGATACCTAAGGTAAATGATCAAGGGGATGAATTTGAAGGTCCAAATGTTACAACCACCTTAGATGTAGTCCAAGAGGAGGTGCAAATTGCTAAGTCGACATCCACCAAGTGAGGATTATGCAGAGATGATCTCATTCATAGAGATACATGATTATTCGGATAAAGGGGTCCTAAATTCAACAAGGTTTGAGATAGGTGATAGGACAGAAACTGTCATAGAATTGAATGAAGTGGTTGAAAGTGAAATTGGAAGAAAATCAATAAATGAATTTGAAGATATGATAGAATTTCACCACTTGTTCTTGGAAGACACTCTCGATGAGAAGCTTGGAACTAATGATCAAAAAATTCTTCACCCTCCAAATTGTGATAAAATCGAATCATGGGTTACTAATTTGGACGATGATAGCCTTACAAATTTGAATTCAAGAAATAACCCACTTTTGAAAGTTATTGAACCATCTAAAGAAGGTGAAGGTGAATTTGATGAGAAACACATTGATGAATTGGAAGATGTTGAAGAAGTAGTTGAACGTCACCACTTGACTTTGGAAGATGATTATTATGATGCTTGGAAGAAGTGGGAAGACTACACTCACTCCAAAACTGCTAATAAAACTTGTGTGCCAATTGATATACAGGACAATATAATCGCCTACTCAAAGGAAGATATTACAACTCCTGTACAATTTGAGGATGTTTTGGAAGAGGGTTTCAAATCTCATCAAATTTTGGAAGATTATAATGATCCTATGACCAAGGACAAAGAAGAAAAAGAATTGACAAATGAATCAAAAAATCATGTCACAAATACCATGGAGTTTCATCCCACAAATTTGGAAGATAATTTTTACAATGGTTGGGGAAGATATGAAGATGTGTTATTTCCTCACACCCTTATTGATGAAGCCTCTATTCCAATTTATATGCAGGATGTTGAAACTTCTACTTCATACGAAGATCTCACATTCACAAGATTTGAGAAGGTTACAAAATTCGATCATGTTGAATATAAATTCATTGAAGATTCGGATACAAGTTTGCATGATTATTTTGAGGATTCAAATGAAGAGATACCATGGATACTGAACAAAGAATTGGAATTAAATGACAAAGTGATTGATCTATTAGAAGTAACGCAAGTGATTGATCATGAAGATGAGTTACTTGACATACACTTTGACCAAGAATATTTGAGGTTTGAAAAGGATGGGCATGTTTTCAATTGGGTGCCCAATTTTGGTATGTTTGATGAACAAGTAATCAATGAAGAATATGAAGACCATGAGGTGAAAGAGGGAATTGCAAATCCTCATCAAATTTTGGTAAATGAAAATGTGAAAAAGGTAAAATCTAAACCTTTGTGTCCAAACATCCAAGATTTAGGTGAAGATTTGTATAATTCAAATGATATTTATGATGAAATGCCATTGAAGGTGAATGAAGAACAAGGATTAATTTCTAACCACACCTTTGATAACATTACTTTAATGAATGAAAAGGAGCTTGATGCACTTAAATTGCTAAATCAAATTCATCAACAATTAATTCTTGAACCTAGGATAAAAACTTCTAATGATCCCCATTTAGTAAATATCCTAGATGCTTGTAAATTGTTGCACAATCTTGATTGGCCTAAGAACATGGAAAATGAATTAGCTTTGAAATTTTTAGAAATAGGCTCTTGCTTACAAAATTTCATTTTGAATAAAGAAAGCCTAGTTCTAAATCATGAATGGAATTATGAAATTTACACCTTAAAGAATAGACAAGAAAGAATTGAAAATCAACCATTGTCTAATCAATTTGGTAATTTGAATCTCACCTATGAGAATACTAATGGAACTAAATCTAATTGGTGGGGTGAGAGAGGAAAGTTGAAGTTGGTTGCATTGTTTGGTCTAATCTTGTTTTTGTTTGATTCCTTCCACATTTGGCATGTGTATCACATTATATGTCTTTTGGAATGCTCAAATCATGTTTGGGATCCAGGGAAGTGACAGTTCAAACTGTGCATCATCTTGTACCATATTGTACATTTGTATATAGTCTTTGGTTTTTGGTTTTGGTTTGTGTTTTCAAGTTTCTTTTTTGGGATTGTATTTTGGGTTTGGTTTTAAGTTTTGTGTGTTGGTCCTTTGGACACTTTTGGTTTGTCTAAAAAAAAAAAAAGAAAGAAAGAAAAGCGAGATGTCAACTTATGTCCTTATGAATGTTGACTAAGACTAAGAGAATATGAAACATCGGAATTGTATTGCAGAAAGCTCCACGAGTATCGCAAACACATTAAAGAATATCGTTTGGAACTTGTGATGCATGAAGTTGTCAGTTTTACACATTATGGTAAAGTAGGTGGTATACTCCATCCGCATTTCAAAAAGAGCAATGCATTCATCCATATCTCATGTTACATTCGACATTGCATATACATTTCATCTCAGTTGCATCTACATTTCAAATACAATCATTGAAAAGGTGTCGAATCCTCTTAGGGTTATTACATAACATATATTAAAAGGATCCTAAGGTTGGGAACTGATGCCCGAACTATCTTGAACCAAGCACGTTCTACACATTTTAAAGAGGATCTTGAGCAAAATGGTCAAAACCATACTTGGAAGAAAAGGTGAGGCGAAAGGAGTATTTCGTGTCTGTCCTATCATGCAACATAATCCTTAAAATAGTGGCTTTTTACCACTCCTATAGTGCTTAAAGCCTAAAATCAGAGTAGTAAGGATAGGGTTAAATCCCCATCGAACTTAGGTTGAGGATCCAATTCCCCAAAGCTCTGATTTGATCTTCATGGAGTAGTAAGGATAGGGTCTAATTCTCATCTCGCTTAGGTTGAGAATCTGATTCCCCAAAGCTTCTATTTTGCCTCCATCACGCTTTAAGAAATTAAAAGCGTGATCTACACTCAAGAACTTGAAGTTCCAAAGCAAATATTTTTCATCCTACTTTTATTGCATCATTGATATTGGATTGGAAGGATCGTACTACATGTCCCTTGCAAGGATGGGTAGTCATCCCCAAGGTTCAAGAAATCAAAAGTAAAGTCAAATCCTGGATTATGGGGTTGATCTCCACCGGGGCTATAGACGCCTGACTGGCAGTGGAGTATGCTCATGCGTGGCAACATGTCTTGTCTAAAAGCAAGACCACTGACTGCTCAAACGGATAGGCTAGCCTGACAGTTTCATCCATAACAGGTTAAATCATTTTGTTCAAGATGAGGTAATGAACTCCGGATCAGAGTAGTAAGGATAGGGTTAAATTCCCATCTCGCTTAGGTTGGGAATCCTATTCCCCAAAGCTCTGATTTCACTTACACTTGCACATGGGTTCAAAATGGTAGTGACACATAACCAACTTTGGGATCTAGTAAATTAATTCAGTATACTCATATTTGGTCCTAAGAGGATTTGACAGTTTTAATATGTTTGTTCATGGTACTAGAAAGTTTGAGCCTTTGCAAAGCTTGTTATATCTCTAGCATCTTCACCATACGTTAAATCCTACAGGAATCATCCATAACTTCTCATACGCATGAATCATAAGTGAAAATGACAATGGAAAGTTGAACGAGTTTCAAACGATAGGGAATGAAGCACATTGCACACACCGAGCTGATGCTTAATAATTCTAATGCTTCATGTATTTCTCGTCTAGTTTCATTCTTGGGATATTTTCTGACGCTTGTGTTTGAGTTTTGAAGGTGTTCAGGTTGAGTTCTCATCGAAATGCTCAGGAGCATTTCCTAGCAGAGTCACCATTTGTTGTGGCTGCTCCACAACGTACCCCAAAATTGGGGACCCACCTTTTTGCATATTTTCCAAGAAGACCGAAGTGGCCCATATGCTAAAGATCAAAGAAAAAGCAAAACACCGCAAGGAGAAAAAAGTGTCACGATATCGCGACATGTTGCATTTTTATGGTACAAAGCAAAGAGAAAAAATAAAAGAAGAAAAAGTGTCGCGATATCGCGACATGTTGCATTTTCGCGGTCAAAGAAAAGAGAAAGAGCAAGGAGAAAAAAGTGTCGCGATATCGCGACATGTTGCATTTTCACGGCCAAAAGAGAAGAGAAAGAACAAGAAAGAAAAAGTGTCGCGATATCAGGACATGTTGCATTTTTGGCCAAAGAGAAGAGAAAAAAAGAAAGAAAAAGTGTCACGATATCGCGACATGTTGCATTTTCGCGGCCAAAAGAGAAGAGAAAGAACAAGAAAGAAAAAGTGTCACGATATCGCGACATGTTGCATTTTCGTGGCCAAAAGAGAAGAGAAAGAACAAGAAAGAAAAAGTGTCGCGATATCGCGACATGTTGCATTTTTGTGGCCAAAGAAGAAGGGAAAAGTGTCGCGATATCGCGACATGTTGCATTTTGTCCAAAGAAAGAAAAAGTGTCGATATGTGTCTTTAAAAAGTGTCGCGATATCGCGACATGTTGCATTTTCGTGACTCAAAAGGGGTATGCAGGCAGAGAAACAAAAGTGTCGCGATATCGCGACATGTTGCATTTTGCGACTCAAAAGGGAGCAAGCAGAGAAACAAAAGTGTCACGATATCGCGACATGTTGCATTTTCGCGACTCAAAAGGGGCAGGCAGGCAGAGAAACAAAAGTGTCACGATATCGCGACATGTTGCATTTTCACAACTCAAAAGGGGTAGGCAAGAGAGACAAGAGTGTCACGATTTCGCGACATGTCCGATTTTTTCCAAGGGAACAGAGTAGTGGACAGTGCGTCTGATATTAGTGATGAACACCAGGATAGTGAAACTGAAGACTGCATAATGACGTGGACCTATAAGGAATAAATCGAAGATTGAATAAGGTAATTTGTCACATAAGGACAAAATCCAATGAATAAGACAAAACGTTACATAAGGAATCTTTAATGATTTGAAATCATTTAAGATGGTCGTTACACATGGAAGGAAGCGGACGCATGCCCATGTGGAGAAAAGGAAACGTTTTTTTGAAATCAAACGAAAAGTGAAGAAAACCAAACAGAGGAAGCCAAACCATGGGAATGAAACGAAGGGCCACAAAATAGAAACGAAAAGCCTTTTTGGAAACCAAAACACATGCATGCACAAGGGAAGGTGAAACGAACAAACCATTGGAAAATGAAACGAAAAGCTTCCTAAAAATTTTAAATACGCCAGGCAAGGATGTTTTGAGGGGTTGGAAACTGCTATGAGCAGAGTTGCAGATTTGAAGGCAAGAGGGCCATTCTGGACCTGTTTGAGTCGTTTTCTTCCATGGACTGGTTTGGGAAAACCAAAAATTTTTGTTATTGTAAAATGACAAATTTTGAATACATAAAATTTCAGAAAGTTGCATCTTATGGACAAGAAAGGAGGAGTCATTTTCTGCATGCAAGATTAAATGTCTATTTTTCCCCTTTTCAGATTTTAGGCTTGTAAATGGAGTTTATGCAAGTTTCTTGGTTGCTTCATGCGAATGTTTAAATCTGAAAATCTCATTTAAAACCCTAGGAGCCAGCACTTAGCTTATCCGGATTGTGCTTGTTTTGCAAGTCCAATAGGTTAGGTTGCATGCATGAAAACCTCACATCTTCGGTTTTTTCGAAATAGGATAGCATCATACTGAATGCATTTTATTTTCATTTTCTGCATTTCAATTTTCATTTTTTTGCATTTTATTTTTCCAAAAATTTTAACTTTTTTTTTAATTTTCAAGCATTAAAATAAACATTTAAAAATTTTCAAAATCCAAAAATAATTTCACCATTGCGTAGGTTATACTTCAGACTTCCAATACGCACTTTGAAATTTCATTTTCGGAGTTGTTTAGTATTTTTAAAAATTCATCGAAGTTGTTGTTTTAGTACAGATTTTAAAAAATCCGAAAATAGAAAATTTCCATTTTGGACCGAATTTCATTTTTTCAGTTTCATGTTTCATTCATGAGCCTATGATGACATTCCCTTCATGAAAATTCCAATTTCATTGAAGGAGTTATGTTTTATGGCATTTCACAAATTTCCATTTTTTGAGCCTAAAATTACCCTCTCTTCATAAAAATTCTAATTTTACGAAAGAGGGGTAATTTGAGTATTACATTGAAGGTCATTTCTTCAAAGCACTTAATTGTTCATCTTGATGAAAATTTGATTTCATTTAAGAGGGATAAGTTAAAGTGACATTTAAAGCCCTTAATTTAAGGCCATAAATTATTGCCTCTTTGTGAAAACCTATTTCACCAAAGAGGGATAGTTTATCGATCACATTGAAAGCTATCTTCATCTTCATGATAAGAAGCCATATTTGGACTTAATAAAGAAGATAAAATCTACCTTAAAACCCTCAAGATAAAAGGAATTAAGGCACTACATCGTGGTCATATGAGGGCCAACTCACATTTGCTTTATTTTGGTTCAATGAACAATCACTAAAGTTTCATGGTAAAATAAACCAACATTGCCCCTTGTTTACAGTTACTTGCAATCACTAAGGTGTTCCAAGCATTTAAAATTGAATATCTTTATTTGAGATTACTAATACACATATGCAAATGCTAATATAGCGGAGACCTTGGAGAAGTTGTTTGTTTAACTTCTTTGCAAGAGGGGATTTGGAACCCAAATCCTAAGGGAGAGTGTACTTTCACAATTGGGTGAAAATACCACTCAACGGGTCCCATATCTCTATCAATGATGAGAGATATCCCTCATTTTCCCTCACCACATCTAACCTAGCTATACCCTCCAGGACCACCTTCCCCAACAACTTCCAGTCATCAATTATCAGCTTCTTCCTCATCCCAGGAACGAGAGGAGAAAATCGATGTTGAGGCTCTATGTCCCTTAACTGCAGCAACAAACAATTTAATTAATACTACTGCAAAAAAAAATAAAAAAAAAATACACAAGAGATAACGTGTTTTTAAACATTATCGGGGCAAATGGTGCCTTAGCTCCGCTAGCAGCATTCGATCCCTCCATCGCCATAGCTTTCATGCAAATTCTCGCTAGCCTCACTAAGCTCACAAACTCACTCCACTCCTCAGACACAGCTTCTCAAAGTCCAAAATGCACAAGTGAGCCTCACGATTCACTAAGAAAGCTATTTATAGCTTTCCCTAGCACATTTAGGCATAGGTCTATGCCTGTGAATTCACAAGCTCGCCTGGGTGCCTACAGGCGCACCCAGGTGCATCTGCGTGCCTGCGGGACACCACAGGCACAGTCGAGCGCCTGGCAATAAAATGGCACAAATATGAAATCGATCAAAATGGTAGCTTACCTCCTTCAAATTTCACCAAATTTTATCCACACATCATGCACATCCTAAAATCAGGTTCTATAAAAATAGAAATCATTTTGCAAGCATAATTCTTGAGAATAAACCAAATATTCAAAATACGCTAATTGATGTAAAAATGCAGCAAAACAATACAAATTTTCACAAAACTCACATATGATCATTCTGCATTATATTCTTCATCATCACATACAATTGTGCAAAAATTAAAGTTAAACAAACCTCGTATCTAGTAGGTTATTCTATAAACTTGGCGATTGTAGTGATAGTCATCCATGCAATTCGATAAGATGAATAATATACAATAAGGACACTTGACAATGATCATCATCAATGATCACATCATCAAATATCACATTCACATTTGGCACCTCACATTTTGAGTATAGCTTTGCCAAGAATAATTTGCTCAAAAGCTGTCATTGATGCCCTTTTCTGTGGGGCACGAAAACATAAATAATCAAAATCACAAACACTCATCCATTTGACAACAGTCACCATACAAGACATATCGGTAGGTTGATTGGTTCTATTATGGAATTGGTGAAGAAATTTGCACAGTCATTACCCCACGCCTACGTTGACTTAGTCATCATGCATCTTCATAAATTGCATACTCAATGATGCCATTGCGACATCATATTCAACAACATCGAATCATCCCAAATTTTGGGGCAACCACAATTTGATTATGATATCCCACAATAGGATACATCTTACAATCACATGGTATTATACACCAACCCCTTTCCCACTGTTGGGGCATAAATGGTATCACATTTTACATCATTCATATCATCCACAATCACATGGTATTATACACCAACCCCTTTCCCACTGTTGGGGCATAAATGGTATCACATTTTACATCATTCGTATCATTCACAATCATATTGCATTTCACACCATTCATTCATGGCACAAATTCACCACATCATTCATTATTAGCACAATTTTTTTTTCAATTGGCTTGTGAGATACATTCATAACTCATTCGCCAATTGAGGGGGTAAGCTACAAAATTCCAAAAATTCTTTATTCTTTTGTCTTCAACATTAGTGCTCAAATCCAACGACAGAGAGAAGTTGCTTCTGTGCCCATAGCCCAAGCAGGTGTCTCGTATTCTTATACCATATTATGTTTCACACAACATGGTACAAAAAGGGGCATCTTTAGACACCAAATTGCAGCCATTAATCCTCCATCCTAACTATCCCACCATCCATTGGTCCACCATACACCTTTCCCGCATTCAAAAGGCTCACTTTACACCTTTCCTACCTTCAAAATGCCCACTTTAGCCCTTTTCGGCCATTTCCTAACCCAATTGGGATTATTTTAATATTATTTTATATTTAATATAATATTTTATATTATATTATAATATATTTATTATAAAATATATATTTATAAACTCAATTAACCACAACCGTCCGATCCAATCTAATCTCCACTGTTCATCTTCATTAATCCATGCCACATCTATAAAGTAATCTCAACCTTAGGATCTAATTTAATATTAGCCACATGATCAAAAGTGTAAGGTTAAAACCCTAAGAAAACCCTAGGATGGATTATAAATAAGGGCATTTGCAAATGCTCAAACCCTGGAACCCTAATATTAGAATTTGCATCTTGAAGAGATCATTGGCAAAGCCCTAGCAAAGCAGAAAGAGATATATCCCTAAAAATCCAAAGCCCTATCTAGCCAATAGGGCTTCTGTTGTTCCAGCCATCCCCCATATCTATTCTTTCCACCTTGCCCTACTCCATTGCCATCATCACCACTTCCTCCCATCCACTACATTCATCGCATCCCCCATGATCTGCTTCTGCAGATCCACCCTTATCCGTAGGCACCCTCTCAAGCTTGAGAAGCTCGTTGCAAAAGATTTCTAGGCACTCACCAAAGCCTACCATTCAGTAGGTGCACACTAGAGCCTACGAAGCTCATTCCAGAGCTTTCCAAGTGTGTGCTCGAGCCTGTTGCTATCACCAAAACACAAGTTAGAATCTGCTATATCACACCATCTATTGTCAGAACTACAACAACAAAATAAGGTATCATCATAAGCAATGTATATCATTATTTATTTTATTCTGTTATAGGATCTGTATATTTAGCATGCCATTTGATCTATTTTTGGTTAGGGTTTATTGATATCTAAGGGTATCACACTATGGATCCCTCACAGGTGATTAATATCTTTCTTTGTTTGTGTACATGCAGGTCTATAGATTATATTTATTGTTGAATGGCTATTGAAGCTGGAGTGGTCCGGCATCAGATACCTGAAGCCCACTCATTCCATTGGAAGTGAGGATAAACCATTTGAAGACACTTCATTGTTGTAGCTAGGGTTTTGGAGAACCCTAGCATATTGTAAATATTTGTATCGAAGGCTCACCGAGTACAAATTATATCAAAAGGATTTTATTAGCTCCCCCCATTTATTAAATAAATTTATCTATTTGTGCAATCTGGTGTTTCCTTGAGTTATTTGATTTATTTATTATTTTAGTGTCATGTTCTTGTCTTCACACTTCTATTATTTTTCAATTACAAATTGAATGTGTGTAATCAAAGACTTAACCTATTCATAGTTGTTGAAGTTTTATATGATTTTGAGTAAGTGAGGAGAATTTTACCTTCATTATTTCAAAAAACACCACCTCCATAACTTTCCCCAAATTTCCATAGAAAGCACCATCAAAATTTATTTTTGATAAACTAATTAATGGATATTTGAATTTTATCATATATTTAAGCAAATCCTTTGTTCTAATATCATTCTCAAAGATGACCCTTCCATATATATTCAAATCTTATAACCAACTAGATAAAACCTCTTTTTCTACACTTGAGACCTTTGTAGTATAAGCACTATATCTATAAACATTTCACAAGATAGAATAATATGGTTCCAAACTTGGGCATGACTTTAAGATTTATTTTTGAAACTTCTATTATTCCTTTCAAGCCATAAATTCCAACAAAAAATGACAACAGTCCTTACAAAATACATAATACTTTCATTTTGAAATAACAATCCAACATTTTATGAACTCTTTCAATGTTGATAGAGCTACCCAATATATTTATATATTTTTAGAAAAAAAATCCAAATGGTATAAATAGAAGGACAATGAAGAAGTAAATAACTTGATGTTTACAAATCCTTGTCACACAAAGCATATATAAAAGGTCCATGATATCCTCATCTTTGTAGACTCTCTTCTGCAAGAATCTTACTCTAGATTGCTAAAAAAAGGAATTTTGAGGCCTCAAGGAGAACCTCTAGTGACCAGAAATTTGTCCAAGGGAAATAATTAGAATTAGAAATTTTCAATTGCTCTAAGTTCTCATATTTCAACTTGACCAATTATCCACCATCTTTTGATAGATTCTAAACCAACTCATTGTTTTATGTAAAAATAGATAAATAAAACTCTTGAACATCTTATGAATCTCATATGGTATTTGTTTGAGTTCCTCTTATTCAAACAAATTACTAATAGAAATCCATGATATTGAGTTGTTTCTCATATTAATATAATATTTGATCTATGGACCTTTACAAACTATACATACCCAAGCCAATGATTATCATTTTGAATCATAAGTAAGAGGATAAGGCTTCAACCAAGCATTAGACCAACAATTTGTGTAACCCCCCATTGTTTGACTATCTCATATATTTATTGATCAATTGTAAACTATTGACTCCTTTTTCAATGTTAGCAATCCTTTGGGTAGGGTTCACTTCTTGAATAATTTTAGTGAGAGCACATATTTTTTTGAAAAATAATTTTAAAAAACATGTATTAAAACAAATATCGTTTACAAGTTAGGATGAGACATCTCCCAGCCTTAGCCAAAGGGAACACATGTTTACAATAGTAAAATAAGATTTGCATTAGATCCAAATATCTTAAACCATATTTCTACAATGGTTGTTCACTTTTTTACAACTATAAAAGAAGATCTACATTGGAGCACAAATCTCCTAAACCATATTTCTAGAATGGTTATCCAAATTAGTTAAACATTGGATTTGCTCACCAACTTGCCTAATCATCTCATCCTCAATAGCCATGTCATTGTGCCACTGAACCCCTACCTCCTTCTCAATGCTCATATTAACTAGAAATTCTGCCACTTTATTTAGATCTCTACACACATAAACGAGAATCACATCATGTAATTCCCTCCACAATTCCTTAATATGAGTGACAAGAATCCTCAAACTCCATGTCTTCAAAGCAAATTTTCTCATGCAATCTAGAGCTCCAACCATTATTTGAGAATTTGATTCTAGGATTATCCTCTTGTAACCTTGTTTTACTGCCCAAATAGAAGCAAATTTGATAGTTAAGGCTTCTAATTCATTATTTGTGGCCCTTCCCAAGCCTTGTAGTTCCTAATAGAGCATTGTTCCAACATGATTCTGGAAAACCACTCCAATTCTAACTCTACCCGTATTGCCTTTTGTAGCTCCATCAGTATTAATTTTAATTCAACCTTCTGGGGGTGGTTTCCAACTAGCTCTAACCTGCCCCTCTTACACTTAAACTTCCTTCTCCATTGTACCTATAACAACCTGGGTTTCTTCTTTAGCATACACTACCATAGTTTTTGTGACTTTGCACCAAATGACCTGCCAAACTCTATCTAAAGATGAAAAGGTTTCTCTAAAAATTATGTTATTTATCTCCAACCATACTTGCCACCAAATGAATTTTAATACAAGCTCCCAAACAATACAAAGAGCTTTAGATTTAAATACATCCCTCTTCCATATTTCCCAAATATTAATCTGATTCAAATCACCATTAACTCGAATTTTATAATATAAAAACAATCTCTCCCAGATCTGGTGCATGAATGGGTACTCAAACATAAAGTGATCAGATATTTCCTCACTCTTGTAGCATAAAACGTATTGATATGGACCAATTATTCCCCTACATATGAGATTATCAAAAGTAAGGATTCCACTATGCATGAACTGCCAGGCAAAAAGTTTACTTTTGGCCAACCCTTGGACTACCAAATCTTTCTTCAATCCTCAAATTGATATGCATGAGGAGGAGTCTCTAGAAGGATCTTATCATATCCATCCTTCATTGTGTAGACACCAAGACTCCCATATCCCCAAGCTAATTCATCCTCTTCATCTCTACTTGTGAGAAATATTTCTACCAAGAGTCATGATGGGTGTCAAATCTGGAGGGATTGAAATTTGCCACTCATCCAATTTCTTAAATTGCTTAAAATTAGAATCCCCCAGTTGAATAGTGTTGAAATAGCTTTCAATTTAGACCCAACCCCTAGTTTCCATGGCTATTTTTATTGGTTGCAGTTTAAGGAATTCAACAATGATAGGTGGGTATTGATCCCATGAATATATCTAAAATAATGCCTTCTCCTCTCTCCCCACTTTCCAAAATAATCCATCTTTCACTATCTGATATCCTAACTTAAGAGCCTGCCACACTAAGGATCCATTACCATCCAAAGAGAAATGACCCACATCATTTGGGTTTACCTATCCCAAATATTTACTAGTTAAAATTCTACTGAATAAAGAAGTTGGTTGAGAAATCCACATCCAGTAAAGCTTTCCAACCAAATATTTATCATTTAACTTTGATATTCTCAGTCCCAAATATCCTTTTACCTTGGATTGACTTACTTTATCCCAACCTACAAAGGCCCATTTCCTCTCTCCTTATACTCCTTCCCATAAAAATTTTCTAGCCATCTTGTCCAACTCTTTCCATATGGTATGTGGGGCAGCAAGGATAGAAAATTTATAAATTAGCTGGCCTGAATGACTAACTGTAAAAAAGTTAATCTACCCCCATAGCTTAACCATTTGTGAGACCAATGATTAATTCTTTCCTTGATACAGTCCAAAATATTTCTCTAGATATCTATTTTTAGTTTTTTAAAATGCAAAGGGACCCCCAAGTATACCACCGGGAGATAAGTCCTTATGAATCCCAATATCTCTAAAATTCCATCCCGAAGCCATTGATAAATATTGAAAAATACCACTTTGTATTTTTTATCATTGATGACTTGGTTTGTAGCCCTAAGATAGACTTTAAGAGTATCTTTAATAATTATTGCTTCCTTGAAGTTGGCCACTCCCACCAATCCTGTGTCATCCAAAAACTGTAGGTGAGTCAAAACCTCCTTGCCCACCTTGATACATGTTAGCAAGCCTTGTTGTCTTCTCCTTAAGACAAGTCTACCCAAGCCTTCAACCAATATGAGAAAAATATAGGGAGAAAAAGAATCTCCTTGACGAAGGTCTCAAGTAGCTCCAAACAGTTGTGATGGAAGACCCTTGATTAACACTGAGTATGTTGGAGTAGAAACATAGCTCATGACCCATTATATCCAATCCTGAGAGAAACCAAAGGCTGCCATCATATTTTAAAATAAGCTCCACTCCACCCTTTCATATGCCTTTGACATATCCAATTTTATGAACATTCCTCTATTACCATATGTTTGTATTGAATGAATTGCCTCCTAAGCTAGAACCACACCATCCAAGATCTCCCTACCATCTACCAAACCCCATTGCTCTGAGGAGATAATGCTATTTAGAAGAGGTTTTAGCCGCTCAACCATTACCTTTGTGATTATTTTATATATGACATTGCATAAGATAATAGGTCTATAATCTGAAATATGCACCCCCTCCTCCATTTTTGGAATTAAGGCAATGAAAGTATGATTTAATGATTTAAGAATTATTTTACTACCTTTGGAATCCTCTATAAAAGCCATTACATCCTCCTTCAAGTTGTCCTAGAAGACCTAAAAAACTCAATTGGAAAACCATCTGGACCTGGTGTTTTTTTTATGCTCATTCCAAATACTACCTTCTTCAATTCCTCTCTATCAATGGGTTTAAGTAGGGCCTGCTTTTATTCTTCAAAGATAACAAAGGGTATGACAACAAGAACTTATTTTTGAGCCTCTTCATATTGCACCATACTTTCCTTAAATAGTTTAGAAAAATAATCCATTGAATGGAAATGCATACCTGGAATTATATCAAAGAAGTGTCCATTCTCATATTGAAGAGCTTCCATGTTGTTCATCTATCTCCTAGCACAGGAAGCCCGATGGAAAAATTTGGTATTTTTGTCACCTTCTAATAACCAAGTGGTTCTTGCTCTCTGTTTCTAGTAGGTCTCCTCTTGGTTGTCAATTTCCTCAACCACTTTACGCAATGCATCATCCTCTTTTTTGAATTTCCTCTTTTTGTAATCAAAATTTTTCAAATTTAAATGGTTTGTGATGCTGCACTGTCTTGATCCCCTCTTACAACAAAAATGGGAAAGTGATCTGAAATTGGACTCTCCAAAATCTAAAATTTTATATTCCATTTAACAAATGTGTCCTCTAAAACCAAAAAATGATCTAACTTCGCCTTCCTGCTATGTGGCACCCTCCTCTTATTAGTCCAAGTATAGTTGGTTCAGGGGCATTTAATATCCACCAAGTGTAATTCCTGGACTTGGACAATCATAAGTCGATCCCCTTGGTCTAAAATTAGGGTTCCCCCTTCCTGATATCTAGAGGATAATTTAGCATTAAAATCCCTAGAAATAATATATTCTAACTCTTACCTTGAGACTCTCATGTTATGCACAACTTTCCATTGATGCATCTGACCATCTGGGTTTTGAGCCCCATAAAAATTTGTGATTAAAACATGTTCAATTGTGACATCGTTGCTAAAATGTGATGTGAGGACACCCCTCCAAGCTATATATTTAATTACAGTCCATTCAAAAGAGTTCTAAAAAGTAACTATCCCCCTTGAAGCCCCTTGGGCAGCCACTTCCATATGACCAACACCCCTCCAAAGTCTAGTTACTATTTTACACATAAGATCCAATGATATTTTTGTTCTATAAATCTGTTTTATATTATTCTAAGTCTTTTGAATAGCAGATTTATGGGTTCTACTATTTAAACCCCTAATATTCCATGATTGTATAATCATTGGTTACCTTTAGGGAAGAAAAAATATATTGGCCTTATCGATCCTCCAGTGATAAGTTTATCTCCTTTAACTACTATCAATTCCTTATTTGATTTTCTGCCCACTCCTTGAGAGCTGCTATTTTTTTATCTATTTTCCACCTATCCCTAGAGTTGGCCTTTCTCTATTATTTTTTGCTATACCTATGATGACATCCTTAATTATCAAATTCTCTTGGTTTTGCACTATAAATACCCTTGTATTCTCATATTGTAGTAACTCAATGCACTCAATTACCTTCTCTATGATGGGAGGAGATGAAAGAGGGACTTGAAAATGGTTGTTATTATTTTTATTATTTCCATCCACTCCTTCTATGAATTGTTCTTCTTCTTGGTCCATTAGTTTCTTAAATATCTCATATCTATTGGAGGGCTTGAGTTGGGTTTTCTCTTTACCATAGTGTTTCTTTTGCCTTCTCCTTATTTTGGGCTACTCAAAACCATCTCCCTGTGCTTCTTTACCCTAAGAAATATTGGTTGTTTTTTTATTGATTGTTTACTTACCCTCCTTAGGAAGATTTGAAATTCCCAAAGGAGCCTCCATTTTTATGTTCATATTATTTGGTAAATATCAAGCCAAATGCCCATATTTGTGGCAAACTCTGCATCTAAAGGGCAATGCCTCATAATCCAATTATTGAATCCAAGATAGTCCTGCAAGTTTGAGTTCCACCTCTGCTAGTAAAGGTTGGCTAAGATTCATTTCCACACATAATCTTACATAAACAGTTGTGTTTCCTTCCATTGTGTCTTTGGAAATGCCCAAATGTCTTCCATGGGAAATTGCCAATAATTTCCAATACCTAATCACTTCAAAACTCCATTGGAAGTGCATACAAATCGATCCAACTGGGACAACAGTGGGTTTAATTTGAGGATCAAATTACACTCTCTAATATTGAACAAATACTCCTGCTGGACCATGATTCCTCTTTTATGATTTGAAATCCCTATTTCTATCGACAAGTGAAGAAAAACTAACAATAAAATATTTATTGCTAATAAGCCACAAATAATACTCACCAAGAGGCTCCCAATTTTACCGGACCCAGGAATGCAAAATATTTAGGGTAGGGCGAATACCCATGAATTTATAGATCAAATCATGATTGGCTCTATATAAAACTATTTCTTTGACCATCCTTTTGTCAATGACAATATTTGTTCTTGATTCTGACTGTGGCAAGCATCCATTAAATCGTTGAGATGTTGATCTATTTCCAGTAGCTGTAAAGAGCATTTTTAATTCAATTTTTTGTGCTTCTTCAGTCTCTAATGGAGATTTATCCTTTAAAAAATCTACAAAAGAACTATGTCTCTCTAAAATAGGATCTGGAGGTGTCCCCATTGGGCCCTCCTAGGGCAGAAATATTGTCTTCAAATCTACAGTAACCATAAATCTCTTCGACTGCCCAACTGATGCCCTAGTTTTCTCTTCCATAGATCTCCCCACTACACATCATCGTGAGAGCACATATTTTTGAATCAACATTTTTTCCAAATATTCCTTTGATATTTTAATAGGTCTCAAGCAAAGTTTGGACTCTAAGACCAAAATCATAAGTCTATAATTTGCAAGCCTATTCCTCTAATATTCTTTCCTTTGCAAACCCTATCTAATACAAAGAGGAAAATTAAAAAAAAATGTATTCTTTGCAAAGAAATTCTCTTTAAATTTTATTAATTTTTTATTCTAACTTTCTAGCAATCTTGAAAGTGACATCTTTTAAATATGGATGGATTTCAATGTAGTACTAATGAGTTTCAGCTTTCTTGCTATGGTTAAGAACTTAATTTTCCAACCTACCAAACAAGATTTCATTCTATTCAAACATGAGTCCCAAAGCTCATTTTTATTTCCTCTATGAGACTAAAAGGAATGCTCAAGTAGGCTAACAAATTCTTTTTTTAATGTTGAAACGTAAAATATTTATAACAATATGTTGTAAATCTAGGGTAGTGTTAATAAAAAATTCTAGATTTTGTAGTATTAACCAATTGTCCAATAGCCTTCTCATAGCATGATAATATTGATTTAAATTCAATGGCCTCATTGATTGAGGGATGTCCCAAAAAAAAGTATCATCAACAAATTGTAGATAAGATTTTAAGATACCATTTCTTGAAACCTAAACACCTTAATTTTTTTCCTTTGGTAAATATATCCCTAATGCCTATGCAAGAATAATAAATAGATAATAATGAGTGAGCTAAGGTTTAGCGGGTGCGACGGGAGTGAGGGTTTGAATTTTTTGGGTAGGAATCTCAGCCAAGGTGACAGAGGTAGAGTAGGTATGGAAGGGGTGGGTGGGAACCTCGAGCATGGATCAAGCGAGGATCCAGAGGAAGGCGGTCAGGCTACGGTAGATTTGGAGGTGGGCATCACACGGGGCCCGACCCTCCTCAAAAAGACCCCAACAAAAAGATACGAAGGACAATGCGGGGCCCAAGAAGTGGTTGTCTTTTGCTGAGACTCTTAGAGGAAAAAGAAAGGAGGTTCTCTCTCTTCCACCCCTAGTTCCAGTAAATAATAAAATTTCAGCCCCGGCAAGTTCCATGAGCCCTTTTCTTTCAATGGAAGAATTCTCCCTGGTAGGCAAGTTTTTGGGAGGTAGGCCGGACATGGAGACTATCAGGGCTTGGGCAATGGGTAAATGGCGACCGGTAGGCAACTTGGAGTTGGTAGCTCTAACTCGAGGGTTCTTCATTATCCATTTTAACAATATGGAGGATGCTAACCACATTTTAACAGGAGGTCCTTGGTTTCTGGGCAAAAGGAGCCTTTTTCTCAGATGATGGGGTGAAGATTTTGACCCTGAAAAGCAAAATATTAACATTGCCCCTATTTGGGTTCATCTCCCGAGTCTACCTACCTAGTTCTTCAATGAATATTTGTCGTAGGGCATAGCTAAAACTATAGGGGACCTGATATCCATTGACCATGCGACCTTGGCCAGGACAAGGATGACTCATGCACGAATCTACGTAAATGCTAATTTGGATAATGAATTGCCAAGGTTTGTGGAGCTAGAGTATGGAGAATACTATAGAAAACAATTAGTAGAATACGAGAACAAATCGATATTCTATGTAGAATGTAAAAATCAAGGACATCTATGCAATCAGTGCCCTAACCTGACAATGAATAGAGAAAAGCAGAAGCAGGGAATGCTAGACAGAGGAAATTTGAGGAGTTTCCCTGGCAGAGGTGATTTCAATCAGGCAAACTATGTCTACCAAAAAAATAAAAGAGAGGGTGTAGGGTCCCAACAAGACAAAGGAAAACAATAGGTTGTTGGCAACCAAAATACTCAGGTAAGTTCCAATCCTCTAGTTTCAAATAAATTTTCAATTCTATCCAATATGGGAGTAGGAGGATTATCGAAAGACATGGAAGCCCAGAACCTTTAGGCTAACCTTTCTAACTCTCTAGAATCCCCATCCAAGTTAGGATCCTCAAACCCTAATGCTGAAATTACTGTAAGCCCCATGGGCATCACAAAGCCAAACCCTAATGCCCGATCTCTAGAATCCCCATCCAAGTCAGGATCCTTAAACCCCAATGCTAAAAATACTTCAAGCCCAGTGGGCATCCCAAAGCCAAACCCTAATTCTGAAGAACTTAGGAAGAAAGTTGAGGCATTGGAAAATAAAAAATCTCATCTCCCTAACATCATCACTAGGAGCCAAGTGAATCCTACTGAGGGGCCATCCCGCAGACTAGGGGAATACAAGAAAAAGGAGAAGATTTGGATGTAGGGGTGGAGATATGTGAAACTCTTCAGAATGAGGAATATGGCAGTCCGGTTCTGCAACAAATTGCCTCCCCTCAGTTTAGTCCTAAACAAACCAGGAGCACTGTGAAGTCTCCTATAGATTTTGGTAGTGAAAAAAGAAGAGGGAGAATATCAAATGTTGAGCATCAAAAAATTAAAACTGATAATGACATTGCCAATGGAAAATAGAGAACCTTGTTTCAACAGGTTATTTCGGGTTCTGAAGACAACAAATTAGGAAAACCCCCTCAAGGGAGGGGGAGAGGAAGAAATCCCAAATAATCTAAATGAAGTTCCTCTCATGGAATGTGAGAGGCCTCAATGGCCCCAAACATAGGGAAGTCAGTGCAATAAGAAATCAAGTGAATCCAACTATTATCATGTTGCAAGAAACAAAAACTGATGAGATTCAATAAAAAAAATAGCAAAAAAAATCTGGAATCAGGGGGATATGGTTTGCAAATTAGATAGAGCATATAGAGGCCTTATGACTTTGTGGGATCCCCGGATAGTAGAAGGCACCATTATTCAGAAATATGATAGGGTTCTTAGTGTTTTATTTAAGGAAATAAACAACAAGTCATGGATCCTTTCAAATATTATGCCCACTTCAATTCAAGGAGAGCTCTATTGGGAGTACTTAGGAATCTGAGTGAAATCTTCCATAATGTCCCTGGATTCTGGTTGGGGATTTTAACACTCCTCTTTCCTTCAAAATGTAATGGACCCTGATCATAATCCCATTTTGTTGGAGATCCCTAACTCTCTGTCCTTCAAGAAACCTTTCAGATTTCAATCTATGTGGATCAAACATTCCAGTTTTAGAGATAACTTAATTCAATGGTGGCAGCAGCCTGTCAGGGGTAGTGCAGCTTTTAAACTTGCTGGAAAATTAAAGTTTGTTAAGGAAAAACTTCGAACTTGGAACAAAGAGGTCTTTGGGAACCTCTTTGAAAATAAAAAATAGGTTGTTGAAATTTTGAAGATAATTGATCAGAGGATCCAACATGGTGATGCTGATGAAACTACTAGGCAGGAGGAACGGACAAAACTAGCAGAGTTTCATAACATTTTGGCCTGTGAGGAAATCTATTGGAGGCAAAAATCAAGGGCTCTTTGGTTGAAATATGGAGATTCAAATTCCAAGTTTTTTCACGTCACCATGCTTAGAAATAGAAGCAATAACAAGATAAAATTTAAAAAAAAATAGATGGTTCTATTACTCAAGACTTAATAGAAATAAAAAAGGAGGCAGTAACTTATTTCAATTCTATCCTTGGTTAGGAATCGCAATGTAATGAGGAGGCCAAAGATATTCTCTTGCAATCCATTCCTAGCATAATAAATGAGGATATAAACCTTAAGCTTCTAGCTCCCTTTTCTAATGAGGAAATTAAGGAAGCCTTGTTTAGCATGGAGCCAGACAAAGCCCCGGGACCCGATGGCTTTCCCCCTCATTTCTATCAAGATTTTTGGGACATCGTAAGTGAGGATGTAATTTTTACTATCAGAGAATTCCAAGCAAGCAATCATATCCCAAAATGTCTCAACTCTACTTTTATTTCTCTAATTCCTAAGAAGCAAACCCCTGAATCTATGGTTGACTTCAGGCCAATCAGTCTGTGCAATGTTTCTTACAAGATCCTAACTAAAGCCATTGCAAATAGAATGAGATATGTTCTACCCCGCATCATAGATCCATGCTAGGGAAGCTCTGTCTAGGGTAGGTCAATCTTGGATGGAGTTATCACAGTTCATGAAGCTCTGCACTCTGCTCATAAGACTAACAGGTCTATTTTTGCCCTCAAGCTTGATATGAACAAAGCATTTGATAGGCTAAATTGGGACTTTTTGATTGTTGTCCTCCTTAAGTTTGGTTTTCACCACCAATGGGTTAATTTGATCAAAGAATGCATTTCTAAAGCATGGTTCTCGATTCTAGTTAATGGAACAACTGTTGGTTACTTTCAAAGTCGTAGAGGAATTTGGTAGGGGACCCTATCAGCCCCATGTTATTCATCATTGTGGTAGAAGCTTTAGGCAGAACCATAAAAAATGCTTGCAGTTCAAGGCTAATATCAGGAATCAAGGCAACATCTCTCACTAGGGTTGTTTCTCACCAACAATTCATCGATGATACCCTTCTATTGACTAAGGCATCGGTGGTTGAGGCCAAAAGAATTAAATACATCCTGCAACTCTACGAGGACGCTGCTAGTCAAAAAGTTAATTTCAGTAAAAGCAAGTTATATTTCTTGAACACCCCCATTTAGAGGCAAGGAAGGATTGTAGAAATTTTAGGGTGTGATATAGCAAACCTCCCCACTTCGTATCTTGGTCTCCCTCTTTTCATTGGTTCTCCGAGAGAGTCAATGTGGGACAGGGTTATTGAAAGAATTCAAAAAAAACTTGCTGGATGGAAAGGTCATCTTCTATCTCAAGCAGGAAAGCTGACCCTCACTAAGGCCTCTCTTCAGAGCATTCCAGTCTATTTCCTCTCCATTTTCAAAGCCCCTATGAAGGTTTTCCAGAAAATTGAGAAACTCCAAAAAGAATTTTTATGGACTGGATCAGAGGAGAAAAAAAGGATACACCTTGTAGGATGGACCAAAGTGTGCAGACCCAGGGAAAATGGGGGCTTAGGTCTGAGGAGAATTGCTCATATAAATTTAGCTTTACTAGCTAAGAAGGCATGGCACCTCATTTCTAGTGAAGAAAATGAATGGACAACTATCATCAAATGAAAGTATCTTCAAAATATGGAATTTCTAAGTGACTCAGTTCCAATCAGAGGTTCTGCTTTTTGGAAAGCAATTCTCAATTGTAAGGAAATCATCAAAAAAGATTTAAGATGGGTTTTAGGCAATGGTGAGAGGATAAATTGCTGGAATGATAGGTGGGCTAAGGATGAACCACTGACGCAATATCCTAACTTAGCCCGAATCAGAGATATCATAGAAGAACTCATTGGCAGAAAAGTCTCCGATTATATGGTTGAGGACAGAGGTAGAATGAAGTGGAAACAAATAAGGATTCAGGGATTTCAAGTGGAATCAAATGATCTTTGTAACATTCTCGAGCAATAGTTTATCCCCATGAGACCCAAGGAAGATCAAGTGACCTGGGCTCCTACGAAAAATGGGCAGTTCACTGTTAAATCAGCTTACAAGCTTCTGCTTGATGACGAGGATTTTGTCCTCCAAAAGGACTTAGTTTGGATAAAAAATTTAATTCCAAAAATTGCAGTATTTTCATGGCTGGTTATCCAAGGAAGAATTCTAACCATTGATAATATGATGCGTAAAGGTATTTGTATCACTAATCATTGTTATCTATGCAGGGCTAATTGGGAGACCATTTATCACATTTTCCTTGAGTGCCCTTTTTCCTTGACTGTCCTAAGTGGGGTTTTTTAGGCCTTCAATATTTCATGGGTTAAACCAGCCATCGTACTTGATTTGTTTGTCCAGTGGCCTTGCCCCTTTTCAAGCCAAAGACTTAGATACATGTGGAAAATTTGTCTCAATCACTATCTTTGGCAGGTGTGGTTAGAAAGGAACCATAGAGTCTTTAATGAGTCTATCCATGATCATCAAACTATCATTGCCAGGATCCTATCCTTTGCCAATGAGAATGTGAACCTTATCCCTTTTGATAGTTGTAAACCTCATCTACAGGAGACCACGATTGCTCAATATTTAAGCTTAACCTTGTTAGATGAGTCTGTGCCTAGGGTAGTCAACCCCAGAGCCAATGTTAAGTGGTCCCCACCTCCTACGGGTTGGTTTAAGCTTAATTTTGATGGAGCAGCTAAGGAAAATCCTAGCAGAGCAGGCATTGGTGGCATTGTGTGAGATCATAATGGGAATATGATGCTTGCATTTTTTGAATATTTGGGAACAAGGATGAACAACGAAGCTAAAGCTAGAGCTATGTGGAGAGGCCTTCAAATGACTCAAGACTTAGAAGGCAATTTGATCATAGAAGGAGACTCTATGCATGTTATAAATCTCCTCAATAATTGGAAAACACCTCCTTGGAGGATTAAAACAATTGTTGAAGAGGCTAGGATCCTTTTCTAGGGAAGACAGGACAGAAAATCCCAACATGTCTTTCGGGAAGCTAACAAAATTGTTGATAAGCTAGCCAATTTGGGTGTCGATGGTGACGAACTTTTCAAATGGGAACACGGTGTCCCGAGTGAAGTAGAGGAGCTTATTCAACAAGAATTCCAAGAATGATAGTCAAATTTACCAACAAGGAAGGCACTGTAAGTTCGAAGGCTAGGAGTATTCCCGTCTCTTTTTTGAAATGGACTCACAATAAAAATTATCCGAGCTATCAGTCTTGGTGGATGCTGCTTGGAAATACCACAAAGACTAATGGGGATAGTCACATGTCAGATAACATGGCTCCTAGTCATCTTAGTAATTTGAGGTTGGTTGATAATCACAAGGAAGGAAAGAAATGACAATATAAGACTTCGAACCAAAGCCACGTGGACCACCAGATAGCCACCGCCATAAATCTAGCCAGCAGGTTCACTTCTCCAAGGCTGATTGGCCAAGACAGGATGTGGTCCCAAAGCATGTCATATACGAAAGAAAGTAATTACCAAAGAATTATTAAGAGTAACTGTCAATACAGAGCTTGTGGGAGTTTTTTTTAGTACTCTGCTATGTGTGTCTGCAACTTTTTGTTTCTCCATTGTCTCAAGGAAGGGATCCGTGTCTATTTCTTTTTTTGTAATTATGATGCATGTGTGTTTTCTCAGGGTATACCCAAAATGTTGTATGGGAAGTTTCTTTTTGATAACAGGCTATGTGCCTTACCGGATGTAATGGCTTTGGCAACATGTAGATTTTACATATATAGGATCCTTAGTAAGGACATGTTCATCAACAACCCTGGGCTGATTTTTGTAAAAGGTTTTGGGTCAACCTGTAAAACCCGGTATTAATGCTATAGTATCTTATCTACCAAAAAAAAAATATGAGGAGATAGCGAATTACCTTGGTAGTCCAAGGGATGAGTTAAAATTTCTAGCAAGGAAACCATTGATCAAAATAGAATATTTTAGAGTGGTATAACATCTAATGTATTCACCCCAACCTTGATCAAAACAAAATGTTTTGAGAATGTTATATAGAAAACTACAGTAACCCTATCATATGCTTTGCTTATATATAAGTTTATAAGCATTACTAGACTTTTCATGGAATTAAGAGAATGCATATCCTCCTCTGCAATGATTACATAATCAAAAATTTGTTTACTATGAATAAACCCATCTTGAGATACCTTAATCTAGAATAATTTTCAACTTTTTTGCCATAATTTTTGAAATAATCATAGATTATATTAAAAAGGCCTATTGGAAAAAGATCATTACTTAATTTATCTCATATTTTTTAATATAATAAATGCATTGATATCACTTATTGTAGCCTTCCTTTTTTGGGCCTCTTCAATTGTAACCAACATATTAATATTCACTAAATCCCAAAAAAATTGAAATAAAATTGTTGGAAGTCAATCATGGTCAAGTGTCTTGTTAATATGGAAAGAGAAGACTACCTCATGTAGTTCCTCCATAGATATTCTCTTCATCAAGATTTTAGTTTGTCCCTATGTAATAACAGATGGGATATTTTGTAAAATCTTACCTTGTTCCTCCTTATCTTGCCCAATATTTAACATTTTTTTTTAAATATTTAATTACTTCCTTCCTAATAGTATCTTTTTCCTCAAATTTTATTCCATCTAAAGTTAAAATAATTTTGATGCGATGAATTTTTTTTTTTTGATGTACCATAAAAGAAATTGATATTTCTATCCCCTTCATCAAGCCATTTATCCATAGATTTTTGAAATCAATATGACTCCCTTTTTAATGTTAGCAATCCTTTGGGTAGGGTTCACTTCTTGAATAATTTTAGTGAAAGCACATATTTTTTTGAAAAATAGTTTGAAAAAAATGTATTAAAACAAAGATCGTTTACAATTTTGGATGAGACTTCTCCCAGCCTTAGCCAAAGAGAACACATGTTTACAATAGTAAAATAAGATTTGCATTGGAGCCAAATATCTTAAACCATATTTCTACAATGGTTGTTCACCTATTTACAACTATAAAATAAGATCTACATTGGAGCACAAATTTCCTAAACCATATTTCTGGAATGGTTGTCCAAATTAACTAAACATTGGATTTGCTCACCAACCTACCTAATCATCTCATCCTCAATAGCCATGTCATTGTGCCACTGAACCCCTACCTCCTTCTCAATACCCATATTAACTAGGAATTTTTCCACTTTATTTAAATCTCTACTCACATAAACTGGAATCACATCATCTAATTCCATCCACAATTCCTTAATTTGAGTGACAAGAATCCTCAACCTCCATGTCTTCAAAGCAAATTTCCTTATGCAATCTAGAGCTCCAACCATTATTTGAGAATATGATTCTAGTATTATCCTCATATAAGCTTTTTTTACTGCCCAAATATAAGCAAATTTGATAGCTAAGACTTCTGCTTCATTGTTTGTGACCCTTCCCAAACCTTGTAGTTCCCAATAGAGCATTGTTCCAACATGATTTTGGAAAACCACTCCAATTGTAGCTCTACCCATATTGCCTTTTGTAGCTCTATTAGTATTAATTTTAATCCAACCTTCTGGGGGTGGTTTCCAACTAGCTCTATCCTGCCCATATTACACTTCAATTTCCTTCTCCATTGTCCCTATAACAACCTGGGTTTCTTCTTTAGCATACACTACCACAATTTTTGTGACTTTGCTCCAAATGACCTACCAAACTCCATCTAAATATGAAAAGGTTTCTTTAAAAAAATTTCCATTTATCTCAAACCACACTTACCAAAAAGTGAATTTTAATCCAAGCTCCCAACCAATGCAAAGATCTTTAGATTTAAATCTACCCCTCTTCCATATTTCCCAAATATTAATCCAATTCCAACCACCATTAAATTGATTTTTATAATATAAAAACCATCTCTCCTAGATCTGGCACATGAATGGGCACTCAAACATCAAGTGATCATTTTTTTCCTCACTCTTTTAGCATAAAATGCATTGATATGGACCAATGATTCACCTACATCTAAGATTATCAAAATTAAGAATTCCATTATGCATGAAATTCCAAGCAAAAACGTTTACTTTCGACCAACCCTTGGATTGCCAAATATTTCTCCAATCCTCAACCTAATATGCATGAAGAGGAGTCTCTAGAAGGATCTTATCATATCCATCCTTCACTGTGTAGAAACCAAGGCTCCCATAGCCCCAAGCTAATTCAACCTCTTCATCTCTACCTGTGAGAAATATTTCTATCAAGATTTTAGTCATGATGAGTGTCAAATCTTGAGGGATTGAAATTGGCCACTCATCTAACTTCTTAAACTGATTAAAATTATAATCCCCCAGCTAACTAGTGTTGAAATAACTTTTAATTTGAACCCAACCCCTAGTTTCCATGGCTATTTTTATTGGTTGTAGTTCAGAAAATTCAGCAATGATAGGTGGGTATTGATCCCATGAATCTATCCAAAATCGTGCCTTCTCCCCTCTCCCCAATTTAAAAAATAATCCATATTTCACTACCTGAGATCCTAACTTAAGAGCCTGCCACACTAAGGATCCATTACCATCCAAAGGGAAATGACCCACATCATTTGGGTTTACCTGTCCCAAATATTTACTAGTTAAAATTAAAATGAATAAAGAAGTTGGTTGGGAAATCCACCTCCAGTAAAGATTTCCAACCAAAGCTTTATTATTTAAATTTTATCTTCTTAGTCCCAAATCTCCTTTTACATTGAGTTGGCTTACTTTATCCCAACCTACTAATGCCCATTTCCTCTCTCCTTTTGCTCCTTCCCATAAAAATTTGTAGCCATCTTGTCCAACTCTTTCCATATGGTATGTGGGGAAACAAGGATAGAAAATTTATAAATTGGCATGGCTTGAATGACTAACTATAAAACAATTAATATACCCCCATAGCTTAACCATTTGTGATACCAATGATTAATTCTTTTCTTGATACAATCCAAAATATTTCTCCAGATATCTATTTTTAGTTTTTTAAAATGCAAAGGTACCCCCAAGTATATCACTGGAAGAGAAGTCCTTGTGAATCCCAAGATCTCTAAAATTCTATCCTAAAGCCTTTGATCAATATTTAAAAAAACCACTTTGGATTTTTTATCATTGATGACTTGGTTTGTAGCCCTAAGGTATAAATTAAGTGTATCTCTAATCATTCTTGTTTACCTAAAGTCAGCCACTCCCACCAATCCTGTGTCATCCATAAACTGTAGGTGAGTCAAAACCTCCTCACCCACATTGATACATGTTAGAAAGTCTTGTTGTCTTCTCCTCAAGACAAGTCTATCCAAGCATTCAACCAATATTTGAAAAACATAGGGAGAAAAATAATCTCCTGGACAAAGGTCTCGAGTATATCCAAACGGTTGCGAGGGAAGACCCTTGATTAACACTGAGTATGTTGGAGTAGAAACATAGCTCATGACCCATTCTATCCAATCCTGAGAGAAACCAAATTTTGCCATCATATTTGAAAAGAAGCTCCACTCCACCCTATCATATGCCTTTGACATATCCAATTTTATGAACATATTTGAAAAGAAGCTCCATTGAGTATGTTGGAGTAGAAACATAGCTCATGGCCCATTCTATCCAATCCTGAGAGAAACCAAAGGCTGCCATCATATTTGAAAAGAAGCTCCCCTCCACCCTATCATATGCCTTTGACATATCCAATTTTATGAACATTCCTCTATTACCAAATGTTTGCATTGAATAGATTGCCTCCTGAGCTAGAACCACACCATCCAAGACCTACCTACCCTCTACAAAACCCCCTTGCTCCGAGGAGATAATGCTATGTATAAAAGGTTTTATCCACTCAGCCATTACCTTTGTGATTATTTTATATATGACATTGCATAAGGTGATAGGTCTATAATCTAAAATATGCACCCCCTCCTTCCCTTTTGGAATTAAGGCAATGAAAGTATGATTTAATGCTTTAAGCATTATTTTACTACCTTTGGACTCCTCTATAACAATCATTACATCCTCCTTCAAGTTGTCCCAGAAGGCTTGAAAAAACTCAATTGGAAAACCATTTGGACCTGTTGTTTTTTCGATGCTCATTCCAAATACTACCTTATTTAGTTCCTCTCTATAAATGGGTTTAATTAGGGTCTAATTTTCTTCTTCAAATATAATAGAGGGTATAACAACAAGAACTTCTTTTTGAGCCTCTTCATCTTGCACCATACTTTCCTTAAATAGTTTAGAAAAATAATCCATTGAATGGAAATGCATACTTGGAATTGTATCAAAGGAGTATCCATTCTCATCTTGAAGAGATTCCATGTTGTTCGTTTATCTCCTAGCATAGGCAGACCGATGAAAAAAATTGGTATTTTTATCACCTTCTAATAAACAAGTGGTTCTTGTTGTCTATTTCCAGTAGGTCTCCTCTTGGTTGTCAATGTCCTTAACCACTTTATGCAATGCATCATCCTATTATTTGAGCTTCTCTGTAATCATTTCTTCCCTAAATATTTTTTTAACCTCATCCCATCTAGCCACCAATGGAGCTCTTTGGGCGTGGAAGTCTATCTTGTTAGATCACCTCCATTGTTTTAGTTGATCTTTGACATAATGAAGCTATTTTTGGAATCTAAATATTGTTGTCCCATATGCTGGGTGGCCTTCTTACCACCACTATGGAATTTTATTTTGATGTTCCTCTTTTTGTAACCAAAATTTTTCCAATTTAAATGGTTTGTGATGTTGCACTGTCTTGATCCCTCCCTTCCAACAAAATGGGAAAATGATCTGAAACTGGACCCTCCAAAATCTGAAATTTTATATTCCATTTTACAAATTCATCCTCTAAAACCAAAAAATGATATAAATTCACCTTCCTGCTATGTGACTCCCTTCTCTTATTAGTCCAAGTATAGTTGGTTCTAGGGCATTTAATATCCACCAAGTGTAATGCCTGGACTTGGACAATCATAAGTCGATACCCTTTGTCCAAAATTGGGGTTCCCCCTTCCTGATATCTAGACGATAATTTAGAATTAAAATCCCCAAAAATAATCTATTCTAACTCTTCCCTTGAGATAGGTCCGAGGTGTAGACCAATTGGTTCATCCAAACCCCATAAGGGGGCAGAGGTCCAAGGTTCAAATCTCGGGCCTCATTGAACTAAATGCTTTTCCCTTTCTTTGTGCTTTCAGTGGTGTAAAAGGTTTAAAATTATTGTGGCATGGTGGTTATAGGGGTGAACTGCGCAAAGATCTATGTGGTGGCTTCTAGGGCGGACAACGCAGAATACTATGGCAGCCATAAAAATCTAGATAGCCTACCTAGATTCGTGGCGGCTATCGATTACACCATGTAAATTAAAAAAAGCTCTTCCCTTGAGACTCTCATGTTATGCATATCTTTCCATTGATGCAGCTGACAATATGGGTTTTGAGCCCCATAAAAATTTGTGATTAAAACATGTTCAGCTATGACATTGTTCCTAAAATATGATGTGAGGACACCCCTCCGAGCTATATGTTCTATTACATTCCATTCAAGATAGTTCCAAAAAGTAACTATCCCCCTTAAGCCCCTTGGGCAGCCACTTCCATATGACCAGCACCCCTCCAAAGTCTAGTTACTATTTTACACATAAGATCCAACAACATTTTTGTTCTATAAATTTGTTTTACATTTTTCTAAGAGTATTCAAATAGCATATTGATGTGTTCTACTATTTAAACCCCTAACATTCCTTGATTGTATAATTATTGGTTACCTTGAGAGTAGTAAAAATCTATTGGTCTCATCGATCTTCTAGTTATCAGTTTATCTTCTTGAACTGCTATCAATTCCTTATTTGATTTTCTACCCACTCCTTGAGAGCTGCTATTTTTTATCTCTGTTCCACTTGAGTTATCCCTAGAGTTGGCATTTCTATGTTCTTTTTTTCTATGCCTATGATGACATCCTTAATTATCAGTTGATCTTGGTTATGCACTATCAATGCCCCTGCATTATCTAATTATGGTAACTTACTGCACTCAATTACCTTCTCTATGATGGGAGGAGATGAAATAGGGACTTGAACATGGTTGTTATTGTTTTCATTATTTCCATCCACTCCTTCCATGAATTGTTATTATTATTGGTCCATTAATGTCTTAAATATCTTATATCTATTGGAGGGCTTGAGTTGGGTTTGCTCTTTACCATATTTTTTCTTTTGCCTTCTCCTTATTTTGGGCTATTCAAAACCATTTCCCTATGCTTCTTTACCCTGAGAAATATTGGTTATTTCTTTATTGATTTTTGACTTACCCTCCTTAGGAATATTTGACATTCCTATAGGAGCCTCCATTTTTATGTTCATATTATTTGGGCAATATCAAGTCAAATACCCATATTTGTGGTAAACTTTACATATAAAGGGCAATGCCTCATAATCCAATTATTGAATCCAATATAGTCCTACAAGTTCGAGTTCCACCTCTACCGATAAAGGCTATCTAAGATCTATTTCCACACATAATCTTGCATAAACAGTTGTGTTTCCTTTCATTGTGTCTTTGGTAACACCTAAATATCTTCCAAGAAAATTGTTGATAATTTCCAATACTTGCTCACTCTAAAACTCCATTGGAAGTGCATACAAATGGATCCAAACCGGGATAGCAGTGGGTTCAATTTGAGGATAAAATACCACTCTCTAGGGTTGAACAAATAATCTTGTTGGACCATGATGCTTCTTTTCTGATTTGAAAGCCCTATTTCTATCAGCAACTGAAAAAACTAAAAATAAAATATCCATTGCTAATAAACCACAAAGAAAACTCACCAAGAGGCTCCCAGTTTTTCCAGATCCATGAATGCAAAAAATTTAGGGTAGGGCGAATACCCATGAATTTATAGATCAAATCATGATTGGCTCTATATAAAATTGTTTCTTCGACCATCCTTTTCTCAATGACAATTTTTGGCCTTGATTCTAACTATGGCAAGCATCCATTAACTTGTTGAGATGTTGATCTATTTGCAATAGCTGTAAAGAGTATTTTTAATTTGGTTTTTTGTGTTTATTCAGTCTCTGATGGAGATTTATCCTTTAACAAATATACAAAATAACTATGTATCTCTAAAAGAGGATTCGGAGGTGTCCTAATTGGGACCTCCTAGGGCAGCAATCTTGTCTTCAAGTCCACAGTAACCAAAAATCCCTTCGGCTGCCCAACTAATGCCCTAGTTTTCTCTTCTAGAGTTCTCCCCACTCCACATCATCATGAGAGCACATATTTTTGAATCAACATTTTGGTCAAATCTTCCCTTGATATTTTAATAAGTCTCAAGCAAAGTTTGGACCCTAAACCTAAACTCATAAGTCTACAATTTGCAAGCCTATTCATCCAATATTCTTTCCTTTGCAAACCCTATCTCACTTACAAAGAGGAAACTTAAAAAAATGCATTCTTTGCAAAGAAAGTCTCTTTAAATTTCATTAATTTTTTATTCTAACTTGCTAGCAATATTGAAATGACATCTTTTAAATGTGGATGGATTTCAATGTAGTACTAATGAGTTGTAGATTTATTTCTATGGTTAAGAACTTAATTTTCCAACCTACCAAACAAGATTTCATTCTATTCAAACATGAGTCCCAAAGCTCATTTTTATTTCCTCTATGAGACTAAAAGGAATGCTCAAGTAGGCTAACAATTTTTTTTAAATTTTGAACCCTAAAATATTCATAACGATATGTTGTAAATCTAGGGTAGTGTTAATAAGAAATTCTAGATTTTGTAGTATTAACCAATTGCCTAGTAGCCTTCTCATAGCATGATAATATTGATTTAAACTCAATGGCCTCATTGATTGAGGGATGTCCCAAAAGAAAAGTATCATCAAAAAATTGTAGATAATATTTGAAGAGACCATTTGTTGAAACCTAAACACCTTTAATTTTTTTCCCTTTGGAAAATATATCCCTAATGCCTATGCAAGAATAATAAATAGATAAGGAGATAGCGGATTACCTTGGTAGTCCAAGGTATGAGTTAAAATATCTAGCAAGGAAACCATTGATCAAAATATAATATTTTAGAGTGGTATAACATCTAATGTATTCACACCAACCTTGATCAAAACAAAACTTTTTAAGAATGTTATATAGAAAACTACAGTAACCCTATCATTTGCTTTGCTTATATATAATTTGATAAGCATTCCTAGAATTTTTGTGGAATGAAGAGAATGCATATCCTCCTCTGCAATGATTACACAATCAAGAATTTTTTTACTATGAATAAACCCACCTTGTTCCTCTAAGATACCTTAATCTAGAATAATTTTCAACTTGTTTACCATAATGTTTGAAATAATATTATAGATCATATTACAAAGGCCTATTGGACAAATATCATCACTTTTTTATCTCATATTTTTTAATATAATAAATACATTGATCTCACTAATTGTAGCCTTCCTTTTTTGGGCCTCTTCAATTGTAAATAACATATTAATATTCAATAAATACCAAAAAATTTGAAATAAAATTGTAGGAAGTCAATCATGGTCAAGTGTATTGTTAATATGGAAAGAGAAGACTACCTCATGTAGTTTCTTCATAGATATCCTCTTCATCAAGCTTTTAGTTTGTCCCTATGTAATACATGATGGGATATTTTGTAAAAGCTTACCTTGTTCCTCCTTATCTTGCCCAATATTTAACAATTTTTTTAAATATTTATTTACTTCCTTCCTAATATCATCTTTTTCCTCAAATTTTATTCCATCTAAAGTTAAAATAATTTTGATGCGATGAAAAAAAATTGTATTTGATGTACCATAAAAAAAAGTTGATATTTCTATCCCCTTCATCAAGCCATTTATCCATAGATTTTTGAAACCAATATGACTCCTTTTTCAATGCATTATGATAACTAGAGAGTAATTTTTTTTTAGTCCATAAGAATCATGGTCCACTCTAATGATTTCTACTATATCTTGTAAATTTTTAAGCTTAGATTCAAGTCCCTTTAAAAATTTTACCAAAATATTTGCCATTCCAAATCCTCATTTTCCCCTTTCGATATTTTGTATTTTGAACAAATATATACATAAATCATCCTTCAAAATTTGTTTTATCCCACGATAACATAATTATATAGAAGAAATTAGGGTCTTGGACCCGCATAGAGTGGAATAAAAATGGATTTTGATGACCATTATTAAGTAAATCACAAGTCAAAAGAATGAATTTGTGAACCAATCCTACTTGCAATCAAATATCTGAAGATATTTTATACTTTATTTGTAACCATGTGTGGGATAATAAAATTCATACAATATTCTCTCGATATGATTTTTCCCAATGCATCTATTATCCTATATATACATTGAAAAATTGAAGTAATAGCATCTTAAAAGCCATTTTAATTGAAAAATGATGCAAAATATTACTTTGATTTAGACTATCTAGTACAACCCTTCCTTTCTAAAGAAGATAGAATTGTGTTGAAGTCAATCCCAAGAATCTATAGATCACAATTATGAATTATCAGATGTTTGAAAAAAATATGCTAAGGTCATTTAGACATCTTTCATGAGGAATAACTGTAATTATATCATATATAACCCTAACTTTGATGTTTTTCTTTTTCTTGCAAAATAGTTTAGCAACCCAATTACTTTTTACTTCTATTAATTATTTGTTCATCCTATTTGTGTTTGTCCCATATTGTCACAATACCATCAAAAGATCCTATAGAAGAAATTTCCAAACAATTCCCTATCTTTCAAATATTGTTAAAAGCATCATTTCATTCCTCATTAGTTAATTTTGTTTCTTGCATTAAAATAAATTCAAGACTGTAAAAATCTATTAACTTCTTAATTTTTCTTATTTTAGAAGTCTTATTTATACCTCTACTATTCCAAGATTTATTTTCATCATCACTTTTTATTTTTATCGGTGGGTTTAATCCCACTTCTTGTTAACACTTTTGATACTTGTTTTTGGCTTCCCAAATCAATATCTCTTTGAGTTATTTTTCCTATTTTTCCTTGCTTTAACAACCTTCCTATATTTTTCCTATTTGTCCTTGCTTTAACAACCTTCCTATATTTTTCCTACAAAATAGTCTAGCAACTCAATTACTTTTTGCTTCTACTAATTACTTGTCCATCCTATTTATGTTTGTCCCATGTTATCACAATACCATCAATAGATCCTATAGAAGAATTTTTCAAACAATTATGTATCTTTCAAATATTGTTAAAAGAATCATATCATTCCTCATTAGTTAATTTTATTTCTTGCATTAAAATAAATTCAAGACTATAAAAACCTATTAATTTCTTAATTTTTCTTCTTTTAGAAGTCTTATTTATACCTCTACTATTCAAGATATTTTTTTTGGTTGGTAGAAGGGATTTTTTAAAGGGTTCCCGAACCTATTACAAGTAGCATTTTGAAAGACACCCCCAAACCTTATATCTAGAAATAATATATCAAGAAATAAAATACAAGAGATTATCATGGTTAAACAGCCAACTAGAAACAGGGGCCAACATAGGAGAAACTAACACCCAAAACAACTAGGGGTGCTTAGAGAACCAGAGAGCCAATAATCTTGCCTAAAACTGGATTAGATCTACAACAACAACATCCAACCTGACAAACAACTAAACCAAAAACAAACAAAAATAACTTGTTGGAAGCCTTTCTTAGTGAGGTCTTGGGAGGTCTGCCCACCTTTTTTTATCCCCATAGAAAGAAATCATTTTTTCAGGCCACACTCCTGAACACATTTGTTCCAAGTCTCTATGATTGGAACAACCTTATTCTCTTCAAGATGTAGATCCTCAAAACTATATGTTAGAAGGGATTGTACTCCATTAGAAATTTCAAAGTTTATCTCCCTTTTCCTGAGTGCTCTGTTTCTGGGTCTCCCCACTTTCCTTTCATTCCCTACATCATTACGAGTTTTCCTATGACTTTTGGTCTTTGAACCCGAAGAGCCTTTCTCAAACATAGTTTTTGGAGAGGCTAGAGAGCTTTCCATTAACTATTGAAGAGTTGGATCATCCATGTCAAGACATTCAAAGGAATTTTGGAGGATAATTCTAGAGGAATTTATATCTTCCCCACTCTCCCCAAATTTAGGAAGTTGAACAATATCCCTCGCTACTAGGCTCACTTCCCTTCTCTTCACAGGAACCATGTTCAACTCCTCTTTATCAAACATGATTGATGGACGAAGGGCTTCCTCCTGTAATTCCTCACTGAGCCCAAATTGATAAATAGAAATTGAATCTTGTCCTTTTAAATTTTTAGGGTTTTGCTTAGGCACCCACTTTTCACTAAGCTTCTTATTGTTTTCCTTATGGCTCATCAAAGTACATAGAGCTTTAGGATGTAGGGGATATAAGCTCTTATGGTACCCACCCTTACCACACTCCTAGAAAACTTGGGGTTTATTTTCATATTCAATGTTATGAACCCAAGTTCCAAGATTAGAAAATATTTCAAAAAAGCTCAATAGATCCTTATCAATATCTACCATCACACGCATTGAGATTTGGAGCCGATAATATGATTGAAGAAAATGAAATCCCTAATCATATTGGAAATAGCTTGGAAGATGTTCTCATGCCAGATATGAAGTAGGAATTATGGTAGCTTGACCCATAATGGGATAAGATTAATTCTCTACATCAGGGAATTAAAATTTGGGCCCCATTTACATAGAAATAACCTCATTTTCCAAAAAACAATATCCACTTGGAATCCTCCTCAGAGTTGAGTTTGATAAGAAAGAAATTTCTTGGTATGGCCACAATTTCAAGAGATCCAATAGATCTCCATCTTGCCAAATCCCATCTCCTTAGAGAATCAATATTCAGCATCCTACCTTAGAATTTTCCCACAAGATTCCACAACCCATATTTCATGATATTATCAATCAAGCTATCAGGGATATGGATCAGGTTTGACGGAGGAGAAATATTGAAGAAGGTGTCAGATCCTCCATTATAACCAAAGGCCACTTTTGCAAATTATGGTACACTATGAGGTATGGGGTCCTCCTCGTAGGTTCTACTGGTCCCACCTTTGAGTTTACCAAGATCCCACTCCTCCCATTAAAATGAAAATGAGGGGTCCTAGGAGTTATATGGACCCACCTTCACGAACTTAGCTTCTTTAGAAATGGGGTCAAAGTTTTCCAACTATACATCCACTTACTCTGTAATGCTCATCTTCCTTCTCTACAATGATCCTATGAAACCCTAATATACCTCCTCTACAATTCTCCTCTAAAACCCTAATATGCCTCCTCTATAATTCTCCTCTAAAATCCTAATCTGCCTTCTCTATAGTGCTCCTCTAATATCCTAATCTACCTCCACTTCAACGCTCCTCTAAAACCCTTTTCAATGCTGTAAAACTATGCGAGGGTTATGGCTAGAATTGACTTCTACACATGAATGAAAATCTGGCCACCCGATTTAGCTTGTGCAAATCATATATACTAAAAACCCTCACATGGGTGTAAGTTAACAACTAAAACCCTAGTGAATAGTGGTAGTGATTGGATCTCTTCTGAAGTGGAACAAGAAACCTCCTTCATAATAAACAAGGCTAAAACCCTCATGCGGTACAAACATGAACATATCGATGGATGGCCCATGTTATTAAGGATCGCATGGGAGGTTGTGTGTGAATAGTCTATAGCTAACGAGAAGATATCGTAAACTCATTATAAGCCACTACAAAAAAATTATTAGATGAAAAATTGAGCCTTACCATGCACCAAATAGTCGAATATTTCTTAGCAATTAACACCATTTTTAAGCACTTCAATGTTATCACCCTAACAACGAATAGAATTGGAGGGTTGGTATAAAATGCAAATTATCACCTTTTAAGTTGACAATTATCTCAAAATTAACATACTAGTCATTATTATTTTTATTATTTTTTTCTTTGGCAAGGATGGCACACTGCTTAAGGTTTTGGTAAGGTCCAAGGTTCAAGCCATAGCATATTCAGAAGGAGATAGGTTGGATGGTAGTGGTTGAGTGTTTGTCAATTGGCTGCCTAAGTATTTGGGTCATGTTCTTCCAAGATATTATTTTCATCATCACTTTTTATTTTTATCGATGGGTTTAGATCCACTTCTTGTTAACACTTTTGATACTTTTTTTTGGCTTCCCAAATCAATATTCCTTTGAGTTATTTTTCCTATTTGTTCTTGCTTTAACGATCTTCCTATATTTTTTCCATTCCAACCAACTCTTTCATCTTCATCAATATTTTCTATTTTCCATATTGTTCATAATATACTTATCATATAAAGATTTATGTTCATTAGATAATCTAAAATATAAGGAATAACCTGATAAACATTTTTTTCTTTATGTTTCCATAGTAATTATTTTCTTATGCTACCTTGGATACCCTAAATTTCCATGGATATCCTCCATATGCATTTATTTTCTATGTTGCTTTTGAAACCCTAAAGTGGAATAAATACAGTCCACACTACTTTCATTTTTATTATGAGGAGAGGATTTTATGCTACTTGAGTAAAATGAAGATGATTTACCTAGATTAACCTTGACCAGATTCACTTCATTTGATTTAAATTGTTCCTTCCTATATTTTTTTGCATCTTTAGTTCCTTTTGTATTTGAACTTGTTCAATATAATTCCTCATGCCTTGTATCAACTTTTCTTGGTTGATTTAAGTATACTATAATGGTCATTGTCATTTGATGATATAGAGAGGATTATTTTACCACTTTCTTAGGAGTGGAAAATCCTTGATTTATTCCAACTTCTACTATGATATGATCTTCTTGATTCATAGTGAAGTTTGTCTCATTTCCAAATAAAAATATTTATTTCTCCATCATCTTCATTTTGTAATTTCTTTCCATGTGTCCATTCTCATATATGTGACATAAAATATAATGATTTCATAATCCACTTATTGAGTTGATTCTATTTATTTACATTTAATCCTAATGGAATGTAGTAAAGGCATTGAAATATCCATGGCAATACATATTGTAGTGCATACAACATGCCTTCTATCCTTAGTAGTTTTTCCTCCTAGATGAACTCCCTTAGATTATTACCAATATTCTTAAAAACCTCCTTATTGGTAATATGATAAGGAAGTTAAAAAAGGCTAACCCATACCAAAATCCTTTTCATAGTGTCTTTCTCCACACAAAAATTCTCACTTTATGCTTTGAAATATAGTATATCTTTAGCCCTAAACCAAGGTCCAACATCCATTATTTTTCCTTGGAAAAATACTTTTAAAGTAGAATGTATGGGTTAGTTGAATTAAATACCCACTTGTTCCAATTTTTAATCTTTGAAACTTTTGGCCAGTATCCATGGAACTTACATATTAATCCTCTACTTTTAAGAACCATTATATAATGCTAAATCATCTCTTCCTTAATAATAAATTTTTATGTAAGGTTTACTATCTAGATAGGGATTGCCATTGATTCACTCTTCCTCTTATCCTTAACTAAGGAATACATACTTCCAACTAGGGTGTATATACTTGTAACAACCCAAAATCTAACCATCTCGAGAGAGGATATTTTTTCTCTTTTTACACAAGTAGGGTTCACCAAAGACGTTCTAGATAGATTCAACAAAATATTTCTACCACATTTCGAGTTTTAGATGCTGCAGCATCCCTCGGGTGGATAGGAGTGGCCAATTCTCCTACATCGACTCTGGGGATTCACCTTGTACACTACCCATATAGCTTAAAGGATACCTCTACATGGTCTCCCCATTTCCTTACCTTCCTTTGAAGGATATTTTGACCATGGCATAGGATTAACCCTATCCCATTCAGTTGAGAAGGGAACACCAATTCCACTACTAGTCTTATTTGATTTCCACTAGTACCTAGGCGCAAATCTTCTTATAGTTTTACCCACTACACCATGTGTAAAACTATTATGCTCAATTAAACCATCCCCCTGATAGTTTAATTGAGGTGACTATCACCCATGTGACATCTCTCACCTGGATGCCCAACAATCAATCAAGGTTTCCAGTGACTATCACACCCAATGATATCTCTCATAGGTTCTCCCATAGTCAATTGAGTACCTATGACTATCATCTGCATGACATCTCTCACATGGATACCTCATAGTCCATCGAGGTTCCATCACACAAACCTAGTTACAATGGGATCCAGGCTTATCCTACCTTTTGGCTTCATTTTGATGATCCATTATCGACGTGCCCATTGTAACCCTAAGGGATTGCTACACCACAATTCCCTTAGTTCTGGTACCATCCTTTAGGGTCTAGCTAGGTTGGTTTCCTATGGATAATCCCTCCTAAGGAAGAACCCCAAACCCCAAAGTAACTAAGTTCAAGCTCCTCTTTTTCTTTGTATATTATATTTACATAAACCTTACTCTATTGCAAGTGTAAAAGAAATACTTAACATTCATCTTACTCTACCAAAGCACAAGTACTTCGATTACAAGCATAACATGATTAAGTATACAATTCCATTTTCTCTTCATATACATTTCATAGCAACTCAAATAATCAGCTAGATACTTACATGCATATAATAATTCCAAAGCAAGATCCATAAATGATACACATATAACACATCATATATCTTAGGAAACCCTTACGGGAAAAACCTAACCTCAAAATATCCATTTTCATTGCATAAAGCTAGCAGTCATTGATACAACTAAATAAAGGAATCCCTTTTTCCTTTTTCCAACATATCAAAACCATTACATAAGAATTCCCATAATTCTTATGTCCCCACAAATATAAAATATTTGTAATTCTCTTTACAAAATAGAGAGAGAACCCCATAATTCTCTCGAATGAGTTCTACCCTCATTCTTCTATTAATAGATACTTAAGAACCCCCTTTAAGTATCTTCCCAAAAAAAATAATAAAGGGACCCCCATAAGTCCCAATCTATCCATTGGGTATCATGCCCAATCTTCCATATTTCAAGGATATTTTCATGAACTCATAAAGAAATAATAAACCATCCACTAATATTTACTTACTTTCCTATAATATAATAATTGCTACTCTTCATTCAAAAATTACAACATTGATATTTCCTCTATATCATCATACCAAACCAACTTCCTAATATTTCTAAAGATACATATAATACATATATCTTGCTTCCTTTCTATTGATAACAAAACTAAATCAATAATACAATTTACTTATAAACCAACTATATTTATAAGTTCTTTATAATAGATTATTTTCCAATAGAAAGCATCATTTATAACTTAAGTATTTCAAGGGTAACTTTCAAAATCTACAAATGAAAGTATAATATTTTTCAATCAACTTATAGTCTTCAAACCCAAAAGATAATCCTATCTTTATAAAACAATAATTCATTTCATCTTTATAAAATAAAGATACATTAAAATTTCCAATAAACTTATAAAGTAATAAATCCATTTCCAAACCATAATATTTTCCCAACTATAAGTAGGCTTTATCAAAATGAAATTACTAAGATACCTTTATAACATAGTCCTATTTTTCATTGCAATTTCATTTAAAGCTAAATATTTAAACAATCATAATAAAGTGAGGGTGCATCTTATAAACCAAAGGAGACCCCTACTTAATTATACATATGTTTTCCTTTTCTTTAAAAGACCTTTATATCATTATTTAAAATATTCAAAAGAACTTATAATACAAGGTATACATTCTTCTACATCCACTACCCAAATGTTAAGCAAGTTGGTCACATATCCAAAGCCTTGGATTGGTCAATGCTACAACTTTGGCTATACATTAACCCTTTAAGTTCTAAGTTTTAAACAATGATAATTGTTGCTATCCACTTATGCTATGGTAGGGGTTAATAATATGAGCAAAACAAAGACATTATTCCCTATGCCCAACACAAATCTCATCAGGCTCTTTATATAGTTAAATCAATCCATGATTTGCATAGCCACGATCGAACCAAGGTGCACATCACACTGGCCAAACTCCTATTCCCCATACCAAGATACTAAATATGTACAAGTGGATGCTATTATCATAGGTTTTCTGGAGATGTCATCATCGATTCCAGACATTATGTGGAGGGTGCACGCTCCATGAGAGCCTTAATGATCAGCGTAGGTAAAGGGTGTGGGGTCTAGCATTTCCATTGGCAATCTATGCACACATTTTCCTGGTTAGACACCTTCTACCAAGGTTGGGTGTGTTGATGCTTTATGGTCCAAAGGGAAGTCATAGTTCCCCTTTCAAAGGTATTCTAGGTATAGCATTCTTGAATACAACAATGTATCCAGACCCATTGCTGAATACAGGTATAGCAAAAGAGGGATGACTATTTTTCCAAATTACCTTATGATTCTCTCATCACAGGTCTTCTATCTTACAAGCATGCAAAACCAACTATTGCACTAAATCAAATCATTCATTATTGATTCCTGTTTATAAATCGAAGCAACTTCTTCAATCAAATATATATGACACATAGTACCTTATTTGTAGATGAAGATACAGAATTGGAGAAGACCAAACTAGAACAAGTCAGCAAGGTTCCTTGTGCTCTATCAATTCTTCAATCCTTCCTCTGTGTTTCTTGATCTTCAATGAAACCCCTCAAAAACTCCTTTTGATAGAAAAAAGGTCCCTTTCAAATTCTTGCCAAGGGGTTTTTGAAGAAACCGGTAGAGGATTCACTCCTAGAATGAACTCCACAACTACTCGTATGACATCTTATTATGTTTGGATTTTAAATTTGTTTAATACAAAGCCATTCCAATATTTTTGGACGTTCAAAATACTATTTTCATTCACTATTATTAATAAATCCTTGTTATTAATAATATATTGGAAATCCATTTTAAAATCCAAAGATACGAAATATTAATAGGAAAGATTCATTAATATAATTTTCATAGGCAAATTACTATTTGCAAGCATAAGATATTAATCATTCCTCCCTACTTCCATTCCTTAAAAGCAAACACCAAACATGCTAGGTTACTTTATATCAATCTAAAGTAATTCAAACCTCATGAAGATTTAGGAATGATAACAAGCACTCAGATGCAAGAATGACAAATGCAAAATGCAAAAGATATGAATTAGGTCTAAATATGACTATCAAGTATTGCATAGATTAGACCATTCTATCCATAATTTCCCTTTCCTTCATGGAACACTTCACTCTTGGTGGTTAGTCCTTTGCCCACCCATGAGGTTACCTATTCTTGAAAACACACAAATCCATTAGCAGCATCATATCCTTCAATAAAATAAACAACTAATCAACATTTAGTCATTTAATCTATCATTAAAACAACATATAAGTTCATAAGTCCAACATATGAAAAATTTAGCCAAGGGAGGGTCATGACATACTACCCCCCTTAGACTAAACACAGTCCTCTGTGTTTCATCAGTATCCTGCACAAAAAATAAAAATTACATTTTATTTTCAAATAAATATGGAAAGTGTCTCTGCATTTCAATCACTCTCTCCCAAGTGGCATTATTTTTAGAATAGTGGTCCCATTGGACCTTACACTGCTCTAGAGTCTTGTTCCTCATCATCTTGGAATGAAACTCTAGAATATTCATAGGCTTCACTTCAATCATTGAAGGGTCGGGATTAGCAACATATCTCATAAGTAGGGATACATGGAAAGTATCATGGATCTTGGATAGGTTGGGTGGCAAGGCGAGATGATAGGCTACTGGACTTATCTTCTTGGTGATATCAAAGGGCCCAACATATCTGGGATCCAACTTGGTAGATTTGATGGTGCTTTTCATGGGATTTACTCTTAAGAATACTTTATCCCCCATAGAGAATTCTCTAGGTGATCTCTTTCTATTAGCATAACTCTTTTGATGATTAGAGGCTTCCTTAAGCCTCTACTTGATCATCTTAAGCTACTCCTCCATCTCTCAAACCGCGTCTGGTTTGATGATAATCTAGTCCTCTAGATTATCCCATGATAGAGGTGTTCTGCATCTTCTACCATACAATGCTTCGAAAGGAGCTATTCCCAAAGAAGCATGATGACCATTATTGTAAGAAAACTCAACCAGGTGTAGAAAGTCTTCCCACTTAGACTTTTGATCCATGCAGTACATGCAAAGCATATCTTCCAAAACTTGGTTGACTCTTTTAGTTTGACCATCGGTCTTTGGATGGTAAGCAGAATTGATATTCAGTTTTGTACCTATTGCATGATGTAGAGCTTTCCAAAATACAGAAGTGAATCTAGAATCTCTATATGAGATAATTACTTCAGGAAATCCATGTAACCTGAATATATCCTTGGAAAATCTATTAGCCACCACAACTACATCATCCTTTGTACTTCCTGGTATGAAGTGCGCAACCTTGGTCAGTTTATCAACCACAACAAGGATTGTATCATGTTGAAACCTATTCTTAGGTAGTCCCACAATGAAATCCATAGATATTACCTACCACTTCCATATAGGTATATCATGTGGGTATAGATATCCTACTGGATGCCTATGTTCAACTTTCACCTTTTGGCATTCCATACATCTAGTGATAAAATCATTGATGTCCTTCTTTATTGACCAAAAGAAAGTCTTCTTCATATTCTCCCTCATCTTGGCCCCTCTAGGGTGAGTAAAGTAAGGAGATCTATGCACCTCCTACATGATCAATCTCCTTAAATTACCAATTTTTGGTATGACAACCCTATCCTTAAAGCATAAGAGTCCATCCTTAATACTAAAATCTCTATTTTCTTCAGGATTCCTTACCATTTTTACCTGAATATCATTGTAAAATTGATCCTGAGCTTGCTTTTCTCTGACCTGACTCATCAAGTCTACATGACTATGGGTTATTGCAGCTATATGCCTTCATCTACTCAAGGCATCTATGACTTTATTTTCTTTACCTTTGATATATTCAATACCAAAGTCATATTCGGCTAGGAACTCGATCCACCTTCTCTGTCTAGCATTAAGCATAGGTTGAGTGAAGATGTACTTCAAACTTTGATGATCGATCCTAAGCTCAAATGGTTTCCCTAGCAGGTAGTGTCACCACATCTTGAGAGCATGTACAACTATTGCAAGTTCCAAGTCATGTGTGGTATAGTTCACCTCATGTTTCTTGAGTTTTCTTGACTCATACGCCACTACTAATTCATCTTGGGATAGGACCCCACCTAACCCTTCCAATGATGCATTAGTACATACTGAGAAATTCCCTTATGGATCTAGAATTTTTAGGATAGGTGTTGTAGTGAGTTTCTATTTAAGCAATTCAAAAGTTACTTCACACTTATCCATCCATTTAAAATCCTTTCCTTCCCTCTGAAGATTGGTTATTGGGTAGGTAATCTTAGAGTAGTCTTTCACAAAATATCTATAATAGCCTGTGATACCCATAAAAATTCATACTTTAGATACATTGGTGGGTGGTGGCCAACTCAAAATGACCTCAATATTCCTAGGGTCTACTATAATTCCCTCCATAGATATGATGTGTCCAAGATATTGTACCTCAAGGACATAAAAGTCACATTTTGACAAGTTACCATAAAGTTGATTTTCCCTTAACAACTCAAGCACTATCCTCAAGTGCTTGTCATGCTCCTCCTTACTCTTGGAATATATTATAATATCATCTAGAAATATTAATATGAATCGATCTAACTACTTCCTGAATACATTTTTCATCAGGTTCATGAATATCGTCGATGCATTGGTTAGCCCAAATGGTAGCACTATGAACTCATAGTGCCCATATCAAGTCTTGAAGGTAGTTTTGTGAGTATCTTCCTCACGTATCCTTAATTGGTGATATCCTAATTTCAAGTCAATTTTAGAAAATATGGTTGCCCCCTTCAATTGATCAAAAAAATCCTCAATTTTGGGCAAGGGGTATCTATTCTTGATGGTTGCTTTATTCAACATTCTATAGTCGATGCACAATTTGAGTGATCCATATTTATTTTTAACAAAGAGGATGGGTGCACCCCATGGAGACACACTAGGTTTTATCAACCCCTTCTCTAAAAATCCTTGAAGTTGTACTTTCAACTCCTACATTTCTATAGGATTCATCCTATAGGGAGTTCTATGTATAGGTTCAGCTCCTAGCACCAGTTCGATGGTGAAATCAAATTCTCATTTTGGAGGAAGACCAGGAAGATCTTCAGGGAACACATCACTAAATTCTTGCAAGATTGGGTGTTTTCCAAACACCTCTTCCTTTTTATTCTTCTCAACCTCATTTAGCTTAACCACAAAAACCATTCCTCCTTTTCTCATGGTCTTCTTCAATTGCATAGTTGATAGTAACTAGGGTCAAAAGGACCCTTGCTCACTGATAATTCATTATATTTGCTTATCTTTATCAGTATAGTCAATCCATCTATCATGGAAATTGATCATAACTTCATGGGCCTTCAACCAGTCCATCCCTAAAATAATATCAAAGGTATGGAGGGGAGCTACATACAAGTTCCATTCTATGGAGCCATTGGGTAAGGTGATTTGAATGTCAGGAAAACATTGATCCATGGAGTAGGTTTGTCTAGAACCATACTCTACTTTCCACCCTTCTTCCAAAATCTTGGTCTTTCTAGCATATCCTTGACTATACTAGATGAAATAAAATTATCTATTGCTCCACTATCTATCAAAATTTTAACATCTTGATTAAAAATCATACCTTTCAGGAGTAGTGGAGTAGCCTATCCATCCAAATTCTAGTTACCCATGGTTGCATAAATCCTATGATTGGGCTCTTCTGGTCGTTTACTAGGTCCTTGCTCTATGTGGATATTTTTTGGTATAATGAGGACCTCCATAGGTATAACATTTTATCTTGGAAATATGGTTTCTTGCCTTACCCTTCTTACAACCCCCATATCTAGAGTAACCTTGCTTGGCAATGATTTCCAGTATCAATTGATGTTGGTCTATTTTATTCTATAATGACCTTACTATGGACTCTAACTATGTTATTTTCCTTTGTAGTTGTTGGAGTAGGGGTACCTCATAGGTCATGCCCTCATCAAGGTCTTTGTTGGATTCCTCTACCATCTCAAAAGTTTGGAAAGATCTCCATATCCCTATTCTTGCTCCTAATATCATTATCTATGGCTATACAAGTGACTTAAGTAAGGTATGATTCCATGTACCTCCATATTCTTAGTTATTTTTATATTTCAAATAAACTAACAACCAATATTAGTAGTCTTTCAAGAGTATCACCGATCATACTTACTTCATGTAAGGTGCCCTACTAAGAGTATTATTAGTCTATCGATTGATGATAGGTTTACTCCATGTAAACTATCATCCCCATGGGAAGATTCCTTTCTTCCTAAGACACACATCAAACTTGGTCATAACTAGGTTCTCTCTATATGGAAGCTTCTAGTCCTACGACCATGCTCTGATACCAACTATAACAATCCAAAATCTAACCATCTTGAGAGAGGATATTTTTTTCTCTTTTTACACAAGGTTCACCAAATACATTCCAGATAGATTCAACAGAAGCATTCTACCATATTTTGAGTTTCATATGTTACAACATCCCTCGGGTTGATAGGAGTGGCCAATTCTCCCACATCAACTCCGAGGGATTCACCTTGTACACTTCCCATATAGCTTAAAGGATACCTCTACATGGTCTTCCCATTTCCTTACCTTCCTTTGAAGGATATTTTGACCATGGCATAGGATTAACCCTATCTCATTTAGTTGAGAAGGGAATGCCAATTCCACTACTAGTCTTATTTAATTTCCACTAGTACCTAGGTGCAAAGCTTCTTATAGTTTTACCCACTACACCATGTGTAAAACTATTGTGCTCAATTAAACCATCCCCTTGATAGTTTAATTGAGGTGACTATCACCCATGTGACATCTCTCACCTAGACTCCCAATAGTCAATCGAGGTTTCTAGTGACTATCACACCCAATGATATCTCTCATAGGTTCTCCCATAGTCAATCGAGTACCTATGACTATCATCTACATGACATATCTCACATGGATACCTCACAGTCCATCGGGGTTCCATCACACAAACCTAGTTACAATGGGATCCAAGCTTATCCCATCTTTTGGCTTTATTTCGGTGATCCATTATCGACGTGCCCATTGTAACCCTAAGGGATTGCTACACCACAATTCCCTTAGTTTTGATACCATCCTTTAGGGTCTAGCTAGGCTGGTTTCCTATGGATAATCCCTCCTAAGGAAGAACCCCAAACCCCAAAGTAACTAAGTTCAAGCTCCTCTCTTTCTTTTGTATATTACATTTACATAAACCTTACTCTATTGCAAGTGTAAAATAAATACTTAACATTCATATTACTCTACCAAAGCACAAGTACTTCAATTACAAGCATAACATGATTAAGTATACAATTCTATTTTCTCTTCATATACATTTTATAGCAACTCAAATAATCAACTAGATACTTACATGCATATAATAATTCCAAAGCAATATCCATAAATGATACACATATAACACATCATATATCTTGAGAAACCCTTAATGAAAAAAACCCAACCTCAAAATATCCATTTTCATTGCATAAAGCTAGCAATCATTGATACAACTAAATAAAGGAATCCCTTTTTCCTTTTTCCAACATATCAAAACCATTACATAAGAATTCCCATAATTCTTATGTCCCAAAAAATATAAAACATTTGTAATTCTCTTTACAAAATAGAGATAGAACCCCATAATTCTCTTGAATGAGTTCTACCCTCATTCTTCTATTAATAGATACTTAAGAATCCCCTTTAAGTATCTTCCAAAAAAAATAATAAAGGGACCCCCATAAGTCCCAATCTATCCATTGGGTATCATGCCCAATCTTCCATCTTTCAAGGATATTTTCATGAACTCATAAAGAAATAATAAACCATCCACTAATATTTACTTACTTTCCTATAGTATAATAATTGCTACTCTTCATTCAAAAATTACAACATTGATATTTCCTCTATATCATCATACCAAACCAACTTCCTAATATTTCTAAAGATACATACCATACATATCTTACTTCCTTTCTATTGATAAAAAAACTAAATCAATAATACAATTTACTTATAAACCAACTATATTTATAAGTTATTTATAATAGATTGTTTTCCAATAGAAAGCATCATTTATAACTTAAGTATTTCAAGGGTAACTTTCAAAATCTACAAATGAAAGTATAATATTTTCAATCAACTTATAGTCTTCAAACCCAAAAGATAATCCTATCTTTATAAAACAATAATTCATTTCATCTTTATAAAATAAAGATACATTAAAATTTCCAATAAACTTATAAAGCAATAAATCCATTTCCAAACCACAATATTTCCCCAACTATAAGTAGGCTTTATCAAAATAAAATTACTAAGAGACCTTTATAACACAATCCTATTTTTCATTGCAATTTCATTTAAAGCTAAATATTTAAACAATCATAATAAAGTGAGGGTGCATCTTATAAACCAAAGGAGATCCCTACTTAATTACACATACATTTTCATTTTCTTTAAAATACCTTTATATCACTATTTAAAACATTCAAAATAACTTATAATACAAGGTATACATTCTTCTACGTCCACTACCCAAACATTAAGCAAGTTGGTCACATATCCAAAGCCTTGGATTGGTCAATGCTACAACTTTGGCTATACATTAACCCTTTAATTCCTAAGTTTTAAAAAATGATAATTGTTGTTATACACTTATGTTATGGTAGGGGTTAATAATCTGAGCAAAATAAAAATATTATTCCCTACACCCAACACAAATCTCATCAGGATATTTAAATAGTTAAATCAATCCATGATTTGTGCAGTTGAACTAGAGTGCATGTCAAACTAGCCAAACTCCTATTACCTATATCAAGATACTAAATGCATACAAGTGGATGCTATTATCTCAAGTTTTTTGGAGATGTCACCATTGATTCTAGACATTACGTGGAGGGCATACACTCCATGAGAGCCTCGATGATCAGTGTAGGTAAAGGGTGTGGGGTCTAGCATTTCCATTGGCAATCTATGCACATAGTTTCTTGGTTAGAAACCTTCTACCAAGGTTGGTGTGTTGATGCTTTACAATCTGAAGGGAAGTCATAGTTCCCCTTCCAAACATATTCTAGGTATAGCATTCCTAAATACAACGTGTCCATACCCAATGTTGAATACAATTTGACCTATCCAAAAAGCAATGCGCCTATCTAATACATCAATCGAAATCAACATAAAAGCATAAAATGATAAACAAGATTGCATATAACGAGAAAATGGATGCTTCTTTTATTAATATTGAAAATGAATCTCGGTTACAATCATGCCCCTCTTAGGGTCACCCAAATGTTGATACAATTGATACAATTCCAAAGCCCCCAATGGGGTAGGCACAATACTAATGCTCTCTAAATAGTCACAAACTGCTCTAGGGTGGAGTTGACCCTCTTCTTCACATTGAGGAAGGAATTAGATGATTGAATCTCCTTTGAACCTGCTTTCCTACGATCAAGAAACAACACAAAAGCATTAAACGAATAGGCAACCTCTCATGATGAGGCCCTTTGAGGAAAATATGCATAAAGATGCCATAACAACTATGAAATCAAGAAGATGGATAAAACATATTAAACTTGTGCAAGATTCATGAATATTGTTAGAAACATGAAAGTAAGAAGTGCAACTATCTATCTATTGAATCAATTGCATGAAATTAAGCAAGTTAGCATGAAAATAAGCCATTAATGTCCTACTTGCTATAATGAAAACAATATTGATTAAACCCTAAATATATCGGTCAGATTATCTCTAAACATGAATTAACCCACTAAAATGACTAATCTAACCTAATTAAGCATACTAAAATAGAAATAGTAAGGAGATCTATCACCTATTGCAAACCGTAGCTCTGATGAGCGGTCTGCACTGTACACCATGGCTGTCAGCCATGACGAGCAATCAAGTAGCTTTGCCCTCCAATTCTAGGGCTGTGGGCTTGATCCTCCTTGTCAAATTGATGATCAAGGGTCACCTCAGTGTCCTCTGATAGGTTTGGTGGTTGAATTGCTCGATAGGGCCTCCGTTTTCCCGAATTAGCGTTTCTTGGCGTTCTAGCTCCTTAGGGCATCCATGGCATGAATTGTCATGATGCTTGGTGAATTGGAAAGTGAATGACAACTAGGCTCTCTCAATGCACTCAAGTGAGTCCACAATTCGATAGGGCTTCACTGCTCTAATCTCCAATGCTCTCTCTCATCGTTTGCCCTAATTCTAAGGGGTACTTATAGGACTACCCAAGGGCTAGGGGTGGCTTCATGGAGAAGCCAAGATCAAGAAGAGGTAGTTGGGACAGTTGGATTGGAAGCCTCTAGAATCTTCCATCCTTCAACTACCTTCTTCTAGATCAAATGGTCATTCCAACCGATTTGGCTCGGATGAAGGCCAACTGAACTTCAGTTTAGACCGTAGGTCACAGTTGTGGCCTAGACTATAGACCATAGGTCTTAACCATGGTTCAGACTATAGACCATAGGTCTCTGCTATGGTTCAGACTGATTAGGCCAAGGAGCCCAAATTGAGTGGTTAGAACCACTGCTCTATCTTGGAGTCTATCCAAGATCTTCCATATGGTCTTGTAGCATGTCCCATATGAGTAGTCACCTTCGACATGACATATTTTAGGTGTCTACAGATGCCCCTTTTGAGATGCATTGTGAGATCGAACAATGCTGAGCAAAAATAGACCTCCTAAAATGATGTCGAAGGTTCTATGATGATCATTAATCGGATCAACATTAGATGCCCCAGGTCCTGCAAAAGGATGCGCATCCTAGAATCATTGCTTCCAACTGGGTGAAAGGCTTAAATTTGAAAGAGTTTGCACTCATCATCAGACATTCGGGTAGCTTTGGTGCTACAATAGGAGTTAGGCCTATATAACCGAAAGGATGAGAGTTACAAACTAACTATCATATTTGCTATTTACCCCAAGCAAAGGGGTAAGCTTATGATAGTTATTGACAATGATTCGTAAGGATGAATACAATTTTGACAAGATCAAGGGATCTACGATTTCAGGGATCTTCTATTGATTTTGATTATGATTATGATATTATGACTACCCCCTCAAGCGATGAGTCGATGAGGGTAATGACAATGAATAAAGCGACGAGGTCACTTGACCATAATGAATGATCTGCACAAACTTAGATTTGAGCATTTAATTACTTGGCTAGGCCTAGTTCAGCGTATGATTGCAACTATTAATAGTAATTGCACATTCCTATCCCATGGAGCAGTCAGGCTACAATAGCCTTCTTAGGGAATCAAAATGATACAATGCCAATTATATTTATGTTGAATCAATTTATCGATGATCTACTAAAAATATGTCATAGGAGAAATGACATGAAACACCTCGTTCTCGTGGAGCGGTCCAGCCTTGAAGGCCTTCTTCGGGATTGAAAAGAAGCATATCAAATCAATGATGACAATTTTACCCCAAATGTCCTTATGGTTATTTACTCATCTCATCGGATTGCATGGAGCGTCAGTCACTGCAACCACCAAGTGTATAGGGTAAATGACTGAATACGAGGTGCATTTGGCTTTTGATTATTTGATTTTTTTGTTAATTTTGAATTTTTAATTGATCCTGGTGCTTGAAAATCACCAAATTTGTTAAATTGATTGCTCTTATTGAGATTCTGATCCATTAGGAGTAATTAATTTATCATTTAAGACCTTCCCATGATGGGATTTTAGTGCATTTAATGCTAGTTGCAAACCATCATGGCTACGATTAGGTAAATTTCAAATTTTTGGAACCGGATCGATGGTCGAAAACCCTAATTTTGGGACAGTGATTGTCAGTTGTGGTCCAAAAAAATTAGGAAAAGTATATATAATTTTCTTATTTGAAAATTTCTCATTATTCCTTGAAAGTAATTTAAATGAGAGAGCTCTGAGAGGTGAGGAAGTAAATTTGATGTGAAAGCTTTAAACCACAACCTGATACCTCCACACATCCCGATGGTAGACCCTGGGTAACCTTCTACTAGCAGAGGCCTCGATGTGGGTAAGGTAACTTGAAACTGAGTCCTCGCACTCTTTACCAACTTAAAAATGAACCACATTAATTAATGGGTTAAATCAATCTCACTAAATTATTGGTAATGAACCTCACCTTAGACTAGGCTAGATTTAGGATTTTAATTTTTTTCTAGGCTAGGAAGTGACCCAAAAAGGTCATATTCCTAGACCATAGTTGGCAGATGTGGTTCCCAATTGTTATATTGGGGACCGTAGCTATCACATGGTGGGATTCAAATTCCAATGGTCAAAAATTTGACTGTTATGCGGACCGTAGGTTTGACTCGTCGGTTCCCATTTTTGAAAAAAATTCAATTTTTACTTGATTTTTTTTATTTTTTTACTGGAAATTAATGCCATTTATTGCACTTTTGAAGATTTTTATATTTTTTAATTTTTTGCATGTTTTGTGTTTTTAGCAATTTTTAGATTTGTTTGACATTTTTAGGTCATTTTTAGCTATTTTATACTTTTCTTATACTTTTTCTTTTTCAGAAATTGACTTCTAGATCTAGGGAGTTGGATATCCTCTGCACCCTCCATTATACTGACCTAGAGCGAGAGTGGTTTGGTGTCATTGGATTTGGCTATGTTTTGGATCTACCCACTATTAGGGTAGATCAAGCCTACATGACTACATTGGCCCAATGTTGGAATGCATGGACCAACACATTTCACCTATCGATAGGTGAAATGACTATTACTTTGGAGGATGTCTATAGGATCTTTAGGATCCCTATTGATGGTGAGGCCATCACCTCTTCCTCCTTTCAGCAAGGAGGATGTGTTTGATGCTATCTTTGGTGATCGGAGCTAGGATGCCTAGGGTAAGATTGATCATGGAGGCATCCATATCGGGTATTGGTAGAGGAAGGGCATCTTCTCTATCAGAGAGGTAGTATTTATGCACTTGGTCATGTAGATTGTTCTTCTAGACTCCTCGGTGTGAGGATCCCTTGGAACCTTCTGGCTAGTGTTAGGAGGGTTACATAGAGCTCTATAGATCATCCACTACTCTTAGCCTAGGGGAGCACTCTATTGTGCTAGTTGTATTGGGAGCTCTACCATATTACTAGTAGGAGCTGGGTAGGGATTAGTTGTAGTCTACTTCTCTAGATCTGGGTTGGTAGCATATCAGGATCGAGCATCCTATGGAGCTGCCCCTTGCTATTACTTCTATTGATGACACTCATCAGTGCTATCCGCATGCTTGGCCTCATGAGGAGGAGGGGTTCTAGAGTAGGTCCCATGTTAGGGATGTAGAGCACTACATTGGTATATTTGTAGTGCTTCATGGATGACATTGAGTGGCATCCTTATATGGATTGCCCTACATGGGAGGAGGCTTGCGAGCGGCTACACCAGGCTTGGTGAGATAGGTGGCTACTTGGGCACAAGGATGAGATCCATGAGTATCAGTACTACTCTCATGTCTTATGATAGTTTGGGATAGTTTAGGACATACTAGAGCTACCCATCATCTATAGGTGGTTGGTATTGGAGAGGGATTTACCTTGGATTTAGTCGACACCACTTGGGAGATGCGGTTGATGACTTTTAGGAGTTAGGGATTGCTAGGGCTGGGACCACCCTAACATATGATACTTGGTGGTCCCTACTATAGTGGTAGGGATCAGGGCCCCTCGGTCGGATAGATGATGAGGTGGAGGCTGATCCAGAGGGGTGCAATGTGCAACAGATGAGGGTGGATGGGGTGTAGAGGCCATAGTAGGGGATGCTCCATAGGTTGAGGCTGAGGAGGACCTATCGAGGAGGGTGAGGTACCTCTTGATAGTGAGGTGGAGTAATTACTAGCTTAGGTTGCTAGATTTATAGAGTTAGGTTGGTAGGCTTCGAACCTAGTATATAGAGGGATACTAGTCTACACCACTCTAGAGGTGAAGCTAGACATGGTAGAGATGGAGGAGCTATGAGGAGGAGAGCTCCTCCTCAAGGCATAGCTACAATAGTATAGAGAGTCCAGAGCTCACTAGTGCATGATCTTGCAGGACAAAGTAGATCTATTGAGGGATCGAGGGGAGATCCTTCATCTTCATAGTTGTCATGGGACCTCCCTTACACCATCATCGATACTACTAGGAGGTCGTGACCCCATGGTAGAGATTAGGTGGCTCACTTCCCTTATGGAGGAGGGTAATGATATAAATGTGAGGGTAGCTCACATCTCTCAGCTAGAGGGTTACATTAGGCTGATAGGTGGGTAGGTTCTAGAGGACCCATTCTATAGGACCTATAGGATCTAGGACCAGGACTAGGATAGGGAGTCCTCTATGAGCTCTAGCCATAGGACCCATAGGATCGAGAGGACACATAGGTCCTCTAGCACTCATGGAGCTAGCTCTTAGAGGAGCCATAGGGATGGTGGAGGTGATGGAGGTGCCTCACAGTCTAGGGGTGCAGGCCCTTAGTATATATTGTAGATATTTTTTGTACTATTTTTGAGTGTAAGGTCGAGGACCTACACAGTTGTAGCCTATGGGTATTTTTGATGTACCCCTGATGTACTCATTTTTGGACACACATATATATATATATATGAGATATTGATCATTTTGGCTCATTATGTGTACTTATGTATTTTTAATTTTATGTTTATGTTATGCACATGGATGCAGATGTTTATATTGATGCTATGCTTATGTAATGTGATGTATGGATGACATGCACTAGATAGCTATTTAATTTATGATGATGATGGTATGCAGTGATCTAGATGCTTAGATATGCTATTTATGATGGATGCATATGGATGCGATGTTTACTTTTAAATGCATATTTAATTTTGCTTTATTGTATGCATTTAATTTATGATGATGTCATGATATGTTGATGCAATGTATGTAATGCATTATTTACATGATGGTAATCTAATGTAAATGAACCTGTATGCTTTAATCACTTAAAACATAAGGAATGAATGTGATATGAGTTTAACAATCTAATGGATGACACCACAGAATGTGTAAAAATCATGAATGTAATTGAAAATCCTCATTACAAGAATTTAATCAATTAATCACCCATATATGAAATGCAATGATATGAAATGGTATGATGCAAATGATATAATATGTCATTCTATTTTCTTTTTGCAATTTTGAAAAATATGCACAATATAGTCAGTGGTCATCTAGATATCATTTCTGATATCCATCCGGTATCTATCCTATATCTTGATTGTGCTTTATGTAATGATGTATCATGGATTCGATACTTTGCAGTTTGATGATTTGAATGACTTTATTTTATATGGTTTGTGATATTTGGTATTTTGTTGCTATTAGAGAAATTTTTGAGGTTTTCCATGAGACTCAAACACCCTAGTAGACTTCTCAAACATCACATACTAACTGTACAAGGCTTTTGTTGGACAAGGCTTTCATCATGAATGACCCAACTATTCATTACCCCTATGTGTGCACGTGAGTATTTTTAGATAGACCATAGGCATACCCCAGATGTCAGTCGGGACTCTTCCAACCCATATGTGAGATCGGGTTCCTCCTATGTTCGTATCATCCTTGTTTTAGACTTGATTGGACTATACTGCTAGACAACCCTAGGCACCTAGAGCTAGCTCATCTTGCAAATTGATCAAGACTACCCCTCCAAAAATAGTCGGGACTCTTTCAACCCATTGTTGCATTTGGGGATCACCCAATAGAACTACTACTCTAAAAGTAGGGAGACTCTTTCAACCCATTGCTGCAATCGGGGTTCATTCTATGGCTTTGAATAGTGAACAATCCAGGGATTCAAGTTCTCACCCCATTTTTGATATTTGCTCATATGTAGTGATAAAAATCACTATTTTTCACGTTTTACTCTGAGTGATAAAAATCACTGTTTATTCCCATTTTTCTTGAGCAAGGGATTTGTATAGTGCTTTTGATTCACTATATCATTTTAGATTTGAACTTTGAACTTTGGGTTTGAAATTTAAACTTTGTATCTATGTACGAGTAGGGGAAATTCTTGTCCTTTTGCCAAGGTTCACCACTCTAGACCAAACTATTTGCAAGATAAGCAGGTAATAAAACCCATCTCTCTAAATACCCAGGACCACTTTCATAGCTTTCATCCTCCCTTATCTTAGCAAGATTTTAAATGTGTCAATTAGTGATGGGATCCTGATATGCCAAGCACTATCACAACTAATGACCTCATCTACAAAAGCAAAAGAAGCTTTCTACGACATCTGAGAAACCCACTAGGTATGGTTGAGTGATTGGAAAACTTTGGTATATATACACACATATAGCAATAGGTGTTGTGTATGAATGCAATGGATTATGATAAATGTAAAGGTGCATGATTAAAACACAAATGTGGCATCATTTGTAAGATTGACAAACACAATCCATCCTACTATGGAATGCAATGGATGATGAATGCCTATTTGCAATGCAATGATGAAATGAATGCATGTGTAAATGAAAATGCATAATGCAAATGCAAATGTTTTTGGATTTTATGCTTTACCATTTTTTTGGATTTTATTGATTTTATAATTTTTATTGATTTTGAGCCTTTATATTTGACCAAACGATGAGTACATGCCTTTGGAGCCTTTAAATTGACCAAGAATTTTTAGAAAATCCTTGGAGCTTTTTAGGATGACCGAGCGGTTTTAAGCAAACCCTCGGAGCCTTTTGGGGTTGACCAAAGGTTTGAAATACCTTTGGAGCTTTTGATTGACCAAACTACTCACAAGAGAGCTTGGAGCCTTTTAGGATGATCGAGCGGTTTTAAGCAAACCCTCGAGCCTTTTGGGATGATCGAGTGGTTATAAGAAACCCTTGGGGCCTTTGACTGACATGACCAAGTGGTTTTAGGAACCCTTGGAGCCTTTTGCTATGATCTCAAGCATAAAATGCCTTAATATGGATGATGTTGAGAGGTTCAGGCTCTTCAACACCTCCTAGCGATGTTAGGCGATAGGTACCTAGACCAATATTTTTAGATATGATATAGGGTCCTAGCCAATTAGCCATGAATTTGTCTCGCATATCTAGCAAAAAATTAGAGTTCTGTTGGTTCTCTTTCAAGACAAGATCCCCAACTTCAAAGTCTCTCTGATGGAATTTGATATTATAAGCTCATTTTAGTCACTCTTGATAAACATGGAGATGCTCCAGGGCATTCACATGATGTTCATCAAGCAACATCAATTGATCTAGTCGAGCTTGTCATGCGGTGTCATCATCGATGAACTCTTTCAATGCGATGCGTAACATTGGAATTTCCAACTCTAAGGGCATAATGGCCTCAACGCCATATACTAGTGAAAATGGTGTTGCCCTAGTGGGCATCCGAATACTAGTCCTGTAAGCCCATAATGCAAGGGGTAGCTGGATATGCCAATATTTGTGGTTTTCTTGGACCATATTTTTCAAGATAGCCACCACTATCTTGTTTGAGGCCTCAGCTTGCCCGTTTGCTTGTGGATAATAAGGAGTTGCAAAATTATGTTTGATTCTATATTTAGATGTCAAAGCTCTCATAGTTTTGTTCTTAAATGATGTTCCATTATCCAAAATTATTTTGGATGGAATCCCAAAATGACTTATGATATGCTCCAGTATAAACTCTGTTATATGAGCTCCAGTTGTCATTGTTAAGGGTATTGCTTCCACCCACTTTGTGAAATACTCAGTAGCCATGATAATAAATGTATGTCAACCCGATGATGGAGGAGAGATCTTGCCTATAAGATCTAATCCCCACTGAGAAAATGGCCAAGCCGCTTGGATGGGCTGTAAGGCCTATGATGGCAAGTGCGTAAGATTAGCATGATGCTGACATTTGATGCATTTCTTGACATACACATTGCACTCCTTCTCCATAGTGGGCCAATAGTAACCCATTCGAAGGATGCACTTGATGATGGCCATGCCACTAAAATGGCCACCACATGTACCATCATGAGCTTGAGAAATCACCCAAGATGACTCTTGGGGCTCTAGACAATGAAGGAGAACTCCATCGTAACCTCGTCGGTACAAAATATCTCCTATCAAGACATATTTAGTCACTTTCTACTTGAATGTGCATTTTGCGACATGCGACAATCCCTCTGGGATTATACCAAGTTTTAAGAAGTCTTGGATTTGTGACATCCAACTTTGACAAGCCTCAGCTTCGACTGCCAAGATGACTTGCTCCCCCTACGTATTTACTTTTGCAAATGCAGACTAGGAAACAACCTTGTGGTGAATGGTAGTACCACTCCCCATCGGACTCTGAGAGGTTAATGACCCCTAGGGTGCCTTCTTTAGAAAGTCTTCAGCTCTGTAGAACCATTCAACTTTTGGTTCCATGCTAATCATGTTGATTGATATTTTATTATCAAAGGCTTCACGCTCCACTGTAGGATGCGAGAGCATTTTGACATGGATGGTAGTGAAATCCATAGATGGATTCTGAGGGATTAAGGATCCCAAAGATGCCATGGTGTCTACGAACCTATTTGATGAATGAGGGATTGCCTCGATGTCATACCATTCCAATTTAGCCAAATATGTAACAACAAGATCTTTATAAGCTTTCAGTATGGGACATCGACACTGAAAGAGCCCCTTAACTTGGTTGACTATGAGCAAGGAGTCACCAAAGATGTTTAATCTCTTAATGTTCATGGCGATGGTTGTGTGGAGGCCTAGTAGTAGGGCTTCGTACTCAACATTGTTGTTGGTGCATGAAAAGTCTAATTTAAATGACAAGGGCATTGGAGCTCCTTACGGTGTGAAAAACACTATTCTTGCACCACCTCCTTGCTCGCACTTCGAACCATCAAAGAACAGAGTCATATCAGCATTATTCTCTAGTTCTTCAGGTTTGGGAGCTTCGGATATGATGAAGACCACATCATCCGAAAGCTCAATGGTCAGAGGCCTACTGTTTGATAATGGTGCCTCAGCCAGCTGATCAACTATGACTTGTCCCTTAATGGACTTTTGGCTTATGAATTCCAAATCAAATTCTATCAGTAGCATGATCCACTTTGTAGTACGTGTATTATGATACGTCTTACTCATCATGTACTGCAAAGGATTTTGTTTGATATTACATATGTCGTATGACTTAGCATATAGTGTCACAATTTCTTGGTAGCGAACACTACTGCTAAACATAGTTTCTCCACATATGCATACCCTAGCTCGTAACTCACCAAGGTTCGACTAATATAATATATGGCTTGTTCTTTGCCTTGCACATTCTTTTGGGCTAACATGGTCCCTAATGCAAATTCGGTCATCGATATATATAGTAGAAAAGGCACATCTGGCCTTGGTGGAGCTAGTACTGGCAGCGTCACTAGGTATTGCTTTATTTCAGTGAAAGCTGCTTGACAGTCCTCATCCCAGTTGAATGGGACCCCCTTATGTAGTAGTCGATTCATGGGTCGATATTTATCCGATAATTGAGTGATGAATCACTTTATCGATGCTACTTTGCCCTGAAGGCTCCTTAACTCTTTAATATTTGAGGGAGGATGCATCTCTAAGATAGCCTTGACCTTCATTGGGTCGACTTCGATGCCTCATTTAGAAATGATGAATCCTAAGAGTTTACCAAAAGTTACGCCAAATACACACTTCTTAGGATTCAACCTGACATTGTGCTCTATCAGGCGATCGAAGACCTTCCTCAAGACCTCAGCATGCTCACTACGTAGCAATGACTTGGCCAACAAGTCATCGATATAATCTTCTAGGATCTTATGCATGTAGTCATGAAAGATATATGTCATGGCCCATTGATATGTGGCACCAACATTTTTAAGACCAAATGGCATAACTTTATAGCAAAATGTTCCCCATGGCGTTATAAATATGGTTTTATGTTGGTCTTCGAGTTTAATCTAAATTTGATTGTAACCAAAAAACCATCCATTAAGGAGAGCATTTCATGACCTACAGTTGCATCTACAAGAGCATCAATATTCGGCAATAGAAATGAATCCTTGGGTGTTGCCTTATTCAGGTCTCTAAAATCCATACAAATATGGATTCTTCCATCAGGTTTTCCTACGGGCACCATATTGGATACCCATTCTGGATAGTCGATGGAGATTACAAACTCTACATCCAACAACTTTTGTAGCTCATATTTCACCATTAAGGCTACTATTGGATGCATCTTTCTAAGCTTCTGCTTGATCGACTTCTTCGTCAGATCTAGCGAAAGGTTATGCGTAACCAATTTTGGGTCTAGACCTAGCATATCTTTGTATGTCCAAGAAAAAATATTAGGTCTCTCTTTCAGTAGAGGGATGATGGTGGCACACTCATCTAGAGTGAGACTCTCTCCAAATTTAACCTTCCTTGGATTAGTGGGATCATTACTGATATCCACATCGAAGGTTTCCTCTACTGACATGTGTGATCCCTCCTCAAGTTGATGAGGCATAGGGATCAAATGGATGTCATCATCTGGGTTGATAGGTTCCACGTTGGAAGTATCCTCAGCATGATAGACATCATAAGCATAGCTTGGTGCAAAATGAAATGGTTGTAGCATTTCTTCATTAGGGAAGAAATCTTCAGGCTCAATAGGTGAGTCAATATGATCCTAGTCGATAGCATCTACATTTAAATGCAATGGTTTGGATGGATCTACTGGATTGTAGAGTGGAGTGGTCAAATCAATGGAGACCATATTGATGGAATGGAATTGATCTCTAGGACCACATGGACAAACCTCTACATCATCGATGTAACTCTCATACCCGAGATCTGGCTCTAATGGCATGGGCACAAATGGGTCCTCTCTATGAGAACTATGGATGATTGGATCCTCTCTATGCACTGATTGCAATATTGGATCATTCGGCTCATGGAGCTCCATGTAGGTAGGTAGATGAGGAAACACCATGTGATAGATCACATTAAAGTTTGGTGGTATTCCCCTAAGGTGAGGATTGAGATTGATTTCTCTTCGCATGTCCTCAGCTGTATAAGGTGCATTACGGTGACGTAGGTAGGGAGGTCCTAGATAGGCTCTCTCCATTTCATCCTCTTCATCACTATCATAATACAATCCTTCATTTACCCCTATTGGAATGGGACGTTCTGGCAAATGTGGTCCCATGAATCTCACTTCTTGGTCATTATCATCCATGTCCAAAAATTGGATAATAAGTCTGTATGTATGATGTTATAAAAAGGCTCAGCTTCTTCCCCAAATTGATGGGTTGAGGATTCTTTAGATATTCTTCATGATACTTCTTCAAGTGGCTCTATGGTGATGTAAGATACCATCGGGTTATCCCTCTAGAAGCTAGAAGGATTAGGATGATATGGGTTGAAATCCACATCGTCCCCTAGACTAAGGTACAAGTGATCTAAGGATGCTATGAGCAAATCATCTTGTCCTTGTATCTGTAACCCAACCTAAACCTATCAGTTGCTAGCTGATAACGTGGCTCAAGCGGAGTCCTACGTCCTTGTTCAAATAGACCAAGTCCGTATCCATGCCAATGATATAACTCAAAAATATGCATGGAGTACTTCAGGTTGGATAGATAATGAACATTTACTATGAAAGGTTCATCACCATCTTCATCCATGGGCGTTCACGTTGGAAGCTGATCCAGCCTAGCGTAGATGAAGTTAGTCTGATTGGGTGGCTCTCCCAATGGCACTATTGATCCAACCAAAAAATGATGAGCATGCGGTCGGCCCATCTCTTGTGCAGTCTCTAGAATCGGTCCGAAGGTTACATTCTACACAATATACTCACCTAACCCTATGTTGGCGAGATGTACAGTCACCCATGGTGTGGATGACCCTATTGATGATGCAGGTGAGGTAGGCTGAGGTACCTCCTCGGCTATGTCTTGGGCTTCCTCCACTTCCATGGGGATGGGAGCCTCATTGGTGACTGGTTTGGGCACATGCTTCTTCTCTTTTTCCCATTTTCACCTTTAACTTCCTTTCATCCCGAAGCATCATTGATGCAGTCGGTTTCAGTGAAGTAGCAGTAGTGTGCTCAGATATGTGATACATATGTCGATGGTTGAGCATGCACTATTGGTTTACCTCCTAGATTCTTAATCGATGATGCAGGCTGGACGTCCAGGTGCATTGATGGGAGTATGAAACCCCCAGGAAAATCTGCTAGGTTCACGAACTTGAAAGGTTCTTCATCTGATGACACTATATGAACCCATCCCTCATGCATATATTTTACACATTGATGTAATATAGAGGGAATGCAATGCATTTCATGAATCCAAGGCCTCTCGAGTAGGATGTTATATTGCATGGCACCCTCGATCACATGACACATCATAGAGATGGTCTTTAGGCCTACCTAAATAGGTAGGATGATTGTGCCAACCATCGAGCATAGGGCATCGTTAAATGCTCTCAATGTGAAGGTGGTGGGCACAATATGTGACTTTGGTAGCTTTAGATGATTCAATGCCTTGGTCATTATTATATTGATCGATGAACCAATGTCGATCAAGACCCTCTTGAATGGCATGTGATTAACACATGTGATGATATGCAATGGTGGGTCAATCGTATCTGTAGGAACCATCTTGATTTCATGATCATAAAATTGGATCATGGGCTCCTGGCACTATTGTACATGTCCCACAAAATTGGTAAATGCTTGAGCATCTTGAGATTGTACTTTGATGGACCTTAGAATATCCATGAGAGTCTCCCTATGCCTAGGGGACTATTGTATCAGTTCATATATAGACAACTTCGTAGGAGTTGTCTGTAGGTTTTGGACCAACCTACTTCGTATGGTCACCACCGGTCTCATTGGTGGGCCTAGAATATTCTGAGTTGGTCATTGATTTGGCGTAGCTTGTATCCTAATGGGAGCATGAGGTTGATTTGGCTGCTCATATCTCCCATGTCTGGTAACAACATTCACCATGCCTATGAACCCCTGGGTAGGTGGTTCGACACGCACTTGGTTGACCTAGCCAACGTTGTTGCATGGTGCCTCATGGTTTGGTAATGGATTTTTATAAATCCCCATGTTTTGGTTGTCGGGCACTAGTGGATTATTTGGTACTACAAGCTCACCTTTTTCAATCATATTTTGCACAATATGTTTGAAGGACCAACACACTTCGATGTCATGGCCCTTCGTATGATGGAAGATGCAAAATAGGTCATCCTGATACCCCTTTGACTTGGGCTGATTAGGATCGACCAACTTAACCTCGGGTAGTCTGATTGCCTTAGCCTCACATAACTGATGGAATATTGATGTCAATGATTTTGTCAAAGGCGTGAATTGGTGAGGTGGGCGTTGTTCTTTGTTTTTCCCTTATAATTATTATTGCACTTTTTGTACTATGTAGGAGGAGGTTGGGCCTGATAATTCTACTTTTGTTGCCCTTTATCCTCTCTCTGGAGGTTTAGCACCACCTGATTTACATGGGCCTACTTGCCCTTCTATTTCGTGGAGCTCTTCTTGTGCCCCTCCTTCCTGTTCTTGAGCTTCAAGTTGCCTTCTTGCAACTTGATATCCTCAATTACTTTGGCTTGCACCAAAGCTTCCTCGAATGTTGGATACTGCTGTAGTTGCAACAATAATGAGATGTGCTTGGCACAACTCTTGGTGAACATTCGGGTCAATTTTATAGTAGGAATAGGGAATGGTAGCTTTACCATTAATCTCCTCCACCTCTTTCTGTATTATTCAATTGGCTCATCATCATGTTGAGCTAGCACAGCCAAATCAGAAAGGTTAGCCTATTTCTTGATGCCAAAAGAAAAGCGTTCAAGGAAAGCATCAGCCAACTGCTCAAAACTGGTGATACTATGCTTCTTTTACTGATTGAACCACTCTCGGCTGGGCCTGAGAGGGTTGTGATGAATGTATGCAAAAACAAGGCATTATTGCTTATAATCTGGAAACATGCATCCAGAAATCTTGTGACATGCTCTTGCATGTCTTCATCACCTTTAAATTTATCTAACCTGGGCATATCAAAATGCTCAGGATATGCTGGAGTAGGCACCGAGGGGTCCAAAGGCTCATTATGAATCTTTCTTAATGTCAACTTTTGAAGAGTCATGCCTTGCCTCTCGATTGCTTTTACCTTCTCAGCTAAGGCCTTATAGGCCTACGAGGATAGAAAGTCCTCCTCCCTAAGCTGACGTGAGGGTGGTCTTGGAGGTACATTCTTCCTCTATCGAGGTGGAGGACGTTGCTCTTCCTCCTCCTCAACTTGGGAGTCTTTAGGATACTCTTGATTGTTTCCCTCTCCCTCTTCTTCCTCATATTTTTGTTGCCTCTCATATTCGAATGGTGGTGGTCATTCTCTTTGTAGGGCACTAATATGAGTGTGAGCATCTCTACGCTCCTACTGCACATCGGCTTGTGAAAAAGCCTTCCTCTGAATGCACTCTCTGTTCTCCATGTGAGTGTATAGACCAGCCCTGGCTAGCCTATCCTCCTACTCTATGTGCTCCTTTTGGGTAAGGATGCATTCCTCATGCATGCGCTACTCATATAGTCTTTGTCTGATGAGCCTCTATGCCTGAAGATTCTCATCTTCGATGCGTTGCCTCTCTAGGTGAGTATCCTCCAATTGATCTTGGAGGAGCTATCGTCGCTGCTCGGATACCAGTCTGTGTGATCTATCAAGTTGATCGATCATAATAGGCCTCTGGTATGCATGCTCTATGTGAGTGACCTTATGGGTTATGTACCCATCTGACTAATTTGTGATGCTTTTGCCTTTGTTTATGAAGATGACATTGGCATCCTATTGAGCTCTGTGCTCTGTGCCACCATGCATGGATGGTGGATGTGTCACATGAGGGTGCTTGGAAGCCTCTCCATGCTCTCTAGCAGTCCTAATAGAACTCCCACTATGCTCACTCGGAGCATGAGTGGGTGGAGCCGAAGGCTTATAGCCTAGCTGCTCAAGGATGCTACCTAAGTCATCCAACTATCTAGATCTCCATCGCTCATGTGGTGGTGTGCCATTGGCTCCCACCTTAGCCATATCAATAGTGATATTTTGAGGTTCACTATGTGTGGGAGTCTACATAGGCCTATGCTCAGTGGTGGCCCTATCTGCATGCCCCTGAATGGGTGGGTCTCGATCTCATCTGTACTCTGAAGGTGGAGCCATGGATCCTCCTATAGACCTATGATGTAGGGGTACCAACTTGGACCCTTGTATAACATACTCTTCGATCGATCCTGTGGATGCACGTGCAATGCGATCTCGGTAATGGCTTTCGAGTGGAACACCCTCATGCTGAGAGGCTCCATGCTCTATTCTATGTCTAGAAGAATGCACAGAAGCTCCTCTATCGGGGTACGCTCAATAGGTTCCCCTCATGTCGAATTGTCTCCTCTAATGCTCATCGAACGACGTTCGGGAAGCGCATGTGGGTGAGGGTTCGACATATGTTGTTGTGAATCTATCGGGGCTTGGTCATTGGCATCAGGCTTATGCCTTTGCCGACCACCCCGTGTCTCCACCATGGTGCACCTAGTGTCTAGATTTATTCTTTATTATGCAAACAAGGTATACAATGGTGATTATCTCTTATTAAATTTTAAAAGTGAGCCCTAAACTATTTGATGTTGTTTCAATGATTTGTTGTATCAGTATTAGAAACTCCTTATCATGTTTGAAAGCTTGTTGGATGATATTCTCAGTTTAATTGGCTTTCACCTATATACTCATAGCTCGACAACTTGGCTATGAACTCCAAGTCACGTAATCCAACCTATAATGTGTGGTAATGAAGCCCACACATGGTCAGGGAGCACAGGTCCTCCCAGATCCTCACCCATTTTCCCCTAGTCAGCGTTATACCCTCCGAAGAGAATACATGCAAATTTTCTAGGGTACGAAAGGTTCTCGGATCCGATATTGGTCTAGAATCCAAGGGTACGTAGGATTTGGGCCAATGGATGGAAGTCACCTCCACCATCGTTGAACCCTACTAGTGGTTGGATGTCACTCCCAACTCACTAGCGTTTAATTGAAACGTGGTGTGTGTGGTTCTTTTTAATATTTGCATATAAAGGAAAATGCATAATACAACATGAATGATTATTTCCTACATGATATGCAAAAAGAAATGTTTCATTTTCAGAGAATGCATGCTATATCCTATATGACTTTTTGACAATGCAAATTATGATGATATAGCCTCTGATTGGGCCTCAAGCATGCAAACCAACACATAATTTAAACCTAGCATGCTGGATTCTAGGGTGGACTACACTCAGAGGTCCGTTGTTCCTAGTAGCGCCTAGCCAAACTCAAAAAAGAAACCCTAAGACCTAATTCATTTCCTTTTTAGTGTCTTAATTAGATTTCCTTTTCTACTTTCTGGAAAACATAGATAGAATAAAAAAGTATAGAGAGTGAAAAATGGGGCCTACCTCAGGTCCTCATCCAATCAAGCTTTGGCTCCTTTTTCTATTGTGTCTGCTATGAACCGTAGGTCTGATGCATGGTTCAGACTGTAGCCACATTTTGAAGTCATGGGCCAACAATGAGACCATAGTTATAACCTGTGGTTTGCACCTGATATCAAAAAACATAGAGGTTAGAGATCAGTTGCATAAATTGTGGAGTTCCATCATGATCACCTTCTGACCTATCCAAAAAGCAATGCACCTATCTAATATATCAATCAAAATCAACATAAAAGCATAAAATGATACAAGATTGCATATAATAAGAAAATGGATGCTTCTTTTATTAATATTGAAAAGAATCTCGGTTACAATCATGCCCCTCTTAGGGTCACCCAAATGTTGATACAATTGATACAATTCCAAAGCCCCCAATGGGGTAGGCACAATACTAATGCTCTCTAAATAGTCACAAACTGCTCTAGGGTGGAGTTGACCCTCTTCTTCACGTTGAGGAAGGAATTAGATGATTGAATCTCCTTCGAACCTGCTTTCCTACGATCAAGAAACAACACAAAAGCATTAAACAAATAGGCAACCTCTCATGATGAGGCCCTTTGAGGAAAATATGCATAAAGATGCCATAACAACTATGAAATCAAGAAGATGGATAAAACATATTAAACTTGTGCAAGATTCATAAATATTGTTAGAAACATGAAAGTAAGAAGTGCAACTATCTATCTACTTGAATCAATTGCATGAAATTAAGCAAGTTAACATGAAAAGAAGCCATTGATGTCCTACTTGCTATAATGAAAAATAAGATTGATTATAACCCTAAATATATGGTCATATTGTCTCTAAATATGAATTAACCCATTAAAATGACTAATCTAACCTAATTAAGCATACTAAAATAGAAATAGTAAGGAGATCTATCACCTATTGCAAACCATAGCTCTGATGAGCGGTCTGCACTGTACACCATGGTTGTCAGCCATGATGAGCAATCAAGTAGTTTTGCCCTCCAATTCTAGGGTTATGGGCTTGATCCTCCTTGTCAAATTGATGATCAAGGGTCACCTCAGTGTCCTCTGATAGGTTTGGCGGTTGAATTCCTCGATAGGGCCTCTGTTTGCCGAATTAGCATTTCTTGGCATTCTAGCTCCTTAGGGCATCCATGGCATAAATTGTCATGATGCTTGATGAATTGGCAAGTGAATGACAACACTCCCTCTCAATGCACTCAAGTGAGTCCACAATTCGATAGGGCTTTGCTGCTTTAATCTCCAATTCTCTCTCTCATATGGTTTGCCCTAATTTTGAGGGGTACTTATAGGACTACCCAAGGGCTAGGGGTGGCTTCATGGAGAAGCCAAGATCAAGAAGAGGTAGTTGGGATAGTTGGATTGGAAGCTTTCATCCTTCAACTACCTTCTTCTAGATCAAATGGTCATTCCAACCGATTTGGCTCGGATGAAGGCCAACTGAACTTTAGTTTAGACCGTAGGTCATAACTATGGCCTAGACTATAGACCATAGGTCTTAACCATGGTTCAGACTGTAGACCGTAGGTCTCTGCTGTGGTTCAGACTGATTAGGCCAAGGAGCCCAAATTGAGTGGTTAGAACCACTGCTCTATCTTGGAGTCTATCCAAGATCTTCCATATGGTCTTGTAGCATGTCCCATATGAGTAGTCACCTTCGACATGACGCGTTTTAGGTGTCTACAGAGGCAAGAGAGAGACACCTATTTTGATAAATTACCTTATGATTCTCTCATCATAAGTCTTCTATATTATAGGCACATAGAATCAACAATTGCACTAAAATAAACCATTCATTATTGATTCTTGTTTATAAATAGAAGCAACTTCGTTAATAAAATATATATGACACATAGTACCTTATTTGTAGATGAAAATACGTAATTGGAGAAGACCAAAATTGAACAAGTTGGCAAGGTTCCTTGTGCTTTATCAATTCTTCAATCCTTCCTTTGTGTTTCTTGATCTTCAACAAAAAATCTCAAAAATTCCTTCCAATGAAAAAAAAGCTCCCTCTCAAATTCTTGCCAAGGGTTTTTTTGAAGAAATCAATAGAGGATTCGCTCCTAGAACAAACTCCACAACTACTCATATGACATATTATTATGTTTGGATTTTAATTTTTTTAATACAAAGCCATTCCAATATTTGTGAAAGTTCAAAATACTATTTTCATTCACTGTTAAATAAATCCTTGTTATTAATAATATATTGGAAATCCATTTTAAAATCCAAAGATACAAAATAATAATATGAAAGATTCATTAATATAATTTTCATAGGGAATTACTATTTTCAAACATAAGATATTAATCATTCCTCCCTAATTTCATTCCTTAAAATCAAACACTAAACATGATAGGTTACTTTATATCAATCTAAAGTAATTTAAACCTCATGAAGATTTAGGAATGATAACAAGCACTCAAATGCAAGAATGACAAATACAAAATGTAAAATATATGAATTAGGTCTACATATGACTATCAAATATTACATATATTAGACCATTCTATCCATAATTAACCTTTACTTCACGGAACACTTCACTCTTGGTGTTCAGTCCTTTGCCCACCTATGGGGTTACCAATTCGTAAAAACACATAAATCCATTAGCAACATCATATCCTTCAATAAAATAAACAACTAATAAACATTTAGTCATTTAATATATCATTAAAATAATATATAAGTTCATAAGTCCAACATATAAAAATTAGTTAGCCAAGGGAGGTTCATGACACTACTTCTATTATGAAATTTCAAAAAATATATAACAATAAATATGATATATTTATAAAGAACAACTTAAATTAAAATATCTATATTGCAATAAAAAATAATGTAAATTTCGATGTACTTCCTCTCCTTAAAGATTTCAAGGAAAGTTATTGATAAGTTAGAGCAAATCCAAAGATCCTTCTTGTGGTCATGGGCTGAAGAGAATAAGAGATTCCACCTGGTGGCATGGGGTCAAGTCTACAGTAGGAGAGAAGAAGGAGGCTTAGGTTTGAGAAGGTTGAGAATATTGAATAGAGCCTTGATTGAAAAATAATCTTGAAAATTAGTTGAGGATGACAATGTCAACTAGGTTAAGATTGTGAAGGCTAAGTATCTTGGCAGTGGCTACAATTTCCTAAAATCCCAAGCTCTCCCGATGGGTCTACTTTTTGGTCATGCATAGTTGGTAGTTAGGAAAATGTATGTAAAGGCCTTCATTGGGTGGTGGGGGATGGTTATTCCATTGATTTTTAGGGATATTATTGGGCCTCGTCATCCCCTCTTGAAGATTGCCTGACCTTTGCCTCTCTAAAGCCAATCACAGATAGGTTCTTTGGTCCCAAAGTTTCTAACTTTTTAGAATTATTCAATGGTCATCTTCGGTGGAAGTCCTTTGAATTCCCAAATATTTCTTAGGAGGAGAAACTTACTTTTATAAATTTAAAAAATTCCATAAAATGGTTCTTAACCCTGGGTACTGGTCTTCACGATAGGCTAGTTTGGGGTCCTAAGAAAGATGATCAATTTTTAGTTAAGTCTACTTATGGCTGTTTGGAGTATGATTTAGATCCTTGGTTACCAATGAATTAAGTCTAGACTAAAGGCTTTATGCCTAGAGTCAATGTGTTCTTCTGGTTGGCAATTCAAGAAAAGTATCTTACTCTTGATAATCTTAAAAAATGGGAAATGATTTTCCCTAATAGGTGCTTCCTGTGCAGTAGGGCTTTTGAATCGCCTTTCCACTTATTTTCCCATCGTGCCTATGCCTTTGAAGTCTTCCATCATTTCCTTTTGGAGCTGGATTTTGGTTGGGTTCTTCCCAACTCGTTGGAGGACCTGGTTGTTCAATGGGTCTCCCTCTTCTCCTCTCCCCATGTATGTTAGTTTTGGAAATTTGGGTTATCCCTATTTAATGGAGGGTGTGGAAGGAAAGGAATATCTGTGCCTTTAAAAATATTTACCATCCTAAGTCATCGGTCTCCTCGAGGGCCATTGTAGATACATTGGAAAATATGAAAGCTTTAAAATGAGATTCGATAACTTGTGAAGGAGATATCATTTTGGAGAGATCATTGGATTTTTTAACTCAGCCTCTAAATACAGTGAGCAAGGTGAGTCAGGATAGGGCTAACATGATTTGGAAACCCCCTCCATCGAGTTGGATGAAATTCAATTTTGAAGGAGCTTCTAAAGGGAACTCAGGTCCGACGGGTGCAGGGGGTTTGTTTAGAAACTCAAAGGGCAAAATCCTTCTTGCCTTTGTTGAAAACTTGGGTCACCAAACCAACCATTTTACTAAAGCTCGAGCATTATTTTAGGGCATTTTCCAACTGAACTGGGTGAATTATAGGAAACTAATCATAAAAGGAGATTCACTCAATGTTATCAACATGATTAATGGTAACCAAAATATCTCCTAGACTATTGCAAATTTTATAATTGAAGCCAAAAGAATGATTCAAATTTTAGAGGAATTCTAATTCAAGCACTGGTTCAGGGAAGATAACAAAGATGTGGACTTCCTGGCTAATCAAGGTCTTACACAACAAGATCTTCACATTTGGACAGGTAATTTCCTAGATGGCCTTAGATCATTGGAGAATGAATTCGAGCAAAGGTCAAACTTGAGTCAGTATACTTAGGGTGAGTGGCTGGAACCCTCCCCATTGGAAGTTACTTTTTGAATTTTTTGGTCAAGCTTGCATGCTCAATTTTTTGTCTCTATTTATCCATGTGGGCCTATGTGCCCAACTTTTATATCTGTTTGGCTTATGTTTCTGGGTGTGTTCAGCTAGTATATGTTGGTTTGGGTGTAGGTAGTTGTGTCCAAGGGCTAGTTGGATTTAATGTTTGAAGTATCCTCAGTCTCCTAGTGGCTAGAGATTAGCTTCTTTTTGTTATAAGGTTTGGAGGTCCTTTCAAAACTCCTTTCATCCAACTAATAAAAAAATAATGTAAGCATATTAATGACAAGGTTGTTTATAATAAAATGGTTTGTTTTTTATATTTCTAAAGTTATGTATAAAAATTTATTATTTATATGTGATATTTGCATTTTTTTTAAATCCAAAAATGCATTACGAAGCCGACAATCATGCTAAGTTCTTTAAGTATCTTTAATACATCCTTTGTAGAATTATGAAAGAAATATGCCTAGTAAAAATCTAAAATATTATAATAATTCAACACTCCTACAAAACTATAAAAGAAGTATAATTATTCTAAATTTTAAGCAAAGCTATTAGGTAGGAAAATAATAAAGCTCAAATAATACAATACCAAAGGGATTTGAATTTTATCTTGAAGAAGGTGATATCCTTAATACTTATTCCAATATTTAAAGTGACAATATACACAATGCATCATACCATAGAAATAAAAACTCAAAAAATACAAATACCCAATGTACTAATTATAACAACCAATTATGTAGTTAAAACCCAAATTTATTGATAATTATATCCATACAATAAATATCAAATTTATCAATGTTGAATAATATCATATAATATATTGAATTTTTTTGTTATAATCCATTATGAATATATTGTTTCAATAGTTTTCAAGTTTATACCAATAGTTTTTAATTGCTTTTACTTACATATTTTCATCTAATTTTATCTACATTTGTAAGCAAAGTTAATGGCTTGTCAATTTTATTGGAAATCTATGTTGATGTTTTCCTATCAATTTGAAACTAAAAAATGAGTGTAATATCATTACATATGTTTAAATAGACATATAATTATAGGCCTAATTTAGAGGATGATATCATTAATATCCTTTTCTAATCTTTAAAGTGATAGTACTACACATAATCCATTATATGATGAACACATTGTTTGAATTCATAATACTTTTTAGAAACTATAGACACCAAAACAGAACCAATATGATTATGTGGCTACAAGCATTGACCGAATTAGCATACATAGCCCCTAGGCCAACCCCCAGAGATTAAACAGTGGTCCTAACCACTCCCAAAGTAGTTTGGAAGATCAGAGGTCAATTTGGCACCTTTCAAGCACTCTGCTCCCTATTCGTTCCACCCTGGGATGATTAGAATGCTATTCGCCCCATCCCAGGATGATTAGAAGCAATCACTCCAGGGTGGGACGAATAGTAGGTTTGATGGGCAAAAAGTAAAACCTTGACAAATGGCAGCCCAGGTTCGCCACTCAACTCCACCTCTAATGCATGGGAGTGCAAGTGATCTTTTCAGAGGCAATCATAGAGGTAATCACGGAGGCCTAAATCAAAGAGCCCTTAATCAAGGAGGAATTTTCTCTCCCCTAACAAGGCATGATGGCTAAGTGGTGCCCTCGCATGCGCATTCAAAGGATACCCTCAGGTCTATAAAATGGTGAGCCTTCTCACCCCAAAAAATAAGACAGTAGGAGCATTTGGAGCAATGAAGTGCTGCCAAATTATACCCTCACCCCCCATTGTGCTTCCTACATCCTTGATCTCTCTTTTGGAAGGGAGGTTATCGGGTGAATACTAGGAGCGCAATTCGGACCCAAAACCCAAACAATCGACCACAATCCCACACCAAATTTGTTGACACAACCCCCTAGGAGGTTTTGGACCCATCCCAAGTGGATTGGTGTCAAAACCAGGTATATGTTGTGGGCAGAGAAGAGGTAGGTTTTCTGAACATCCTCTGTATTTTTTTGTTTCTATCTTTGCAATTTTTCTATTTTCTTTGCTTGCATAGGGAATTTTGCTGCATGTTTTCTTTCTTTGCGTAAGTAAAAGGAACCACACACACCACGTAATAATATTAACATCAAGGAGTTGGTCGTAAAACCCCAACACTTGATCAAGACCAACAGTGGATTTCATCACCACCTTGACCTGGATTTTGCATACATAACCCTGATCACGACTGTTGCTAGACGTAAATCCTGAAGAAAGTTGACCAAGTGTAGCGGGGGTGATTCCTCATGCATGAGGATAAGTCTTCTATGGTAGGTGTCAAAAATAGAGCAATTCCCCTTCCATACCACCTATGTTCCACGTACTGTTATGCTCTCGCGTACCAATAGTTTCCCTCACGTAAGGGCGGGTATATTGAGAGGTTCGATATAACGGCCTGGCAGTGGTATATTGAAGGGGTGACCATTTTGGAGATATAAGAGCCCTCATCATGCATGAATAACAAAATTTTCTTTACATGGTTTGCACAACAAAAATCAAAACACACTGAACCAGATTTAGGACACACATTTAATCTATAAACAAGATAATTGTTTCTTTGTTTGTGTGGTCCCTTTTGTTTGGTGTAGCATAAAAAATCATAAAGGAGATAAAAACATGCATACCTTGTAGAGAAACACCACCATGGTGTGTACCTGTAACCAAACCCAATCACGGGCAGAAGCTACAGAAAGTGTACAAGGAGGCATAATTCACCTCCGTTATAGCCCCAAGGACTTGGTCATACCACCTTGGCGGCCTAACCCACAACATAGTCCATATCATACCATTACGGAACGGGACTATAGAGGCACCCCTTCGAGAGGCACTCCCATTCAACATAGACCCTTTCAGGAGGAGTACATACACGGGAAGACCCCTTAGACACTCATTATGAGTGGCCACCGTGTGATGAAGCACTGTAATAGCATAGGGTTCATAAGGAGGGACCACATGATTATATCATCCCTCATCTACCCCTCATTACTGTAAGAACTAATAGGCAAAATCTAGAGCGCAAGGCTCTTTAGACAGGGTAGGCCAACTCTGCCTGCCTGAAAGGGAGCATGAGGAAAACCACTATATTCCTCAAGAGCAATACACAGCACGGGAGTAATGCGCCTCTACACCTGCTAATTATCAAGATCACCTATTTATGCCAGAGCCTCGGGTAAATTTTGCTAACCTCAAAAAAGGGAAGCAACCTATAGATATATTGGATCACCATGACCGAGATAGATATGTAGGAGAGGCATCTAGACCTCCTAGACCTAATACGGTGGAACAAATCAACTTGGCATTTGCCAAACATGTCACCTGCCAAGCACAAATCACATAGCTTGAGCATAATCAGCAATAGTTAGAGCACCTGTATCATCTTAGCAAAGAGCACATTCAGTGTTAGACAAATGAGTTACTCTAGAAAACTATGCATGAGAGGATTTCAACTCCTCGCACACATAAGACAGAACTTTATGAGAAGCACAACTCCTTAGTGCGAGATAGGTCTCCACGACCTTATCAAGCATTGCCTCCAAGACCTCCTAGACCTGAGCGGGAAGCCACTCCTAGAACCAATGATGGATGCCTTCCTCGGGCACCCACCCATGTTTATAGGTCACACCTAGGAACTCCTCAAGAAGCCTATGAGGAATTTGAGCGAGAAGAAGAGCAGGCTGAAACACCCTACCAAGGCAAGGGGGTGCTATCCAGCTACCCCTCCATAGGCCTCAATTTCCCTACAATTCACAATGGGAACAAACCAAGGAGGAAGAGATAAAATCCTCTTATGCATAAAAAGCACTTCTAGAGTGCTTAGAGTATGTGTAGACCAAGACTTCTGGGTTCCAAAATCCCACATTACGCCAGCTCCTCAGTCACCCTGTGCATCCTTTAGTGTCGGCACCCCCATACCCTGAACACTTCAAAATGCCTCAATTGGCAATTTTTAGAGGGGATGAGGATGCCCAAGAGCACATGACAAGATTCCTAAGTCAATGCTTTGGCATTCAGGACAACGATGCATTGCTTTTAAGAACATTTATAACCACGTTCGCAAGCCCTGCCTCGGATTGGTTTACCCAGTTGTCGAAGCATAGCATCAGTAACCTGGACCAACTAGTGGATGCGTTCCTTGAACGTTTCACCTTCAACACCAAGAAGAAGGTATCATTAAGTGACCTAGCTAGCCTCAGGCAGTATGAGGAGGAAACCATGGCTGCTTATGGAAATCGGTGGAGGACATTGCTTTCAAAGCTACCTTACCTCCCTCCCATGGCCGACCTGACCCAAATGTTTTTGAAGAGTTGCCTAAGGTCGATCTTCATGCTATTGTAGCTGCAGCAATATGCCACTCTCGAGGAAGCCCTGGCGCAAGCCAAGATAATTTAGGAGATCAAGATACAAGATGGTAAGATTGCCAAGCCACACAAGAAAGAGTGGCCCAAAAATGCCAAAGCTGGGCCCATGCAACTGAAACCCATTCAGGTTGCCATAAACATACCAAAGCCTGCACAAATGACACAACCCCCAAAGGCTAATTATTAGGCATTTCCTCTTGATAGCTATGAAAAATAAAATCATAGGCAAGATAAAAATCAATAGCATCGTCCTAGGAAACAATTCACACACTTCACATAGTCTAAAGACTCCTTTTTTGACCGCTTGTTCACGGTAAACTTGATAAACTTATCGAAAAGTCGACCCGTAGACCCCAACACACCAAAACGCAAGGGCTATAGGGAAGACTTATATTGTAGATTTCACCAGCAAAAAGGACACGACATCTACGCATGTTGGAAATTCAAAAGCTTTGTGCAAGACCTAATAGACAACAAAACACTCACGATGGATAATCCTGTAGCACTGAGCAACCAACAGATGGAGGTCTTCAAAGATCCCTTGCCTACCCATGATGCATAGGCAAAGACTTTAAAAGTAAATGAGGTGACATAAAACTGTCCCATGCAAGGATACGTAGGGATGATAAGCATAGTGACATGGAACAAGAGATACCCAAGTACAACTGCCCCCACTGCAGCTACAGGATATGTTTCATCAATATCACAACCTCCACAACACCCTACACAACCTCCTCTGCCTAGACCAGTGGCCACGATTTGGACTAAACTTACTCAAAGTTTAAGGACCATGTCAGCTAGGCTCTCCATTTATGAGCTCATCCAATAATCACCGTCCCATTGGGAGGCTCTGATGGAGATACTCAAAGCCATCGATCTACAGCCCCATGAAGCAAACTATTTCAACAACTTTGTGGGACTTGTAAAATGATGCACAAAACCAGTCATAACCTTTAGAGAAGATGAACTAAAATCGATGACTGGTGATATGGTGGATCCACCCCTACACATCATTGCGTAGGTCAACGGGATTCCATTCAAGAGGGTGTTGGTGGACACTGGTTCGTCCAGCAATACAAACACAATGGTGGAACTAAAACACCTTAAGCTGTTAGCATCTCATATTGTGGCCTCCACCTATACTCTTTGGGCATTCAACGACACATTATGCTTGATGATTGGCATAATTATCCTGCCCATCCAAGTGGGACAAAAGACTATTCCTACGTTGTGCCACATCCTGGAAGGTGAGATGGCCTACAATATCTTGCTGGGATGACCTTGGATCAGGGACATGAAGTGTGTCCCTTCGATAGCCCATCAATGCCTAAAATATACATGTGAATGGCAAGTGCATGTAGTCCCAATAAACGTAGAGCCCTTTAAGTATTGCAATGTAGTGCAGCTAATGCCACAATCAACCCTCCCGTCAACACATTTGGACTTTCAATTGAATCCATCCAAATAGGGTCCAATTCCACCTACATCCCCGCTGTTAAGTCCCTAAACTCACCAACCGGGACCATCTTCATCATTTTTTCCTTCACCAATGATGCCACCTACGGTGGCCACACCGAAGGACAATGAGAAGAAGCCCCTAGAGGAGATACCACCATTAGTCTCAACCATCTCTACCGAAGAGGTGCCCAGCCGAATGGAATTCAAGACGCCTGGTCCACCCACCATGGAGTGGACTCAGGAAGAACTCCCATTCCCTCCCCCTCAACCGTCGATGATTACCATTGAAATGGCCAATACGGGCCTGGGGGAGTACCTAGTGTGGAACATTGTGGCAACACCCATGCTTGAATCCATGCAAGACATGGGGAGACCTCGCCTCCCCATCAGTACTATTGTCCCTTTAGGCTACCCACCAAATCAAAAAAACTTTGTATATGGGGGCCTTGACAATGGCATTGAACCTTACCTACAAGAAGAAGAGGATGAAGAACCATTTGATGAGAACGTCGACTATCTATCCAACTTGGACTTCACCTTGAAATACCTTGGCCAATGTAATTGGCATGGATATGGATTGGGCAGATAAGAACAAGGAATGCACATTCTTTGTCAACCAAGATATCAGATGTCATATGATAAATCAGGAGTAGGGTTCAACCACCCTTTGCCCCTTGACATCTTGGTAGAAAACATTCAAGGCCTAAGGCTAGGCAAAAAGGATGGGTTAGCACAAGATCCATATGTCAATCCCAATACAACATATACATTGGGGGACTATCTCCCATTGTTAACAACAAATCTTGTTGACCTTAACAACTCCTTCCCTTCGATCAATAAATGGGAAAGTTCAAGAAATTACCTCCAAGAGGGATATAGACAAGATCAGGGGGATCTTCTGAAGATGAGTTAGAGTATGAGGTAGCACCTTGGGACCCTTTTGAATCTAATAGCAATCACTTGCAAGTGACATCCATAGACGACTATCAGGAGAACTTCGTGACAATGTTCCCCTTGAATGCTCCAATTGAGCAATTGCCACCTTAAGAGAATCTGGTCCTCCTGTAGAGAGTGGAACAACCCCTATGGGACCAAATCAACTTGCTCTAATAGAATGAGCCTCACATGCCGCACGTAGTTGTCGGATCCAATGAAGGCCTATGGATCTTCGATAGCGACTATGAAGATGAGACTGAGATGGCATATCTCAACCATATGCGGCAACAACAACACCCATGGACATTGACGATATGTTTGAATAGCTAAACATGGGGCCAAGGCATAGATGGAATTTGAACCAAGCATGGTTGGACCAAGTGCTGCATCCGCCACTTCAGGCATACAGAGAACACCTTCCACCCAGATACCCTATAGAGCCATCAGTGCCAAGGGCAGACCTTGTCCTTCTATTCGCACATAGGGATGATCCATTCGTGCCAATACCCACAGAGCTAGATTTGAGGTTTAAGGATCACCAAGGAAGTCTGTATCAACACCCATGTGGTAATGAAGACCAAATTCATTTCATCAACATGATATCCATTGATTTAACCGCCCCCATCCACAATCTGGCCGATCCAGCATGACCATTGTATATAGACCTAGATGCCATAGACTAGGATTGTGCTAACTTGCCACCATCCCCATAAGAGTACTGGCCTTGCGGTGAGATACTTCATTTCACCCCAGGACCAACTCAGGATATCTTCCATGTTGAAGAGGAACCCGATGTTCCCAACGTAGATCTAAATTTAGTAAATGATATCCACCTGATCCCAACTCCACACCAATTGGAGGACGGGTCCCACATGTCAGTCGAAGAGATGACTAGCATAGACATCGGCTCTGATCCAATAAATTCATAGATCATCAAGCTGGGGGTAAGTCTATCCCCCAAAGAGCAAGCCGATTACATTACCCTTCTCAAAGAGAAGAAGGAGGTTTTTACATGGTCCTACAAAGACATGCCGGGGCTAGACCCGCAGCTAGTCATGCATAATCTAAGGCTTGATCCGACAGTCAAGCCAGTCAAGCAAAATCTACGTAAGATGCACCCAATAGTAGCCTTAATGGTAAAAGATGAGCTAAAAAATCTATTGGATGCATAGTTTGTCATCTGCATAGATTACCCACCATGGTTGTCCAACATGGTACCCATAAAAAATCCTGACGAGAGGATTCGTATATGCATCAATTTTCAATATTTAAACAAAGCGAGTCCCAAGGATGATTTCCCCTTTCCTAGCATCGACGCATTGGTAGATGCTACAGTAGGCCACAAAATGCTTTCCCTCATGGATGGTTTCTCAAGATACAACTAGATTCATATCAATTTTTATGATCAACTAAAGACGACGTTCACAATGCCTTGGGGGACATTTTGTTATAAGGTCATGCCATTTGGCCTTAAAAATGCTGGCACAACCTACCAACGTGCTATGACATACATCTTCCATGATCACATGCATAAAACTTTGGAAGATTACATGGATGATTTGTTGGCCAAATCTCTTTTGCACCTAGATCATCTTGATGACTTGCATAAGATCTTTGATCGCCTCATCGAACACAAAGTTTGGCTAAACCCCAAGAAGTGCGTATTTGGCGTTACATCTGGAAAACTCTTGGGTTTCATAGTCTCAAAATGAGGCATCGATGTGGATCCAAATAAAGTCAAGGCAATCCTTGAAATGCTTCCCTAAACCACCATCAAGCAGCTCAGAAGCTTATAGGGTAAGGTCACATCAATCAAGCACTTCATAACGTAGCTATTTGACAAGTGTCGACCCATGAATAAATTATTATACAAGGGGGAAGCATTTCATTGGGATGATGAGTGCCAGTCTGCCTTCGACAACATTAGAAAATACTTGGCTTAGCCACTAGTATTGGCACCACCTAGACCAGGAGTGTCATTCTATTTATACATCTCAACTACTGAGATGGCACTGGGTGCCATGCTAGCCCAGAAAAATGAATTACTCAAAGAGCAGGCTAATTATTATCTTAGCTGCACCCTGGTCAATTATGAACTTAACTATGCATATGTCGATAATTTATGCTTAGAAGTGGTATTTACCACCAAAAAGCTATGCCATTACATGCTGGACAATACGACATATGTTGTGTCTAAGGAGAATCCATTGCGGTACATGATGAGTCATACTTATCACAGTAGCCGCACGACAAAATAGATCATGTTGTTGACGAAGTTTGACATCGAATTCATTGGAAAAAGTCCATCAAAGGTCAAGTCATCGTCGATCAACTAGCATAGGCTCCTCTCGAAGATGATTAGCCTTTGACCATAGAGCTACCCGATGATGGGGTCTTCCATGTCTTAGAATTGCCAAAGTCTGATGAGCCTGAGTCACAAGCCGACATAACCTTATTTTTTGATGGTTCTAAATGTGAGCAAGGGGGTGGCACGAGAATCATATTTTTCACACTGTAAGGGGCTCCAATGCCTCTATCATTTAAACTTGATTTCTCGTGCACCAATAACATTATGGAATACGAATCCTTGCTCATAGGTCTTCAGACAACCAACACCATGAACATCAAACGCTTGAATATCTTTGGTGATTCATTGTTAATTTTCAACCAAGTGAAAGGGGTATTCCAATGCAAATGCCCATTTTTGTAGGCCTACAAAGCCCTTGTGGATAAATTCCTAGAAAATCTTGAATGGTACGACATCGAGGCACTCCCTCGATCATCGAATCATTTTGCGGACACTATGGCCTCCTTGGGGTCACTAATCCCGCAAGACATTTCTAGTGATATGACAACCATTCAAGTCAAAACATTATCGTAATCCATGATGGAGCATGCAAGCTCTAACCTAACGCCAGGAATCCACCTAATCCAGATTGAACAATCTCAGGATAGGTTCTCTCAAATCCATGATAGTCTAAATCATTCCAACTGGGGGTCCTTGTTCTCCCCAACCCCTCTTAATAGCAACACAATGCTATTCTTACAAGTTCTTTCCCGCTTAGCTTTTGCTAGGGATAAACTTCAAGAGGGATTGGTCGTTCATACCATTAAGGTTTTTTATCAACAAGATTGGTACACACCCATAAGATACTACCTCAAGTTAGATAACCTCCCACTTGGATTGTCGCACGTCGTGAAAAGATCATTCAAATAGAAAGTGGAAAAACATGTCTTGCTAGGAGACATTTTGTACCATCAAAGCTACGAAGGAATCCTCCTCCGTTGCTTGGACCAACAAGAGTCCACTTGGGCGATCACCCAAGTGCACGATGGTACATGCGGTGGCCACTTCAGCGGTATGGCCATCACCAAGCACATTCTTTGCATGGGCTATTATTGGCCATCTTTAGAGTGATATTCTTACGCATATGTGCGTAAGTACATGAAGTGTCAACACCATGCTAATTTGACACATGTACCTTCTTAGGCCTTACAGCTAATCCAATCGGCTTGGCCATTCTTGCAGTGGGGCTTAGATCTAATCAAAAATATCTCCCCTACATCGTCAGGTCATCACACATTCATCATAACGGCCACAGAGTACTTCACTAAGTGGGTGGAAGAAATTCTGCTTACCTCTACAACTGGGACCCGCATTACGGAGTTTATTTTACATAACATCATATGTCATTTTGGTATTCCATCCAAGATCATCTCGGATAATGGGACATTGTTTAAGAACAAAGACGTTCATGCTTTGACAGCAAAGTACAAAATTTAGCACAGTTTTTTGACACCTTATTATCCGTAGGCAAATGGGCAAGCAGAGGTGTCAAACAAAATGCTAGTTTCCATCCTTAAAAATATGGTCATAAATAATCAAAAGGATTGACACATCCAGATCCCACTTGCCTTGTGGGCTTATCACACTAGCATTCGGACGCCCACTGGGGCAACTCCATTTTTGTTGGTGTATGGCTCCGAGGTAGTCATGCCTCTCAAGTTGGAAATACCCTCCCTGCGCATATCAATGCAAGAGTTCATCGATGATGACACTGCACGACAGGCTCGGTTAGACTAGCTTACGTTACTCAATGAATGATGCATCAATGCTCTTGAGCATTTACGTATCTATCAAGAGTGACTTAAGAAAGCATACAACATGAAAGTTCACCTGAGGGACTTTTAGGTTGATGACCTGGTCTTAAAAGAGAACCAACAAAATTCTAACTTGCTGCCCCATTTAAGGGACAAGTTCATGACAAATTGGTTACGTCCTTATGTAATCGACAGTAAAATAGGACCTGGAACATACCGGCTCGCCTCTCTTGATGGAATCAAGGAACTAAAACCCTTGAACATCAGTCATTTGAGGTCATTCCATATTTAAAAGAGCCATGGCCCACCCCAAATGCTCCAAGGATTTCCATAATCACTTGGTCAACCCAAAATGCCCCAAAGGTACCCATAATCCCTTTGGTCAAACCAAAAGCCCCAAGGATTCCCACAATCACTTGGTCAACCCCAAAACGCCCCAAATGTACCCATAATCCCTTTGGTCAAACCAAAAGCTCCAAGGATTCCCACAATCGCTTGGTCAACCAAAATGCCCCAAAGGTATCTATAATCCCTTTGGTCAAAACCTCCAAGGATCCATAAGAATCACTTGGTCCGCACCCATTCGATATAAAACAACCATAACGAATATTCAAAAACAACAAAATAATCAAAAATAACAAAAAAATAGCATCTCACTTTCATGCATAAACTTAAATCAAAACACAAAAAGAAACTGCATTAGGCATCGCACACATACATTGCATATTTGCTGGTCATACATGTCAAAAGCACCATAGACTGTAATTACTTGGCAATTCCATCATTTCCCACATTTTTTTGCTTTGTAAATGATCTAACAAGCATAACGCCATCCACATTTTTCACCATATCATAGTCAGTTGTCTTCTAATGTATTTAGGGTTTTTTTGTCATTCAACTGCCTTTAGATTTCTAGCCAAAAACTGTACAAAGTTAGATAGATTTTACAAAGGTAAAGTTTTACTTGGATTACACCTTATTACGTAGCATCCCAACACAAGTTAAAACACATAAAAATTCCCAAGTTGTGTGAACGAAAGATGAAACCTGCAAAGCGTGGCTTCGACAGGTGCACAGGGGGAGATTATGGGTTTGGGTCCCACTGTGATCGCCACTGAAAGCATGTCTACGAAAGAACGGTGTATTGAATGCGATGCAAACAAAGGCAGATGTATAATAAAACGCTAAGTCCTACAAAAATGCGAAGAACGAGTGCATGAAAAGGGAAAACGACGCATCAAAATGAAATGTAAAGTAAAACTAAAGTGTAGCCTCTTTTATTAATGTTTCTTGTGATCCATTTACAATACGTTCCCACCATTTCAGGGGCTCGACGCATTCAATACAATTTTGTTACACCAACAGATGGTACGCTTCCCTTTGTGATCTTTCACATGCCCACATTCAAAATGGGTGGGCCAAACGTCGTCGTCGCTTGCATGAGTGCGTCCGTCGTTCCTTGATACCCCTTCAGTGTCAATATATTGCATTTAGAGAAACAAAAAATGGTTAATAGCATATGCAAATGGAAGGAAACATGCAATCCCTAAGACCTTCGACCCCACAATCTCCTGCTGTGCACCTGTTGAAGCCACTCTCCAGCCTCGAGCCAGGCTGGACAGTCTCGGTATGGCTACCATAATACCTCCCTTAGAGCAAGACATGAGAAGGCATCAGTATAGTGCCCTACGACACCTACCCACCACTGACTCTGCCCATGCTTCTTCGACCTCCGCCATAGAGCAACATACCCAATCTCCCTATCCACCATCTCACCTCGAGTGGTCCAAGGCAACCCCTACGGTTGATCCATAGCTATGTGCTACCACCATAGCACTGCAAAAGATAGTTGCACCCAATCCCCTTCCACCTTCGATAGTGGACCTCATACAACTCGTCGTAAAGTTATGCCAATAGTGTCTAAACCCACCTCATAATAAGTGGCACTACTGTCGAACACTCCACTAGTCTGAACACCACCTCAAGCAGGTTCCAAGGGAACCTCACACCTGAGGAGTTGGGAAGTAGCATGTTGGAGATGAGGGTCATGAGAAACGCATGCATCACCCCCAAAACGTCCTTCTCAAACCACCACCACACCAGAATCTCGCCAATTAGGCAGTCTGCCTCTGCCCTCTCCATAGACCTATCCACCCCCATCTTCGTCGCCTACCCAAAGCATCGTGTCAGCACCGACATCCACTAATCATGGGGAGCCATTCGAATGGGCAGTCCATCTATTAGAATCCATAAAATCCGATACACGTCCTCTAAAGTAACCATCATCTCCCTTGTTGGGAGATGAAATGTGTTGGTGCAGGGATCCCACAAATTGATTAGGGCAGTCAGATATGCCTAATCCCCCACCACATGCTCCAACCGTGTCACCTACTTGATCCCAAGGGCATCAAGCCACTCCTAATCCGCAACAGTCAGTGCATCTTGAGCATCTGAGAACATAGTCAGTTGGTGATACCAACTCTTCACAACCTGAAAAACAAAAACAACACAAAAACATTAAAACATGACAACAGAAAAACTATACAACAAAAGTACAAACAAACAAAGTATAGAAAAATTGTACAGCAAAAGTACAGATCATTCAAATAAACTGTACAATAAAAAACATAAACAAAAAATAAATTAAAATAGAAAACAAATTAGGGTTTCAACCTTAATTTAAACAAAAACATTCAAATTAAACTATACAATCAAATACAAATTTAAACGAAAAACCATGCTGGGGTTTAAACCATACTATGAACTAAAAACCAAAATATAACAACAAAAGCACTAGGGTTTTTAACCTTAACTGTGAACAAAAAAATCAGATAAACACAAAAAAAAAATTCATACTAGGGTTTCTAACTTTAAGTGTGAACAAAAAATCAGATAAACAAAAAAAATTCATACTAGGGTTTCTAACTTTAAGTGTGAACAAAAAAATCAAATAAAAACAAAAAATTCATACTAGGGTTTTTAACCTTAAGTGTGAACAAAAAAATCAAATAAACACATAAAATTCATACTAGGGTTTTTAACCTTAATGTGAACTAAAAAACAAGCAGAATAACGCTAACAGGCATTTTATATGTGCATTTTAAAAATTCATATAAAAACAAAAAAATAACAAACAGAGAGAAGGAGCACCTACCGGTCTCGCCTTGGCTCCACCACTCGAAGATCCGGTCCTCGCACTCATGGTGTCCATGAAATTTCAGTAGCGCTCTGCTACGCAAGCTCGCACTCCTCCTCCTCACAACTCCAAATCGCCAGAAAAAAAGATTGCAAATGAGCCCAAAACCTAGTTTTGGACCTTATAGAGGCTCTTAGGCCTGTAATCGTTCCACATTGGGATGAGCACTCTAGTTATCACGTATCCCACCCTGGGACGATTACAAAATTAGTATTCGTCCCACCCCGGGACGATTATAGAGCAAGAAATAAAGCAAAAAAAATTGCATCCAAAAAATGCACCCAAAAAAAAGCAATAAAGCTGCCAAACAAAAGTGCCCTTGCACCTGATATTATTGGCATGAAAAACTGATGTCGGGGTCACAAATTATCACTATCCTATGCCCTAAGAAGGCTACAATAGTCGGACCACTCCACAGGAGGAAGGATTTTCAACAATTTCAACCCTAATCGGCGTCACAAAAAGGGTCCAAACCCACCAAAAATAGCAATAACTCTGCCGAACAAAGGTGCCTTTGCACCTGACATTATTGGCATGAAAAACCGACATCGAGACCACAAATTATCACTATCCTACTCCCTAAGAAGGCTACCATAGCCGGACCACTCCACGAGAGGACAAATTTTTGACAATTTCAACCCCAATCAACATCACAAAAAAGGGTCAAAACCCACCAAAAATAGGTCAGATTGTTGGGAAACTACATAAGCATTCAATGAAAAACAACTGAAGGCACCCTTACAAACATCATCTTGGGTCAAGCGACTCATCACTTTTCTCATTTTGGTCATTCCCTCATCGATTCGTCGCTTGAGGGGGTAGTCACACTTAGTCACCAATCAACAAATACACACCCGATCAAGGAAATGACATGCATTCAAAGAATCATTGACAAATATAATCACGCCCCTGCTTGGGGCAGTAAACAAGAAATAATCACAAGTTGATCAAACACTTGACATTCTGGAATCATGAACTCAAGGTTCCCATAGACTAAAGGTTGTGCCCTTTGCTTATTCATGACTGAACAATGTCCAAGATCAAGTAACACCTCACCAAAAAAGGTTAACACTTGAAGTAAGCTCCTTAGCTCGTCATAAGCAAGGATTCAAGAATATGTGCCCTTTCCATACTTGGGGTATCAAAATTTGGTTAGGTTACTAAGAAACCCTAATCATTAAGTGCTTTGGTTATCTATTTTTACTCAGCACTGCGCCACGCACTACACATCCCAAAAAGGGGCATTTGTAGACACAAAAACAACACCAATCTAATTATGTGGCTACAAGCACTGATCGAATTGGCATACATAGCCCCTAGGGTAGCCCCTAGAGGTTAAACAGTGGTCCTAACCACTCCCAAAGTAGTTTTGGAAGGTCAAAGGTCAATTTGGCACCTTTCAAGCACTCTGCTCCCTATTCATTCCACCCTGGGACGATTAGAATGCTATTCGCCCCACCTCGGGATGATTAGAAGCAATCGCTCCAAGGTGGGATGAATAGCAGGTTTGTCGAGTAAAAAGTTAAACCTTTAAAAATGGAAACCCAGGTCCGCCACTCAACTCCACTTCCAAGGCATGGGAGTGCAAGTGAGCATTTTAGAGGCAATCATAGAGGCAATCATGGAGGCCTAAATCAAGGAGCCCTTAATCAAGGAGGAATATTCTCTCCCTTGACAAGGCATGATGGCCAAGTGGTGCCCCTACATGCGCATTCAAAGGAGACCCTCAGGTCTATAAAATGGTGAGCCTTATCACCCCAAAAAAGAAGAGAGCAAGATCATTTGGAGCAATGAAGTGATGCCAAATTATACCCTCACCCCCCCATTGTGCTTTTTACATCCTTGATCTCTCTTTTGGAAGGGAGGTTATGGGGTGAATACTAGGAGCGCAATCCGAACCCAAAACCTGAACAATCGGCCATGATCCCACACCAAATTTGTCAATACAACCCCCTAGGAGATTTTGGACCCATCCCAAGTGGATTGGTGTCAAAACCAAGCCCCAAACAGTGGGCGTACTACCCCCGGGCGCCCCCCGCATTGTTGTAGTCCTAATCGCCCCACCTCGGAGCGATTATAAATCTACATTATATTTCTTTAATTTTTCTTTTGCATCATATTGTATGTGATTTTTTTATGCTACTGTTCAATTTTCACTGCATTCTGACCTGTTTTGACTATGTTTTTATCGTTTTACGCGTTCACTAACCTATAGGGAGCACCTTCAGATATAGGGTAATCTGGATAGAATCTTCCAAATATGACCTTCTGGGTCATCTCAAAATTTCCCATTTTTCCTAACCCCAAGTTTGCAGGTATTTTGGAGGCCTATGGATAGGACATTTAGGAGGTCACTTTCACACATTTTGTGATAGTCGCTAGCGTCCCACCCCAAAGCGATTAGAAATCCACGCATGATTTCTCGACTATTATTTTTGTAATGTGTCCCTAATGATGTTTGGATGCTCCTATTCAAGTTTCATCTCATTCTGACACGTTTTGATCTATGTTTTATTATTTCATGTATTCATTAGCCGAAGGTCTTGGGGATTGCATGTTTCCTTCCATCCGCATATGCTATTAACCATTTTTTGTTTCTCTGTATGTAGTATCTTGACATCGTAGGGGCAGCAAGGAATGATGGATGCACTCACGCAAGCGACGGTGACGTTTGGCCCGCCCATTTCGAATGTGGGCACACAGAAGATCCTGAAGGGAAGCGTACCATTCGTTGGTGTAACAAAATTGTATTGAATGCTCCGAGCCCCTGAAATGGGGGGAATGTATTGTAGCTGGATCACAAGAAACATTAATAAAAGAGTCTACACTTTAGTTTTTCTTTACATTTCATTTTATTGCATCGTTTTCCATTTTCATGCACTTGTTCTTCACATTTTCGTAGGACTTAGCGTTTCATTATACATCCGCTTTTGTTTGTATCGCACCCGGTACGCCGTGCTTTCGTAGACATGCTTTCAGAAACATTTTGAAACATATATTCACTATTATCATATCCAAAAAATATGCAATAGTGATTTGAAGATAGCATAAATTACATAAGGATAGAGATAGGACACAACACAAGAGAAATAAAGTGTCGATGCCCATAGGCACCCCATAATATTTCACATATTTATCACACTGATATAATGGATCAATTATTGGGGGTATTTATAGTGATACCAAAATCCCAATTATATGTTAACCTTAAGGCACATAATTTGTCTTGGAGGTTAAATTAAAATGTAATAAATATATCATTAAACCCTTTAATCAAGGCTATTCATAAATATGGATTAACCAATATCACTTAGGGTGACATATGAAAAGTGCCCTTAGGCTTATATGAACATGCCCATAAGTTTACATAAGTGATATCCATAGGCTTTACATAATATTGTCCATAGGATTACATACACACTTTTCCATATGATACATTAATAGTGCTTATAACCACTCTTTCACATTTTTAGCCTTAGCCTAAATTACATATACTTTAACACCCCGAATAATCTGATCTAAGGGACCAAGGAGAGGAGATATATACTCCCCATAATATATGCTTTAGTTGGACTTAACTTTTCCATCTTCATCTTATTCTACATCATCATAAAGCTTGTGTCTAGATCTCAATATTTATGTCTCAATATTTTTCAATCATATTATGCAATTTTTGATGGAGTGTCCTTGTCTGTTATAATACTCACAAGTGTTTGACTTCTTTTAAATCTTAGAATTTTTCGTGGGTAATTAAGCCTTAGATTCCACTTAATTGAAGTCCTTTGGATAAGCTTGTATATGAGAAAGATATCCAAAATTCTTCATTGCAACTTCATAATGGATAAGAATCTTGAAAAGTCCTTCAAGAGAAATAAGTTTTGAATCCTTGATAATCATAATATTTATGTAAATAACCAATCCAAATGTATAAAAAGGAGTAATATTGGAAGAAATAGATTTGATATACTCTCTATCATCCTTTACCTTACCTCCTCCTATAGCTTAGTCAACTTTTAGGGATTTGAAGTGTGATATGTAATCTTTTACTCTACTAAAATCTAAAAATTTTATATTGGAAAGCTCTATTTCTATTCTATTAACTTCACTTACACTTAATTTTCGCTAGAGATCCTTCAATGTGGTCCATACTTGAATAGAATTCATTTTATCTCTAATGTGGAAAATTACATCTAGTTTAACTAACATGAAAAAGAGATCAAGGGATTCCTATTTCTTACTAAGTTTATGACCACTAAGACATTTTGGTTCATTGTTAAAAATAAACTAGAGATCCTTACTTTTGAGCAATTCAACCATTTGAACTGACCAAATGCTAGAATTGTTCCCATTGAGGTAGCATACCCTAAGGAATCTATTTCACACAAAAAATCCACATAAAACTATAACAAGTTTGTAAAATGATGTCACCACTATATAGAGCTTGAAAAGCCATTCTATCTAGAAAAATAGGCTCCAAATGCTTTCTTATGTAAAAACTATGGCCTCCAAAAGATTTGGTACATTAGCACATAAATTAGAAAAACAAAATTGCCAAATCTTAGAAAACAAATTATTGAATCAGATTTTGTTGCTTCATGCAATCTACTGTTAACACTTGTTTGACACTGATTGGATAATGCTTGCTTTTGATTTACAAATTGTGTATTGAAAAGTTGATTGATTTGATTCGAGGGAAAATTTTGTCATGTATATATATATACATGACAAAATTTTCCCTTGAATCAAATCAATCAACTTGTCAATACAAATTTGATTAGAGGGAAAAGTTTACCATGTACATATATATAAAGTGTTTCTAGTTTATGGGCCTTAAACCTAGCACCTTGCCCTGACAAAATTACACCATATATGTTGTTTGAAACCAAGGAGATAAACACTTCAAGAAGATGTTTTTTTGAAAAAAGAAGTTAGTCACAATTCATATTATCAACTACTATGCTAAGATTGCTACTAGTTTTAGGAAGGAAAGTACCTCATATTTTATTGTGTATACGAATTCAATCAAATAAATTCTTCCAATAAGAAGCTTGCAAGATTCAAACCACTAACCACAAAGCCACAATCAATAAAACTACCATAGGATGTTGGCTAGATGGAGAAGGAAAAGTAATGGTAAAATGAGCCTTTTTGATTTTGAGATCCTTTGTGCAAAAAAAGTACTATTGATATTTGAATCAATGACATCCATCAAATAGGAAAATGATCCAACCATTGTGCCATAGTGATAGTTAAATAAGATATGTAATATCTATTTCTCCTATGAGGTCAAGGGGTGCACATATGCTCATCCCAATATTGCCCATGGCTAACATCCTTGCAAAAAAATAGGAATTCTTCATAGACTGAAAATATTGGAGTTTGAACTTATAACCTGAGCTAAAAATACCAATGTTCCTACCACTACGCTAGCCTCTCGAATGGAAATGGAGTTAGGGAAAAGATTAAAAAAAAGTATAGTAACATGAATCAAAAGTAGGAAAATAATGCAAAGAGTCAAAACCATAACCTAGAGGAGAATAACGAGTGCTATAGTTGTTGTGCTACCACTATAGATGTCCACCACTTCATTTGGCCTATTATTTGAGTGGTAGCCAATAGTGAAGAGAAGAACAAACTAAAACTTGACACAAAGACAAGACACCATTTCAATGAGAAAAAATGGTGACAATATCAATATAAAATCTTGAATTTCAAAAATGAAGAAAATCCTTCAAAAAACTTTAGAAATGCATTTCCAATCACCAAGAGATGAAGCCCTTTTGTATAGTCAAATGATGTAGCTCCAATATTGCTCTGATACCATGGAAGAATTATTAAAGGGTATTTAAAGTGGTACCAAATCCTTAATTAGATGTTAACCTCAAGCCATCATAGCTTGAATTAGGTTAAATTATAATAGTAAGAAATATATTACATATTTTAATCAAGATTATTCATAAATATGGATTAATTAATATCACTAAGGGTAAAATATGAAGGATGCTTTTAGACTTACATGAACATGCTCATAGTCTTACATAAATGATGTTCGAAGGCTTACATAAGTGGTGTCCATTGGCTTTACATGAAAAATAGTTGTAGGTATTTGCTAGTCTAATAAGATCAAATTACATATACTTCAACATAAGTTTAGCATCTCAGTTTATTTGATGAACTTGTTAACTATGACCAAAAATATTTTTTTGTTCAACTTCCTTTATTTTTAAATTGAGTAGCTTATTTTATAAAACTCATAAGTTTAGCATCTCAGTTTTTTTGATGAACTTGTTAACTATGACCAAAAAAAAATTTTTTGGTCAACTTCTTTTATTTTTAAATTGAGTAGCTTATTTTATAAAACTCTTGTATAAAATACTTTTGTAGATATTAAAGCAATTTTCTACTTATGGTTTATACTTTGTCTTGATTTTTAATATGTTCTTCGAATATTAATATGAATATGAATATATATATATATATATATATATATATATATATATATTAATGGGTTATATAATATTGAAACGGCCCCACCTGTATCACATCATCATCACATAGTGGATATTAATCATGTATCGTTTGATAAGATTCGCACCTGGGTCTCCTCCTTAAAATGTCGAGGAATCTAACCAATTGAGCTAATGCCACTCTAATACACATTTCTAATTAATATAGTCTATAATTTCTTCTATATCATGCATATTATTTTGTATAACATGTTTTTAAATTTTAATTTTTACCTTTGTATATTGATTGAAAAAATTATGTAATTTATTGTTATAATATTTAAAATATTTTGTTGCATGAAGGATATAGTAGTGGCATGTCACTGGTGTTTATCCAAAAACTTAAATGCAAACCTTAATACAAGGAACTAGGAATCTTTCAAGAACCCATGTTTTACCCTAAATTTTTTGTTCAAACCTTGATACCTTTAAAAAAAGCCATGTTTTATCCTAATATTTTAATAAGCTTAAACATGAATAAACCTGTTGGTAGTAGTTGAGTGCTTACTGATAAACTACTCTGAATCAATTATAAAAGATCAAGATCCCGAATTTCTTTTTTATCTAATGGACTATAGATTATAAAAATTTCCTACATGAAAAAAAAAACTTCTATTATCATGATCATCTACCTTATTTGAAGAATCAGAATAAAAGTTTAATCCACAATAAAAGGTGTAAATGTGGTTAATAATCCTTACTTCCAATAGTTAACATAATGCATTAGGGGAAAGGGAATAAAAAAGAAAGCACCAACGAATAAAAATCTGGCTCAACAAAACAAAAAAAATCCCATCTGGCTCAACAAACAAACAAAAAAAAATATCCCTTTACTCCAAGTGATGTCCAACAAGATGAATATTTGGTAGGGTTCACATATGGAGTGGGAGTTACATCACAAATGGTTCGAGTGTGCTTTGATTCCACTCAGTGAGAATCTTTCATGTGACATGTTCCACCAAAAAGAAAAACAAACGTGAGCGTGAAATGTACCAATGCATGATGTCACTATTTAATGGATAGTCTTAGTAGTGGTCAAGTTTGTTAGTGAATTATTTTGATTTTATTTATTAAATGATTACAGTTTTAAAAAATTTAAAAATTATATAATGGAGTGGAAAAGGATAGTTTGAGTAGTGGTGGTTAAGTTTGTTAGTGAAAGCATTTCAGAGTTAGTGGATTGATAAGTGCTTGTCTAGTCAGATATTTATTAAGAAGACATCCAGGTTCAAACCTCGGGGCAGTCTGTTTGCAAAGGTAGTAGTTTGATTTGAATCTTTTGAGTGTGCACAAACAATGAAGGTACAAATCCTGAGCGAACGGTGTCCCTTTCAAGTTGGATTATAATAGTTTGATTTGAATCCTTTGAGTGCATGCCAAATTAACAATGACGATACGAATCCCGAGCGAATGGTGGTCCCTTTCAAATCGGATCAACAATAACAAAGCAAAATAGGGGTGTGATGTCACTATTTAAAGGATAGTCTGAGTAGTGGTCAAGTTTGTTAGTGAATTATTTTGATTTTATTTATTAAATGATTACAGTTTTATTGATTTAGTCTTTATTAAAAAATAAAAAAATAAAAATTTATTAAAAAAATATATAATGGAGTGGAAAAGGATAGTTCGAGTAGTAGTGGTCAAGTTTGTTAGTGAAAGCATTTCAGAGTTAGGTGGATTGGTAAGTGCTTGTCTAGTTAGACATTTACCAAGAAGACACCCAAGTTCAAACCTCGGGGCAGTCTGTTTGCAAAGGTAGTAGTTTGATTTGAATCTTTTGAGTGTGCACAAACAATGAAGGTATGAATCTCGAGCGAACGGTGGTCCCTTTCAAGTCGGGTTATCATAATTTGATTTGAATCCTTTGAGTGTGCGCCAAATTGACAATGACAATAAGAATCCCGAGCGAACGATGATCCCTTTCAAATCGGATCAACAATAACAAAGCAAAATACGTTTAATGGTCCCTTTCAAGTCGGGTTATCATAATTTGATTTGAATCCTTTGAGCGTGCGCCAAATTGACAATGACAATAAGAATCCCGAGCGAACGATGATCCCTTTCAAATCGGATCAACAATAACAAAGCAAAATACGTTTAATGAAAGCAGTCCATGTGATTTGAATACTTATCAGTTACTAAAAATAGTGTGATTGTGGCCAACTCTCTACATAATAGAAAAAAATTATTAGTAAATTATTTTGATTCCATTTTTAAATGATTAAAATTTTATTAATTTCACCTTTGTTAAAAAATTAAAAGTCCTTTAAAAAATCCAAAAAATCACCCCATGGAGTGAAATAACTATTGAGTGAAATAACTATTGAGAGATTCTATTCCCACAATCCGAATACATATTTGTTTTTTTTGTTTCTTCAAGCTGATAAAATGACAAGTATAGTCTATGACGTCTTCGTAGACAATAGAATTCCTAAAGATAAACTCGATGAATAAAATGACAAGCACGTGCAGTTACACTTTGTCTCCTCAGAATTTCCGAGGTCAAGTATAATGGAGGACCCATTTATATGTATTTTCTTAGCTTTTGCTCAACCATAGACATAAAGGCACGGAGGACCATTTGCAAATGCATTCGTAGAAGAAGAGGGTTATATATTCCTACCCATAAGAATAATACCTCTGATGTGGTGAAACCAGAGATAAACATTAAAAATAATCCATTAAAAAAAAAATTATTTATAACATTAAAATAATATACTTTTAATAATTATTTTTATTTTTATCTCAGTAACTTTATTCTTCACTAATTAAGTATAACTTTCAAGCTGTCAAATAACTTTATTCTCCACTAATTAACTATAACTTTCAAGCTCTCAATCATTCATACCATTTTCTACCCATTAAGTGACTATGGTTCAAATAGTTTCAAATTTTTAACATCCTAAGTATTCATTTAGAATTAATTTATTATGGTATACTAATATTAATATTGAATAATATTAGTTTGGTTTCGACAAGGATAAATTAATTATCTTTGTAATGAAACATTTACTATATTGAGGATGAATTGTTGTTTTAGCCAAATTTTGCGGGTCAGTTTTGGTAGAAAGTGAACCAACGAAAAGAGAGGAGAGCAAACAAAGTATACCATCGATTTTGAGATCTACAGTGGACGTTGATTTTGCAAATAAAGGAGGTGATAAATTTTATAAGCTCCTCACACCATCAATTTTGAGATCTACGATGGATGCTAATCTTGTTACATGGAGGGGATCCAATGGAATTTTGATGCCACATGGGCTATTCGATTGATCAATGGTATGGAGGAAAATTAATCTATAGAGGTGATAAGATAGCATGCACCATCGATGTCCCAAACCAATAGTGAGCGTTGAGTTTCATAATTGAAAGAAGCAAAACATCCTCAAAGCAACATGAGCCATTGATCTTGTGATGAATGACGAGCACCCTTTTCTAGCAAAGCAAGCAAAAGAAGTTTTCAAATTCACACAAGTCCTTAATCGCTCATCCAATAGCCCACACCATTTTTTGAGGTTGTTGAAGAAAGTTTTGAGAGAGATTCTTACCATTGGTCAAGACTTGGACAGGTGGCAGACACATTGTCAATTTTTAAAAGAAGTAGTTGTCTCATCAAAGTACAAATCCAAAGGAGATTAGCCATTGATCTTAGGTAAAACAAGACCCAATAGTCTGTATAGTTTTGGAGAGAATGAGAAGACATGTAGATCATAAAAGTTATGCAAATCGTCCAAACATGATGATCGATGGGATACAACATCTCTTTAATATTTTTAATGATAACTAAATAGGTACTCATCATTGGTTGGAGTGTAAGAACACATTGACAATTTGTAAAATAAGTAAGTAGTTGTCTCATCAAAGTGCAAATCCAAAGGAGATTAGCCATTGACCTTAGGTAAAACAAGACCCAATAGTCCATATAGTTTTGGAGAGAATGAGAAGACATGTAGATCATAAAAGTTATGCAAATCGTCAAAACATGATGATCGATGGGCCACATCATCTCTTTAATATTTTTAATGATAACTAAATAGGGACTCATCATTGGTTGGAGTGCAAGAGCCTTTTTGGTAATAACTGAAAACAACCCCACCATTGGTCAGAATCCAACAAAGATAATGGTTCTAGACTTGTTCTCCTCCATTGTATCAAGCTTAGGGACATAATTCTTCTACATCTGATTGAGTTCATGATTAATCAAGCTATCATACAATATCCCCACTTTGTATTCAAAAAACACCAATAGTCAGAGATCTAGCCAAGATTGATCCAATGACTGGTGGAAGATAGGAAGGGATGTTGGAGCAAATGGAGCTCAAAATTGCATGAACTATCCAATCTCAGCATCGAACAACCTATACCATCTCAAGAAGCTCTTCAACATTAACAAAAGCATCCTACCATTGGTTGAAATGTAGTAAGGTCAACATCCACAGGTCAATTCTTCCACATTTGAGAAGGACCACAATGACCATACATGTGGCAATCATGTGTATGCTCTACTCCACACTCAAGCTTAATATGACAACTTGTACAAATCTAGAAGAGATATACATGATGTAACATTAGAGGGTAGTGCCAACTGTCCAATCTTAGCAACCATCAATGGCCTAGGAAGAAATACACAAATAGGGAGGAGATCTAAAGAAGCTCTACCTATCATCCAATCAAGGAGAAAGCAATCCAACCTAGTGGGTCTTAATTTTGAAAAAATGGTAGCAACAACAAATCAAATTGCATAATCAATCTTTCACCTTCCACAACAAGAAACCTCCATGATGAATAAGCATCTTTATTATAGGTAAGATCTACACGTAGTCTCCCAAGAAAATTAGTTAAGCTAAAAAAAACAACAGTTGCATAAGAACCTCTTGCCCACCTACCTGCAACACTCAAGCATGGAATTCTAGGGAAGTGTTTGGCATCTTAAAGGCAGTGATAATGGAAGCTCTAGTACCAGATACTCCAAGTCCAGTGATATTGATTGCAGATGGATCCTATGCTCAAATGGATCCAAAACCAAAGGCCCAAGTCCTTCGATATTAATAGCTCTAGATTCATGAGACCTTGAGCTCATTAGTATTAAATGTAGACCCATCCCTCACTTAATATTGAAGGGAAAATTTTAGATTTTTGTATAGTTTTTAAGGCAAATAGGCCCTAGTTTTGGTATATATGTAGACACCAAAAATTCACACATTGTTCCTCTCCCCATATTCGTGGTCAATCAATTTGCAAAAACCCTCGAAAATTGTATAAATTATCTAAAAACACTATTCATTCATTAAGTTCACTATTAATCATCCTTAGCCCCTTTGGGCTAGCTAAGCCCCTTTCTACGCTTAATCTTGGGTCCTCATGCGACCTCCTTCCCAACTCAACTAAGGTTGAATTCTCCACCATGGTCAAAAAGCACTTTATGCTCAAAAGTCAACAATTTTGGTCAAAGTATGCTTTATGGCTGATCACATGCTTAATTATATCTAATCTTGATTTAAGCTAATCCTGCCACCTCACCTAGTCTACCTTGACTAGCCTAGCCTTCCACTTCATGTAGTCTACCTTAACTAGCCTAGCCTTCCACCTCACCTATTCTAACCTATCCTAGCCTTGCCACCCCTCACCCAGATATTTTTCCACCCCAAATTCCCCTGGGTCATAAATGAAAGCTAGAGATTTTTGCACATAAAATATAATTTTTAATTGAGAGATATTTCCAAAAAGGTATTCATTAATGCCAAATGGATATTTTTACCAAAGTCATCATTATTTGTGGATGGGTGAAGGATTCTCTCACCCAACCTCATTTATGAATAGGGACACCTCATGGAACATCTCTTAGGTGGACACCTCACCACTAACACCTCATAGGGGACACCTCATCCCCTCCCTCTCACCTTGGCCAAGTCTATAAATAGAAGGTCTTTTTCACCATTTTACAACAACCAACTTTTGCTTACCAAAACTCTATCAAAATTACTACACCCATTACATCCATCCTGCATCCATTACACAACCATTGTATATACATCGCAATTGTGCTGATTGCTTTCATGATACTTTCTTGTGATTTAAATAGATCAATACCCCGCAAAAAGTGCACTTTCTGAAGGTGACCCATATAAAAATCAAAGAAGCAGCTGCTCCAGGACAACCAGGAAAGTCATCTTGCAGATTTTGTCCAAAAAAGATAGGTTTGCACGACCCTGTGTGAACCTCCTAGTTCATAGCAGATTCACACAACCCTGTGTAAACCTATACTGCAGACACCAGAATCACCACATAAGGTAAGTATGGGCTAGTTTAGTACTTTTATGCTATTTTTAGCAGTTATTTTCATGTTTTAATCTTGTTTAAGAGTATTTTTGTCTTCATAACCATGGGGTTTGACTGAGGTAGACCCCTTAATGCACTAATAATATTTTGTAGGTTCAACAGGTTCAAAAGGTATAAAGAACACATCCAACCAATGGTGGCACACGAGAAAGAAGCCCACTTGCACTGAGGAACACAAAGAAGACAGATCCTGATGTCTTTGCTCTCACATCTGAAAGGGCTTCCCTAAGGAAGATCCATTGTAGCCCTTAGGGCAAACTCTCTAAAAGGATATCAATTTGTAACCATTTTTATCAGTTTAATAGCAAAAACAGTGGATCCTATGATTTTGAATGAGAATTATAGTGTCATTTTTGTTGCTTTCATTATGACATGCCTGGTGGGACTCGAACCCACAATCGCATGATTAGAAGTAAAAACTCATCTTCACGGTCAATAAATTTGCAAAAACCCTTGAAAATTACATAAATTGTCTAAAAACATTATTCATTCTTTAAATTCACTATTCATCATCCTTAGCCCAACGCTTAATCTTGGGTCCTCATGCGACCTCCTTCTCAACTCAACTAAGGTTGAATTCTCCACCATGGTCAAAAAGCACTTTATGCTCAAAAGTCAACAATTTTGGTCAAATTATGCTTTATGGCTAATCACATGCTTAATTAGATCTAATATTAATTTAAGCTAAGCCTGCCACCTCACCTAATCTACCTTGACTAGCCTAACCTTCCACCTCACCTAGTCGACCTTGAATAACCCAGCCTTCCACCTCATCTATTCTTGCCTATCCCAGCCTTGTCACCTCTAACCCAGATATTTATCCACCCCACATTCCCCTAGGTCATAAATGAAAGATGGAGACTTTTGCACATAACAAATAATTTTTAATTGAGCAATATTTCCAAAAAGGTGTTCATTAATGCCAAATGGATATTTTTAGCAAAGTCATCATTATTTGTGGATGGGTGAGCGATTCTCTCACCCAACCTCTTTTATGAACTGGGACACCTCAAGGGACACCTCTTAGGTGGACACCTCACCACTGACACCTCATAGGAGACACCTCACCCCCTCCCTCTCACCTTGGCCAAGTTTATAAATAGGTCTTTTTCACCATTTCACAACCAAATTTTTCTTACCAAAACTCTATCGAAATCACTATAACCTTTACATCCATCCTGCATCCATTACACAACCATCATATATACATCACAATTGTGTTTATCGCTTTCATGATACTTTCTTGTGATTGAGATATGTCAATAACCTCGCAAAAAGTGCACTTTTTGAAGGTGACCTATACAAAAATCAAAGAAGCAGCTGCTCTAGGACAACCAAGAAAGTCATCTTACAGATTCTATCTAAAAATACAGGTTTGCATGACCCCGTGCGAACCTCTTAGTTCACAGTATATTTGCACGACCCTGTGCAAACCTATACTATAGACACCAAAATCACCAGATAAGGTAAGTATGGGCTAGTTTAGTAATTTAATGCTATTTTTAGCAGTTATTTTCATGTTTTAATATTTTTAAGAGTCTTTTTGTATTCATAACCATGGGGTTTGACTGAGGTAAACCCCTTAACTCACTAATAAGATTTTACAGGTTCAACAGGTTCAAAAGATACAAAGAACACATCCAACCAGTGGTGGCACACGAGCAAGAAGCCCACCTGCACTAAGGAACACAAAGAAGACATATCCTGTTGGCAATTTTGGGTACCTTGGGTACATTGCCCTTGCTCAAGTGTTGATGTTGTCATTGATGTCAAAGAGCGGAAGGGTTTTGTGAAAACCAAGGCAGACTAAATTATAGGTTTTGTTTAAATCCATGGTCGATGAGTTTTGAAATGGGTTTTTCTTAAAACCCAAGTTAGCTCTTCGTTTTGTTGAAAAAGGTGCTCCGATGATGAAGATATTTAATTTTAAATATCCAGTTTAAATTTTATTTATTTATTTAAAATTTAAATTAATATTTTAAAATTAAATTAAAGCTGTTCACCGGCTTGTTTTCAAAGCCGACGTTGCTAGGATTTTGCAACGGTATGCAGAAGTCGTGTTCCGAGTGTGAAATGATAGTGTGCTGGCTGTAGAAGTAATATTTCTGTGAAGTTGCAGCAGAGAACGCGGAGAGATATAGAGGAGTGGTTGAAAAAGTGCGAATCAAGATATGAGTAAGGGGGAGAGCTTCAAGTGAAGAGGAAAGCTTCAAGTCAGGGGGAGCAAAACTTCAAAGAGATTGATTTCAGTTTTGGCTCTTGAAGATGTGTTTTTAGTAAAGGGTTGCCATCAATGACAAAGGGGGATATTGTTGGCAATTTTGGGTACCTTGGGTACATTGCCCTTGCTCAAGTGTTGATGTTGTCATTGATGTCAAAGAGCAGAAGGATTTTTGTGAAAACCAAGGCAGACTAAATTATAGGTTTTGTTTAAATACATGATCAACAGTTTTGAAATGGGTTTTTCTTAAAACCCAAGTTAGCTCTTTGTTTTGTTGAAAAAGGTGCTCCGATGATGAAGATATTTAATTTTAAATATCGAGTTTAAATTTTATTTATTTATTTAAAATTTAAATTAATATTTTAAAATTAAATTAAAGTTGTTCACCGGCTTGTTTTCAAAGCCGACGTTGCTAGGATTTTGCAACGGATCAATTAGGAGTTTCCTGTCGACAAAGCAAGGTTAAGCAACCGAAAAATTCTAGGGTTTCATGTTGACCTAATTAGGGTTGCAACCGACGTGTTTGAGAATGTTTTGATGGGATATTATCTTCTATAAAAATGCGGAGATCGTTGCAAGGTTGATGTGTGGGCGTGATGCAATATATGCGAATGAAGTTCGTGTGCAGCAGAGTGTAAGTCGGTGATAGTTCTTTGGAGTTAAAGAAAAGAGATCACAGCGATGAGATAGTGAGTGTGTATCGACTGATCGAGAACAAAGAGAGCGATATCCAGACGGCGTGTTTAAAGTTCAAGGCAAAAATACACAGATGGTAGAAGTGAGATTTCATGGAAGGTGCAGCAGAGTGAGTGGTGCAAAGAGAAGAATCATTTTTCACAGCAGCAGCTGAATGCCGACAAGCAGCAGAATGCAAGAAAAATAGCAGATCGTGCAAATTGAGGTGACAGTTTAATTCTGCAATTTTTATTACTATCTCCAATTTGTAGCTTGGCAAAAGGGGTTGGTGCCTCTTTCCATTGATATGATCACAATGACACTGAGAGGGGGGGTGAATCAGTGTGTTCTTTAAAAACTTAAAAGCAATTTAGAATTTTAAATAAACTACAACAAATTAAAACATAAATAATAAAAGTACTAAGAGCATCACACACAACATGGCATTTTAACGAGGTTCACCGATGTGGCTACTCCTCAAAAAGACTGCTTGGACTACCATCCAAATCCAGTCAAATGCAAAGCTACAACTTTACATAATCATTCACCGAGACCAACTGGTAAGAGGCACCAACCTCTAAATTTTATCTGCTACAACAGAATGGAGCACCAACTCCAATTTTTCCAGCTCCAACTGGAAAGAGGCACCAACCCCTTTTACCAAACTACAACTTGGAGATAGTAATAAAAATTGCAAAATTAAACTGTCACCTCAATTTGCACGATTTACTATTTTTCTTGCGTTTTGCTGCTTGTCGGCATTCGGCTGCTGCTATGAAAAATGATTCTTCTCTTTGCACCACTCACTCTGCTGCACCTTCCATGAAATCTCACTTCTACCATCTACGTATTTTTGCCTCGAACTTTAAACACGCCGTCTGCATATCGCTCTCTTTGTTCTCGATCAGTCGATACGCACTCACTCACTATCTCATCGTTGCGATCTCTTTTCTTTAACTCCAAAGAACTATCACCGACTTACACTCTGCTGCACATGAACTTCATTCGCATATATCGCATCACACCCACACATCAACCTTGCAACAGTCCCGCATTTTTATAGAAGAGAATATCCCATCAAAACATTCTCAAACACGTCGGTTGCAACCCTAATTAGGTCAACATGAAACCCTAGAATTTTTTGGTTGCTTAACCTTGCTTTGTCAGCAGGAAACCCTAATTGATCCGTTGCAAAATCCTAGCAACGTCGGCTTTGAAAACAAGCCGGTGAACAACTTTAATTTAATTTTAAAATATTAATTTAAATTTTAAATAAATAAATAAAATTTAAACTGGATATTTAAAATTAAATATCTTCATCATCGGAGCACCTTTTTCAACAAAACAAAGAGCTAACTTGGGTTTTAAGAAAAACCCATTTCAAAACTACTGACCATGGATTTAAACAAAACCTATAATTTAGTCTACCTTGGTTTTCACAAAAACCCTTTCGCTCTTTGACATCAATGACAACATCAACACTTGAGCAAGGGCAATGTACCCAAGGTACCCAAAATTGCCAACAATCTCCCCCTTTGTCATTGATGGCAACCCTTTACTAAAAACACATCTTCAAGAGCCAAAACTGAAATCAATCTCTTTGAAGTTTTGCTCCCCCTGACTTGAAGCTTTCCTCTTCACTTGAAGTTCTCCCCCTTACTCATATCTCTCCCCCTTTGTCATCAATGGCAAAGGGCAACCTTTGGGGCTCGGAACTAAGAATGAGCCTCTTAGCTTAGTCCCTCCCCCACCTCCTGATGAGGTGATTAATTCTGGGGTGGGAGTAAAACTCCCATTAGGCACTGATCAACATCAACGTCTATAACTTCCTTGCCGGGTCTTCTCTTGAACTCTTTGACCATATTCTTGTTCCTGTCATTGTTCTGATCCTTGGACCTGATCATGCCACTATTCTTGTTCCTATATCCTAGAATTTCAACTCTGCACTGTCTGACAGTGTGACTTTTATTGTTGCACTTATAACAAGTAATAGTGTTGTTTCTTTTAGGCATACCTGTTCTTTGAATCCACATGTTCTGACTAAGCCAATTCGACTAAACATGTTTTGACCAAGCTCTGTTAATGTGATGTTCTTTTGTTTTAAACGAAACTCGAGTCCGTTTACCCTTCTGACATGAAGCACACATACTATTTGCAGGTTTTTTAATGATTGGAATATCTCTCACTTTGCTTGTTTAGCGCTAATTCTTACCAGATTATCAAAACTTATGTGTCCAAGCCTCTTATGCCACAACCAGTTCTCTTCTTCTTGTCCCATGAAGCACATACCTTCTGAAAACTATGAGAGTGTGTACAGATTGCCAGACGTCCTTGAGCCGGTTGCTATTAATTTCCTACTGTTTATTTTTTTGACTTCACAACCATGCTTCTTGAAAACTACTTCATGTCCTTTGTCACAGATTTGACTCACACTCAATAGATTATGTTTCAAACCATCCACATATAAAACTTCCTCTAACTTGATCTTTCCTTCACTAATTTTGACCGTTCCTTTACCTATTATTTTGGCTCCGTCATTATTGCCAAATTTTATAGAACCACCCTCATACTTTTGTAGATTTTCAAATTTCTGTTTGTCACCTATCATATGACTTGAGCAACCACTATCAAGAATCCAAGGAACATGTTTATTCTGAGCTCTAAAAGTTGTCTGCACTATTAAAGAATCTTGTTCTTTCCTGAGCTGTTCTTTTTGTTTCCATTATGTTTTAACTGTGGTATTGGGTTCTAGCTGTGACTTCCCCTTTTTAGAATTTTGCACATATCCTTTAGTATAAATTCTATTTTGTTTTGCTCTATATGGTTGAAATCTGCTTTCATGAGGTTGATATGAAACAGAAATACTACGACAATTTCTGGCAATATGACCAAAGTTGTGACACTTAAAACACTCTATTGCATAACTCATTAAAGGAGCAAACGCATTTCTACTAGTGAAACTTCTTGGACCTGCGTTGTATTTGTAGTCAACAATTTTATGCCCATAAACATTACACTTGAAACAAAAACCATAGAAATAATGATTAAACCTGAAAGATGGTCTTGGCCAGGTTGTTGTTGGAGCCTTGGATCTTCTATTCTTTTGATGTGTGACCTTAGTAAAGCCATCATTGTCAGTTGCTATTTCGAGTCCGGCATTATATCTTTCTTTTGCTCGATTCTTGTCTTTGTTCTTTTCACTTTCAACATTGCTTGCTTTTGGTCCAGATTGATGATTCTCCTTGGAAAAGTCGAGACCAAATTTGATACCTGTGGATCTTTGATCACTCAAAATTTTGTCCAATTTCATCGAGCTTTCTTCACGTTTTACATGACAGTTGATTTTTCGATCCAGCTCTTGTATCTGTATTCGAAGACTCACATTTTCTTCTTCCAATTTGCTACAGTGGTCTATCTTCATGGATACCTGTATTTCCAGATCTTCAGACATTTTCTTGTATTCTTCAGTCTATATTTTTAAACTGGCAATAATGTTGTTTGCATCCTTAAGTTTCCTTGACAATTTTTCATTCTTTTTTTTCTCCGATTCCCATTTCGTAAGGGCAGACACTAGCTCACCCTCTAAATCAACTTCAGCCTCAACTTCTTCAACTTCAGAGTTCATTCCTTCTGCCATTTCTGGTTCAATTTTCTCAACCATAGGAACTGAAACTAGCTGGGATGCCTTTTTGGATGAGGATCTATTCTTCTTAGCCATTGTGTACTAATCCAAGATCAACCCTAACTGATTTAGCCAAAATTGGGAACCTGGCTCTGATACCAATTGATATAATCACAATGACACTGAGAGGGGGGGTGAATCAGTGTGTTCTTTAAAAACTTAAAAGCAATTTAGACTTTTAAATAAACTGCAGCAAATTAAAACAGAAATAATAAAAGTACTAAGAGCATCACACATAACACGACATTTTAATGAGGTTCACCGATGTGGCTACTCCTCAAAAAGACTGCTTGGACTACCATCCAAATCCAGTCAAATGCAAAGCTACAACTTTACATAATCATTCACCAACACCAACTGGTAAGAGGCACCAACCTCTAAATTTTATCTGCTACAACAGAATGGAGCACCAACTCCAATTTTTCCAGCTCCAACTGGAAAGAGGAACCAACCCCTTTTACCAAGCTACAACTTGTAGATAGTAATAAAAATTACAGAATTAACTATCACCTCAATTTGCACGATCTGCTATTTTTCTTGTGTTCTACTATTTGTCGGCATTCGGCTGCTGCTGTGGAAAATTATTCTTCTCTTTGCACCACTCACTCTGCTGCACCTTCCATGAAATCTCACTTCTACCATCTGCGTATTTTTTCCTCGGACTTTAAACACGCCGTCTGCATATCGCTCTCTTTGTTCTCGATCAGTCGATACGCACTCACTCACTATCTCATCGCTGCGATCTCTTTTCTTTAACTCCAAAGAACTATCACCGACTTACACTCTGCTGCACACGAACTTCATTCGCATATATCGCATCATGCCCACACATCAACCTTGCAACAGTCGTGTTTCGAGTGTGAAATGACAGTGTGCTGGCTGTAGAAGTAATATTTCTGTGAAGTTGCAGCAGAGAACGTGGAGAGATATAGAGGAGTGGTTGAAAAAGTGCCAATCAAGATATGAGTAAGGGGGAGAGCTTCAAGTGAAGAGGAAAGCTTCAAGTCAGAGGGAGCAAAACTTCAAAGAGATTGATTTCAGTTTTGGCTCTTGAAGATGTGTTTTTAGTAAAGGGTTGCCATCAATGACAAAGGGGGAGATTGTTGGCAATTTTGGGTACCTTGGGTACATTGCCCTTGCTCAAGTGTTGATGTTGTCATTGATGTCAAAGAGCGGAAGGGTTTTTGTGAAAACCAAGGTAGACTAAATTATAGGTTTTGTTTAAATCCATGGTCAGTAGTTTTGAAATGGGTTTTTCTTAAAACCCAAGTTAGCTCTTCGTTTTGTTGAAAAAGGTGCTCCGATGATGAAGATATTTAATTATAAATATCCAGTTTAAATTTTATTTATTTATTTAAAATTTAAATTAATATTTTAAAATTAAATTAAAGCTGTTCACCGGCTTATTTTCAAAGCCGACGTTGCTAGGATTTTGCAACGGATCAATTAGGGTTTCCTGCTGACAAAGCAAGGTTAAGCAACCAAAAAATTATAGGGTTTCATGTTGACCTAATTAGGGTTGCATCCGACGTGTTTGAGAATGTTTTGATGGGATATTCTCTTCTATAAAAAGGTGGGACTGTTGCAAGGTTGATGTGTGGGTGTGATGCGATATATGTGAATGAAGTTCGTGTGCAGCAGAGTGTAAGTCGGTGATAGTTCTTTGGAGTTAAAGAAAAGAGATCGCAGCGATGAGATAGTGAGTGAGTGCGTATCGACTGATCGAGAACAAAGAGAGCGATATGCAGATGGCGTGTTTAAAGTCCGAGGCAAAAATACGCAGATGGTAGAAGTGAGATTTCATGGAAGGTGCAGCAGAGTGAGTGGTGCAAAGAGAAGAATCATTTTTCACAGCAGCAGCCGAATGCCGACAAGCAGCAGAACGCAAGAAAAATAGTAGATCGTGCAAATTGAGGTGACAGTTTAATTCTGCAATTTTTATTACTATCTCCAAGTTGTAGCTTGGTAAAAGGGGTTGGTGCCTCTTTCCAGTTGGAGCTGGAAAAATTGGAGTTGGTGCTCCATTCTATTGTAGTAGATAAAATTTAGAGGTTGGTGCCTCTTACCAGTTGGTGCTGGTGAATGATTATGTAAAGTTGTAGCTTTGCATTTGACTGGATTTGGATGGTAGTCCAAGCAGTATTTTTGAGTAGTAGCCACATCGGTGAACCTCGTTAAAATGCCGTGTTGTGTGTGATGCTCTCAGTACTTTTATTATTTATGTTTTAATTTGCTGCAGTTTATTTAAAAGTCTAAATTGCTTTTAAGTTTTTAAAGAACACACTGATTCACCCCCCCTCTCAGTGTCATTGTGATTATATCATATCCTACTACCTTTGCTCTCACATCTGAAAGGGATTCCCTAGGAAAGACCCCATTATAGCCCTCAGGACAAAATCTGAAAAAGGATATCAATATGTAACCCTTTTTATTAGTTTAATAGAAAAAGCAGTGGATCCTATGATTTTGAATGAGAATTATAGTGTCATTTTTATTGCTTTCATTCTGGCACACCCGGTGGGACCCCACCAAGCACTAGCTTAATCGCCTTCTAACAAAAATTTTGGCCTTTTTTTGTATGGTAGGTAATTATCATCTTTGAAGAAATCCCAAACCAAAAATGCCTTGAAAGCCATCTCAGGCCAAACCGTAAAAGGTTTGCTGGTGCATCAGCAAGCCTTCAAAGAGAGTAGTGAGTACACACTTGGGCGTGTAAACTCCCCAATCTACCTCGAAATTGATACTTGACACCCAGGTATTGGTTCCATACACCCACAACCATTGGTAAGGTAAGTCAGGGGAGGTTAAGAGCCTCATGTTCTCGAGGATTGTGTGCCCCCATACCTAGACCACCAATCATCTCTTACCATGGTGTATGCAAGGTTAAAGCATCCTTGTATTTTTGTGTGACAATAGTTAGCTTATTTTCTTACAATTTGCTTTCTTCAGGTATATGTGAAATCTCTTAGGGTTTATGTTGTCTTATCACGTTCAAAATTGACTTTTGGAATTTTATGTGTGGGTACCTATCTCAGAACCCTCTAGGAGCTTCAAAATCATCATCAAGACCTCAAAACCAATCAGCCCAGTATTTGGACCTTGGCTCGCATGACTCCGTGCAAACCACTTACTAGAGGATAAGTTTGCACCCTGGGGTACAAATCTCCAGAATCAACACAGCTTCAGAGCAAAAGGTGAACCAACAAGTTTTGCATACACCTGGATGCAGGGTTTATGTGAAATTTATGTTTTTCCTTCATTTTGAGGCTAACCTTTCCTATTGGGCTTGCATTCCACAAAATCACATCTGCTTGTTTGTTTTAGGTAAATTTACACTTGCTTTCTAGCCTAGCTTCAATTCCAGTCATTTTCCTTCTTGTCATTTCCCTTCCAAAAGCATTTAATTAGATTTATTTCTTGTCATTTCCCTTCCAAAAGCATTTTATTAGATTCCCTTATTGTTCTTTCCCTTCAAAAGCATTTAATTATATTCCCTTATTGTTCTTTCCCTTCAAAAGAATTTAATTAGATTTCCATTCTGAAAACCAGTTGATTAATTTTTTTTTGTGAGGATGCAAGTAATTAAATTTATTTTTAAAATGCATCCTAACATAGTTTTCGTTTGAAAAGGCAATTAGGGTAGATTTACTTCTAAAAAAGTACCACACAACAAACACCACATACTCACGTACATTTTAACTGTGTAAATACTGACTTTCATTTCCAATATGAATTGAATTTTATCACCAATTCAACACCAGAGTTTAGTGAGGTCTGGTTTGCACTCTCCACTAGCTCACCTCCAGTTTTAGCCACCATAGTATCCCCCCAGGTGGATCATTCTAGCATTAATACCCAACCGATCCTTCCCACTTCGAGTTTTGGTTATCCATATTTCATCACTGGAAGGTACCTTTGAAGTGGGTAGTTTTAGAAAGCCCCTTTACCATAGGGCTTTTCAAAATAATTAGTGGGCATAGCTAATCGTTATTGTGGATGCCTTAAACATGAGGGTTAAGTGAAAGTATGGGTATGCCGGTAGCACCACATTGACAGTGTGACCTCTCTTCGTGAGAGTATATTGACTCATTAGAGCATTTTGAGTCTCCCCCATTTGGATACCATTTTACTATACCAAAATCCATCTAGGTTGCCACTTACCCGTTGGAAATATAGTTCTATTTTGTGCACTTTTGGGCATTGTAGAAGGTTCTATACTACGACATACCTGATTCAAAGTATAATTCACCCATTTTCCATGATTTGTTCTTAGGGTGGATATATAATTTCATAAAAACACACAAAAATAAAAAATAAAGAACATTTACTTATTGTTGAGTCTCGTTAAAGTGGTTACAACAACATATAAAACTTGCTATAACTCACTCCTTAGTTGTTCCATAGTTTCACTTCCATGCCAAACACTACACAGTCTATTTTTAGGTAAGTCGCACCCCCCAGTGTGAATTTTCTACACTCAGATACATTCACATGACCCCATGCAAACCTAGCTTCTAGGATATAAAAATTCACCAAACAAGTCTACATAGCACACATAGGATCTCCACAACAAAAATCCATTCTTTGTCACTATTTCTAGCATTTTGCACGACCTTGTGTGAATCTTTGGTTGTAGGAGTGGTTCGCATGACCCCATGTGAACCTATTTTTTAGGTCATATATTTCTCACATAGCACACAGACACCTTTTAGAGCACTTACCCATCATCTGTTTCTAATTTTAGCAGCTCGCACGACCCTGTGCAAATCTCCAATCTTAGGAGAGGTTCACACCCCCTTGTGCGAACTTGTGTTTTTGAGAAAAGACAGTATCCCAGTCAACCACATATATTCCTAGAGTTTAGATCATACATCAATTAGCTATTACCACACTTTTGTACACATAACCATACTGGTTACGCGTAGTCAGATGCATGAAAACCTTCATCATGCCACTAAGGCTGCTCAATAGACTGTCATGATCATAGGTGCCTCTACTTCTCAGACCAGTGATTCACCTTTTGATTTTTAGTAGGTTACTTCCATTGGTCCACCTGACCTGTTGACCAGGTCCTCGTTCCCTAGCACTAGTCCTATATTCCATGTCACTTCATCCACTCTATATCACCTTCTAGATGAGACCTTCAAGGATCCCCCTCCTTTGGACAATCTCTCCTCTCCTAATCCCCCATCCACCTATTGCCAATATGTCATCTATACCCCTCCTGGTCACCCCATTCCCATCATGGTTGTCGATGAGTTCACTCCACCTCCTTCACCATTTGCCACCCATCCCTTTCTAGATCACTCCTCTCATCCACTTTTAGGGGGTGAATCTGATGTGGTCATTTCCTAAATCGTGCATGATATCGTTACTACTGTACAGATGACATGTATGATATCTATACCTCCTTCTATACCACCTACTTTCACATCCTCCTCCCAAACTCCATAATCGCAGTAGGCCTCATCTAGCTCCCAACCATCATCCCAACCGCCATCATCACTCCCACCATAGTACTTTTCACATCCATCTCAGTACTACCAGCTCTCATCACCACATTTATCACATCCCTCATTGTAATTTCATCAACAATAGGCATCTTCATCCTCGCAACCACCTCCATTTACACCCTAATTTTCTACACATGCTCCTACTAGCTATCCACCATTTTATTCATATGGAACCCCATTAGTGCCTTCATCATCCTTTCGATTACTGCCCCCACCTTCATTTCAACCTCCCCCATTGAATCCCACTTATCAAGCTCATCATCCCCGCTATTCAGTTCAACCTGAATCCTTGCACACCATTCCATCCGCACCTCCCTGGTCCTCATAAGTCACACCCCCATATTCAAATAAATTTTCTTTTACCACATCATCATCTATTCCACCCCCATCTTCTACACCAACCACTTTCTTTACCTCACCGTCCACATGGTCCTCTACCACCAATGCTTAGGTGTAACCGAATTTCCAATATACGCAATAGCAGTAGGCACCCATGCCTAGCCAACATATTCTTAGGTATTATGATCAGAAACAACCACCACCAGTAGTATAATATTCATACATATCACCCCATCCATCTTAGGTTCTTGTCCCACAATATCAAGCTATATCAGTGCCTGATCCATAATAGGCTACTTACTATCATCAGTGGGAGGAATAGTAGTTATAATATTCACCACATCTGGACTATTCACAAACATCGTCACATCCACTACCTACATACACACCTTCACTCCCATTTCTTGCTCCACCAAATACCACCACAGTGCTCTCTAGTGAATTTCAAGCCATGCAGGAGCAAATTCGTACATTGGATTTATGCACGATCGATTATGGGCCTCAAAGACCCACATATGACGAATTGCGCAATGAATCAATTCACCCATCTATTTCCATCTATCCTTATCCTTAGTGATTTGAGATTCCAAAATTTGAAAAATTCAAAAGGAAAATCCCAGAGAGCACCTTAATAATTACCATTTTTCTTGTTACCAACTACATGGTAGTGATCCCTTTATGCTTTGTACATTTGCACTTTCACTTGGGGGACAAGCATTAGATTGGTACAATCATCTACCTCACCATAGTTTATTTACATTCAAACAACTGGCCAATATTTTTCTTGAGAATTTCTCAATCAATGTCAAAACCAAAACTACCTTGTCTAATGTCTATGCTTTGTATCAGTATGACGATGAGCCTATTACTTGATTTTGTATCTCATTGGAGAGTGGTCATTCATGATATTGCTTTTACTCTCCCACATTCGAAGCTTGTCAAATTGTTCACCAAAAGATACCACAAGCAAATCTCTCAGACATTGCAGATCCATCAGAGCCACACATTTGAGGGAGCCATTATCCAAGCTAAGGTTATTGAGGACATCAAGGTCCACATGGGTAAAATCAAGCTCCAGTAAAAGCAGTCCTACCCCACCAATTACTACTACAATCATCCCCCATACATACCACCCACCACCAAGCCACCTCATACCAATCAAGTACTCATTAAATCTCCATAACTATCATCGCAAGTTGTATTATATCATTCTCCACAATTTGCACCTCCGCAACCTATCCAAAATACATATCAAGTCAATCCTCAAACACCCCCTAATCCATCCCAAGTCAACCCTTCCACACCTCCTAATCCATATCAAGGTCGTAATCCTCACCCTCCTCGTCCACCACATAATTGGACACCTTTGTCTGAGCCCATACCCACCCTATTCCACAGATTACATGAAGGAGGCCTCCTTACCTTGTGTAACGTACAACCTCTTGATCCAAACCTCCACTCCTGTGGGACCACAATCCGTAAGAATTTTATGATTTTCATCACCAACATGGTCACACCCTTGATTCATGTCATATTTTTTGCCATACCATGCAAAATATTATCGATTAAGGCACCATTCAAGTTTCTAATCCCCTTGCACCATAAAATAAAAACTTGGGGATATATCAAAATCCATTACCCGAGCATGGGGGTAATACACTGCAACCTAATCCATGCTAATTTAATCATGTAAATAAAGGTCCTTCTCAGCATAATATTTATGGGTATGATCAAAATCGCAACCCATGATCAATGCTATCCATCCCCTGCTAAGGCCCAACATCCTTCCACTTCTTCAACCCCTCTACCCATTCCTCATTCGATACCACAAAATATCATTACCATTCGTGGTAGCATATCCCATCCACTTTGCACTACCCCTATGAGGTTATCCATCTACGACCTCCTACAACAATCCCAACCTCATCGTGAAGCCCTCGATTCTATCCTTTGCTCTCTCAATATTGAGACTCATGATACAAATGTATTTTCTAACTTTATTGGTAATGTTTAGAAATTTCTTCAACCTTCTATTAGCTTCCATGACCATGAAATTACAAAAGTTGTAGGCGAGGGAGCGAATCCCCCTATTGCATATTCAAACCTCCATCAATGATGTCACCTATAAGCGTGTTCTCATCGACACAGGCTCATCCATTAGTATCATTTCTACCATCGCCCTTGACTACCTTCACCTTCCTCCTTCTCATCTTGCTACTCCTTCCATGGAATTTCAAGATTTTTATGGCTCTATACGCCTTACCGTTGGTACCAGCGTCCTTCATATCAAAGCTAGTGCCAAAACCATCTCCACTCTCTTCCATGTCATTGAAGGCGAGATGTAGTATAACATCCTATTAGGATATCCCTATATTCAAGACATGTAATGTGTCCATTCCATGTTATATCATTGTATCAAATATTTCCATAGTGATTTGGTCCACTGCATCCCCATCGACAGTGATCCATTTGAGTTCTACAACATTATTCCTCTTCCACCAGGTCCACCATTATCATCCATGAAGTTCGCTCCCACCCCATGTCGTTCTTTAGATACCACCTATCCATCATCTTCACAATCACATCCTACACCTGATTTGAGCAACATTGCATCAACCTCCTCAAGTCCACCTTAGCATTCCAGTGCCCTAGTTATTCCCACATTTTCACATCATCCTTATTCATCATTCACACCACTCCCTCCCTTCACCTTTTTTGCTACATCCTCCTTAGCATCCTTATCAAATAGCCCTCCCATTCTTCCTACGTTGCCTCCATATTCCTACCGCTTTGTACCCTGATCTATGTAGACATAGATAATCTCCAATTCACCAACCATAGCCTCTATCCCCACTTCTCAATTCACCCATGCCAATCATCCCATCATTGGAACACCTGTTGAGTGCTATGAGTGGACACAATGTGCCACTTGACTTGATGACCAGTTAGCTCAATCAGATCCTCCTACTTCATCCCCTTCACCCACCAATTTTCCTACACCCATTCCACCTCCCTATCAACTACCCAGGGGATCCTCCCCTCAACCTAAGCATATGACCCCTCCTCATGTTTCTATACTCATGACTACACCAGGTCCTGGTGAGTATAACATAAGCAATGCTTGGGTTATTCCCTCCACCATCTAGTCCACCCGTGACTTTGGTCAACCTCATGATGTGCCCTTGACTATTGGGGCAGTGGTTCCTCTTGGTCCGCTCGATAATTGCACAAAATTTGTATATGGGGACTTGACTCATCTGTAGAATCTCTAGTGCCTCCACCATCACAAACCATATTTTGTGCCAATATTAACCATATGTCCAATCCCAATTTTTCCTGGCATTATCTTTGTATGTATAACTAGCATGGTTATTGTCTAGGAATATATGAACAGGGGTGTCATAACCATGTCAATACTCCCTCGTGCAAACCTACCGACCGATCAAGAATTAGTTACCATCCCCTAAAAATCAATACCCTCAAGAATGCTTTGCATAATCTTAATATTGATGCCCTCGAGGTCATTTCTGATAAAAAAATTTGAGCTTAATATTATGATAGACAATTCTTTCCCTCATTCCACAATTGATATTCCATTTGCGTTCTTTCCTCCATCCCCACCCCTTGAACCCCTCTCTTCTCTAGAAATTGAAACCCTTGCTCATCAATTGACTAATCTATCAGTTGATCCACCTATATCAGTCGATACACCTTCCTCACCCCCGCCAACAATTCCATTTTTCCCATTCGCAAGATAGCACCACCTTGCGACACACATTCTCATTCTCCTTCCCCACCTATGGTGCTAAACCCAAGTCATCACAAACCCTTTTTGGATTCATTGCTATAGCACCCAAGTCATCACCAACCCTTTCTGGATTCATTTCTATCCTCCTCTGATTCATAACTACATTCCTCACCTGCCTCCACCATATCTAGCACCTCTATCAACATGATTTTTTTTTACCTATATGCTCCGCTATGATATCCAATCTATCCCAATTACATTACACCTCCTATCACCGATTTTGTCAATTTTAACGATATCTCCTCCACCTCCTCATCAATCGAATTCCTTCCAACAACTCAAATGTTGCAATCCACAAATGCACCTTTACCTTCCATTCCACCTCATCTTCCATGGATTAGTCATACATATGTTTATCTATATTATGAATTCCAACTCTCTAAGTCCATTGATGACCTTCACCTCACCCCCACACTTGCCTAACTCCATGATGGTTCTCACATGCTTGTCAAGGACACTATTGAAATTAACATTGGTGATGATCCGAATCACCCATACATTGTCTATATCACTCCTAGCATTTCTCCAGAAGAACGTGTCTTTTTTACAAATTTTCGTAGGAACTACATTAATGTGTTTACCTGGTCCTACATGGATATGCCAGACCTGGACTCATCAATAGTTGTGCACAACCTTGTCTTGGATGACAATGCCAAACTTGTCAAACAAAAGTTGCACCGCATGCACCCCACCGTTGCTCTTATGGTCAAAGAGGAGTTATAGAAACTCCTCAATATGGATTTCATACAACCTATAGATTATCCTAAGTGGGTTTCAAACATAGTTCCTATCGAAAAATCCAAAGGGGTGTTAGAGTTACTATGTAACTACTATATTACCTCATTTGGTAATTAGTCCTAGATAGGTTAGTTTACTTCATTCACTTTCTATCCTAGGTAGAATATCTACCGACACTTCCTATTGTCGGCAGATATTATTGTTAGCATCTATATTTGTTAGTTGTTAAGCGCTTCTCATTGAGAGCGCGTTTGTTAGCTATTATTTAGGATATTATTTCCATAATATCCTAAGGCTATTTCTAGCCTTTGTAAGGTTTATTTAAGCCATTTTATTATGAATATTATAGCTAATGCTCATATTTGATTATTGAGTTGACTACATTGGCATCAGAGCCACGGCTGCGATCACGGAGCAGTCAAACCCTGGACAAGACGAGAGTCTCTCATTCTAGGAGCACCCTGGACAAGGCGAGAGAAAGTCTCTCGTTTTGGGTGCACATTGGACAAGTGGAGGCAGGAAGCCTCTCACTATCCGACGAACAAGATTTGTTGGCAACAGTCGACCGGTAAGAGAGGGCAGGAGCGCCCTTCTTTTTTTCTAGTGACTGGTCGGACTAGGTCCTACCGGAAACCGTCGACCGGTCATTGAGGGCGGAGCGCCCTCTATCGATGTCGGAGACATTACTCCGATGAGCGGCCGACCACTGACCGCTCATTGATAGGCAGTAGGCACGCCTTCTCAAGTCGGGGCTAGTGATCGGGTTTGGCTATCAGGATCCACGAGGGTAGGAGTGCCCTTCGATATTCGGTGATCAGCGACCCACATCGACTGGTGACACAACCCAAGGTCAGGAGCGCCCTCGGGTCTGCCCAACTCTGACCATATCCCTAACAGGGGGGACACCCTATTAGATACACCTGACAAATTGCACAGTCTTCGTAGGATTGGACCGATCAATGAGGGCAAGCGCATCCTCCTTCAGATCTGCCAACTGCATAGGACACGAGGCAGAATTAGGACATGAAGACCCAGACTGGCAAACCTGGACAGACATCTGATTCGGCATGACTCCCGATGAACTACTGCTGACATGGATCCGACTGGGCACCAAGGGGTGATTGGGCTGACGTGGCAGGATAGTTGACCTGGTTGACTGCTGACGTGGACTAGACAGACCAAACCCAACATAGGGCGACACATGGCAGACTATCCACGTGGCAACGAACATGGACTGGCCACGTGGCACCCAATGCGGACTGGCCACGTAGCACCCGACGAGGACTAGACATGTAGCGAACAACTACATGTGCCATCAGACACGTGGACCCCTCCGGCCACGCCACGTGGGTGGCACCAAAAGGGGTCCGACTAGACCCTGATTGCCCATAGGCAATCAAAGAGCACTAGGTGCTTTGTTGCTTTTAAGCAACTTAAGATCGCCCGCAAGGGCGATGTGGGATAAATCCCACTAAATTCCCCGCTAGTCGATGGGGAAGCCTTCAAGGAGAAGGCAATGGGCTACTCCTCCCGTCGGGCTAGCTAGCCCGACTGGAGAGAGGGCCAGCGCTAAGGCGCTGCCCGACGGGAGGTCGGGAGTTCGACTCTCGTCGGGGCCATGACGGTTATATATTTTTTATTTTTTTATTTTTTTTAATTTGTTATTATTTAAATTTCAAATTTTTTTTTTTTAATGTTTTTACTAATATAAATATAAATTATATTTTTAACAAATAATTTTTTTATAAAATTGATTTTTTAAAATAAGATATGATTTTATTTTTATTATTAATTTCATTTTTAAAGCTTAAACTTTTTATTTAAATTTTGCACATTAAATTTAAAAAAAAAAAAAAACACGAGGGACCTATTTTTTTTGCAACACACATAAAATTATGCTTTTGTTTTCTCCTCAAGGGGGGATATAAGACATTTAATAGCACCAATTTTCTTGCAAATTAGGAGCCCTCCATTCTTCTCAACCTTGTTAATTTAGCATACAAGAAAGGATCACACTTGAATTCTTTTTGCAAATTAGACAACAAGGAGACTGAAATTTTTGTAAGATTCAAAGACAAAGTGTGCATTTGTTTTCTCCAAGAAGGGACATAAGACATAACATTGCACATTCTTTTTGCAAAATTGAGAAGAAATTGAAGACCTTGGGTCCACTCAAACCAAGTCGTTTGTCGACTGGTTCTGGAAGCCTTTCAAATGCGGGTCGTGTGTCGACTTGTCTTGAAAGGAGTGCTCATATTGTTAATTTTGCAACATAGAGGGGGGAAGACAACATTGTACTTATTTTGCAAAATTGTAAAACAAAGTAGGAGACAAAAAATATCAATTTTTTGCACAACACAAATCCACATTTTGTTGCAAAAATTAAAAGGTGCATTTTCAATTTTACTCGACACCTTCATTGGCAAATTAGGTGCATTTTTGGTTGCATCCGACACTTAGGTGATAAGAATTTTGTGGGCATTCTTGTTTGATTATTGCATTATTTCTTTTGCAATTATAAGTCATAGAATCAAGAACACACTAAACCCCAAAATTTCACAAATTTGTGTAAATCCTTGCACAGATTTAAAGCCAATTTCACTTGATATTCTCTCCTAAAAATCAACAAAACCCCTAATTCACTCTTATTTTTTTGGCTTAATTTCCTCAAACTTTTCATCCTTATTGAAGGGTGTTAAGGCAGGTTCCATTAAATATCTTTTTGAGTTAATTACCTTTTGGTACTCTTTTAGGGTAATCAAAAGAAATAACAAGTTTTTGAAAATAAGGAACCTTAAAAAGTAGCAATCCTTAGCACTAAGGGGGGATAATTCCTTTCTTCCTTCAAAACACAGATTTTTGACAAGAGGGAAATAAAACTTGTAAAGGCAATCATAAAAGTAGAATTCATAAAAATTATACCTTTTCTTTCAAACTTCATAATAGCAACCATGCTTGAAGTTCTTACAATAAGGAAGGATGATTTGGTGAACTTTTTTGACAAAATTGCCTAGAAAGAATAGTTTTGCACAAATTGTAAAAATGAAAACCATGACATCATTCAGTGTTGGTTTCAAAACAAGAAAAACTAAAATGGCAAAGACACATCACAAAAGCCATATGGGGTGCTTGTACCTCTTTTAGGCTTCATAAATAGAAAATTCTAGGTGTTTGAAGTACTTGTAACAAGAGGAGCGACTTTTTGTGATGTAAAATTGTCTAGGAGGCAATATTTGTAATTCCTTCACAACACTCTTGAGTTGCACACTTTTTGCAATTGAGGGGGATATAAATTTCTTTTCTTCACAATTTTTGTAAATAGGGAAGAAGGCTTATAAGGGTGCATTTTTGGCTTCGACCGACACCTTAGTCACACTTCCTTCAGAAATTGAATACACTATGTTTTGCAACAAGAAGGGGGGAACTTATAAGGGTGCATTTTTGGCAGCGATCGACACCTTAGCTACCTTATCTTTTGCAAATTCATATTGTAAATGAATGAACCTTGTATGAAGTGATCTATTCTACTACACCTAGTGATTGCAGTGGCTGGTTACCCATGCAATTTGGTTGGATGATGTGATTACCATAAGGACATTCGTTGGCATGAAGACAAAGTGAGGAATGACCCACTTTTTTCTTAGGAGCAGCTAGTATCGTGACAGAGCAAAGAACCAGTAGATCAACATCTTCTTCACTGTATTGGGGCAGTTATATACTTCACCCAAATATTGTTGTATTAGAGGATATGTATGTATTACCCAAATAATGTAATAAGGGGGGATGTTAGAGTTACTATGTAACTACTATATTACATCATTTGGTAATTAGTCCTAGATAGGTTAGTTTACTTAATTCACTTTCTATCCTAGGTAGAATATATATCAAAACTTCCTATTGTCGACAGATATTATTGTTAGCATCTATATTTGTTAGTTGTTAAGCACTTCTCATTGAGGAGCGCATTTGTTAGATATTATTTAGGATATTATTTCCATAATATCCTAAGGCTATTTCTAGCCTTTGTAAGGTTTATTTAAGCCATTTCATTATGAATATTATAGCTAATGCTCATATTTTATTATTGAGTTGACTACAAGGGGATATTCATATTTGCACTGAATTTAGGGATCTTAACAAAGCTTGTCCCAAGGATAATTTTCCACTCCCTAAAATTGATACATTGGTGGATGCTATAGTCAAAAATGACATACTATCACTCATGGATGGTTTTTCAGGTTACAATCAAATTCGTGTTAATCTAGATGATCAATACAAGATCTCTTTCACAACCCATTGGGGGACTTTTTGTTAGAAGGTCATGCTCTTTGGCATTAAGAACACTGGGGAAACTTACCAATGCATCATGCCCTACATATTTCATGACCTTATGCACAAAAATATCGAGAACTACATCGATGATATTATCACCAAATCCAAAACCCGTGGTCAACATCTTGAGGACCTGCATAAAATCTTTGATCACCTCTTGGAACATAATGTTTATTTAAACCTAAAATAATGTGTCCTTAGTGTTACCATAGGTAAAATATTGGGTTTTATCATTTCATATAGAGGTATCGAAGTGGATCCCAAAAATATCTAAGCTATCATCGACATATCTCCCTCTACAAACCTCAAAAAGCTATGCAACTTGCAAGGAAGAATCCAATCCATCCGGTGATTTATCGCCCAACTTTTTGACAAGTGTCAACCATTCAATAATATTCTCCAAAAGGGGGTCCCTTTCAAATGGGATCATAAATGTCAAGCCATATTTGATGCCATAAAATCATACCTAACATCTCCACCTGTTCTAATCCCACCTCATCCAGATTGCCCTTTCCATCTATATATTTTCACTACTGATGTCGCGTTGGGCATGCTCCTTACTCAAAAGAATGAAATGGACCAATAACAATCCGTATACTACATCAATCATACATTTATTTATTATGAGACACAATATGCTTACATGGAGAAACTTTACCTTGTCGTTGTCTTTTCCACCTAGAAGTTGAGATATTACATGATTAACCATACTACATATATAGTTGCCTGTGATAACCCACTCCACTACATGATGGGTAAGAGCTACCAAAATAGTCAAATGGAAAAATGGATCATGCTTCTCATGAAATTCAATATCGAATTCATTAGTCAAAAATCCATCAAAGACCAAGTCATAACTGATCAGTTGGATGAGGCCCATTTAGTAAGTGATGCCCCATTACTCATCCAACTTCCCAATAATTTCGTACTTCACACTACCAAAGCTGAAAAACTTGTGGAACTAGAATCAACCACTGACTTAACCCTCTTTTTCAATGGATCTCACTGTGAGCATGCAGGGGGTGCAGGTATAGTCTTTTTCATGCTGCAATGGGAGCCACTCCCCTTTTCCTTAAAATTAGGCTTTCACTATACCAATAACAATATCAAGTTTGAAGCTCTTATCCTAGGTATAAATCAAGTAATATCAATGCACATACGACACCTATACATATATGGTGACTCCCTCCTCATTGTAAATCAAATTAAGAGAGAATGGAAATGTCGTTTCCCAATCCTTCAACAATACAAAAAAGTAGCTGAGCACTAGTTGGCCTAATTCAAGTGTTATAACATCACTACTACTCCTCATTCCATGAACTATTTTATAGATACTATGGCTTCTCTAGGTTCACTCATTTTGTAAAACACGCTTTCCAACAAAACTCACATGTCCATTCACACCCTCTTCCATTATGCCATTTCCATCGTGATGATGGCATCAATATCATCAAATTTCAACCACATGACCCATGGTTTTCCCAAGTCAAGGATTACATTAAGCTCGATATTCTTCCACCTAATCTAAATCATACTCACAAATGAGCTTTCAAACTGTGTGCCATACACTATACATTACTTGGTAATATCCTCTACAAGCATAGTTACGATGGTATCTTATTGCACTATCTTGAGCCCTCTGAAGCCCAACACATCACCCAAGAAGCTCATGATGGTACTTGTGGCGACTACTTTAGTGGTATCACCATTACTAAATTCATCATACGAATGGGCTATTACTGGCCCACAATGGAGCATGACTACTGTGATTATGTCAAAAAGTGTGTTAAATGCCAACATCATGCCAATATTACGTAGTTTCCTTCTCAAACTCTACAACCTATTCAATCAATGTGGCCATTTTCACAATGGGATTTGGATCTTATCAGCAAAATCACTCCTACTTCATATAGAAATCACAAGTTTATCATTATCACAATCATACTTTACAAAATGGGTTGAGGCCATTCCTTTAATTTAAACGACTGGTCCCAAAATTATTGATTTTATCACACAACACATCATTTGCCATTTAGGCATCCCATCCAATATCATCTCTAACAATGGTACACCATTCAAAAACAAGAATTTTCATATATTATGTGAGAAATTCAACATCCAATATAGATTTTCTACTCCATACTACCCATAGGGTAATGGCCAAGCAGAAGCTACTAACAAAACCATTTATGCCATTCTTTGCAAAATCATCATAGAATCACACTATTATTGGCACAATAAAATGCCACTAGCCTTATGGGCCTATTGCACAAGCATTCGTACTCCAACTTGGGCAACCCTATTTTCCCTTGTATATGGCACTAAATCCATCATGCTCTTAGAGCTTGAAATCCCATATTTACGAGTTTCTATGCAAGAATTCATTGATGATGATACAACCCGTCAAGCTAGGATAGAATAGTTAACCTTATTGGATGAACATCACATTTATGCTATCAAACACACATGCGTTTATCAAGATCATCTCTGATGTGCCTATAATTCCAAGGTACACCAATGAGAATTTCAATTTGGAGACTTAGTCCTCAAAGAAAACCAACAAATTACTAGCAAACCGCATCATCTCCATGATACATTTACACCCAATTGGCTAAGCCCTTACATGGTTACTCAAAAGTTTGAATCTGGGGCATATTGCCTTGCCACATCGGAAGGTATTGCTGAACTTGAGCCCATTAACATTATTCATCTATGAGCATTTTATGCCTAAGTGTAGGCATTACAACTCACCACTACTTTTACATATGTTTATAACCAAAAGCAAAAACAACAACATTACCATTTTTGGCATTCTATGGCATTAAATCAAATTGTATTTCCCATAAAATCTACTTCATCTACATCTTCTATTTTTCTTCTTTATTCATTTTATTTCCTTTCTTCTATAATGAATGTTGTATGGTCATGCTTCGAGCAAATAAATACCTTTCATTCATCTTCTTCTTTTCTTTTCCTTCTTCTTCCTATCTTCTTTTCTTATTGTTACTTATCGATTTTGTATGGTCACACTTCGAGTGGATACATACCTTTGATAGGTTTTATTTTATTATCTTCTTCTTCTTCTTCTTTCTCTTATTTCCCTTTCCTTCTTTAATTCTTTTTCTTCATTTATTTTCCACAATTTTCTCGCTCATACCTTTGCCCCACTTCATTATCTATAATACTAGGGCAACCTTGCACATAAATTTATGCTTTCGTTCACTACCATATTACATCATCCATTGCATACCTCGATTCACATCCATACATTTTGGTATATGTCAAAACTTACATTCATACATACATATATACATAACCATTGTGAATATTGTGTTTGGAGAGTTAAATATGCACATGCTAGAATAATAGTTTGATGCCCAAACCCATTTTTTAGGACATAGGATTATTGAAATGTTTTGCGTGATTCACCCATAAAAAACTATATAATCAACCACCATCCAAAGTGGGCATATTTACACATCATTTCCAGACTTCCCTTGGTTACATTGTTCTTATTCTTGGATTTAATTGGTCATCCTACACACTAATTTTTTTTGAAAGTAGGACTGGCTACACTATATGCATACTAATTCCTAGCGAAAATTACCATGCTCATAATATCTTTCACATGATTTATCTCAAACATGAGGATTGACAAAAGGAAAAGCTACAAAGAAATAGAAAAAGAACATAAAACAAAAACCAATGCCCACAAAAAAGAGAGAAAGAAAGAATGAAACAAAGCACTTACAATACAGGGGCATAAAACAAAAGGAAAAACCTTGAGAGTGTTATACAAAAGCTTGAATCCCTGCATTCCTTATGCCCTTATCTATGAGCTAGCTTATAGGCTAAGTGACCATGCAGTTACAAACCATCCTTTTTCAAAATGGATAAATGAACATCACTTTACACACACAAATCTAGGATTGAGGTCTTCTTTACCAAGATAGCCTAGAATCTATTTATAAAGTGTTGCATAGTTATCCAATGGATTTGATTACTTACAGACTGTAATGTTCAAATATCTTCACTACAATATTCATAGCCAACTTCCTTAAAAAAATGGAATGGATTACATTATCTAATTACTGCAACGATGCAAAGGCTACCCCCAAGCAATACGTCTACACATTTGCATTTTCATCCTATGCATACTCATTATACGACATTTCTTAATGTAACATCCTATTTACCTATGCATTCAACCATTCCATTTATATGTAGTTATCCACTATCACATCTACATCATTCATGCATCATCACAAGCAGACAAAAACAAACACATAAATGCAATTATACACAAATGACAAATAATATCATGTATATATCAAAAGAATACCATCAAGCTACAATAAAATATGTGTGTGCCCTTATGGGCATGTCATCACATGACTGTATCATATCTATACATTTAGCTATAAAAAATACCATACGACTACAATGAGTTATGTATCCATGTTGATACACAAACTCCAAAAAATAGCTCATCATGTACATATACCAAATTAAAAAATCATGAGCCAATCCTCCATAATTATCCTTGCAATACCCTCATCACTTCTACCCCATGGGAGTATCCCCATTCCTCTCATCCATTGAAACCTGATCCACTACTGCCACTTGCACTAACTATGCATACCCCATCTCTAATGCCACTAGTACCTTCACTTGTGCTAATGGTGTCATCCCTATTGCCTATGATGCTATAGGCAGTTCCATCTACTGCATCATCCCCCACACACTGATGGAGAACTTTTTTGAATCTGATGCGACTACCCCTGTGATAATGAAACTAATCCGAAATAGGAAGGAACAAGTATCCCTCGTATCAGAATCTCCCCCTCACACTTCATCCTCTTCACAACCTCATTCATATTGGATGTTATCAATCCCCTATTTACCTACTATAAATGGTCCACCTCATCTCATACTTGCTCTAGCTCTAGCATCGTCACAACCAATCCTACGATCTATTGATCCACCTTCTCCTTCATGACCAATGCCTCATGCACGCTATGTTTTTACTCTACAATCCTCGCTAGGTGACTGGCCTTTACGTACTCTATTTCTGCCCTCACTACATCTAACAAACCCTGGAGTCACTTGATAACCTCAATCATCTCATTCCTATCTCCTTAGGAAGTATCTCGCTTACCCCTCAACGCATCTCTCTCCTTCCTTACCTGCTGCAAGTGAACCCTGGTTTCATCCCTCTCCTCCAAAGTAGCCTTGAGATCCACTTCTACCTCCATATTCTCCTCCTCCACTATCTATTAATCCATCACCCTATCCATCTCAGTGTCAAGAAGCTTATCCCTAAGCCTCTTCACCTCCACTCATAACTGCCAAACCTCATCCTCATCTGCCATGGCCCCCTCTAGCTCTATGTCAAAATCAAAATCCTCCAACTATGCCATATCTCTACCAATGCCTCCCTCCTCCATCACTGGTGACTCGTTTGAAGAGTTATCACAAATGTTCATCATACCAAAATCCTCCATCACTACTATACCCTCAACGGTCCCCTCACCACCCTCTCTCGATGGCCCTACATTGCTATCACTCACCAAGCGATCTCTATCATCATGGTGAGGCATCACATGCCTAACCAATTGATATAGCTCTGCCTCCTCCTCCTCACCTATCTTAGGTGATTCCACATGCCCTAGCAATGCTACCATCACCCCACCTAGAAAGCCCCTATCAGGAAAAACTTTGGTTACCTCAACCCATCCATCAACCACATCGAGCACTATCTCCCACTGCTACCTAGACCACCACACATCATAATACAGTGTAGTCCCTACATTTTCCATATTAGGGATAACCAATGGCTCATCAGGTGTCAAATCTAGTGGTGGTACTACTAGCTACATCCTTGTATCTCCTGCCACTCTGTAGATCACTACAGGCAACTCTCACTACCCCTACCACAATCTAAATGATCATTGTACTTGAGATAATGTGAACTACTCTATTTGTGATGGATACTTATCCACCACCCATCTCTCTCACCTGATATGCACCAACTACTCGACATCCTCAGTACAATCAGGTGCTCCTCACCATGACCTCCATCACACCTAATCCATAATTAATCTTCCGAACTCCTCTTGGTAATACATTAGATCACCCTCTTGTACCCTCTTATTCCTACTCTCCATATCTACCCTTCACCTCATAGCATAGGGTACATCCTAACCATCGAGTGTATGTGCCTCATGTAGCAAATCTATGGGTCACAAAATCAAATTATGATCCCAAGCCCACACCTGTAGTAGTGGACTCACATTGATGTTTGTCTGCTCTATCATCACCATATGTAGCACCCTAAAATTGGCACGGTTAAAACATTAGTAAAAATATAAAATATTAAAATTTGAATTTCAACCCCAAACTACCCGTTAAACCGCATTTTACCCGCTTTCCCCATTTTCCATGCCATTTTTAGGATTTTTTTTGACCGTTGGACGATATCGTCTCAGATTAGACGAAATCGTCCCCGATCTGACAAATTCGTCTGGAACAGAACGTCCAGACGATTTCGTCACAAAACCAAATTTTCATAATTAGATTCTATTTTAATAGCCTCTCCAACTCGGGCAGAAGCTTGTCTGCGCAGTTGGAGATTTCCTTGTTGGAGATCTCCCATATTGGGATGATCCCCAACCTCCCAAACCTCTTCCTAATCCTATATAAACTAGGATTTTTCTAGTTTATCCCCTTGATTCCCCCTGGTTGGTTGGCTGATTCTACCTGAACTCCCAACCCCTTATTTGATGGATTTCATTGCAGAGTTAGCTCCTTATTCCCCTCGCACTACTTTGCTTGCATTCGGTATTTTTACATTTTTATTGCAAGAACTCTACTGTTTTCAGTCGAAGCTAGCTTGGATCGTCTCGGATGATCTCGGATGATTACGGACGATCTCGTACGATTGGAGGTGATCCTGACTATAGTCTAGATTGGGGGCAGTCCGAGTTTAGACTTTGCATTTTTGTAGCTTTTTATGCATTTTTCATATCAGATATTTGCACTATTTTAAGTTATTATGTTTTATGCATCTTGGAGTTCACCTCATTTAGCACAATCGCATGATAAAGTTAAAATCAACCATTAAAACTACTGCATTTCCTTATTTTTTTTATTAGAATCTATTATTCAGGCATGTTTGCTATTATTTCTACCCTTATCCTTTGCTTTTGCACTTGCATATTTGGTATTTTGTATCTATTTTTATGATTGCAGGTTTTTGACGAATTTGTCTGACAAATTCATCAAATTTCAGATGATTTTGTCTAATTTTAGATGACCTTCTATGATTTGGGATGATTACGTATAAACTGAGATGATTTGAACTACTACAAGACTCAAAATCTCCATCAGACATCCGGGATCAGGTATGACACCTTCTAGTTAGCATATTCTTTGTTATTTGCATCCATTTCTATTTTTTGTATTCATTTAAATCAGCATTGGCATATAGAATAGTTTAGATTCATATCGGAAAAACCTAGGAGTTGAATGATTAAAGCACGAAATGAACACATCAAACACACTATCAACCTAGGAGTGGAAACTGCCATTCAAAATTTTCTTGGTGAACCCACCATCCGTCAAAAATTCACCCATATACACCTCCCCCAAGAGGCGAGACCTTCAAAGGGCCTCTCAGTTCGAGGTATTGTCCCATCCTTTTCCCATCCCCCTTCTGGGCGTAGATCCTATAGCTTGAAGGTAAGGATGCAAAAAATTTGGAGCGATACATTTTGGTGAACCCGACGTGAAGCAAAAAAAAAACCTTTTGAAAAAAAAAACCTTTCTAAAAATAAAAAATAAATAAAATAAAAAAACAAAATCATAATAAAAAAATCAAAACATTTTCTCTTTTAAGCATTATAGTAGGTATATAATTAAAATATATACCTCCCAAATCTGTTGCAAATATATCAGTATATATTTGCTAAAATTTAAGATTTAGACATAATGACTAAACTCAGGAATGGAAAACAAATTGAAGTAGAAGAAGATTGGTTAGGAAAAACCACAAATAAACCAGATGCCCTTCTTGAAGACCCAATTCAGGAAGAAGTAACCTTAAACCAACAAGAAGAAGAATTTGTGGACACAAATGAACAAAAATAAAATGATAGAGAGGAAGGATCCTCATCTCCTAAAATAACTCCAGAAGGAGCTGTTACTTTTGAGAACATGGACCATTTTTGGAAATTCCTCCATGATAATATGGGCACCCTTAATAGAGAAGTTTATATGGACAAAGATCAAATTAGTGACACTCAAGAAAGCCCTAGAAGATATATATCACACATGCACTAATCCTTTGTCCTTTGTTGATCAAGAGAGTGATCAAGTTGGACCATCCAATTTGGACATGGCTGCTATAATCCAAAACATGCAACAACAATAGGCTACCCAACCACCTAGAGTGCCTGTTACCAAGCCAAGGGTTATTCCCACACAAAAGAAACATTCATTCACTACTCTATTTTGCCAAGCTATTGGTCAATATACCTCAAATCAACAAAATCCTAAAACAAAACCAAATACCAATTTCCAACAATATGGGATACAACATAATGCTACAACAAATCTTCTTCATAATACTCTTCCTACCAACCATTTGCATAAGAACAATATAGCATCTAATCCTTATGTCCCACCCTCCTACGGTCATAAATCCCATACTCATGAACCACCAAACCAATATGGTGGATAAACTAGTAATTTGGAAGCCATGGTGAAATAGTTAGTCTCTCGCATGGACCAGATAGATCCCTACCATCCCTCATACAATTATCGAGAGATGTGTAGTCAACCTCTAGATCCTATAGTTGTAGCACAACCATATCCCAAACACTTTCCTATGCCTGTCCTACCTATATATAAAGGAACTGAAGATCCCATAGAGCATCTTCATATTTTTAGGATAGCCTGTCATGACATATCACATGATGACTTGCTATTACTAAAAATGTTCCCGAAGAGTTTAGGAGGGATGGCATTGGAGTGGTATTATCAACTACCTACTCATTATTTGAGAAATTTTGAAGAGATCACTGAGTCTTTTGTGCATCAATTTAGTGCCTATATCGAAAGGCATGTAACCATTAAAGGTTTGTACAACCTAAAACAAGACAAATATGAGTGTTTTGTTGACTTCTTAGCTCGATGGAGACAGTTGATAGGAAAATTACACTTTGTGTTACCTTATCGGGAAATGGATATTTTTATCAATAATTTACAAGAACAACTATCCTATGAATTATCAATTGCTACCTTGACCACCTTCAATCAAGCTATAGACTTAGCTCGAAGGGTGGAACATGCTCTCATTAGAAGAGGTCAGCTCAAAAAGAAAGATGATGAGAAAACATCCAGAAATCAATATAAAAATAAACAAGTTGTGGGTGACAGAGTCACTGATAGCAGAAACATTGCCAATGTTAACACTACAAAAACAACAGAGAAGTTCATATTGAAACCTCCTGATAAACCACCTCGAGAATTTACTAGGTTAAATCAACCTTTATCAACCATTCTCCCGTAGTTACTAGCATGAGGATTGATCCAATTACCGACTATCCGGGAACCTGATCCAACCATACCCGGATACAGAGCTGATTTACATTATGATTTCCATAGAGGACCTGGACATGCTACCAACTCTTGCAAAATATTAAAACATAAAATACAAGATTTAATTGATAACAATGAGATGGAGGTGCAAGCCTTCCAACATAAACAAAATCCTTCTAATAACACCCAAAAGAGTATTCCTCAAAGTCAGAATCAGAATGTCAATCAATCATTGGACATATTTCAACATCCTTTACCAAAACATGGTAAAGAGGTGGCCAATCAAATTGAGCATCATAATGTTCCTCCTCCTACCCGATATGTAGGAGCCATTAGTGGGCATTTACCTATTCACGATCTAGAAATATTTGACACAACCTTATCCATGGTTACGTATAGACACCTATATAATACTCAAACACCTGATCTTAGTGATGTAGAATCTGATACTGAAAGTGATATGGACATCACCTCAAATAAATCGAATAGTTCTAAAAATGAATCAGATCCTATTCAACCTATCACAGATTCTATGGTTCCGGAAGAACCATTTCCTAGAAGAGTTACTACTCGACCCTCCTCTCATCAGTTCCTTTCTAATGAAAAAGCCATAAACGCTAGACTGAGATCAATTCATCATCCTCAAAATAATATTGTAGGTACCATCGAAGTCGTTACCCGACAACAGGCTCAAAACTCTCAACAGGATCAAACTCAGAATGATGGATTAGCTCCATTTGTTTTGAAACATCCCAATAAAGGGAATCATATGCCTAATGTTCAACCTAAGCCTCCATATAATATTAATGAACAATTATCCAATACTAAAACTAGAATTTCCCTTTTGGACATTTTAAGATCTTCTCCTACCCATAGGGATGAATTAATGCTCACATTAAGCCAAATGATGGTACCACAAAATATTCAGCCTGAAGCCATGTCTAATACTATCATAACTCGAGAAGTCAATTGTATTGACTTTCGAGATAGAGATATACCACAACATAGTTTACATAAGGATAAACCTTTGTACATTACTGCCCTAATTAGGGATGTAGTCGTTAAACGCGTCCTGATTGATAATGGTTCATCTTTAAACATATGCACTTTTGACTTCTACCAAAGATTTGGCTTTAGAAGTGACGAAATGAAAAGAACTAATATGATCATAAAATCCTTTAATGACGAGACACAAGAAACGTGTGGAGTCATTACTATACCCTTGCAAGTTGGTCCGAGAAGACATGACCGTGTTTATTGTACATTGCCCAACATCATACAATATACTTTTGGGTCATCCTTGGATCAATGCAATGCGAGTGGTTCCATCCACTTTACATCAGTGTGTTAAATTCAAATTTAAAAACTAGTTGGTTACCATTCATGGTGATCCTAGACCCTTTGATATGTGTGCTTTGGCAGAACCGGTTGGAGTTCAATTTTTCCCTGCTCTGTCATCCACACATCCTAATTCTTATCATCTGCCCAAACATGTGAAACACACACCCATAACCTCATCTACTCCTTCAACTACATCTATACATATAGCTCAACCATCTTCTGAACAAACTACATTCGGACCTCTAAAAGATCCCAAAATTATGACCAATACTTCTTGTTTTACCCCTATAACTTCCATATCGATAGACTCATCCATCGATATCCCTATAACATCATCATCCACTACAGGAATTCTTTCCACATCAAAAGATCAAGGAAATGTTCCTTCTACCTCTTATGCTCTCACTGATGAGCTCTTACCTGATTTATCTAAAATTCTTATATCAGAAGAAACCAACACTGCCATGCAGACTTCCCTTCTTTTAAATAAATTCCCACCCTCTCCTCGTACCTTGGGCCTCCCACAGTCTATGGGAATTATATACCAAGTTAGGAGTTGTGCTTTCATTTATAAGGGATATGATTGGGGAAGAATCCCCATAAACATTAAGATACATTGTGATGGGTATGCTAGATGCTATTTTGCTAATGATTATCTTAAAGCTAAGCCCATAATGCTTAAATTGGGATTTAAAGGGAAAGGTTTGGGACCTTTCCAAAATGGTATGAAAGAACCTTTTGAGGTAGAATCGTGGCACCCTCTTCGTGGTGTGGGCCTATTTTCTAGTAAATGTCAGCCCTTTCCATTTGAGGATGATGACCATCTCGTATGTTATCAAGATTATCTAGATAAACAAGATTCTTTGTGTCTAAAGAATAATTCTTTTACCTGCAATATGCTATCCATAGCCTACCCTGAGATGATTTTTGAATCCAACGATGAGTTGGAAGGGGATATCTTCCATGATGTCTCCATTGAGGAATTGTTATATAATGAATTTTATTTTGATGGCTCTATTCCGAATATAGCCCAGCTTGAAACTATGACTTCTCAAGACGAATTATCCAAGTTAACCTTGGAAGAATTACAAGAATTAGGTGTTTCATCCACCCCACCTAATTTTGAGATATATTTACATCTAGAAGTTGAAAACGTTATAAAAATTAACATTGGAACCGAACATAACCCTCACATAATCAGAAAAACAAGATAAATACATTTCATTTCTTAAATACTATGAAGATGTATTTGCTTGGACATATGAAGACATGCCAGGTTTGGACCCTTCCATAGTTATGCATCATCTAGTAGTCCATCCGGATGCTAAACCTATTAAACAAAAACTTCAAAAAATGCATCCTAAAGTGGCCTTACTAGTCAAGAGAGAACTAGAAAAACTGTTGAAAGCCATTTTTATACAAGCCATTGATTATGCTAAATGGATCTCAAATGTAGTTCCATTAACTAAGAAAGAAGCCACTAAAGTTAGGGTTTGCACTGATTTCAGAAACATTTATGCTGCATGCCCTAAAGACGATTTTCCTCTTCCCAACATGGATCAAATCATTGACTTTACTGCTGGAAGTGGAATGATATCCTTAATGGATGGATTTTCTGGTTATAATCAGATTAGGATAGCTCCTGAAGATCAGGCCAAAACAACCTTTATTACCCCTTGGGGAACCTTTTGTTGGAAAGTGATGCCATTTGGTTTAAAGAACGTAGGCGCAACCTATCAACGAGCCATGACTTATATCTTTCACGATATGATGCATGATATTCTACATGATTATGTAGATGATATTATAGCTCGTTCTATCAAAGAAGATGATCATTTAAATGACTTAAGGAAAATATTTGATTGGTTAAGGGAATATCTTATCCGACTAAATCTAGCTAAATGCATATTCGAAGTTAAGTCCGGTAAATTATTAGGGGTTATCGTTTCTTTACATGGCATTGAAATTGACCCTCTCAAGATCACGACTATCATAGATATGCCCGCACCCACCAATATATCAGAATTACGAAGTTTACAAGGTAAGCTTCAAGCTATTCGCCACTTTATTGATAATTTGGTAGACAAAACTGGACCCTTTCTTAAACTTCTTAAGAAATATCTCTTTCCATTGGGACAAAGAATGCCAAGAAGCATTTGAACTCCTTAAGCAATATCTCCTCAAACCACCAGTGCTTTCCCCACCTAGATCTGATCGTCCTTTTATATTGTACATTTATGCTTCTAATTTTGCCTTAGGGGCTATGTTAGCTCAGCTTGACGATGAGAAGAAAGAACATGCTAATTATTACATTAGCAGAACCTTAATCAGTTATGAAACTCGCTATACCATATTAGAGAAGTTATGTCTTGCAGTCATATTTTCTACACAAAAACTACGACATTATATGCTTAGTTAGAAAATGTATGTTATTGCCAAATTTGACCCTTTGCGATATCTCATGAGTCAACCATATTTATCTGGTTGCACAGCCAAGTGGGTTCTTACACTAAGAAAATTTGAACTCACCTTCATAGGACAAAAGTCTGTTAAAGGTCAAATCATAGCAGATCAATTAGCTGCTGCACCTTTAGAATCTACTCATCCCCTCATCATTGAGTTTCTTGATGAATGCCTTAAACTAGAGGCAAACCATTCAGAGCAATGGTCCCTATACTTTGACGGAGCCCGATGCATGAGTGGGGCTGGTGCGGGTATTATTTTAATATCTCTGCAAAAACATCTTATACCTCTGTCCTTCAAATTAACATTTGCTTGCACCAATAACACTGCTGAATATGAAGCTCTTATCCTTGGATTACGAGCTACCTTGGCATTAAAAATTAAAATTTTATTGGTTTTTGGTGACTCCCAACTTGTCATAAACCAAATCAATGATGTTTTTCAGACCAGAGATGATAAATTACGCCCATATAAAGCATATGTTTTGTAGTTATTATCCTTGTTTTATAAAGTTACTTTGGAAGCTATTCCTTGAACTAGCAATCGTGCAGCTGACGCTATGGCTGCAGCTGCATCTCTTCTACCCTTGGAGTTAGACGATGAATATGCTACCATATTTATTTGTCGACTCCAAGAACCCGCTTCAAGAAAATCATGCTTAGAACCTTTGGATGTGTTTCTCATCAACGAAACAACTCCTGAACCATGGTATACTGATGTATTTAATTTTTTACAGAAAGGAACCTTCCTTGATGGTTGTACTAGCAACCAGCGTAGGTTATTACGTAGACAAGCAAGTCGCTTTATGATTATTGGTAATACCTTATACAGAAGATCTTTTGAAGGCATCTTACTAAGATGTTTGAATCTAGAGGAATCTAGATTAGCTTTGAATGAAGCCCATAATGGATCTTGTGGGGGACATTTTAGTGGTAACACCATTGCTAAGAAAATCCTTCGAATAGGATATTTTTAGCCTACCATGGAAAATGATGCACAGAATTATGTGCGACATTGCGACAAGTGCTAGAAACACGTTGACCTTGTCCATGCGCCTGCACAAGAGCTGCAGGCTATTTCATCTCCTTGGCCCTTTTCAAAATGGGGCCTAGACATCATTGGAAAAATCAACCCTATGTCATCCGATGGACACAAATTCATCATAACCACCACTGAGTATTTCATGAAGTAGGTTGAACCTATGCCATTAACTTCTTGCACTGGAACACAAGTTTCCAAGTTCATTTTTAATCAAATTATTTGTAGGTTTGGAATTCTTGCCAATCTCATTTTCGATAATGGAACTTGTTTCAAAAATAAAGATGTCAATAAATTATGTCAAAAATATAAAATTCAACATCGCTGGTCCACTCCCTATTATCCTCAGGGTAATGGTCAAGCAGAAGCATCTAATAAAACCTTAATCAAAATTCTCAAAAAATTGGTCAATAAAATCGATTGAGATTGGCACATTCAGTTATATCCTGCTTTGTGGGACTATCAAACTAGTGTTCAAACTCCCACTGAAACTTCACATTTTGTCTTAGTTTATGGTGTTGAAGCCGTTTTTCCCTTTGAATTAGAAGTTCCTTCTTTAGCTCTACTACTTCAAGATACTAAAGTAGGGGATGAATATCGTGCTGGCAGATTTAGTCAGCTAGAACTTCTAGATGAAAAGCACATCAATGCTTTGGAGCATCTTCGTACCTACCAAAAAAAGCTTAAGAGAGCATATCTTAAGAAAGTTCATCCTCGATCTTTTGAGATCGGTGACCTTGTCTTAAAAGAAAATAAAAAAAATACTAATGCAACTAAAAACCTTAAAGGTAAATTCGAGCCCAACTGGCTTGGACCATATGTCATCACTGCTAAGTTTGGATTAGGAGCATACAAATTATCTACCTTAGATGGTAAAGAACTTAAATAACCTATGAACATTATACATCTCAAACGCTACTATGCATAAAACATTGGGGCATTTCATCATTTGTATATACTGTATTTTGCATATTGTTTCATTTTTAGCCAGTTCTATCAAAATATTTTTCAAAGAATAGTAATAGTATTTCTTCTTGCAATTCATCAATTAAAATCAAATACAAAAACATCAAAATCATCAAAATCTTCAAAAACATCTTTTCATACTTGTCAATTCTTGGAGTTTGCAGTTATATTTTCAATTATTTTGGATAAATGAGCATTTATTTGGAATCCCACACTTTCACACTCACATGAATAAATATCTTGATTTTATTTTGTATGATTATTAATCTCTCTTATATCAAAGTCCACATTGGCATTAAATAAAATTTTGAGCATAGAGAACTGATCTTGTTATTTACTTGAACTAAGTATATCTTTTCACATTAAAATGATTTCATTGCAAATTCAATATGATGCTACATAGTAGAAGTGGTTTCTTGAGTGAAAAGTTTCCCCTGCTATCCTATCATGCACATGGTCTAGAATCTTTGAGAATTGACAAAAGGACAAGCTCACCCCTACCCAGAATAAAATTCCCTTGCTCTACAGCTATGTATCCCTAGCATAGGAAGGAAAATAAAAGTTCAAGAAAAAGAGAAAAATAAAAAGGTTATTTTGTATCATCACAGCAATATTTCAGTATTTTCTCCAATATCAAGCAAAAATCCAAAAGTAAAAAATACAAAAAAAAACAAAAAAGAGCAAAAAAGAAAAGCAAAAGCAAAAGCAAAATGCAATAAAATCCTTTCCCTACCCCTTGAAAAGAAAATAAGGGTGAATGAGCTTGAATCCCTGGAATTCTCAATTATTTGAAAACTGTGAGGTAAGCCCCATAACAGGTGGTTTGTGCCCAACCCGCTTGGCCTTGGGTAATCCCTAGCGTGGTGATATGTCTGTCACATTAGCGACCTTATTTTTTACAGAGCTCTTTCAGCTTATGGATTAGCTAGCTCTTGATAACCTAACTTACATAGTAGTCTGGTACGGTTACATGCATATAAATCATGGTCAACGAACATTCATTTGGTTACGGCAAATTACTTGTATCAAATTATCTTGCTCAAAATTGGTGAATGAACAATACAATCGCACACACATTTGTATTTGAGAGATTTTGTATCATTATGATAAATCAAGATCGGTAATGAAGTCACATTTGCACATGAGGATTCCTTATAAATCTACATTTCTCTTTGAGATAATTTAAAATATTTTTGTAACTCTTTTAGGAATAATTTTATCCTTTTATTTCAGAACTTTTTGTTTGTATAAAAGCAATTACATACAGCTTCTCACAAAATCTTAATATATATATATATATATATTTTCAAACAAAATTTTCATATTATTATTTTTCTATTTATCAAAGGTCAAAAATTCATCTTGCAATAAAACCAACAATCTATTTTCTTCTTTGGATTTCATGATGATGGTATAAGTCTATACCTATAATTCTATGCCTAGCGTAAACCATTGTTCTAATTTTATTTTCCATTTATTTTAAAACCAAATTCATCAAAACATATGACTTGCATCATTATGTTACACAATTATGCTTTACCAACGAACGAACACCTATTCTATTTCATGTCATTATGTTCAAATTCAATTTTACAACCATGGTATAAATTCTAAGGAATTGTTCAAAATATTATCACACTTAGGAATTTATGCCTAGCAAAATTATATTTCTTTTCGTATCTCATGCATACTATTTCTGTAAATCTGAAAACAAATAATCAAACCATCATTATCTCCATCATTACAACACAAAGTCTTAAGACAGTCTCTTAAGCACTCTTTTACTTTTAAACAATATTTCTATACTGGGATTAGCTTGACGGCCGAGTGAGCAGCGACTCCATGAAATGGTCTATAACAGCGACAATGTCCTTTGAAATTATTGTTAGAAGTCTCTTTTTTTTTTTTTTATCAAATCACACCACCACAACCAATTGTTTACATCGGATTATTCCATTTAAAATCTTATAGCATGACATCATATTATAATATTTCAAAACGACATAATTACATGAATCCTCAATCAAATAAGAAAACAATTCAAAACATTAAAGCATCATAAAAACATATGAACAATTCATATCATCAGAAACAATATCATATATATATCCAAAAATTATATACATCATATCAAAACTGGATTGGTATGCCACAGTCTATACCCTGGCATACTCAATCCTCTCAAACAATCTCTACAAAATTTATAGTCCATAGACACCTAGCCTCAAGAAGCCCTCGAGTTCTCAGCCTCATCTCCTCCCCCACCTTGACATGGAGGAGGTGGTCCCATAGAGGTCCAGGATGTATCTCGGGTCCTCATCGTCGATCGGGAGGATGTCCTCACTGATCCCAGCCTGATTGGTTATGCAATGTTGGCTGGCAGCTATACCCTTTGGCCCTCTGGAACTAGCTGGAAGTATACCTCCTGGTAGAATGTGGTCTGCATCATAGACCGCACTAGCTCATCCCTGCTCGCCCCTTCGCTCTATGCCCTGAGCCGTGTAGTCTCATCTTGTAGTGTCCGTACCTACATCCTCAGCTGAGTGGTATTGTCCTACAGTGATTGCACCTGAGCTCGAAGGTGGGCAGCCTTAGCCTGGAGAGCCTCCATCTCGTTGCTCTCCCCTACATCCACACCCTTACCCTTATCGGGTGATGGTGGTCTCTCCCCCTGCTACGAAGGGAGTCTCTCCTCCCTCCGCCCTGTCTCCCATAGCCTCTGTAGAGCCTGTGCCATCCTTTGGCATCTCTCCTATGAGATCCACCACTGCTCTCTCCCCCCATGACCCCGTGCTGCCTCAATAGCAGCATGCCATCACCTCCCCATCTGGCACATTGCAGCGTGCACTGGACCCTGCGCCCTCATCATCCGAGGAGGGTGGATGCCTACATACCAGGCATCGTACCCATCTGTGACCTTGATGTCATCACCATCCATTGGTTGGATGGGGGCATCATCCACATCCTGACTCTAGAATCACTACATATCTGGAGCCTCGCTTAGCATAGTACTATCCCAAATAGTCCAAGAGTACTCGTAATCCCCGAGAGAAGGGATCCCCTACTATAGACCGAACTGCCATAGTACCCGGTCATAGCGGTGGAGCTCTACCTCTCCCCGCTCCATCCTCAACCAGTAGACTCGCCTAATGCGATCCAGCTCCTGCCCATCCTCTGCACACCCGGGGTGCTCTCACCATGGCATCCAAGTGATCTGGTCTAGGATGAGGTCGTCCAGCAACCTCTAAGATATCAACAGATCTATCCACCGCTATGACCCTCTCTATAGCAACCACTAGAAAACCTGGGGCCTCTCCCGGTCAACCCCTGTCAGTGGGAGCCCTATAGGCCTCTGCACTGCAATGTGCTCCCAGCACCAAACCTGCAATAGTGATGTCAAAACCAGACATCGACCTCCCTTGTATATGACCCCATATAGGATCCTATACAAGCGGCAAAGAAAAAAGTTGCCCCATTCAAATCTATACCCATGGTCTCTCATGTCGTAGACTATGTCTGAGAGCACCCACGGTAGTCTGCATCCACTCTGGTGGCACAACAGTAAGCCACCGATAACTCCTGCCAAAACCTGAGTCAACCTAGATTCCCTAGGCATCTGTCGTAGCGACTTGATGTTCAATTCACCCTTCTCCAGGGTGAAGCTCGGGTCTTCAGTGAGCCTCATCATCGCCTGGCCCTAATTTGCTACAGGCATCATCAACCATCCTTTTATGGGGATCCTCATGATCCTCCATACGTCCTCTAGAGTGGGAGTCATCTCTCTTGTCGGTAACCGGAAGCAGGATGACCCCGGATACCACCTCTCTACTAAGGCTGTCAGTAGCCCCATGTCAGTCAACACTTGTGGCATCTCTGCCACATGCTGTAGACCGACCAATCCAAGTTAGTCATGCTCTGCCTGGTCAAGCACGGCTATGTCATCTCTTAACCCATCGTATTTCCATTCTCGGCTCTTTAGTAATCCCTTCTACAAAACAAACAATAAACAACAAAATCATTAATAAACCAATCATTAACATCAAATTAAACAACTTAAAATCAAGTTCAAAATGATATCGTCCACCATTGGATGATATCGTCCCCAATTGGGCAAAATCATCTTTTATGAGGACGAAATTGTCTCCTATTTCACAACTTGGGAATCACCCCTTGTTGGACAAAATCGCCCCTAATTCATCGATTTTGCCGTCAGACAAAATCGACGATCTAGGGATGATTTCGATGAAATCGAGATGATTTTGTCCCGATGACGTCGACGGCCTAAAAACGGCCGCGATGCCCCAAACAATCAAATTTAAATAAAAAAATTGCACAAAGTTAAATTAAACCTAATCTACTAGGATTAGATCCTTACCCGTAGCCCGTGTCGGACCTCTATCGCTCTGTGCGTTGTCTCCACCATTTTTCTCTCTACAGAGCTTTGGAACAGTAAAAGAGAATAGTAAAAATGAATTAGGGTTTTCCCTATTTTCTTTAATTTATTTATTTAAAAAAAAAAAAAATCAGCATTTTAAATTTTTCTTTTCCGCGTTTTTACCTCAAACGTTCGATTTGGGTAAAAACATGGAGGGGGCAACATAGTCAGCATTCATACGATTCGACCAAGAATCGTCGTCTAAAAAATTGAGTACATTTTTGCTTTCTTGTAAAATGGGAAAAACTCGTCTTTAACGCATTTTCTTCGGAAAAATCGCTAAAGAGGGGGCAAAATGTAGCACCCTAAAATTGGCACGGTTAAAACATTAGTAAAAAGATAAAATATTAAAATTTGAATTTCAACCCCAAACTGCCCGTTAAACCGCCTTTTACCCGCTTTCCTCGTTTTCCATGCCATTTTTAGGATTTTTTTTGACCGTTGGACGATATCATCTCAGATTAGATGAAATCATCCCCGATCTGACGAATTCATCTGGAATAGAACGTCTAGACGATTTCGTCCCAAAACCAAATTTTCATAATTAGCTTCTGTTTCAACAGCCTCTCCAACTCGGGCAAAAGCGTGTCTACACAGTTGGAGATTTCCCTGTTGGAGATCTCCCATATTGGGATGATCCCCAACCTCCCAAACCTCTTCCTAATCCTATATAAACTAGGATTTTTCTAGTTTATCCCCCTGATTCCCACTGGTTGGTTGGTTGATTCTCCCTGAACTCCCAACCCCTTAGTTGACGGATTTCATTGCAGAGTTAGCTCCTTATTCCCCTCGCACTACTTTGCTTGCATTCGATATTTTTACATTTTTATTGCAGGAACTCTACTGTTTTCAGTTGAAGCTAGCTTGGATCATCTCGGACGATCTCAGACGATTGCGAACGATCTCGTACGATCGGAGGTGATCCTAACTGTAGTCCATATTAGGGGTAGTCCGAGTTTAGAGTTTGCATTTTCATAGCTTTTTATGCATTTTTCATATCAGATCTCTGCACTATTTTAAGTTATTATGTTTTATGCATCTTGGAGTTCACCTCATTTAGCACAATTGCATGATAAAGTTAAAATCAACCATTAAAACTACTGCATTTCCTTATTTTTTTTATTAGAATCTATTATTCAGGCATGTTTGCTGTTATTTCTACCCTTATCCTTTGCTTCTGCACTTGCATATTTGGTATTTTGTATTTGTTTTTGTGATTGTAGGTTTCTGATGAATTCGTTAGATTTCAAATGATTATGTCTGATTTCAGATGACCTTCTATGATTTGGGACGATTACGTATAAACTGAGACGATCTGAACTGCTACAAGACTCAGAATCTCCATCAGACATCCGGGATCAGGTATGACACCTTCTAGTTAGCATATTCTCTGTTATTTGCATCCATTTTTGTTTTTTGTATTCATTTAAATCAGCATTGGCATATAGAATAGTTTAGATTCATATCAGCCAAACCTAGGAGTTGAATGATTAAAGCACAAAATGAACACATCAAACACACTATCAACCTAGGCATGGAAACTGCCATTCAAAAGTTTCCTGGTGAACCCACCATCCATCGAAAATTCACCCTTATACACCTCCTCCGAGAGGCGGTACCTTCAAAGGGCATCTCAGTCCGAGGTATTGTCCCATCCTTTTCCCATCCCCCTTTCGGGTGCGGATCCTATAGCCTAAAGGTAAGGATGCAAAAAATTTGGAGCGATACAGCATCACATGAAGCTCTCTGTACACCTGTGCTAGCAATGTGGGTGCCCATGCATATACTATCCTTTGCTCTACCATGTTGTATAAAATACCCATCATATTCTAGGGGATTCTAACCCCTAAAGTATTTGGAAGTGCATGACTCGCTATCAGTAACATCGCCATTGTGTGACAATTTGACATAAAATTCTTTTGCCAATACTTCACATAATCCACACTAGCCTTACCATCCACCCACTACCATCGATACCCAAAAACCCTCTCCAAAATACTATCCCGCAAATCCTTATCCATCATCATCACTATGATACCCTCTATTGATAGTCGATTGATACGATAGATGTCATCTAGGGTCACTGCCATCTCCCTTGTAGGTAAATGAAAGGTATTCCTATCCGGATCCCACCTCTCACAAAGCGTAGAAATATATGTGTGGTTCACATGAATCTCGTACATCTCCCACACACCATATAGTCCTACTACTCGCAACCACTCCCCATCCTCATCCCACCATACATTTTGTAAAGCCTTCCTGCACTTCCACAACTAATGTCGTACAAATATCTTCTTCACCTAGCACAAAATACACATCACAATTCATTAATCCTGTACATACAGTCAATCAATTTATTTTGCTTTTACATGTACATATACATGATCTAAAAAAATGCTTTCACATGACCCCTTGCAAACCTCCCAATTGCAAGAATTTTTTTGCATGCGCATTCACCCACCCATCCCCATCCCATGCATATCATTCACACGTGCGAAAATGACAAAAACATGCCAAAAATTTTGAAACCCTCCCCACACATACACGCAAAATGAGGTGGTCAAAACAAGGTCAAATCAGTCAAACAAAACCAAATCTAGACACCCATTTGGCTTCTTAGGAGCCCCCACTTGTCACTTTTCACATGCATTCAATATTCACACACCATTTCACACATCACATCAAACACACACTTTTCCACAAGCAAAATCATCACATGCAAAAACAAAAACCATATTGGGATACCCATTTGCTCCTTTTTACACAAAGTGCACGTACTTTACCCATCCTATACATACACATTAGATCTATGATATTTTAAGTGAAATTCCACATTCTTTTTATCATAAGCAAGCACACATTAATCGAGAGAGAATAAACTGCTTACCTCCCATGTTACCATCCCCGTGCTTGTACTTACCGATGCACTCACCATACCGTATCACCCAATCCATAATCTGGTAGCACTCTGTTCCATTTTTATTCTCTCCCACCACTCCTCTACCATATTTTATGCAAAAATAATGTCAAGACATATTTTTACACCATTTAAACCCCATTGGTGTCGATTTGCACCTCACACGTGTGAACCAACAGGTTCACACGACCCTATGCGAACCACCCCAGTTTGCATGATCCCATGCAAACCTATCCTTCCTAGTCAAATTTCTCACACCTACATCTAATTACCCTGGTATTTCCCCTAATTCCTCTATTTTGCTGATTTTCATGCAAATTTTTCTTTTTTCTTCTTAATCATCATCAACCGTTTCATCGCCGATTTTCATCTCCTCCATCACCAATTCATCGCTTGAGGGGGTAGTCATCCAAAAAAAATAAAAAAGCTACTTTGCACATGATCAAACAACCAAAAATCCAATCACAAATTCAACATTTGCCTAAGAAATTTTTTGTTAACGATTATCTCAAGACTAAAATCCTAATCCAAAAACCAATAAATGTTTGATAAATCTCAAAATGCCTTTGCCTATAGACACCTCATGGATCCCAATATTCATAGTGGTAGTCATAAGACCACTTGTGAATGAAGCTCTTGAAAGTTCTACCCTATGAATACAACGATTTATCAAGTATTGTCAAAATGAGCTCATCAATCAATCAAAAGCAAAAATTAGCAAAGGCATTTATTTCGTCCAAATTGAAACATCTCCAGTTGATCACAATGCAATGCAATCTTACATATTACTTCAAAAGTAATCCATCATAAACCATTTTTATCAATGTGTCTCTCTCACAATGATCCATAAATCATCAATTGCAAACTCTTTTCCTTCCAAATCATTCCATCAATTCACATAATCAAATTTTGTACTAAAATGTGTTTCATACAATCCAGTACAAAAGGGGTAAAATGTAGATACCCAAAAGTCACACATTTTTCCTCTCCCCATATCGATGGTCAATCAATTTACAAAAATCCTAAAAGATTGCATAAATTATCTAAAAATACTATTCATTCATTAAATTCACTATTAATCATCCTTAGCCCCTTTGGGCTAGCTAAGCCCCTTTCTATGCTTAATCTTGGGTCCTCATGCAACCTCCTTCCCAACTCAACTACGGTCGAATTCTCCACCATTGTCAAAAAGCACTTTATGCTCAAATATCAATAATTTTGGTCAAAGTATGCTTTATGGCTAATCACATACTTAATTATATCTAATCTTGATTTAAGCCAAGCCTGCCACCTCACCTAGTCTACCTTGACTAGCCTAGCCTTCCACTTCACCTAGTCTACCTTGACTAGCCTAGCCTTCCACCTCACCTATTCTAGCCTATCCTAGCCTTACCACCTCTCACCCAGATATTTCTCCACCCCACATTCCCCTGGGTCATAAATGAAAGATGGAGACTTTTGCACATAAAAGAAAAATTTTAAATGAGAGATATTTCCAAAAATGTGTTCATTAATGCCAAATGGATATTTTTAGCAAAGTCATCATTATTTGTGGATGGGTGATGGATTCTCTCACCCAATATCATTTATAAATAGGGACACCTCAGGGGACACCTCTTAGGTGGACACCTCACCACTGACACATCACAGGGGACATCTCATCCCCTATCTCTCACATTGACCAAGTCTATAAATAGGTGGTCTTTTTTACCATTTCACAATAACCAACTTTTGATTACTGAAACTCTACCAAAATCACTACAACCATTACATCCATCCTGCATCCATTACATAGCCATTGTATATACATCATAATTTTTTTTATCGCTTTCATGATACTTTATTGTGATTGAGACAGGTCAATAACCTCACAACAAGTGTACTTTTTGAAGGTGACCCGTATAAAAATAAAAAAGTAGCTGCTCCAGGACAACCAAGAAATTCATCTTGTAGATTCCATCCGATAAAGACAGGTTCACATGACCCCATGCGAACCTCCTAGTTCACAATAGATTTGCATGACCCCGTGTGAACCTATACTACAGACACTAGAATCACCAAATAAGGTAAGTATGGGCTAGTTTAGTACTTTTATGCTATTTTTAGTAGTTATTTTCATGTTTTAAGCTTGTTTAAGAGTCTTTTTGTCTTCATAACCATGAGGTTTGACTGAGGAAGACCCCTTAATGCACTAATAATATTTTGCAAGTTTAATAGGTTCAAAAGGTACAAAGAACACATCCAACCAGTGGTGGCACACGAGCAAGAAGCCCACCTACACTAAGGAACACAAATTAGACAAATTGTGATGCCTTTGCTCTCACATCTAAAAGGGCTTCCCTAGAGAAGACCCCATTATAGCCCTCAGGGCAAACTCTATAAAAGGATATCAATTTGTAACATTTTTTATCAGTTTAATAGCAAAAAGTAGTGAATCCTATGATTTTGAATGAGAATTATAGTGTCTTTTTTGTTGCTTTTAGTATAAATAATAGTTTATTGTAAGACATTAGAAATTGTTTGCTTGTGCCTAGTATTTTATCTTGTGTGTAATTCCTCTCAATTTTCTTCTATGTATTTCTTCTATGTATAGTCTAGACCTGAACCTTGAGTCGTTTTGTTAGCAAAAAGTGAGCCTCTTTTAATCTGGCATCCGTGTAAAGAAGATCGATGACACTCATACACACATATGTGTGTGTATGAAGTTGTGTCTAATTTTTCTCTACCCTAATTATTTTGTGTATATGTTTTGTGCATGAATGCTTGTGTTAAATAAAAATTATGTTCAACTTTTTAATTGTTAGAAGAAGATGAATCTATTCATTACAATTCATTTTTACATGGAAAAAACTTTTGATCTTGGCACATTGTCCCTATTAGGTTAGGTTTTATTTTTTGCAATTTCTCTTCCTTTTCCTTTGATATATGCAAGTAGTTAGGAAATCATGTGCTATAAATCACATTAAAATAGGAACTAATCTTAGTAAAAATATTGGAGGTTTCTCTACAAGTGCATCCCTAACTTGTAGAGCTTCCTGACTATGTTGCTATTGTAGATTAAAGATACAACGCCAAATAGAAATAAAGAAATCACAATAAAGGAATGCATAAAAGTTGTACAAAATGAATGATTTTTATTAATCAATGGAGTTTAGAAACTCCTTTTAAGTACAACAGGGCCTGTAACCTTTTTTGTGATACAAAGTTACAATTTATGCTAGGGTTCTCCGAAACCCTAGGCGGCACAATGTGGTGGCGTCTCCGAAGAATGTATCCTTAACCTCAACAAAATGAGTGGGCTTCGTTGTATCCTTTGGCTCGGACCACTCCAGCTTAAGCAGCTGCTATCAACAAATCAGATCTACCACTGGAATCCTGCACACATTAAAATTATCAGAGTTAGAAACTAATAAGAGGGCTCCACTGTGTGAGCCCTCAAAAACAGTCTAAAACCCTAGATTTATGAAATAAAAATAAACAGAATGCAGAATTCAACAACAGATTAATACATAAAGAAAGATTACTTGCTTTAGACGAATCTATACCTTTTTCTATTAACACGGCGAGACCAGGCGACGACGATGGATGCGGCGAAAGGGTTTAGTTCAGACTTAGGGCCGTAGAAGACTCAGAAGACTCAGGATTAACAGCAATAGCCAACTCCAGACTTAGATAGGGAAGATAAGTAGGTTTAGCCAAAGAGATAGATAGATAGGGTTTGAGCCATCAAGGTGACTCAATTTATAATCTACTCTTAGGGCACACTTTAGGGTTTTAACGACACTTTGAACGTGTGGCTAAGATTAAAGTGGATCCAAGGGTAGAGAATAAATCTAGGTTGTGAAACGGATTAAGATGGATGGACGAATGAGATTAAATGAAGGATGGACGGCTCAGATTAAATCACTTAAACTTTATTTATATATATATTAAAATATATTAAAATATTAAAATATATATATATATAAATATTAATTTAAATAAATTTGGGGATGAAAAATGGCGAGAAAAGTGAAATTGGGCCAAATAATGGTGGGAAAGTGTGGATTTGGGCCAAATAATGGCAGGAAGGATGGATGACTGACACGTGGCTGGCAGGAAGGTATAGATGACTTACAAGTGGCTAGATTTTGGTGTCTACAGATGCCCCTTTTTGAGCTGCTTTGTGTGAAGACACAATGTAGCATAAAAAATTAAGACACCTAAAAAGCTGGATCAGATGCAACTCTCTCTCAAGACTAAAGCACAACTTTGAAGACCAAAGAATAAAAGAATATTTAAATTTTTTTAGCTTACCCCCTCAATTGGCGAGCAAGAATGGTTCTCACAAGCCAATTGGAAGAAATTCAAAAGATAATGAACCGTTTTTGCCCCAATGGTGAAAAAAAAAAGGGTTGGTGCATGCACCATCTGTTTATGTCCCAACAGAAAAGGGGTTGGTGTACAAACCAGAAAAGAATATGATTGAAGACGATATGAGTGATGTGAAAGATGGACCATTTTCTGCCCCAACGGTTATAAAGGGATTTTTGCCAAACTGTAAATTCCATGATCATGTAAGATGAATTCCACTATAGGAAAATTAGAAATTGATAACGGATGCCCCAAATCCTGTGTGTGAATCCATACTATTGATGAAATTGCCTTGTTGGCGCCATTGATATGCAGAGATGAAAGATGCATGAAAGAGTCCAGAACTCAGAGATGCTCCTAGTGACTGTATGGATAATTCCTCGGGTCGGAACCAATCAACCTAGGTAGCCACAATCTCTAGCAAGACTTAAAATAATGACGATATGAAAGATTTTCCATGTTTATGGCCCCATGAACTAGGCCATCAATGACAACTGTTGAGCAAATTAATCTTGGTATGAGGTCACTTGAAAAGTAGAATACCCAAAATTGATTTCCAATTTTCAAACAGTGAAATAATTGATGATGATAAATGGTAAGTGTCCTTATGGTGGTTTAATCCTCTTACCGAATTGCATGGATACAAATCGCTGCAATCGCCGAGGTGATAGAATATACCACTAGATACGAGGTTTACTTTAATTTGATTTGGCAAAAATATGCATGATGAAAGAAGAATGAATGAAATTGACGATAGATCAGAAGAATTGATGAATGTGGTTAATTTTGTGAAGGTTTTGAATATTTTTAACTCAATTTGTAAAACAATGATGAATGATGCACTTTTTGAGAGAAATGACAAAATTTGTGTCCAAAACTGTTGTAACCTTCACAAAATGTTTTATTATGATAAGAAGAATGGATGAATGCAATTTGATGAAATTTGGAGGAGGTAAGCTTCAATTTTGTAAGTTTTGTTCCTTTATTCAGTTGTGCATTCGAGCTTAAGAGAAGTGCGTCTGAGGGAGTGGAGTGAAAGGTTGTGTGGGAGAGTGAAGCACGCGGGAGCTATGGCGGATATGGGAGCGGACGCGCTAGTGCATCCAGGTGAGGTATTTGTTCATTTAAGCGAGTACTTATTATGTGTTTTTTTTTTTTTTTCGGAAAAATTTGTAACAAATTTTTGTTTTGTTGTTTTGCAGCTTAGGGTGTTAGAGGCACGACACCGATTCTCCCCTATCATTCCGGGGATGAGGAGGTCGTTGTCCCAGGAAGACTGGGAGATATTGGAGGCACTAGGTCTAGGGCTCCTACTAGGTCTCAGGGGTCCTCTTTTGATGGTTAGCTTAGTGCTTAGATGCACTCTTTATGAGCCTTGGTGCTCTATTGTATATTGTAGCCTTTTGGCATTCATTGTACGGTTTGTCCTTTATACATATATATATAAACATGGCTTTTTATTTATTTGGTGTTTTACTCTCTTTTGTGTGAATGCTTATGTTTTTGTGATGCATGTTTTTATATGTTTTAATGTTTTTGATGCATATGTGATGGAATGGAATGCAAACTTATAGATGATTAATGCGAGACTAAGTAGATGAAATATGCACTAAGAAGCACTCATACTTTTAGATAGTTAGATTTAGCGAATTGTTATCATAATTGTTTAATCAGGGGCACCGAACTTGGTGGCTTGTGAATGGATGACGTATGGAATGACATGAATATGGAAGAAGATATGGAGGGTGATATGGAGGTTGATATGGAAGAATGTTTTACAAAGACTCAAACATGCTAGTGGTATCAAACAAACTTACTAACACTGCCTAATTCAACTAGGACCAAATGTGTGTGCATGCGAGTTCATTAACCAAATCCGAAGCATGGTAGTGACTCTAGGCAATCAAAAACCTGTGTGTGTGCAAGTGTGTTCATTAACCTCATCTTGCATAAATTAGGTAACCCTGTTATGGAGAAGACCCCAAATCTAGTTCGTCCGTATGAGCATTCAGAGGTCTCTTTTTGAGGAGAGACATGTCGCCACGCAATGAGTATACTCCACTGCCAGTCAAGCGTCTATAGCCCCAATGAAGGTTAACTCCATAGTCCATGTTGTTTTTGACCTTTGTAAACCTTTGGGATGACTACCTATCCGTTTGACTGGACAAGAAGTACGATCCTTACAACTTATTTGGGATCAGTGGTGTGTGAAAAATGTTCATTTCCTTAGAGCTTTGGGGAATCGGATTCTCAACCGAAGTATGATGAGAATTTTACCCTATCCTTACTACTCTGTTTATATTTATATTTTGTGATTACTTGTGATAGTGGTAAGAACCACTGTTTTATGGACTATGTTTGCATGATAGGACAAACGAGGATTACCCTTTTCACTTCAAGGCACAACCCAAGGATGGTGTTATCTCTCTTTGACACAAGATGTTTTTAAGATGTGAAAATGTGATAGGTTCAAGACCGCTTTTGAAATCATTTCCCAATACTCAAGATTTTATTTAGTGTAATTTGTGATATGGCCCTAGAGAACTTTGACATGCATTTCGAAGTTTGCTTAAAACACTAGGAATGGCTGAGTGACTGAAAACATTTTGGCAATGTAAATATGTGCAAATGGAAAATGGGTGTACGAATGACAATTCAGTTTGATGTATTTTATGAAGGTGCCCCTGATTAAGGCAACATGATTTTTGCTTGACCAAATTTTATATCCAAAAGATAGAATGGTCTCTAACATGATATGCAACTATGGCTAAAAATGAAATGTTATGGTTTTCAATGAGATGTATGCACATGAAATGCAATGTTTTTGAATGAGATGTATGCAACTAACAATGAAATGCAAATTCTTTTTATTTTTTTTGTTTTTTATTTTTTTTTTTTTTTTTTTTTTTTTTGTTGTACAAGCCATGTATATACGTACATATAAAATTCAAACTATGCGTAGAATGCCCTCAAGTGTATAACATTAAGTGGTTCGGGTTCTTCCTCTCCCTCTAAATCGACAAGTCTATAAGTTCCATTACCCACTCTTTCGGTGACCATATATGGACCTAACCAATTAGCCGCGAATTTATCTCGAAGATGCGGCAATGCATTGGTGTTTTGTTGATTCTCTTTAAGGACAAGATCCCCTACTTGAAATTCTCTTAGATGAACTTTGGCATTGTAAGCACGTTTCAATCGGTCTTGATAAACTCGCAAATGCTCTAAAGCATTGATTCATTTTTCATCTATGAGTGTGAGTTGATCAAGACATGCTTGTCTAGCAGTATCATCATCGATAAATTCCTGCAAAGAAATTTGCAAGGAAGGGATCTCGAGCTCAAAAGGCATGATTGCTTCAGCTCCATAGACCAAAGAAAATGGCATTGCCCCAATGGGAGTTCTGATGCTTGTTCTGTAAGCCCATAATGCTAAGGGGATTTGTGTATGCCAATCTTTATGATTTTCTTTAACAAGTTTCTTAAGAATAGCAATTATGGTCTTATTGGAAGCTTTAGCTTGTCCATTGGCTTGTGGGTAGTAAGGAGTTGAGAAACTATGTTGGATATTATACTTTTCGCAAAGAGCTCGAACATCCTTATTCTTAAAAGACTTGCCGTTATCAAAAATATTTTTAGAGGGAATACCAAAACGACAAATGATATGGTGAAGTATAAACTCCACAATTCTAGGACCTGTCGTACTGGCTAGAGGAATGGCTTCAACCCACTTTGTGAAGTATTCGATGGGCTGTAATGATAAAAGTATGCTTGTCCTAAAGAGGCAGGTGAAATATTGCCAATTAAATCGAGACCCCATTGTGAGAAGGGCCAAAGGCTTTGGATGGGCTGTAAAACTTGTGATGGTATATGGGTTAAATTAGCGTGTTCTTGACACTTTTTACATTGTTTAACATATTTGCAACAATCTTGTTCCATAGTGGGCCAATAATACCCCATACGTAAAATACGCTTCGCAATGGCCATTCCACTAAAATGACCACCACAAGTACCATCATGGGCTTCGACAATAGCTCTATGTGTTTCACCTACTTCTAGACAGCGAAGGAGTACTCCATCATATCCACGTTTATACAACACATCCCCCAAAAGAACAAAACGAGCTGCCTTTTGCTTAAAATAGCGGCGGGCAGTTCGAGACAAATCATATGGGAGTGTTCCAAACTTGAGGAAGGCTACTATCTCACTAGACCAAGGCTCATATGGATCCGAATGGATAAAGCAAACATCTTTTTCATCCTTAGACTCAGCACGAACAATTGCAGACTTAGAGATTGTGGAAATGATTAGGGGTTGTACCTCTCCAAGGGAGTCCTTTGGAATCAATGATCCAAGAGAGGCCATGGCATCCGAAAATCTATTAGTCGAACGAGGCAAACTAGTGATATCATACCAATCAAACTTAGAGAGCAACTTCATTGCTACATCATGATAAAGCTTAATGGTAGGTTCTTTGGCTCGGTATTCTCCTGTAATTTGTTTAACCACGAGTTGAGAATCCCCAAATATCCGAATACGCTTAATGCTCATAGCTATGGCTGATTGAAGACCTAAAATTAAGGCTTCATACTCTGCTGTATTATTGGTGCATTGGAAGTCTAGTTTGAATGATAAAGGGATGGGAATCCCTTGAGGTGTATGAAACACAACTCCAGCGCCTTGACCTTTCACGCACTTAGAGCCATCAAAAAATAGCGTGATGTCAACATCTTCCTCCGAAATGATGTCCTCTTCTTGTTCAGTGATAGCAAATACCGAATCATCTGGGAGCTCAATAATCAAAGGATGATCACTAGGTAGTGGAGCTTCTACAAGTTGATCGGCTATAACTTGACCTTTAATAGATTTTTGGCTAATGAATTCAAGATCAAATTCGGTAAGCAAAATTATCCATTTAGCGGTACGAGTGTTATTATAAGTGCGAGACATCATATAACGCAGAGGGTTTTCTCTATCTATGACATATGTTGTATGGCTAAGCATATAATGACGAAGTTTCTTAGTGGCAAAAACCACCGCTAAGCACAACTTTTCCACATAAGCATATCGGGTTTCATAGCTTACCAATGTTCGACTAATATAATAGACAGCTTGCTCATGATTTTGTTCATTCTTTTGTGCAAGCATTGTCCCTAAGGCAAAGTCCGTTGCTGAGATATAAATATTGAAAGGGACCCCTGGACGAGGCGGAGCTAAGACTGGCGGAGACGCTAAGTACTGCTTGATGTCATCAAAGGCTTTTTGACACTCATCTGTCCATGAAAATTGTACCCCCTTTTGTAGTAGGTGGCAAAATGGCCTACATTTATCAGAAAGTTGTGCAATAAAGCATCGGATTGAATTAATCTTTCCTTGCAAACTACGCAACTCCTTCAAATTAGTTGGGGGACACATTTCCATAATGGCTTTGACCTTGTTTGGGTCCACCTCAATACCTCGTTTAGAGATAATAAAACCTAGGAGTTTGCCTAAGGTAACACCAAAGACACATTTCTTAGGGTTCAACCTTACTTTATGCTCTAGAAGTCTATCAAAAACTTTTTCCAATACATCAAAATGCTCTTGTCGAGTTTTAGATTTTGCCAATAAATCATCCACATAATCTTCGATAATCTTATGCATATAATCATGGAAAATATAAGTCATGGCTCGTTGATAGGTTGCACCTGCGTTCTTAAGGCCAAAGGGCATCACCCTATAACAAAAAGTTCCCCAAGGTGTGGTAAATGCTATTTTGTGTTGATCTTCAGGGTTTATTCGAATCTGGTTGTATCCTGAAAATCCATCCATGAACGAAAGCATTTCATGACCAGCACAGGTGTCGACAAGAGTATCAATGTTTGGAAGAGGAAAGTCATCCTTAGGACACGCTTTATTTAGATCTCGAAAATTGGTGCAAACACGTATTCCCTCGTTAGGCTTGCGAACGGGTACCATGTTAGAAAGCCACTCAGGATAATCAATCGGGACGACAAATTTAACATCCAAAAGTTTTTGAATCTTCGATTTAACTATGAGGGCCATGGTAGGATGCATTTTCCTAAGTTTCTGTTTGACAGGTTTAGCATCTTTTTGTAAGGTGAGGTTATGGACAACCAAATTAGGGTCTAGGCCTAGCATGTCTTTGTAAGACCATGCAAATATCTCCTTCTTTCGCTTGAGTAGAGCAATCATTTGCTCTTGTTCCTCTGATGATAGAATTTTAGCCAGTTTCACAATTTGGGTGCCATATTGGTCTGGACTAAGGTCTACATCGATAGTGTTCTTCAAGCGGCCTTCCCAGGGGGGGGGGTGCCCTCGCCCCTTAGAGGTTGGGGGGAGGGGATGTAGTTGGCGGAAGCCCTTAACAATCCTCGGAAAGGATGAACTCTGAAATAGATGGAGGAGATGAAATCCGATCCATGTCAATCAGGTTTGGGTTGATCAGGATTGGCTTATCCGGATCATATGGATTATGGAGCGGTGTGAATAAGTCTTCAAAATTCATTGTCGACTTATGGAAGAAAGGATGGGTGGAATGGAAGGGAAAACCGATGAAGACCTCGGAAGACCTGAAATGCAAAACAACATAGTTTTTCAGTTTTTTTTTTTTTTTTTGTAGTTTGAGTTTTTTTTTTTTGTAGTGGTGAAAACCACTATTACACACATACATAAAGCAATAAAGTATTTTTATATATTTTGATTTTTTTTTTTTTGGGAATTTTTTGATTTTTTGATTTTTTTTTGGTAGTGGTGAAAACCACTATTTTAGTATATACATATAATACGAGTTTGGATTATGGCTTATGGATGTGGCGGAGGGGGTGGTTCACCTCGTTCTTGTGGAAGAAGCAAGCGAAAGATGGCCTCTTGGAGAGGGAACAATTGGAGATAAAACTCGTCTTGTTCAAGTGAGGGGAACAATGGGCGCCGACTCTTCTTCAGATTCATCACCATTTGACATGACGTCAAATTCTTCATAGGCTTCATCTTCGGATTCGTCGGGGTGGAGGATTTCTTCTTCTGAATTAAGATTAATGCTTTGAAAAGCTTGTTCAAAAGAAGAAAGGGATGGAAGTGGTTGGTAGCCCAGACCAAAATGCTCAGTGGGTCTCTGGTATGGCATATCGATGCGTTCAGTTACCCCTTGCTCGTATCGACCTAGGCCAAATTGCTGCCAATTATGTCTATGGAAATAGCGAGAGGGAAAACCCTCCATCCTTTCGATATTGGCAGGGACTGGATGCTTGGGTTCTAGTATGGTGGTAGGACTAGAAGATGACTCTATTCCCCCATATACAAAATTAATGGAATTTGGCATAGAACCCATGTTATAAACCGATCCAATGGATAAATGTTGGTCATGTGGACGACCAAAATCTTTAACTGTTTGCACATTGAACGGTGTGATGTGGACATCTTGGATGGCATACTCACCAATACCTGCATCAGTTAGATGGACCTTGACTTGGGAGGGAGATGGACTAGATGATGGAATAGAAGAATGTGGGATAGAAGAATTGGAAGGATTTGGTTGGGTTGATGCTTCATTGACTTGTGAAACATCAGTTGGTGATGGTTGGGAAGATGGAGGAATAATAGGTGATGTTGAAGAAGGTGTAGAAGAAGGGGGTAATGACGTGGAAAGAGATGATTGGTCATGGCCACATGTGCATGTGGTCACTGATGAAGAAGAAGGAAGATTAGGAGATGAAGAAAGTGGTGAATGAGATGGAATAGCGGAAGAGGAAGATGGTTGCGATATGATGGGTAGCTCCTCAGGAATGGGAGCTTTAGAAGAAGATGGTATAGAAGAAGTATATGGGGTCAAGAAAAGATGAGTGGATGGCAACACAATCTCATAAGGATTTGAGACATAGTTGCAATGTTTGAAGGGTTCAATGTCAGCAGGTACACAATGAACCTATCCCTCATATACATACTTTAGACATTGATGCAGTATAGAAGGGACACATCTCATCTCCCTAAGCCAAGGCCGTCCAAGCAATACATTGTATGCCATGGACCCTTCCAAGATGTGAAACAAGGTATGCAAAGTTCGGGCCCCTACCTCAATGGGCAAGATAACCATGCCAACCGTGGAAGATAAAGCATCATTGAATGCTTTAAGAGTAAAATTTGACTTGGTGATAAGGGATGGCGACAACTCTAGATGACTCAACGCCGATGTTGTAATGATATTGATTGAGGAACCGGTGTCAATTAAGACTCTCTTGAATGGCTTGTGATCGATCTTGGCCATGATATGCAGTGGAGGATCTATACTTTCTATTGACAAAGGTTTGATTTCAAAATCATAGAAAGTGATGGAGGGCTCCATGCATGTTTGAATACTCCCCACAAAGTTGTTGAAGGCATTAGTATCTTGATTTTGAAGCTTAATTGACTTTAATATTTCCATTAATGCCTCTCTATGTGGTGGAGATTTTTGAATGAGGTCATAGATTGATAACTTGGTAGAAGCCATTTTTAAACTGGTAGTTAATCGGCTACTCAATGACATGATGGGTCATTGGCGTTGAGTAGAATGATTTAGTGGTTGTTGAGAAGTACTAGCACGTCGTTGGGTCACCATTACTCGAGGTGGACTGGGAGTTTGTACAGGTGGCTGTGGTTCAGCCTGATTTGGTTGGTTCACCCTTTGACCCCGGGTTACTACGTTAATAGTACCCACAAAACCTTGGTATTGTTGTATATGGTTGACTTGATTAGGAGGAGTTACCTGAGTTACTCCCCCTGAAGTTGTTGGAGCTTCCTCCCGATGTGGAAGGGGTGTTTGAAATACACCAAGATTTTGATTTTGTTGGGCTAAGGGGCTATCCAATTTAATGGCTCCAATCTCAATAAGATCTTGGATCACATGTTTGAAAGTTGTACAATTATTGATATCGTGTCCATTTTGCCTATGATAAGGACAAAATAGGTACTCCTTGTAATACTTCCCCCTTCTAGATGGTTCTAAAGGTTTAAAATCAGGTAAAGTTAACTGATTTGTGCTATATAACTTGTTGAATATGACCGCATATGGTTCATCTAAAGGTGTGAACTATCGCTTGGGACGATTTGTTTGCCAAGGTCGAGTTTCCATGGTTGGCCCAGTATTGTGAGCTGGTTGAGGAGGGGCGGGTACCGCATGATAAGCAATTGGTTGCGGTTGAATTTGCATTACTTGTTGTTGTTGAGCCATTACGGGCTGGCTCGCCACCACTTGATTAAATTGGTTAACATTTGAGGCTGTACTAGCTTGTGCTTGTTTGTTTTGGCCATAATTATTATTTCGTTGTTGGCCCTTTTGTTGCCATTCTTTTCTACGGGGTTTTAAAACACCCTCTTGGACTTTAATGTCTTCTATGATACTTGCTTGGGCCAAAGCCTCTTCAAAAGTCCTGTATTGTTGTAATTGGAGTAACCAAGAGATAGGTTTTAGACAACTCTGGGTGAACATTTTGGTTAACTCCTCCATTGGTAGGGAGAATGGCAATTTATTAATGATAGCCCTCCAACGGTTTCCAAAGTCATAAACAGTCTGATCGCCATTTGTAGATTAAAGATACAACGCCAAACAGAAATAAATAAATCACAATAAAGGAATGCAAAACAGTTGTACAAAATGAATGATTTTTATTAATCAATGGAGTTTAGAAACTCCTTTTAAGTACAACAGGGCATGTAACCCTTTTCGTGATACAAAGTTACAATTTGTGCTAGGGTTCTCCAAAACCCTAGCTGGCATAATGTGGTGGCATCTCCGAAGAATGTATCCTTAACCTCAACGAGAATGAGTGGGCTTCGTTGTATCCTTTGGCTCGGACCACTCCGACTTAAGCATTGCTATCAACAAATTAGATCTACCACTAGAATCCTGCACACATTAAAATTATCAAAGAGTTAGAAACTAATAAGAGGGCTCCACTGTGTGAGCCCTCAGAAACAGTCTAAAACCCTAGATTTATGAAATAAAAATAAACAGAATGCGAGAATTCAACAACGATTAATACATAAAGAAAGATTACTTGCTTTAGACGAATCTATACCTTTTCCTGTTAACGCGGCGAGACCAGGCGACGGTGATGGATGCGGCGAAAGGGTTTAGTTCAGACTTAGGGCCGTAGAAGACTCAGAAGACTCAGGATTAACAGCAATAGCCAACTCCAGACTTAGATAGGGAAGATAAGTAGGTTTAGCCGAAGAGATAGATAGATAGGGTTTGAGCCATCAAGGTGACTCAATTTATAATCTACTCTTAGGGCACACTTTAGGGTTTTAACGACACTTTGAACGTGTGGCTAAGATTAAAGTGGATCCAAGGGTAGAGAATAAATCTAGGTTGTGAAACGGATTAAGATGGATGGACGGATGAGATTAAATGAAGGATGGACGGCTCAGATTAAATCACTTAAACTTTATTTATATATATATATTAAAATATATTAAAATATTAAAATATATATATATATATAAATATTAATTTAAATAAATTTGGGGATGAAAAATGGCGGGAAAAGTGAAATTGGGCCAAATAATGGTGGGAAAGTGTGGATTTGGGCCAAATAATGGCGGGAAGGATGGATGACTGACACGTGGCTGACCGGAAGGTATAGATGACTTACAAGTGGCTGGATTTTGGTGTCTACAGCTCTATGCAAGGAGCAAGTGTTGGGTGCATTCGATTACTACCACGAGTGATCATAATATTCTAGGAAAAAAATAATTTTGCTGGCATACTCAATGGAACAAATCATTCTAATTTATCTCACTAATAAAATAAAAGTGATATAACCAAAGAAATACCAACCATACATACAACAAGTTTCACTAGCATGCAAATGTGGCAACCTTAACACTTTTCCCTACTAAGCACTAAAGAAATACTGAATTGAGTTTCTAGTAAAAATTGTAGATTTGAAAACCTCACATGTGCATGGGGGGGATTCACTAGGACCCCTACTTCCTTGCTTTGAGGGTCTCTTTTCAAAGGAGACCCTAAATATATGGGAATATTCAATGTGAGTAGGCTCTACTTCATGTATTTTATCAAGGTGTCTAAGTGTGTTGTTGATGTTATGCTTGATGGTGTTCAATGGGTTTATTCAACAAACACCTAAGGTTTTGGATTGCTAATTTGACTCTTTATCGAGCCTTAATCAAGATAAAATTTATTCAAACTTAAGGTAAAGATCACCTAAAATGCATGCTAAGTATAAACACACAAAATGCAAGAATACAAGAACTAGCCTAGTATGCTTTTGAGTTTGAATGATGAACTATGCTAAAAGAGGGTTTTCTTTTCCAAGGCAAACAAGAGATAATGCATCAAATAATTTAGCCTAAAGTGCAACTATATGATTTTAATTTCTTGCCTAAGTGCTTGTAAAGAAAAGGATTTAGACTTAATCTAGGATTCCTTGATTTCTATCCAAGATAAATGTGATTAAAAGAAGAATTTGACCTAACCTAAGATTCCTTGATTGACCAAAATAAATGTGAATTTAGGTAAATAAACTATGAAAATAGAGATCAAGAAGTAGAAATGCAAGAAAATAATATCAAAGAGGTGACAAGTGGTAGGGTTAACTTTTACAAAGCCTGATCAAATTTACCACTGATTGGCGATTTTGAAAAACCTACAAAATGAAGGGAAATTTTAGGGTTTTCTATTTTGGGGGGTTTGTTTGATTGTAGAGAGGTGATAAAATATATTCCTAGCTAATTATACCTCTTATTAATGCAAAAATGTGTATGAATGAGTATCCTTTTGGAATGGATGTAGAGCTTATAAAATTTTCCAATGAGTGGCAAATTCACCAATGGTAAATTTGATAGTGAATGGCAAATTTGCTCTATGTATTATAGAGAGTCAAATTCACCAATGGTTGTAGGGAGTGGAAAATTGTTCTTGAAATGAGGTTGAATGGGTCTTGGATTGGATTTTAAGGGTGTTTTTGGTCAAATCTAAGGTGTAATATGGGATAAAGATGAAGCAATAGGTTTCCAAGATCTATTGCTTGTGAATTTCTAGAATTAAGATATGTAAATCCTAATTTTAAACAGCAAATTAAATGTGTATAAAAGGAAATGGATAGTCCCTAAAAGTGATTGATATTAGAGTTTCTAGGAGCTTGAATTATCTAGAAATATATGCAAAAGTGGAAAATGGATTGCAAAATCCTATTTAATATTAAGCTAAAGTAAAGTAATGTAAATGCAATGAAGATGCTAAATGAAAATGTATATTCTGATGCTATAAAATTTTAAGAAAATATACAATAGGTATAAAGAAAAGAGCATGAAAATGGTGAAATGCTTATGGTAGGATAAGCAAGACAATGTTAGTCTTGTATCAATACCAAAGTAAGCTCAAGGAAGGTTCTTTGAGACTAGAATGAAGCTAATATGAGATGCATGAAAGGAGATGAAATTAGAGAAGAAAATAAAATTATATAAGCTTGCATGTAATGAGAAGACAATATGAAAGAGTCTACAAGTAAAGTAATGCCTACAAATAGTGATGGATTAGAAATCAAAGTGCATGGAGAAGAAAAGAAAATGTAGTTAGTATGCTTGTAATGAAGATAAATGTACTTATGAATGAAATGAACTATTGTAAATGAAGAAACATGAAAGTAAATGGCATGAAGCATATGTTAGAAGTATAAAATATGCAATAAAAGAGATTAGTGACTATAAATGAAAGAAGTAAATGTAAATGAACTTGAAATGTCCTGCAAAGAAGATGTTAGAAGCATGAGATGAAATACTAAAAAAAATGACTATGTATTCCAAAAACCAAGTTAGAAAGGCCTAGAAATATAAAATAAAATGCATGAAATATAATAAGAATATGAGATGAAAGAGGATCTAGGAATGATACAACCTAGCAAGAACTCCTCTTTTCTTCCAATCTCTCTCCTTGAATTACCTCCAAGGTAGCTTGATGAAGATGCCAAAATTAGAAGATGAAGAATGCAAATGAAGAGAATGACAAGAGAATTTTTGTAGAGTATTCCTAGCTCAAAATTGCTTATGGAATGCTTTCCCCAAGGGTTGCATTTATAGATTTTTGGAAGGGGGATTGAGAGGGAAAATTGGTTGGGATACCCTTAGGGTTACTTTTTCTAGGCTTGGTTCATTGCTAGAGCATGTGAGGATAGAGGAGTAGTTGGGCAAAGGAATATGTTTGCTCTTGGTTTGTGCCAAAAATGTTTGACCATTTTTACAAATTTACCACTGATGATCAAATTTAACATTGACAAATTATACATTGATTGGAAAATTTTACCAACAATTAGTTCAATAGGCATGGGTTTGAGAAATGATTATTTTGTAAATTTACCACTTATTTTCAAATTTGCTTCTAGAAAATTTTCTAATGAGTGGCGAATTTGATAGGGGTTAAAAATGATGCCCAAATTTTTTAGTTTGGGTTGATTGAGTGTCTGTTGATGCTTGGTGTCTTGTTTGATGTTTTTTTGCTTTGAGGGTGCATAAAAATTGGGTGCCTACGAATATATCATATCTTGGATTACTAGAGCATATTAAACCTTCACCTAATGAATCCACTAAGAATGAAGGAATTAAAAATTTATAAGCACAAGACATGATACTAGGTCCTTTGCTAGAATATATCTACAAGCACTAGTACCACCATTAAATCAAGGATCTAGAAGAAGATTCTAAGTTTACAACATGACTACAAATCATTATTAATCTCCAAGAAGATACCTAGTATAGAATAATAGAGGCCCCTTGACATCACCTATTCCCCTTATGACATGGGACTCAATCCTAACCTCAACTTTCAAATATCTACCATACCTCACTAGTGAATATATGACAATGCATTTGGAGAATCTATATCACATGGTAAGCATGTGCATGGTCCACAATATTGAGGAGCAAAATATGTAAGAGTGGTACTTATTTTCTTACCACATATTCAATTGGAAACTAAGACCAACTTGTAAACATGTTGTTAGACAGCTTCAGAGAGAAGGCCAATGATGTGTCCCTCCTAGAGTATTTGACAACCATCAAGAGGGCATCCATGGAACCATGGATGAAATTAATACCTGATTTCACAAAACCTAGCATAGCTTTCATTTATTGTTTAAAATCTATTAACTGGAAAATGGCCATGATGATTAAATCTATGGGAGGAAAATCCTTACCAACAGCCTATAGGATATCCATTCAAGCTAAAAATAATTTAATTCAAATAGAAAATCTAGCTCCTAGACTCTCTATGCTCCTATTTCTAAGTATTCAACAACTATATTAGCTACCTCTAGTAGTACAACCTACCAATTCCTATCCTACTCCTATCATGAACCCCCATAAAGGATCAAAGTTTTCTTCCTTCTCTAGGACATCCCTCTATAATTTCTTACTCCTATAATGAGCTAAAAAAAATTAAAAAATTGTTAAAGATAGTCTCAAAAAATGTCATAACCCTTTAAAGATAATAGAATTCCTAGAGGTTTTAGTATCAAAGTAATCTAAGACCTCCTTTCTAGAAAAAAATTCAAGGTTATAAGCATCTTTCAATTTGGATACAATGACTCTAAATTTAAATCCAATAGGAACACAAGCCAACTATAAAGCTCAAACCAGTAGATAGTGCATGTTTAGATCCCATTGCAACAAATTCCCCCCTAACCCAATCAGGTATATAGTCACCACATAGAATGACTACATGGAGGAACCCAATGCATGACATTGCTCCTACCTTGATATCCATCCTCCCAATGCTTATATTAGACGAGAGTCTCAGTAGATCATCACCACATCCAATGAAGCTATACATGTCTAGCCATGTACCTTCTAACCAGGGTTGGATACATATACATAGAGTCAAACACCCTCCATGCAACCATCAAACCCCCTCCTTTATATGAGTTCTACAACTTTTGAACAAACCTTGATAACTTAGAATGAGGAAGAAGTATATGTTCTTTGATTGAGTTGGTATGTTATATCCTAGTAAGCCATATATCCAATTAGACTATACAACCAGGGTTAAGATAAACATGATCGAGGAGCAATGAAGGACTACTCAAGTGGATCATAGTACCCAAAATTAAACTGATTGATATAAGAAAAGGAGTTTATAGTTTGGTTGTGCCTGATAAAAATATTTAGAACCTCCTATTAGCCACTAGGAGGAATACCTTGGAATACTTAAGGCCAAACATCTTGATGCTTGAATAGGCTAGAATTGCTAAACTTGCCATAGAAAGACCCAAAGATCTATGGGTACCATATATAGCTCAAAGGATCTATCCCATTAGATCATTTAATGTGGTAGATAATTTAAATAATTCCACTATAGCCATGCCTATCTAGCATATCTTGTCAATTCCTAAATAGATGAGATACTTGGTGGAAGCTCTAGATAAACAAAAAATGTTGGGTAGGTAGAAGCAACCTATGGTCTTACAGATGTCTAGTCCTAAGGTAAAACAAGCCAAACCTATGCTATTTTACCTACCAATGATCTACAATGATACAATTATTTATAACTACATGGTAGATTCTAGGTCAAGCACATTGGTCATGAATCAAAGGTTAGCAAATGCATTAAGACTAGAAAATGAACCTATCAATAAAGGGATGGTCTATCTAGATGGAACTCCTATTAGAATTTGGACTAGTCTAGAATATTCCACTCACATTACAATCTTACCCTAATATTATAGTCTATTATGACAAAAATGACTGAACATCTATATACTTTTGACATATATCTATCAAGGGATTTCACTACCAGAATTAGAGGCTATCTGTTTATGGATTAGACGCGTATTTCTCAAAACTATCTACGAAACCAGGATAAATATTTTATTAAAACCCTTCCATATTGTAGACACGTAAAATACGTCATGTTGATGAGGATACTCATATGGACACCTCTTTAGGCCATGTGACTCATCTTGGACCTTTCCAAGATCCAACAATGATTTTAACCACTCAATTAGGGTAGCCTAGTCCTATTCAACCATAGTCGCTAACATCATTAGTGATGGCCACCGTCGCTGCTGATGATCAGAGTGGTCATGGGCTAGCCACTAATGGAAATAGCGGCCATGGCTACCTTAATTGAGTAAATTCCATTGGAATCCAAAATATTCTTGAACAATTTTCAAATAAAAACATCTAGAAGCTTCCTCTCAATAGCCATAGCTTAACAAAATATAGTTCTTGGCTTCCTGGAGAAGCTAGGAGGAGAATTTGGGAGTCTACTTAAGGCCCAAAATTTACAAGAGAAGTTTGGGAGATTTCATGTGCAATTGCCATGCCAAACTAAGAATAAATTTAATATCCCTTTGAGGTGCAACAAAGTGCTACCCAATTGCATAATGACATTTGTGCATCCATCAACGGAGTTCCCAAAATCTTTAGGAGTAATCATACCATTGTTCTTCATTGATTAACTTGCAATTTCAGCCCAATTCTATAATCAATTGTGTCTTGAGACACAAGAAACCCTTGCACATAAATTTAGCATCAGAATTAATCATCATCAAGCCCAAGATACAGAGAAAAAAACCTTTATCCCATGGCCACTATTTTAAACAGTGGCCCACATGCACCACTGTCGACATTGATAGTGACTAACAAAGTTTATCACCCAAATTTATAGTGGCTATGGAATGATGTATTATTTTTTAGTAATATTACACATATTTATCATGTGAAGCATGTGGCATCGATCATTATAGATGCTAAGGAATATTGCATTACAGAAGAAGAGCAATCTAGGTTAGACCTATCTATCGATAAAGTTCATTCATCTATTATTTGATGATAAAATGGATCAATGGGTAGTTAAGATGTGGAATTTAGATCCTTATGAGGTATTTTAATAAATAGGCATGGGAACTTACTTGGTTCAAGAGAAAAATCCCTTTATCCTCAATATCATGAATATTGAAGAAGACTTGAATGGCATGTGGAAGCTATACTTCATTAGGGCCAAGAACAAAAGGGGAGATGGTGCTAGTATTTGTATAATTTCACCAAAGGGGATAAATATATTGTAGTCCTATAAATTTTAATTTAATTAATCAAATAATATCACTGAGTATAAAGCCTTAGTGCTTGGCCTCCGACTTGCTAAAAATTAAGGTATCAAGATGTTGCAAGTCTTTGGTGACCCAAATTTGGTGATCAAGCAGATAAAATCTTAATTCTTAGAAAATAATAGATTAATGAGATCTTATAAGAATAGAGTATGGGATTTTATCTAAGCCTATGATGTCATAGATTTCAAATACCTCCCAAGGATTCAGAATGTGGATGCTAACTATATGGTAATTATTGGATCGTAGTTCAACCCTACAACCAATCTGATACAAAATTAGTAGCACGTAAAGTTGATAGTTTGATAGCCATTATTGATAATGACATACATTGGTAGGTATTTGATAGTGATGAAGATATTGTTCATTTTATTCATCAAGAAGCTAAATTATCAAAATAACTAGACCCCTAAGTTGAGGAAGCATACAAAGACCAAATCATACAACAAAAATCCAATAGAATTATGAATGGTCTCATTACATTAGTGTTAATATTTCATTCTAATGATAATTTCATAGGTAGGAAAGGGAAGACTACTAAGACTACTATAAAATAGATATTTCCCTAGGGTAAACCTTGAAGATAGGTAGACTATCTACTAGAGAGGAAAACACATTTCTAATCCATCTCTATCAAAAGTATGATGGTGTGATAGAATAATTCCATGAAGAATTGAAAGGGTACCACAAAGACATAATCCAACATACTATAGAGCTAGCTCCTAAAGCCAATCCAATGAGGTAAAATCAAATGCTTTTCAATATGAAGATTAGACCTCATATGAGGAAGGAATTGGCTAAATTGATTGAGTCAGGTATCATACATTGTCATAAGAACACCATGTGGATCTCTAATTTAGTTATTATAAGGAAGAAGAATGATAAAATTAGATTGTGTTTTGATTTCAAATACTTGAATAAATCCTCTATAAAAGATCATTATTTGTTGCATTCAATGGACCAGATCCTCTAGTCCGTTGCTGGTTTTGAAATATTTTCTCTATTGAATGGTTTCTCTAGTTGCAATCAAGTGTGGGTAAACAAGCATTAACATAAAAAAATATTCACCACAAAATGGGGAACCTTTGCATATCATATAATTCTTTTTGGCTTGTTGAATGCTCTCACAACTTTTCAAAGGGCTATGGACATTGCTTTTAAAGACCTAATCAATGAAATTATCTTGGTCTATATAGATGAATTGAATATCTTCTCCAAATAATAATGTTGTGGAGTATAAGGCTCTAATTTTAGGACTCATAACTACCTAATGTATACACACTAAATACATCACAATGTTAGGTGATTCTCAAATTGTGGTTCATCATATCACTCATGAATATATTGTCAAAGTTCCTCATTTTATCCCTTAACACCAAGTGGCTATGAATTTTATAAATTATTTTGAGTCCTTTACCATCAATCATTCCCCCAAGGGGTATAATTTTATGGCTAACTACCTATCCACTTCAACTAGTAAAATTGAACAACATGAAAATATTTTTTAAACTAATTTTGTGGTTAAAGTTCATGATGAACCTATTATTTCTATCACTAATGGACCAATGGATGTACATACAATTGATATCAATACTATTGTTTTCCAAATCCCTCTTGGTGATACTTGGTATGGAAATATTTTGTGTTTCTTTGATGATCAATCCTATCCACATATGGCCAATTTTAAGAAGTGGGTTTGTATTTGTAAGAGGGTATTTAGATATGTTGTTCTTGGTAAAGTCCTAACTACCATAATATATATGGTGTTCTCTTATGATTCCTTATAGAAGTAAAAGTACCCAATGCTCTTTTTGATATCCATAGAAGTGATTGTGGGGGAAATTTAGTGGTCATTCCACAAGCTTTAATTTATTAAGAATGGGTTTCTTTTGGCCAACAACAAAATTTGATTTCAATAAGTATATTAAATTTTGTGATAAGTGTTAGTTTCATAAAGATAAAATTGATTCTCTGCCTAGGTTCTTCATTCAATTTAGTCTCCTTGGTATTTTACCACTTGGGGTATTGACCTTGTTTTAACTATATATTATGTGTCCTTGTATGGGTATACATTCATTATCACAACCATAGAATACTTTATAAAATGGATAAAAGTTATGCCACTAACAAATCATATAGCTCTTATTTTATAAAAAATTATTCTTAATAAAATGTTGTGTTGCTTTGGTATCTTATCTATTTTCCTTTCAGATAATATTATACTCCTTTTAAAGATAAATACATGCATGAATTGAATTCCCAATTGGGTATTGAACATTGCTTTTCCATACCTTACTATCCATAAGGGAATGGTCAAGCTAAATATAGCAATAAAATTTTGGTTACTATTTTAAAAAATATTATTAATAAATCAAAGAAATATTGACACTTAAATATATATCCAACATTGTGGGTGTATCACACCAATATTCAAATTCCCATTAGGACAACCTCTTTTTCTTTGGTCTATGGTATTGAAGTTGTTTTACTGCTTGAAATTGAATTGTCTTCTTTGTGTGCTTCTTTGGAAAATTTATTGAGTCATTATGAGTTTCATCAAGAGTATAGAGAGGCTCATCTCATAAAAATAACCACTCTTTATGAGTATTATACATGCTCTTGAGAATAATAAAGTCTACAAGTGTCATGTTGTAAAGCAATATAATAAGAAATTCTCTCATCATGATTGAACAACCCACCAACTTGACCCAAGGGAGAGAGATATTTTATTAAAGTAAAAACACAAAAAGAAGTCCCAATATTTTTTAGCATCATAAGGCATAACCATATTTTGAGTTTATTGTCGTTACAAATGACACTCAAGTGGATAGGAGTGGCCAACATCTTGTAATTTTGGGGTTCACTTTTCTAAACCTCACAATTTAGAAAATATGCCAATAGTGGTCTCCCCACTTTTCCTATACCCTCACCAATATAAGACCACTTGACCATGGTGTAGGGATTATCCTTTAAGGCCCATAGCGCTTAAAGGGGATGCATTTTCATAAATGTTCTATAAATCTATCTATGTAGAATTATTCTAGTGTAATGCCTTAGTACTTAGTTACCATACCTCCACATTTGTCTGTGTAGAATTATTCGGGTGTAATTTCTTAGTGCTTAGTTACTGTTGACAATATTGTCACATTCCACCAAGGGGCAGAAAATTTAAAACTTTGTATGATATTTGTTTTATTGAAAGTTTTTCTTTGTTTACAAGTTATAGCAATTTTGGTTTTCCCTATCGCCCCTGGTGGACAAAATGAAAAGAAAAGAACTTCGGGCCCGAAGCGCTTCAAATCATCACTTCGGGCGAGAACTTTGCCGAAGAGAGGACGAAGGAAACACTTCGCACCCGAAGCATTCCCGAAAACTACTTCGGGTGAAGAGTTTGCGAAGCGGCATCCAAGCAACTTCGTCGAAGAAGAAAAGATAGCCCGAATCGGCTAAGGCAAAGAAAATACTTCGGGCCCGAAGTATTTCTAAAATCCACTTCGGCCAGATTTCTCCCGAAGCAATATAAGTCGAGAAAGTGCTTCGGCCAAAACTCCCCCGAACCACCTTTTCAAAAGAAGATCGGCCCGAAGCGTTTGTCCCAACCCATCGGCGAAGCAGTTTTGTCAGCGAAGCAGCGAAGGATAGATGAGGATCGGCTTCGGCACTCCGTGCCCCCGAAGTAGTTTTGCGAAGCGAAAATCAGCGAGGCACTTTCCAGGAACGCTTCCCAAGTTGGGCATTTCTCGAGGCAGTCAGAGAGCCTCATAAATGCATATTTTCTTGTCCGATAAGCCCGCTGCTCATTTTTGGCAATTGGATGCGAAGTATCAGTCCGAGAAGGAGAGCCCGACAAGCATGGCCGCCACTCGAGCACCGCACCTGCAATCCGAGGACACCCAGGTGGCTCATTTAATGCATCTTTCCCCGGTTGACTCGGTCACCATTACCAGTTTTGGTAGCCGATTTGAGATATCATCCGCAGCAGCAGCGAGGAGCCGATTTCTCAGGGCCCGAGGGCGTACTCCGCCATTTTTTGTAATAATGATTCAGAGGGTCGGGTCCTCTATAAAAACCCAGGCTTTGCAATGTAAAAAGGGGGGGAACTTTCTGCTAGAAAGCTGCTATAACTCGATGTCCTGCGTTTAATACTAAAGATCTTTTGTGCTCCATTTCTCTCTTTTATGCTGCCTTCTGTGCTTAATTCTTTTGTCTTTTCTCGTTCGCATACTGAGACTCTGAACCCTGAATCCGGTGTACGATCGGGGACCGAACCCCTGAAATTCGCCCTGAAGGATACATAGGAGAGGAAAAATGTTCCTGTTGCTTTCTTTTATGCTGCCTGGTGGATCGAGGTTTCTGTTATTCCCTCGTCTTAATCGCTGTTACTCTGAACCCTGAATTCCAGCGAGAGAGAGAGGAGAACCCTGCGAACCCGTCCAGAGGATACATAGGAAGGTCGGCACTGCGTTTCTTTCATTTCATTCTTGGTATTTCCTGCTGCTATTCGAGTTGTTAGCGAGTAATCGTGCTTCCTGTTCTCTCCCACCTCAAATCATCATCTTCTAACCCTTACTCTTTTTATTTCTTTCTCTAACCCTTACCCTTTTTTATTTCTTTTCCTAACCCTTACTCTTTTATTTCTTTCCTGCACTCTTGTCTCAAACCCCAAAAGTAGATTAGTATAGGAGCCGGCCTTTCTCCAGAGATCGGCACGAGGGGCATCTCTTCCCCTCGGCCTTTCAATGTTGGTCGTAGGTCCAGGGCGCGCAAACCCACCGAAAGTCCTTTCCTGTGCGGATTTGATGACCAACAGTTTTTGGCATGCCCGATGGGACCCAAGGTCCCATATTTGAGAAAATTTCTAGCCCGTCTTCACCGGAGCCAGTAGTTCTAACAAGTTCCCGGTGAGATCCGGTCAGTCTCATCCCTTGAGTAGTAGTGAGAATCGATGCTCTCATTACTAAGAGACTCTTAGCATCTGGCGACTCTGTTTTACCCGAGAATCTTCAAGTCGTAAAGACCAATACTAAAAGCCTGTGCCTTCATGCAAACGAGATGGAGAGTTAGGAATAGAGGAGAGGAAACCGAGTTCTTTGAGCTTGATATTGATGCCTTTGGGGAACGCTCTAGGTTAGTTACCCCCGAATATCTCTTACGCGGGACATCCTCGCAAGAGGCTGCTGTTGACGAGCAAGGCCCAACTTTCGATAGCACAACGGCTAGTTTTCCTCCGAATCCTCCCAACTCACCGAAGCATCCTAGTGCCTCCGTTCCCATTGCCCTTCCGACGAGCAACCCAAGAGGGACTTCGGGGACTTCTGTTCCATAGAACCCAGGCACAAATATGGCACAACAACAACAACAATAGCAGCAACAACCGCCCCCAGATTATTCCCAGCATGGAATTCTTCGTCACCATTGAATCTCGCGGGTCAAGGGCAAGTTCCACCTGCTGCAATAAAAAAGCTCCCGACGTTCGACGAAACTGGAAAGACTGCTCTAGAGCATATCCAGGACATCATTTCCCTGGCGATGATCCATGATATCACAGAAGAGCGAGTGATGGTGAAGCTCTTGGTTCTCTCCCTTAGAGGAAAACTCCTCTATTGGTATAGATCTCTGCCATCCGACACTATTACGGGATGGGACCAGTTAGCCGGACAGTTGATGCAAGGCTTCAACGAGTCCGCCGATCCAACTTCTCTTCTGCAGCAATTCACTTCGATCCAAAGGCATCCACAAGAAGAAATTGCAGACTTCAATGTTAGGTTCACTCGAACCTGGCAAAGAGTCCCAGTTGGGCTTCGCCCAACTGACGAAGCCATGACATACTACTTCCTTCGGGCATTCAACCCTGATATCGGCCTTATGATAAGGTACTCAAATGTCAATACTTTTCCAGAGTTGTATGGGTTAGCCAAGAAAGCAAAAACGGACCTCATAGCCATGGGTAAACTCCCTCAAAGAATGCCAATGCCCATACTCCCCGAGTTCCTTCAAGCCCAGTATGCGAGCGCAGTCGCTCCATAGATTTCTGCAATCCCTGCATACCCGATCTCATCCTGGAACCCGAATCCCATTGTCTCGTAGATCACCGCTCCATAGATACATTTCCCCACACTTTCAACTATGCCGCCCACTATCACTCCAACATTTCCAATGTTGCCAACACCCCTCCAACATCCTGCCCTGCCTCCGATACCAACTATGGCTTCTTTACCATCAGTTCCCAAGGTCGATGATATGCAAGCCAAGATATTGCAAGAAATGCAATCGTTAAATGCCACAGTGCAGACCTTGTCCAACGACATGACCATTGTCAAGAAGAAGCAAGCGCAACAAGAGTTTCTACCAAGAAGGTCTTATCCCACGCCTGCACTTACCAAAGATCAAGCGGTCCATCAAGGAAAAGCTTCGACAAGAAATGTTGCGATAGATGAAGTCCCAAGCACTTCCGATCATGTATACTGGTGCTCTACATGTAATGATCCTCACGAGGAGAATACATGCATGTTGCATCAACACTACGTGCAGACGCTAACAAGCAGCAGTCAAGGCGGTCAAGTCAACGTCATCCGACAATTGGATCAAAATTTGTCCATCGGCGAGGAAGAGCCAGTCGCGGTCCTTACCAGGGGAGGTAAAAGGACGATAGAGGTGGATGCTACTCAGATGGCTCCTTTGAAGGTACACGCTCAATTTGAGAAGGGACAACCATCCTCTTCGGCCCCGAGCGAAGCTCCTCCGCCAGCTCCAGTCAAAGAAAAGGCCCAAAAGGCCACTGCCGAACCACCTCAGGTGGAGACCAAAGAACAGGCTAAGGAGAAGCTCAAGTTTCCCTCGCTCACCAAGCGACAAAGGGTCGAAGCGACAGAGCAATATCGCACCAAGTACGAACCGAGAAAGGAACCTGAGGTGCATAGCTCCCCAGCCTACAACATTGTAGAAGAATTGAAGAGAATTCCAGCCAAGATCAGTTTGTATGATGCTCTGCAACTTCCTGGACAAGTGGACCTGCTGCAAGAATCATTGAAGAGGATCAATACAAAGAAGGCAGAGCCGCTCGCCCTGGTGCAGACCTTGTCCGCGTCCATTACGGGAAAAAATAGACCACCACCGTTCTACTTATCTTTACAAATGGAAGGATATATCGTGCATAACTGCATGATAGATTCTGGAGCTACGATGACAGTAATGCCGAAGGCGGTATGCGAGGAAATAGGCATGGAATACACACGAAGCAGTCATGGAGTCCTCCAGCTGGATGGTACCCTAGTGAAGACTGTAGGTGTCATCAAAGACATTCCTATTCGGCTACATAAGACACCTCAAATCGTAGTCATACAAGAGGTGGTAGTCGTGGACCTTGAGCCCTACTTCAACATGTGCCTGTCAAGGGAATTCACGGCAAAGTCGGGCGGATATCTATCCATGGACTACACTCATCTGGAGATCCCCTTCAAAGGGAAGAAGGTGAAGATCTATAATGAAAAGCCTTCTACGTTCCTGGTTCAGAAGATGTCCGAGGAAGAGAGCAGTGGCCCTGTGCATACGATCGCGGAGGAACTAGAGCAAGTGGATCTGGTCCAGGAATCCCTCGCACAGTTGTGTTGTGAAGATGAATTTTCATTGGCAGATTTCAATGCCATGATAGAGACTGAGGTGGGGTGTTACACCATCGCCAAGTCCGAGAAACCAGCCAAAATAGAAGGAAAGGTTTCTGCTCAAGAAGGACTATGGAAATTGTTCTTCGATGGTGCCCGATGCAAGAATGATGTCGGGGCAGGAATCCTTCTGATTTCACCATCCGATGAGCAAAAGGAATATTGCTACCGATTGACATGGAGCTGCACCAACAATGCAGCAGAGTATGAAGCCTTGTGCTTAGGACTCAAGAAAGCTGACAAGTTAGGCATAAGGCATCTTCAAATCTTCGAAGATTCTGAACTAGTTTGCAACCAGGTCACCAACAGATGCTCTTCAAAGAAGCACTATCTTAAATCATACCGCAATAGGGTATGGGACCTGTTCGACCAGTTTGAATCCCTCAATCTATAGTCTATTCCATGAGAAAAGAATCGACATGCAGATGTCTTAGCATCCATCGCAGCCCGATATTCTCCAAGTGGATGATATGGTGCATAAGCCGAAGGCTGTAAGGATGATCTATAGACCCTCTGTCCCGGACAGAGATTTACACTAGCAAGTTTTTGACAATGACGAGCAGATTGTCAATTTCATGATCCAAGAAGCCACTACAGTCGAAGACCGAAGCCTTGATGAGGAAGAATACGAAGGATTGGTCCAGTTGAAGAACAACCACGTTCCCAAGGGATTGATCATGCTTGAGAGCCTTTTCGATCAAAATGATCGATCGCTCTCCCATAGGATCCAGATCAGCACGCAGCAATATCAAGACTTAGAACTGGAACCTGGGAAAGTAATAAAGGTCGGGACCGATTGTACTTCGAAAGAAATAGAGCGAATCCGATGTTTGTGTAAGAAGTACCCAGATATCGTGGCATGGTCTTATCATGACCTCAAGGGATACGATCGGCAGCTGATCCAACATACAATCGAATTACAAGAAGGGGCCAAACCTTTTCGACAGAAGCAAAGGCCGGTTAATCCAAAGATCGAGGTCCTGATGAAGGCCGAATTGCTAAAAATGCTCGAAGCAAAGATCATTTATCCCATCAAGCATTCTTCCTGGGTAGCGAACTTGGTCCCTGTCAGAAAAAAGAATGGAGACATCCGGTTATGCGTGGACTTCCGCAACCTGAATCATGCTTCCCTCAAGGACCACTATCCTCTCCCGTAGATCGATCAGATCTTGCATTCGATGGCTGGAGCTCAACGATTCTCCCTGCTCGATGGTTTCTCTGGATATAATCAAATCTGGGTCAGGGACGAAGACCAACATAAGACCGCGTTCACAACCAAGTGGGGCACATTCGCCTACCAGCGGATGCCTTTTGGCCTCTCGAATGCGGGAGCTACTTTCCAGAGGGCGATGGACCTAGCTTTTGGTGAGCTTCTGAACAAGGTTATTGTTATCTATTTGGATGACATGACCGTCTTCTCCCGAAGGAGAGAGAACCACCCAGAACATCTTCAACAAATTTTCGAAAAATGCCAAGAATTTGGCATCTCAATCAATCCAAAGAAGTCAATCTTTGCAGTCAGCGAAGGAAAGCTGCTGGGACATGCAATTTCAGAAAAGGGTCTCACCGTGGATCCTGACAGAGCCGAAGCTCTGATGAAGCTCCCAATCCCAGCAGATAAAAAGGGCCTTCAATATTTCTTCGGTCAGATTAACTTCGTAAGGAAGTTTGTCCCAGACTTCGCCCAAGTCATTAAGCCGATGTCTGAGCTTTTAAAGAAGGGCGCAGAATTTGTCTGGACAGAAGAGAGGAGGAAAGCATTCAAAGAAATCAAGGCCCGAATTGTTCAGGCACCGGTCTTGATCAACCCCGACTACAATCGAGATTTTATCCTGTATGCAATAGGAGAACTTGAAAGCTACGCCGCGGTCTTGACGCAAAAGGGGGAAGATGGAGAGGAACGTCCCATCGCGTTCCTCAGCCAGATAATCAATCCCCATGAAGAAAAGTACAATTTCATCGAGCGTCAAGTGCATGCAGTAATGAAGTCTCTCAGGAAATTCAAACAGTTCATTTCTCAGAGTCGCACGACAGTCTTTGTCATTCACCCCGATGTGCGTAGTTTCATTATCCAAGGGGAACTGGGAAGCAAGAGAGCTGGTTGGGTGAGCAAAATCCAAGAGTTTGATATTGAGATCAAACCTACCAAACTAGTTCGCGGTCGCGCACTATGTCAAGAGCTGGCGAAGAACGCAACGGCCAAAAAAATAGACTGTCAGTTGGATGACTTGCCAACAGGAGAATGCCTCGCTAATCAGGAAGAGGCTGACAAAGATTGGGTCGGTGAAATAGTGGAATATTTCAACACCGATAGATGCCCCTCACATCTGAATGCTTCGCAGCGAAGACATTTCAGGATGCGGTCCGCCCGATACACTATGCGCCCAGAAGGCCTATTTTTCAAGAACATCGACGGCGTCCTCCTCAGATGCATAAAAGACGATGATAAGAGAAGAATCCTGGGCGAATTTCATTCAGGACTATCTGGAGGACACTTTGCTGGAAGAGCGACGACACTAAAGATAATCAAGGCGGGTTACTATTGGCCCACACTCTTTGCCGATGCCTTCTCCGTTTGTCGAAGATGCGAGCAATGCCAAAAATTCATCGACCGAAGCAGAAATGCTTCGATGCCACTCCGACCGATACAAGTAGAAGCCCCTTTTCAGCAATGGGGACTAGATTTCGTAGGGGCCATATCGCCAAACTCCTCTGCTGGGCACAAATTCATTCTGACTACGATCGATTACTTCACCAGGTGGGCCGAGGCAGTCCCCACAAAACATGTCGATCAAGATACTGTGGTCACCTTCCTGGAAGGATTGATTACCCGCTTCGGCATCCCCAAAGCAATTATTACAGATAACGGTCCTGGTTTCACAGGCGCAAAGATCAACGAGTTCCTATACAAGTATGGGATATATCACAAGGTGTCTTCCAATTATTACCCCCAAGGCAATGGATTGGCAGAATCCACCAACAAAACCCTGTTGAGGATACTGAGAAAGCTGATTGATCAAAACAAAAGAACTTGGCACCTCCTTCTGGATCGGGCCTTGTGGGCCGATCGGGTTTCTATCAAAAGGTCAATCAAGACTTCGTCGTATGCTCTGGTCTACGGCAAGGAGGCCATCCTGCCCACTCACATCGAGATCCCTGCGTTACAGTTGCTAGAAGAAGATGAAGCTAACCCGATGGAGGAACGCCTGGTTCAGCTACTACAACTAGAAGAGGAACGTGAAAAGGCCTACCAGAAATTTGCACGGCATGCCGAGGTCACCCGAGAATGGTTCAAAAGGAAATCATCCGATCGCACATTCAAAGCAGGAGACCTGGTATGGAGGTGGGATTCATGGAAGGCCAAGCCTGGGAATCATGACAAAATGGATGCGTTCTAGGACGGACCGTTTGAAATAGTAAAAGTGAATTCGGCCAATTCCTTCATCCTCAAAGATGCGAATGGCCAAGTTTTACCAATCTCCGTCAATGGTCTTCACCTGAAGACCTTCAATCGCTGAGGTATGTACAACTTCTAAAAAAAAAAAAACTTGCATATATTTTGTATATAGGATTTCAATGCTTTGTATATACTCTGTTCAAAAGATCACGGGGAGCAAGTGCCACTTCAACCGCAAAAGCTAGATTCCTGGCTTCGGCTTCACAAAGCATGATCGAAATCGCCTTCGGGGGGGTTTCGGTCCGAAGTAGCCGACGAAGGGAAGTTCGTGGCGAAGCTCTCCTCGATGAAATGAGTTTCGGTCGGTGGTATTCATGAACCGAAGCAACAACATAGCAAAGGGGAACTTCGGGCCCGAAATGAAGAAAATCAGCCCGAAGAAGAACTTCGCGATGAAGTATTTTCACCGAACCCCGCTTCGGGGCGGACACATTTAAGATGTGCCTCGGGGAACGTGTCGACGATAGCATCAAAAGGGGACCGAAATGGATGAACTCAATATGAAAGAAGTGGCACTCATCCCAAGGCAGTTCGTCAACCCAAAAGCCGCGCTAAAGTACCAGGTGGCAGCGATTCGCGCTCTCGATACAAAATCAAACCGTCGAATTGCATGGCCCCACGTACGACGCCGCCATATAGCCAATCAGATGCCACAGCGATACTTTCAGGCTAGGCCCACGAAGTAATTATGGTGGTTGCCATAAATGCCGAAAGTTGCCCTCCGAAGCTATAAAATGCAGGTGCCCATTAAGAACAAACCATTTGCAAGCGTGAGAGTTGAGTCTGCATTCTGTCACCTCGAAAAGCTTCTGCATCAAATGTTTCACTGTTCATCGTGATTACCCCGTCCTTTGTTTTGAGGTGCTAAACTCTTCTACATCACAAGTTATTCTGCTGCAATCGTTCACAATGGGAAGGAGGAACCCCACGCGGAAGGGAAAAGAACCAGAGGCGACAACTCCAGAGAAGGCGAAAGCCATGAAAGAAAAGAAGCAGACACCTAGGAGGGTCAATCCTCCCCACACCTAGGAAAATAGGTGATGGAAGGAAGGGAAGAGTCCGATGATGAGCCCAACATAGAACCACCCGTCGATAAGTGGGCAAAAATCAGAGACCCAAAGCTCTCAAGAACCGTGGCCGAGCTTCGGTATACCATCGACTTCATGAAAAGTAGGCTCTCAACGGAGAACAAGAGGGCCATGGCATATTATTCCCACATATACTGGTATCTGGTCCTTCCTACACATCACTGCCCTGAGCTCATATACGCCATTGCTCAGAACTATCAACCGCAAACCAGGCAGGTGTTAGATGCCTCGGGTAAAAAATTGTTTTCCATTCTGAAGGAGGATGTGCAGGCAGCGTTCACACCATAGCAAAGGCCACCAAAAGGTTATACCATTCGCAATGTCAGCCTGAGCGAACAAATGGATAAGTTCACCTCTAATCCCTTCATTCTGAGCTTTTTGCATGAAAATCTCAAGAGCGGACTTCCTTCCGGCAAGCGACCCCAGATGCCCCTGCCCTTGGAGGCCTTCAAGAACACAGATATATTCTCTATCATTGCATGGGTAGGGGGCTTGTCAAGCGATACTTTGGTATGCCCATGGCAGGTGTCGCTAGCCGAATGCATTTCCAGAGGAGAGTTCTACGCTCCCGACGCTTCGCGGCCGAACACTAACCCAGTTTTCTTCGATTGGGCAGAATGGGTGGCCCAAAATCTGCATATGCGGTTGTCATCCATGAAGGATGCTAGCAAGGAGCCGTACTTCCAGCCTTGTTCCTTCTTGGTTTGGCTCTTCTTCTTCCATGTACATAAAGCCCTTCCCCATTGTGATATTTCACCAGTCGACAAGGATGGGATCCCCTTGCCTATATATCAGTGGACCCGTCTCCTGCTGAGGTCGAAGTCCTATTACCCTTTCAATCAACAGTTTTTGGGACCTGCGATGCACATTCTGACAGGGTCTAGCCCTCGGGTGCCTCTCTGCCTTAGAGATAAAGTGGTACTGGAGAAAAGAGGGGATGTGTTTCAATTGACACAAGGGCTTGTGATCCGCCTCTTCGGCTTCACAGGGAAGCCCTTCTTGCTGCCCTTTTTCCCTTTGGAGTACCAATTTGCCCTGGAAGTTGCTCGACAAAGTGACGCGACCGACGAAACTTACGGTCACGGGCGGAAGTGGGCACACACCTGCGACTTCCCCTTCAAGATGGGAGTGATCGAAGTCTTTGCCCTAAAATAGAACATATACCTGGAGGAGAAGCTCACCGATTTTGGTCTACTTCAAATACCACAGAGGTGGCTCTACGACCCGTTGGGGGTGATGAGGGATCATTTGAAAAGCAAAAACTTCCATGTCTGTCCTCGCCCCGAAGTTCTGGAGCAGAGAAATAACCCAAATGGTATGGACCTGGAGTGGCACTTAGAGGAGATGAGGACGTTGCCTCCCTGGCATGACTTCTATCCTATGGAAGTCGAATTCGACCCTATACCAGTACCCATTCCCAACTCCCGACTCCACTTTCTGGAGAAAAGCAAGGGACGATTTAAAAGAGGAGTTGAAGGACTGGGACGAGGAGCAGTTAAGAGAATGGTGGATTATGAGAGTCCATCACCGAAAGATGAATTCTTACGGGCTTCTAACGATGGACAGGGAATTCGCAATTGTGTATCAGACCAATATTGGGTCTTGGAAACCCTTGTCCTTCATCGATTTCGTTCCACCGGCCACCCCAAGTTCAGACGAAGGCCCTGGGAGAACTGATAATGTCCCCAAGGAAAAAGCAGCCAGGGCCGCGCCAAAAGCTTTACTACAGAGTCCATCCGAAGATCTCGAGACAGCAATAGAGGAATCAGAGCAACCCCTCAAGAGGAAGAAAAGAAAGGAGCGGGAACCTACACAGGCACCCCCGAACTTCCCAAAATGACCGCGTACAGGCACGCCGAGCGCCCCTGCCGAAAGATCAGTATCGGGCTCGACCGAAGTAAATGACGGAGAAGCTCCACCAAATGCCGAAGCGATCCCAAACGTAGATATCATCAACATGGAGGAACTCGTGGAAGTCATGGAAGCCGAGAGTACCGAGGCCCAGGAGGAACCAGGGCCGATCACCCAGGAGATCACCATGGCCGCTCTGCCAGGAGGGCACGCAGGTACATTTTCTTCGCCTTATGCTCTGGTTGCTCGTAAGTCCACCCCGGCCCTGGCCGAAAGCTCTCACCAGTCCACCCTGCCTCCACAAGGTCAGTCACCTTCTTACGTCGTGTCCCTAACTACTCCCCCTGAGTCTTTCGGCCAGGGCAAACCCGTCGAAGCCACTTCGCCCAGCCACACCGCCAATCCTCCAGTCATCGACCAGGATGAAGCTAATAGTCCAGTGTCGAACCCCGAGGCTCATTCCTCTATTGTACATAACGTGCTCCCACTCGTCGAAGCCCCCGTCACCCCTGTTGCCGAACCTTCGGGTGAGGCTATCCCCTTCAACTCCTTATATTTGTTCAATCCCTCGGCTGTAGACCCAGCCGCATTCGACTCCGAGCTATCCTCAATACGGGAGTCCCCCTTGGCCAAAAAACTCCTCCAAGCCCGACAGAACACAGAGAGAATGTTGAAAGAGGCAAGAAAGAAGAGAGGGCGCTCGCTCGCTCAAGTTGAGAAATGTGCCGTCTTCGATTTCGAGGCGGGAAAGGTGCATAAAGTGAAGAAGATACCCAAAGTCCAGAAGCCCCTGGATGAAATGACTCCAGCGGACTATGAATATCAGGATAAGGAAAAGGACTTGGAACATCTGAATGTGGACAAGGAGTCCGCCTCTATGCACATTGGAATCGAGACCTTCAAGGCACATGCCAACATTGCCAACAAGCGCAGGTTCGAAGCCGAGAGTGCTAACATCAAGCTGGAGGAGGAGCTAGCAAGGACTCACTCCAAATTGGCAGAGGCCGAGGAGCAGTGCAAGCTGATGCGGAAAGAAGCACACGCCCTAAAGCTACAGATAGCACAGCTGGAGTGCACAGCCGAGAATCAGGCACAAAGGCAGGCCAAAAATGATTTGAGGGCCAAGGAGCTTGAAAGTAGGATCTTGCAGGCTCAGATCCAGCTGCACGAGAAGGAAAGCCTAGGGCTATTTGACAGGAGCAAAATCAAAGAGATTCGCTCACATCTGCTCAAGAATTTTAGGTCTCGGGCTGTCAGTGCCCTTTCAGTTTTAGTCTACACCATAGAAGCCCAGGTTGCCGCCGTCGAAGGAGGACCAATCATCGAAGAGGTCATTCAGAATGTCAGAGCCCGACTCAAGCTGGCCCTCAAGATCCAAGATGCAAGGTATCAAGATTTGAAGCTCGCAGCGATGAGTCGGACAACAAGGGATTGGTCAACGGCCCAGGCCACAGTCCGCGCCTTTTTCTCCATAGCCAAGAAAGCTCAAAAGGCAAAAATCCTACTGGACGCATTCGAAAGTGAGAGGCACGCGTCAATGGGCTACTTCGAGGACCTCTTCTCCTTAGGCTTCCCGAGTTTCACGGATGATGATGGGAAGCCATTAGCCAAGGAAGAAATCATGCCAAAGTGGCAGCAGTTTGAAGGCGACGTTTCAGAGATAGACGAGTGGGCCGAACCAATAACAGAGAAGCAGGTTTTTGATTACATATTGAAATACTATAGAATCGTCGCTTCCTTAAACGATCTATATACCAGGTCCCAGCATGCAAAAATTGGGCAGATCGATAGGTTCCACGCTTTGGTCAGGTCCCTGGAGAATCAAGAGCTGTTCACAAAAAGCGTCTGGTCTCAGGTTCGCCGAACCTTGAAGAATATCCGCGTCCGCCTGGCCCCACTGCCAACGGCTGAAGATGTAGCAGAAGCAATGGCGCCTGGAGAAGAAGAAGCAGTGGCGGAAGAAGAAGAAGAGGAAGGACAAGCTGTGGAAGCACCCCCAAAAAAGAACAAGGAGAAGGGTCTGGAGGTGACTCTGGCCCAATGGATAAAAGCTGAGGGTTCTACCACCGAGACGAGCTCGTTGCCCCGCGAGCCACCAAGAATGTTGACAATATTGTCACATTCCACCAAGGGGCAAAAAATTTAAAACTTTGTATGATATTTGTTTTATTGAAAGTTTTTCTTTGTTTACAAGTTATAGCAATTTTGGTTTTCCCTATCGCCCCCTGGTGGACAAAATGAAAAGAAAAGAACTTCGGGCCCGAAGCGCTTCAAATCATCACTTCGGGCGAGAACTTTGCCGAAAAGGTCCGAAGGAAACACTTCGCACCCGAAGCATTCCCAGAAACTACTTCGGGTGAAGAGTTTGCGAAGCGGCATCCAAGCAACTTCGCCGAAGAAGAAAAGATAGCCCGAATCGGCTAAGGCAAAGAAAATACTTCGGGCCCGAAGTATTTCTAAAATCCACTTCGGCCAGATTTCTCCCGAAGCAGCATAAGTCGAGAAAATGCTTCGGCCAAAACTCCCCCGAACCACCGTTTCAAAAGAAGATCGGCCCGAAGCGTTTTTCCCAACCCATCGGCGAAGGTTTTGTCGACGAAGCAGCGAAGGATAGAGGGAGATCGGCTTCGGCACTCCGCGCCCCCGAAGTAGTTTTGCGAAGCGAAAATCAGCGAGGCGCTTTCCAGGAACGCTTCCCAAGTTGGGCATTTCTCGAGGCAGTCAGAGAGCCTCATAAATGCATATTTTCTTGTCCGATAAGCCCGTTGCTCATTTTTGGCAATTGGATGCGAAGTATCAGTCCGAGAAGGAGAGCCCGGCAAGCATGGCCGCCACTCGAGCACCGCACCTGCAATCCGAGGACACCCAGGTGGCTCATTTAATGCATCTTTCCCCGGTTGACTCGGTCACCATTACCAGTTTTGGTAGCCGATTTGAGATATCATCCGCAGCAGCAACGAGGAGCCGATTTCTCAGGGCCCGAGGGCGTACTCCACCATTTTTTGTAATAATGATTCAGAGGGCCGGGTCCTCTATAAAAACCCAGGCTTTGCAATGTAAAAAGGGGGGAACTTTCTGCTAGAAAGTTGCTGTAACTCGATGTCCTGCGTTTAATACTAAAGATCTTTTGTGTTCCATTTCTCTCTTTTATGCCGCCTTCTGTGCTTAATTCTTTTGTCTTTTCTCGTTCGCATACTAAGACTCTGAACCCTGAATCCGATGTACGATCGGGGACCGAACCCCTAAAATTCGCCCTGAAGGATACATAGGAGAGGAAAAACGTTCCTGTTGCTTTCTTTTATGCTGCCTGGTGGATCGAGGTTTCTGTTATTCCCTCGTCTTAATCGTTGTTACTCTGAACCCTGAATTCCAGCGAGAGAGAGAGGAGAACCCTGCGAACCCGTCCAGAGGATACATAGGAAGGTCGACACTGCATTTCTTTCATTTCATTCTTGGTATTTCCTGTTGCTATTCGAGTTGTTAGTGAGTAATCGTGCTTCCTGTTCTCTCCCACCTCAAATCATCATCTTCTAACCCTTACTCTTTTTATTTCTTTCTCTAACCCTTACCCTTTTTTATTTCTTTTCCTAACCCTTACTCTGTTTATTTCTTTCCTGCACTCTTGTCTCAAACCCCAAAAGTAGATTAGTATAGGAGCCGGCCTTTCTCCGAAGATCGGCACGAGGGGCATCTCTTCCCCTCGGCCTTTCAATGTTGGTCGCAGGTCCAGGGCACGCAAACCCACCGAAAGTCCTTTCTTGTGCGGATTTGATGACCAACAGTTACCATACCTCCATAAGATAACAAAGACAATTACCACTCACCTAGAAATGAGCATGACCACTCGATCCTCACCATTCAAGGTACCACCACTATACTATATTTTGAACTATTCCAAAAGCCTCACCGCTTTAGAACACCCAAGCCTCACTATTCAAGGTGTATCATTCACAATAATCTAGTTATTGCATCACTATGACTCCTTCCAAATTTGCAAATACCTTATTTTTACATCATCTCAAATCCTCCCAAGATTCACATCTATCTAGTCATTGCATCACCACAACTCCACCTAGGACTGGGTTATCTTCTTGACTCAAGGGTTTCTCTAATATATCTCTAGATTCATTCCCAAATAAAGCCCAAGAATCAACATACCATAATATAAACAACTCTCTCTAGAAATAAAATAAAGTGCTATATTAATTCATAGATTAATTCAATATAACACATTGCTAAAGACTAAAATTAAAATATTTCAAATAATAATACTAGCATTTAGCATTTCCAAATTTACAATGAGATAAGAATACCACATTCAAGTATTTATAAACATAAACCCATATTCTTTTCATTTTTGTGCAAGACCAAATATTCCATGAACTTACATAAAATAATAATAACACTTAAACTTCCAAATAAATAAACAAGAATGTTATATACAACAATGATTATTCTTTCTTTATATCAAGAAGCTCATAAATAACCTCATCCCAAAATATTACATTTAAATATGAGAACATAGGTAGTCATTCATCGTCATCAAGATCTTCACTTGTTTAGCCTTCATCAATAAATTTAAAGCATGTTTAGGAATCAAGACAACTCTTGAATATGCATATGCAAAACTTAACATGCATTAAGCAAGAAAAAAAACAACCATGCAAAATATGGTCCATGTAAATAAGGAGAGAATCCCATACTTCTCTTCAATATAGATTCCTTTATCTACTCAAGCCTCAAGAACCAATCATTGAATACAAATAAGGAGAGAATTCCATCTCTCAATAATATATTCATTTATCTACTCAAGCCTTGAGAACCAAACATTAAATAAATTTATCTATATACCGTGCAAAAATCACAATAATCTTCTCTTTTATTGAACCAATTTATCTCATTTTACATTTAACTAAAAAAACTCATGGAAACTTCCAATATTAATTCAATAATTTCTAATATTTCAACTATAATAAATAAAGGTTAATAAAACATTAATAAAATAACCTTACAAAAACAAATATCCTTTCTTATAAAAGTTATAATCCATTAATACCCATATACTATTGGTAAGTTTTAATTATTAAAGCATAACTAGAAGTATTTGGAAGATCTTTTAGTTTCTAGTTGTGATTATTTAAAAATTATTAAAAACATACCAAAGAACAATTAAAACATAATTTACCCTAAATATTTACCTAAGTAACACAAACAAAAATACATCCATGTGGAGCATATCACTCTAATGGATCCTGCTAGCCTTATTTGCCCTCTAAACCACATTAACCTCTAAAAAATGCATACAAAATGCAACAACAACAATCACAAAGGAGCAAATTAACAATACAACCTTCATAATAGAGTAAATTAATGATAAAGTATGAGGAACAACATACTCTTCCATAATTGTTTTTGCTAAGACATAGAAAACATAGAGAACATCGAATTAGGGTTCCAATAAGGATACCAAATAGGGTCTACAACACCATCGATCCACAACAAAAATAATAATATCCAAATTGGCTTACCACTTTTGAAGGCTTCAAACATCCTCAAAAGTAGAGATAGGAAAAAACCACCTCAAGTAAATTCATAAAAAAACACAACTTAGCATTCCCAAAAAAGGTTCTAGCACAAGGAACCATCCAAACCAAGACATATACAAACTTGGTAAAAGAAGCTAAACAACCCCATCCAAAAGCTGAAGCAACAACCACAATAAGCTAGCATACAAATTCTTAAGGTCTAAATTAGTGGTCTAAATAGGTAAATATAAACCAAAGAAGAGGCCCTTATAATAAGCATGCCAAACATACTAAAAAGCATAACTATTCTACAACACTATCCAAAAGTACACATGGAGTATAATAAAAGCACTCACTACTTCCAAAAGCTTTCGATTTTCTAGTAGAGTTTGGAGACTCAAAAATTCTTTTGGCTCCCAAATTCCTTGTTGATCTTTTTCATCCTAGATTTCTTCTCACAGTTAACCCCCAAACTTGGAAATCCATACAACATATAGCTTTGGTAACCTCCCAAAGAATAGGAGGTTCTTTCGTTTCATCCCAAGCATGCTGGACACCATTACCATGATGTTCGAGCTTTGGAACGTTCCCAATAAAACATTCCCAAGATTCAAAATCCAACACCCCTCTCTTTTTTTTATAATATTAACTTCCATTAATTAGCATGTTCTCCTTGCAAAGGTTTTCTCTTTAATTAATAGTAGCCCATTATATTTCACAAAGACAAATAAAAATAAAACCATTCCTTTAAAAACTTATTAGAACATTATCATTTTATAATACTTATGTTAAGGATTAGTGTTTTTAAATTTAATTACTCACCTAATTAATTTAATTAGTATCAACTATTAATATTAACCATTAACAATGATAAATAAGTATCCTTGGGTATCAACAATACTAACATATTTATTAATACCAACTTAGAAAAATTATTAACCAATAATTCATATGCTTAAAACACAAGCATAAATGCATCCTAATGCAATCAATAATATACACCACAATAGATTTTTCTTAAGTAGATGGCTTTAGGATAATTACAATGTTATCGCCCACCTACTAAGGATGGCTATTTTGCTAATAGAAACCTCCTTACCCAAGGGTGCATTTAATCAACATGCACATATGCAATGCATCTAATATATGAATAGTTTTATTTTACCCTTGAGATATCAATGAGAATTTCATCCATCATTTCCATTTTTCTCTCAACTTTGGTGGTTGTCCCATACTAATCCACTGGTGAGAGTACCAAGTCCTCCAACCATAAATTTTATCAGCATTACTATATTCCTAAAATTATCATAATCAAAGCATAAAGTGCATCTATCAACACATCTTGATAACATAAAATGATATTATGCATCAGATATCCACACATAAATACATAATTCAAGTATCAAGAACAAGGCTTGCCAATGAGGGTCGTTACATAATCCCCCCTTGGACTAAACATAGTCCCTTGTGTTTTTTAAAATAAAGCATATATATTTCATTCAAAAAATATGGGAATTGCTTCCTAATTTCTTCAACATCTTCCTAAGTTGCACAATTTTTAGAATAATTGTCTCACTGGATCTTACATTGATATAGGGTTCATTTTATCAAAATTTTGGAATGAAACCCTAGAATCCTTACTGATCACACCTTAATGGTTGAGGGATCTACCATCTACAATTTTGAAAAATCCAAACATGAGAAGGATCAACAACATACTTCCTAAGTAGGGATATGTGGAAAGTATCATGGATCTTTGACAGGTTGGTTGGTAAGGTGAGCTTATAGGCTACTAAACTAATCTTATCAATAATATCAAAAGGCTGAAAAAAATGAGAATCCAACTTAGTTGACTTGATGGCACTTTTCATGGGCCTTACCCTCAAGAAGAATTTGTCTCCCATAGATAATTCTCTTGGTGATATTTGCAAATGATCATAGCTCTTCTGATGATTGGTTTCTTCCTTGAGCCTCTGTCAAATCCCTTTGAGTAGCTTGTCCATATCTCAAATAGTGTTTGGTATAATCACCACTTGATCTTTTGGATTTGTTGGAAATATTGAGTAGTTGAGTTGTCATTGATGTCAAAAGTTACATGGGGGAGTTATAATTGGATGATAAAGAGAGCATGGTTTTCAAGACACATATAGCAAGGTTTATTACAAAGCAAGGCAAATATTCTTAAGGACTATAATATTTAAATATATTATGTAAATATTATAAAATAAAAGGTTTAAGAGGCTTGGAACAAAGAGGTTTAAAGGCATGAGATAAAAGGACTCTACAAAATGAAGAACCAGGTTTACATGGGCCACAAGTATGTATTAATTTATCCAAAAGGTTTAAGATATTTTAATGGGCCTAAAAGGATTATGTTATAACATTATAACTCAACTTTATAAAGGATTTAAGCTCCAACATATAAGACTATGGTATAATATTTTTAATATTATAAAGTTCCAAAGGTTTGAAGTGCCAACATTATTAAAGTTTTGAAGGTTCTTGGCTTATGCAATATAAATATTAGTCACTTCTCCTCCATTAAGGGTGTAAGCATTGATATTGAAATATACATGTGTGCTTATGCAAATGACAGAGAGATATCCAATGAACTTTGATTGATATATTGATGTCGATGACAGAGAGATATCCAATGAACTTTGATTGATATATTGATGTCGATGACAGAGAGATATCCAATGGATTTTTGACTAAAATAGGTTGTGTTAAATGATGCAAACAACAAGTGAAAAATCTAGCAATTGTTAAGAAGTGTGCAGAGAGAAAACACAGAGCACTCCATCTCGATTTATGTAGAGGGTAGAAGGAAAACATAGGGTACTCCATTTTTATTGTGTAGAGGGAAGAGAGGAAAACGTAGGGTATTCCCTTCAATGTGCATAGAGGGTAAAGAGGAAAACGTAGGTTATTCCCTTTGATGTGTACAGAAGGCAAAGAGGAATACATAGAATATTTCCTTCGATGTGTATATAGGGCAAAGATAAATTAGTGAGCATTCCTTTTAGCTCTAACCGCTGTGGTAGCATAGATGGACAAAGGCACTCGGGTAAGTGATGCACTGGGGAGGTCATGGTTTTGATTCACATCGTGCATAAGGTACTTAAATTTTAAATTTCTTTGCATTGATTGAGGTGGTCACGATAGTTTACAAGGTGCATTGAAATAATTTGATTTGATTTTTACCTTGGAGACCATAAGGTGTGAAAGTCTTATTTTCTACATTGAATTTAAAGTGGAAGTTTTACGGTGTTTTGAGAGTTTAAAAGTTGTATTTATTTAGTGTGAAAAAGGGTTAAGGTTGCATGTTTAAAGAGGGAGTTATAAGGTGTATTAGACTTGCTTGAAATTTATGTTTTTTTTTGGTAGATAATATAATATACCATTAATAACAAGTTTTATAGGTTGCCCCAAAACCTTTTAAAAAAATCAGCCGAGGGCTGTTGATGAACATGTCCTTACTAAGGATCATATATATGTAAAATCTACATGCTGCCAAAGACATTACATCTGGTAAGGCACATAACCTGTTATCAAAAAGAAACTTCCCATACAACATTTTGGGTATACCCCAAGAAAACACACCTGCATCATAATTAAAAATAAATAAACAGACACAGATCCCTTCCTTGAAACAGTGGAGAAAGAAAAAGCTATAGAAACACATAGCATAGTACTGAAAAAAACTCCCACAAGATCTGTATTGACAATTACTCTTAATAATTCTTTGGTAATTGCTTTCTTCCGTATATAACATGCTTTGGGACCACATCCTGTCTTGGCCAATCAACCTTGGAGAAGTGAACCTGATGGCTAGATTTATGGTGGTGGCTATCTGGTGGGCCACATGGCTTTGGTTCGAAGTCTTATATTGTTGTTTATTTCCTGCCTTGTGATTATCAACCAACCTCAAAATACTAATATGACTAGGAGCCATGTTATCTGACATGTGACTGTCCCCATTAGTCTTTGTGGTATTTCCAAGTAGCATCCACCAATACTGACAGCTCGGATAATTTTTATTGTGAGTCAATTTCAAAAAAGAGACGGGAATACTCATAGCATTCGAACTTATAGTGCCTTCCCTATTGGTAAATTTGACTATCATTCTTGGAATTATTATTGAATAAGATCCTCTACTTCACTTGAGACACCATGTTCCCATTTGAAAATTTTGTCACCATCGACACCCAAATTGGCCAGCTTATCAGTAACTTTGTTAGCTTCCCGAAAGACATGTTGGGCTTTTCTGTCCTGCCTTCCTTGGAAAAGGATCCTTACCTCTTCAACAATTGTTTTAATCCTCCAAGGAGATTTTTTCCAATTATTGAGGATATTTATAACATGCATAGAATATCCTTCTATGATCAAATTGCCTTCTAAGTCTTGAGTCATTTGAAGGCCTCTCCACATAGCTCTAGCTTCAGCTTCATTGTTCGTCCTTGTTCCCAAATATTCAAAAAAAGCAAGCATCATATTCCCATTATGATCTCGCATAATACCGCCAATGCCTGCTCTGCCAGGATTTTCCTTAGCCGCTCCATCAAAATTAAGCTTAAACCAACCCGTAGGAGGTGGGGACCACTTAACATTGGCTCTGGGGTTGATTACCCTAGGCACCTTGAAATTTATGTTTTGTATAAACATTGAGAGAATTATTTTTGAAGGAGATATAAAGTAATTTAGGATTATTTGAAAATTTCTTTTGCACATTGAGTGAAATGTTTATAAGGTTGGTTTTCACTTAAATAAAAAAGATATAAGGTGTATCTATTTTCATTGTTATTTGTATTTTAGCACATATTAGAAAATAAGGATTTGATGTTTTAGTATTTATTACAAGCTCTATTTTGTAAGACTAAAAGGAAAGTTATAGAGTATTATTCTTGAGCATTCTTGTGCACATCTTTTGAGAAAGGATCTTAGGGTGAATGTTTTGAAAAGAAGATTTGCTAACCCTATTTTGAAGTTGCAAAGAAAGGAAATTATTTTGAGACAGGTTTTTAAGGGCACATCTTCTTCAAGGCAACTTTGTGAGGTATGGTGTTTTAACTCCTTCTCAAGGTATTTTGGTTTAGAAAGAATACTTGTGTTGTTATATGAGGTGGAGATAAAAGGATTGATTTCATGAGCATTGTTGGAAATATATATGCTAGAGATTGAGAACAAATTTGTGCATCATTGTTAAATGGATTTGTGAAGCATTTAGGCATTGGTTTGAGTGACATTGAAAAGTGAATGTGCAAGTGTTAGAAATAAGATTTGTGAAGCAAGTGTGTGCATCAGTTTTTGATTGTGGAAAATTCATAAGAAGGTCAGTTATCAAAGTGCTAGACTAGAGCTACCGTTAAAATGAAATAAATGTGAGACATGTGAATGTGAAGAACATATTAGACATTTAATAGTATATATCATTCTCTATATGTTCAAGAGGTTAAAAACATTTTTGGTAGAATATGTCTAAACTACTTTAGTCAAGAAAATCACTTTTGGGAATGATATATAAAATTGTTTGTATGCAAGAATTAGGAATGTTTGAGTAGTTTCTACAAGCAATATTTAAGTAGAGTTAAGCATGTGTTATGATCAGATTTGAGCATGTTTTATAAGCAAATTTGAGCATGTGTATGAGCATATTTGAACATGTGTTATGAGCATATTTGAGCATGTGTTATGATCATATTTGAGCATGTGTTATGAGAAAATTTGAGCATGTGTTATGAGCAGATTTGAGCATGTGTTATGAGCATATTTGAGCATGTATTATGATCAGATTTGAGCATGTGTTATGATCAAATTTTGGTAAGCATATTTGAGCAAGTCTTGTGATAAGACTTGAAGCAGGTTTGAGGTAGATTTGAGCAAGTCTTATAAGAAGACTACAAGCAGGTTTGAGGTATATTTGAGCAAGTCTTGTGAGAAGATTTAAAGTAGGTTTTGGTAAGCAGATTTGAGCAAGTATTATGTGTAGACTTGGAGTATATCTGAGTAGAGTTAAGAATATATTTTGGTAAGCAGATTTGAGCAAGTCTCATGTGAAGGCTTGAGGCAAATCTTAGTAGAGTTAAGAGTGGGTTTTGGTAAATAGATTTGGGTAAGCTTTGTGTAAAGGCTTGAAGAAAAATAGAGAATAAGGGAGAGAGTTCTCCTGTGGATAGAGGTCCACAAACCAGAGTAGATGGGATTATGGTCTCTTGTGGATAGAGGTCCATGAATCAAAACAAAGGGGATTGAGGTATCCTGTGGATAGAGGTCCACAAAATTGAGCATAGGGAATTGGTGTCTCCTTTAGGTTGGTGCCCATAAAAATTGTAATTGGGAATTAGTTCCCAAGATATTGGTTGAGAAAATTTATAAGAAATATTTTCTCTCTGGACGTAGTCCACATTGGGTGAACCATGTTAAATCTATGTCTCTCATGTGTGTGATGATTTGTACATTCTCATTACTACTATTGATGATATTGGTTAGTACTACTTTGAAAAGTTATTGCAATTGATAACATTGGATAATACTAAATTTAAAAGAAAAGTAAAAGTTTATCTTATATAGTTCACCTCCCCCCTCTCAGTATAAGCTTGTGTTCTTCAATTGGTATCAGCGTGGGTTCCTTCAGGGAAGTCTAACAACTTGAAGGAATATATTACAAGAACACATGGCCAGGAAATGGAAAAGAAAAACCATAAGATCACATCCTCCTAAGAAGGAAGGAACTCACATGGTCATGAAATAAAAGGAAGAAGAATTTATTTTTGCTCTCAATGAGATTGTTTCTCTAAGAGGAGAAGTGGAAACATATAAAGAACCAGAATCAAGTAGTAGAGAAGAGACTAAAGTGATATAATTTTGTGTTATATGTGGAAATATAGGTCACCATGCAATTTATTATCCACAAGATGTTGAAGAATATTTTGTTTATGGTGTCCTTGGTCACGATGCAACTCATTGTAATGGGTTCAATAGCAAGTAAGAGAAAGAAGATGATCCTAAAATTGAAAACCAAGAAGAAGAGGAAGGTTCATAAAATGAAGAAGAAGTCACAAAAGAGAAACTCATTGTTGAGTTAAAGAGGGCTAGAGAGGAGAGCTCAAAATTGAAATCTCAAATACAAAAGGGAGAAGATACTCCAGTTGAAGACCTACAAAAGAAGAAAGTTTTAGAAAGGGAAGTCACAGTTGATATGGAAAAGGAACTTGTTTTTGAAGAGTTAAAAAAGGTGAGCTCAATATTTAAGTCTCAAGTACAAGAGGATGAGAAAACATATGCAAAGTTTCTACAAGATCTCATTGACCTAAAATTCAAGGTTGAAGAGGCAAAGAAAATTGATGAAGGTATGATTTAATAGTTAAAGGTAAAAGAACTAGAATGTGAAAGATTAGAATATGAAGTGGTTTATCTAAGGTTGGAAGTGAAATATTCTAATGATAAGCTACATAGGCTTGAGAAAAGCTCAAAATATCTGAATGACATTATCAAGGCACAAAGATCTTTATTTATCAAGACTCGACTTGGTTTTAAAGAACAACAAGGGAAAAAAGAAGAAGAGTCAAGCTCAAGTTCAAAAGAAACAAAAGAACAAAAAGTAATTGGAGAAGAACCAAAGACCTACGTTGATGTGTTGAGATATGATAGTATCAAAGAGGAAACAAACAATGTACCATCAAAGAATAGAGATTATCACAGGAAAAGCAAAGAAAGAATAATGAGATTAAGGTAAGATGAACATTTCTTCCAGGTTTATTGTTACTCATGTTCACAGTTTGGTCATAAAGTTGTGCATTACAGGATTCATGAAAAGAAGGATTATGGATTCACTAAGAAGAAATTCAATTCATTTGAAGATGACTATTACTTTTGAGGTTATTGCTTCTCATGTAATAATTTTGGTCATAAAGCTTTACATTGTAGGGTTCATGGTAGGAATGGTTATGGCTTCACTAAAAGGTACTTCAATTCATTTACACTTTCCAAGAACTACAACATCATGTGTTTCAATTGCAATAATTTTGGGCATACAAAAAAGTGGTGTAGAACAATGTTTCAGGAATATCCAAGGACAAGCAAAAGAATGGATGTTCAAAATTTTTAAAAATGTAGGAATTCAAAGGTGCGGAGAAAGAAGGTTAAGAAAGGAGAAGAGCATTGTAAGTTGGGAGTAGCTTTACTCCCATCCCAAAATTAATCACCTCAAGATAAGGTGGTGAGGGAGCTATGCTAAATGTTAAATTTTTAGCCTCAAAGAGCCATTTTCCATTGATGTCAAAGGGGGAGAGATTTCAGTGAGGGGGAGCAACTTCTCAAGGGGAGCAGTTTTAGTATCCAATTGTACTAAAAGAATATTTTTTTGAAAGGGTTGCCATCAATGACAAAGGGGGGGATTATTGGAAATATTGAGTTGTTGAGTTTTCATTGATGTCAAAAGTTACATGAGGCAAATATAATTGGATGATAAAGAGAGCATGGTATTCAAGACACATATACCAAGGTTTATTACAAAGCAAGGTAAATATTCTTAAGCACTATAATATTTAAATATATTATTTTAATACTATAAAATAAAAGGTTTAAGAGGCTTGAAACAAAGAGGTTTAAAGGTATGAGATAAAAAGGACTCTATAAAATGAAGAATCAGGTTTACATGGGCCACAAGTTTGTATTATTTTATCCAAAAGGTTTAAGATATTTTATGGGCTTAAAAGGATTATGTTATAATATTATAACTCAAATTTATAAAGGATTTAGGCTCCAACATATAAGACTATGGTATAATATTTTTAATATTATAAAGTTCCAAAGGTTTGAAGGGCCAATGTTTTTTGATTTCAAGGATGCATTGACGTTATTAAAGTTTTGAAGGTTCTTGGCTTATGCAATATAAATATTAGTCACTTCTCCTCCATTAAGGGTGTAAGCGTTGATATTGAAATATACGTGTGTGCTTATGCGAATGATAGAGAGATATCCAATGAAATTTGATTGATATATTGATGTGGATGGTAGAGAGATATCCAATGGATTTTTGACTGAAATACTTTGTGATAAATGATGCGAACGACAAGTGAGAAATCCAATGATTGTTAAGAAGTGTGTAGAGAGAAAATGTAGAGCACTCCATCTAAATTTACGTAGAGGGTAGAAGTAAAACGTAGGGCACTTTTTTTTTATTGCACATAGGGTAGAGAGGACAACATAGGGCATTCCCTTCGATGTGCATAGAGGGTAGAGAGAAAAATGTAGGGCATTCCCTTTGATGTGCACATAACGTAGAGAGGAAAACGTAAGGCATTCCCTTCGATTTGCACAAAGGGCAAAGATAAAGTAGTGAGCATTCCTTTTAGCTCTAACCACCTCGGTAGCACAGTTGGCCAAATATATTTGGGTAAGTGTTGTGCTAGGGAGGTCATGGTTTCAATTCACATCATGCATAAGGTACTTAAATTTTAAATTTCTTTGCATTGATTGAGGTGGTCACAGTAGTTTAGAAGGTACACTAAGATAATTTGATTTTATTTTTACCTTGGAGACCATAAGGTGTGAAAGTATTATTTTTTGCATTGAATTTAAAGTGGAAGTTTTATGATATTTTGAGAGTTTAAAAGTTGTATTAATTTAGTGTGAAAAAGGGTTAAGGTTGCATGTTTAAAGAGGGAGTTATAAGGTGTATTAGAATTGCTTGTAATTTATGTTTTGTATAAACTTTGAGAGAATTATTTTTGGAGATATAAAGTAATTTAGGATTATTTGAAAATTTCTTTTGCACATTGAGTGAAAGATTTATAACATTGGTTTTCACTTAAATAAAGGAGATATAAGGTGTATCTATGTTCATGGTTATTTGTATTTTGACACATATTAGAAAATAAGGATTTGATGTTTTAGTCTTTATTACAAGCTCTATTTTGTAAGACTAAAAGGAAAGTTATAGAGTATTATTCTTGAGCATTATTGTGCACATCTTTTGAGAAAGGATCTCAGGGTGAATGTTTTGAAAATAAGATTTTATACCCTATTTTGAAGTTGCAAAGAAAGAAAATTATTTTGAGATAGGTTTTTAAGGGCACATCTTCTTCAAGGCAACTTTGTGAGGTATGGTGTTTTAACTCCTTCTCAAGGTATTTTGGTTTGGAAAGAATACTTGTGTTGTTATATGAGGTGGAGATAAAAGGATTGATTTCATGAGCATTTTTGGAAATATATATGCTAGAGATTGAGAACAAATTTGTGCATCATTGTTAAATGGATTTGTGAAGCATTTAGGCATTGGTTTGAGTGACATTGAAAAGTGAATGTGCAAGTGTTAGAAATCAGATTTGTGAAGCAAGTGTGTGTATCAATTTTTGATTGTGGAAAATTTATAAGAAGGTCAGTTATCAAAGTGCTAGACTAGAGATACTATTAAAATGAAATAAATGTGAGACATGTGAATATGAAGAACATATTGGGCATTTAATAGTACATATCATTATCTATATGTTCAAGAGGTTAAACGAATTATGGGTAGAATATATCTAAACTACTTTAGTCAAGAAAAGCACTTTTGGGAATGATATATGAAATTGTTTGTATGCAAGAATTGGGAATGTTTGAGCAGTTTTTGTGAGCAGGATTGAAGTAGAGTTGAGCATGTGTTATGATCAAATTTGAGCATGTGTTATGAGTAAATTTGAGCATGTGTTATGAGCATATTTGAGCATGTGTTATGAGAATATTTGAGCATGTGTTATGATCATATTTGAGCATGTGTTATGAGCATATTTGAGCATGTGTTATGAGCAGATTTGAGCATGTGTATGAGCATATTTGAGCATGTGTTATGATCATATTTGAGCATGTGTTATGATCAAATTTGAGCATGTGTTATGATCAAATTTTGGTAAGAAAATTTAAGCAAGTCTTGTGAGAAGACTTGAAGAAGGTTTGAGGTAGATTTGAGCAAGTCTTGTGAGAAGACTAAAAGCAAGTTTGAGGTAGATTTGAGCAAGTCTTGTGAGAAGATTTAAAGCAGGTTTTGGTAAGCATATTTGAGCAAGTCTTGTGTGTAGAATTGGAGTAGATATGAGCAAAGTTAAGAACATATTTTGATAAGTATATTTGAAAAAGTCTTGTGTGAAGGATTGAGGTAGATCTAAGTAGATTTAAGAGTAGGTTTTGGTAAACAAATTTGAGCAAGCTTTGTGTAAAGGCTTGAAGTAGAGTAGAGCAGAAGAGATAGAGTTCTCCTATGGATAGAGGTCCATGAACCAAAGTATATGGGATTGATGTCTCCTATGGATAGAGGTTTATGAATCAAAATAAAGGGGATTGAGGTCTCCTATGGATAGAGGTCCACGAAATTGAGCATAGGGGATTGGTGTCTCCTTTGGGTTGGTGCCTATAAACATTCTAATTGAGAAATGGTTTCCAAGAGATTGGTTGAGAAAATTTATAAGAAAATTTTTATTCATGGACATAGCCCACATTGGATGAACCAAATTAAATCTGTCTCTCATATGTGTGATGATTTGTGCATTGTAACATTATTGCTATTGATGATATTGGTTAATACTGCTTTAGAAAGTTATTGCAATTGATAACATTGAATAATATTGAATTGGAAAGAAAAGTAAAATTTTATCTTATAATGTTCACCCCCCTTTCAGTATAAGCTTGTGTTCTTCAGGATTATCCCATGATAGAGGTGTTTTGCATATTTTTCCATACAAGGTCTCAAACGGAGCCATTCCCAAGGATGCATGGTATCCATTATTATATGAAAATTCAACCAGATGCAAATAGTTCCACTTAGAATTTTGATCCATGCAATACATGTGAATCATGTCTTCCAAGAATTGGTTCACCCTCTTTGTTTGCCCATATATTTCTAGATGGTACGTAGAGCTGATATTCAATTTAGAGCCCACTTTAAAATGAAGAGCCTACCAAATTTTTTATGTAAACCTAAAATATTTGTTTGATATAATCACCTTAGGAAACCATGTAACCTAAATATTTCCTTGGTAAAACTATTTACCACAATCAATGCATCGTCCTTTATATTCTTTGGTATAAATTGTGTAAATTTAGTTAACTTTTTTTACCATCACAAGTATTGCATCATGCTAGTACCTAATATTAGGTAAACCCACAATAAAATCCATAGATATAACCTACCACTTCTAAGTAGGTATATCATGTGGGTACAATTTTCCTATTGGATGTTGATGTTTTGCCTTAACCTTCTAGCATTCCAAACATCTAGCAATGAAACTAGTAATATCCTATTTCATCCCTAACTAATATAAGGTCTTTTCATGTTTTCTCTCATATTTGCACCTCCTAGATGAGTAGGATATGGAGTACCATGTACGTCTTGCGTAATCATTCTCCTTAAATCACTAGATTTAGGTATGATAATCCTATAATTAAAAAATAGAAGTCCATCCTTTATATTAAAATCCTTATTTTCCTCAGGATTTCTCTGAATTTTAGGTCGAATTTCAATGCAATAGTGATATTGTAATTGTATTTTTTTTTACTTTGTCCATCAATTCTACATGACTCTAGGTCAATGCTACTATATGCCTTCTCCTACTTAAGGCATCAATGACCTTGTTTTCATTTCCTTTGATATACTCTATACCAAATTCATATTTAGCTAGGAACTCAATCCATCTTCTTTACCTTGCATTTAGAATAGGTTGGGTAAAAATATACCTTAGAATTTTGTGGTTTATCCTTAGCTGAAAAGGTTTTCCCAATAAATATTACCTCCAAACCTTAAGAGCATTTACAATTGCTACCACCTCTTGGTCATGTGTAGTATAATTTAACTCACGCTTCATGAATTTTATGGACTCATATACTACTATAGCTTCATTTTGGGATAATACCCCTCCTAAACCTTCTAAGGAAGCATCTGTACATACTATAAAATTTCGAAGAGGATCTGGTATCCTGAGAATTGATGTTGTAGTTAGATTATTCTTTAGATTTTCAAATGTGACCTCACACTTATCCATCCATTTGAAATATATATATATATATATATATATATATATATATATATATATATATATATATATATTTAAGGTTGGTAATAAAGTAGGTATTTTTTGAATAGTCTTTATAAAATACCTATAATAACCAATGATTCCCATGAAGACTCTAATGTTTGATGCATTATCAGGGGTACCCAACTCAAAATAGCTTCAATATTATTAGTATATACAACAATCCCTTCTATAGATATGATATACCCAAAATATTGAAATTGTGATGCACAAAACTCACATTTCGATAATTTTTCTTAAAGTTGGTTCTTCCTCAACACCTATAACACTAACCTCAAATACTAGTCATGTTCTTCTCTAATGCGGGAATGTATCAAGATATCATCCAAAAATATCAAAACAAACCGATCCAAATATTTTTTGAACACACTGTTCATCAAGTTCATAAACGTTGCTAGCACATTTGTCAACCCAAATGGCAACACTGTAAACTCATAGTGTTCATATCTAGTCTTAAATATTTTTTTGTAAGTATCTTCCTCATGAATCCTAAGTTGATGATATCTTGATCTCAAATCAATATTTGAAAATATAGTGGCATCCTTTAATTGATCAAAGAGATCATCTATCCTTGGTAATGGATAACTATACTTGATGGTGACCTTATTCAATAGTATGTAGTCAATGCACAACCTTAAGGAACCATTATTCTTCTTCACAAATAATACCAGAGCACCCTAAGGCAACACACTAGATTTAATTAAACCTTTATTCAAAAAATATTATAGTTACACCTTTAGATCATGCAAGTCAATATGAGTCATTCTATAAGGCATCCTTGTAATAGGTTCATCTCTAGGCATTAGTTCAATGATGAAATAAAATTTACACTAAAGTGGGACGCCTGGGAGATATTCCAAAAACACATTCCTAAATTCATGCAAAATTGGATGTCTCTTAAATATTTCATCATCCCCATTATTAGTTGTCTTACCATTTATCTTAACTACATACAACATCCCACATCTCTTGATTGCCTTATTAAGTTGCATAGTTGACAACAAATATGCTCAAAAACACCCTTTTCTAATTTAAAAGCTTACTCTCCTCTTATACTTATCAATATAGTCCATCCATATTTCTTGTAAGTTTATTAGGTCTCCATGAGCCTTTAACCAAACCATTTCTATAATAATATTGAAGGCATGTAGCAATGCTACATATAAGTGCTAAATAGTGGTTCCATTGGGTAAGGTGATCTTTTCCATTGGAAAACATTGATACACTAAGTATGTTTGTCTAAAAACATACTCAAATTTCCACCCTTGTTCCAAAAATATAGTTCTTTCTAACATATATTCAATAATACTAGTGAAAATAAAACTATTTGTAGCTCCACTATCAATTAAAATTTTAACATTCTTATTGAACAACTTACCATTTAGTAATATGGAAGTTGCTTATCCATAAAGTTTCTAACTTCCTATTGCTGCATAGATTCAATGTGGTTGCACCTTGGATCTATTACTCAACTTTGGCCATTGGGGACACTTGCTTGCATAATGAGTACCCCCATAAACAAAAAAATCTATCCTGGATGTCAGACCTTTCTTGCCTTTATTCCCTATTTCCTCTTTCTATGCTAAATCATTCTACTTCTAAGATTGAGGTTTTGAGCTATCCTTCTTCTAGAATCCTTCTTATAATTCCCTTAGTTCCCCTTGTTCCTTTTTATGTACCTTGGTCCCTCTCTTGGGTTTCCTTTCTCATTTTTGGATTCTCATTTAACAATCACTTCCAACATTTTTTATTGTTTCTCAATTTGCTCTTTAAGTAATCTAGCTAATGATGTATGTTGGTTTATTTTCTCTTATAACAACTTAACTATGGATGTAATGTTTATAATTATCTTGGAGGAACTCTCTATTCTTCTAGTTTTCTTGCTAGAGTCCATTGTCCTTCTAAATTCCTTACTGGAGACTATTGTTCTTCTAGACTTCTTACTAGAGTCCATTGTTATTCTAATTTTCTTATTGAAGTCCATTGCTCTTCTAGACCTTATTTGGGATGTAATGTATCTTCCTCCTACATAGCTGACCCCACCTTCTTGGATGATCTCAAAATAGGTGCCATATCCAATCTACATAAAGAAGTTGGATAAGTCATAATTTATCCCAAATTGTACTTATAATTAGTTAGTTTCATATCCCCATGAACTAACTTAGACCATTATCATTCACCTAATAATGATCATAGTCACACTTGCCTCACCACTAGGTGCCATCTTGGGTATGACCATTATCATTCACTTAATAATGATCTAGGTCACACTTACCTCACCATAAGGTGTCATTCCCAATAAGAAACTATACTCTCTAGGATTTTTACTCCTTGGTTTGATTGGTCCAAACAACGTATAATACTTGTCTTATCCCAAATCAACTTAAGGTCCCTAGAAGAGTAAGTCTCCCCAAAGTAGGACATCAACTCAAGGCTCATCCTAGGTTCTCTCCATGGAATATTCTAGTTCTACGACCTAGAGCTCTGATACCAACTCAACCCAAGGGAGAGACATTTTTTTTTTATAAATAAAACTCACAAAGAAGTCCCAATATTTTTCAACTCATAAGGTATAACCACATTTTGAGTTCATTGTCACTACATATGACACTCAAGAGGATGAGAGTGGTCAACATCCTATAGTTTTGGGGTTCACTTTTCTAAACCTTATCTCTTAGAAAAGATACCAATAGTGGGCTCCTCACTTTTCCTATACCCTCACCAATATAGGACTAGTTGACATGGTATATAGATTATCCTTTAAGACCCATAACACTTAAAGGGGAATTCCTTTTTCTAAACCCTAAATAAGTCCATCTATGTAGTATTGTTCTAGCATAATGTCTTAGTGCTTAGTTACCACACCTTCGTGGGCTAACTAAATCCATTATCACTCACCTAGCAATGAGCATGGTCACCTACTCCTCATTGTTCAAGGTGCTACCACTATATGATCTTGTGAATGATTCTAAAAGCCTCACTACTTTGGTATATTCAAGACTCACTATTCAAGGTATATCATTCACAATCATTTTGTTATTGCATCACCACAACTCCTCTTATATTTGTAAATACTTGGTTATTACATCACCACAACTCCTCCCAGAATTCACATCTACCTGGTTATTGCATCATTGTAACTCCTTCCAAGATTGGATTATCTTCTTGACTCAATATTTTATCTAATATGGCTCTAGATTCATTCCAAAAAAACCCAAACAAAACCCAAGAATAAATATACCACAATATAAACAACTCTCTCTAGAAAGGAAATAAAATGCTATATTAAGTCAAAGATTCAATTCAATATAACACATTGCTAAGGACTAGAATTAAAATAATTTCAAAGCATAATACTTGCATTTAGTATTTCTAAAATTACAATAAGAGAATAAAACCACATTCAAGGATTTATAAACATAAAACCATATTCTTTCCATTTTTACTCAAGACCAAATATTCCATGAACTTACATAAAAGAATAACAACACTTAACTTCCAAATAAATAAACATGAATGTTATAAAAAACAATGATTTTTTTCTCTTCTATCAAGAAGTTCATAAATATCCTCATGCCAAAATATTAAATTTCAATATGAGAACATAGGTGATCATTCATCTTCATCAAGGTATTCACTTGTTGAGTCTTCATCAATAAATTTGAAGCATGTTTAGGGATTAGGATAGCTCTTGAATATGAATATCCAAAACTTAACATGCACTAAGCAAGAAAACAAACAACCATGCAAAATATATTCCATGTAAACAAGGAGAGAACCTCATACTTCTCTTCAACATACATTTCTTTATCTACTCAAGCCTTAGGAAGCAATCATTAAATACAACTAAGGAGAGACTATGATACTTCTTTCAATGATAGATTATTTTATCTACTCAAGCCTCAAGTGTAGGCCTAAAATTTTTGCACTCCTTTCCTCTAGGCTGATGGATCCATGCCTCAGAGGGGAATGGGAAAATGATAGAACTACACCTCGAAAGAGAGGCACTTGATCGTGCCTTCTTGTGGTGATTTTTCGACGAATTGGTTGGGTTCACCAGGAAACATTTTATGGCTGTTTCGAGCCTAGGTGAGGTAGTGTTTTGATTTGATTTGTTTCACATACAACCTAGGTTTGGCCAGAATGCAATTTCTACTTAAATAAATGCAATTTTATATTCGATGAAGACAAGGGCAAACAAATGTAATCTAAGAAAGCTTTAAACACGATAATGCAAAATGCAAGAATGAGTGTTTTTGGATTTTTATAGTTTTTCTATGCAAGTTTGTCTAATGCAGCTAAAGTCTATGTTTTTGGGTTTCTTTTCTTTTTCAATGCAAAGAGTGTGTAAAATAAAGAATATGGTAGATTTTTTATGTGAAAAATAGTGAATTTGGGTTTTATACCCTACCTGGATCTACAATTTGAAGTTTGAATAAATTTGGATCTAGACCATGAATTCACATCTTCGAATTGGTTTCGGTCATCTATATTTGTCAAAACCTGCAACTTTCACAATGACACACTAAAATTTTTAATTAGGGATGGGGGATCTGCATAGGTCACAGTGAATCATGATCTACAATAGTCAGATCCCCTCGGCTCTTTAATAACCGTTGGAAAAATATGAAATCTAATAATATGATGCAAAGCATAACAATTAAATACAACAAAGAGTAATAAAATGAGTGTAAATGCTTATAAGATTATGCAACATTAATATGACAAGATTAAGAATCAGATTTTGCCCCCATATTTATTATTATTATATTATTATTATTTTTATAAATTACACATAAATAAACAACAAAGACTATAAAGGTGATGATTATAAATGAATTAAGTCTATATCTGGGTGCTAACAATGCAATGATTGATGAAGAAAATAAGAATAAATGGTTTAACAACAATACTTAATTTAAATTCAATTATTTGCCTCCATATTTAATTTTCTATAAATTTATAGATCTGGTTGAATTCGTGATAACTAGACCTGCATACAGTTTTTTAGCATTTTTGAGGTCTAAACGTTATCAAAATGAGACAAATCATATACCGTTGGAAAGCTCTTTTTGAGCCCTATCCAATGGTATAATATTTAGGGAAAACAAAGGTGATTTACTTAGAGAAAATTCAACCCAAAGGTGATATTACGTTTTAAGAGAAATAAATAAAATATAAAATATGATTGTAAAATAAATAAGACGATGATTTTCAAGATAATTAAAAGAAAAAATAAACTTGCTTACAATGGGGGTATCATGGGTTTTTAATATTGATAATTCAAAGTAATGAAAATGATCGACAACAGTCTTCAATCAGCTTCAAGCATTCAACCTGCAAAAGAAAAGGGAAGAGAAAACTTGTTCTGGATATTCACCTGCAACAAAAAATTATTAATCCATAAGCATCTCTCAATTCAGCACTGTCATTGCCCTTAATTTCTCCATTCCTCTCCCTTCTTCATTCACGCGATCTCTCTCTACTTCTCTCTACTTATTTCCTCCTCTACTCTCTCTGCTTCTTTCTTTCCTTTTTTTTTTCTCTCCCCTTCTTTCTTTCTGCTTCTTCTTCCCTCCTATGTGCTTCTTTTCTTCCTCTCGCTTGGGAGATGGAGCCCGTGTATTTATCTCTTTCGTGAGATAACCAATCTAGGAATTTGTTGAGCAGTTTTAATTAGATTAGTAAATTACTAATCTAAATTATTTGTTGACCCAAATTAGGGCTAGAAAATCAACGAGAAATATGCCTTCCGTTGAAACAGTCTTGGAGCCAAAATCAAATAGATTTTATAAAGTTAAATGCGCATTTTCTCGCAAATTTCGTGACAGCTAGGCGTGTGCATAGTTTTATTACAGTTTACGGGGTCAAATTGGTGTTAAAATTGGACATATAATATACCGTTGGAAATATCTTTTCGAGCCCTATCCAATGGTATAAAATTTAAGAAGAATGGAGATGATTTGATAGGGTAAATTTTCTCTTGAAGATAACCTTAGCTTTCTAGGAGGAAAACTAAGGAAAATGAGTCAATTTTTCATGTCTACATTTTGCCCCCTCTTTGGCGTATTTATGAACAATAAATGCATCAAAGAAAAGTGTAGACACTTGAGTAGAAATGATTATGATTTGACATGGGAAAAAATGGAGTAGATGGTTTAGAATGAATAGTTCATGTGAAATTGATGTTTTAGAAAAATAATTACTAATTTACTGACTAGGATGCCCCCTCGAGTTTTTACACCAAATTCTATGTTTGGTGGAAAACTCAAAATTGATCTTCTTTGTTTTATGTGACTTTGTGTGATTTTATTGGATGATTTATTACATTTGCTTATGATGGTTGTGTTACATAATTTCTTATAATCATGCTTTGATTTTTGAACATTTTGATCATGCTTAAATAAAATAAAATGATTTTGAATAATGTGTGGAATGATAGAAAGACAACAAATGTTGTTGTGATGTTTTGTAAAAGAATATTTTGATGAACTTAGCAATGAACCTCGAAAGGAAGTTGTGTTGTGATGTGACCATTTGGTGGAGATCAATGCTCGCTAGGTCAAAAAGCACATCCTGTTGTGAGGGAGTTTTTGTATTGCTAATACCAAAATATTGTGTGCTTAAGAATAATCTTAAGGCTTTATGATGAGAAAGAAATGTTTGATGTTGTTTTGGGACAAGATGTTTGATAGATTCTAGCAATAAACCTCAAAGGATGTTGTGTTGTTATGAGACTGTTGGTGGAGTTCAAAGCTCGCTAAGTCTCGAAGCTAATCCTGTTTGTGAGGAATGTTTTTGATATTGCTAAGAATGGTTGTATGCTTAAGAATAATCTTAAGGCTTTTGTGGTAATAGGAATATGTGTGATGTTTGTGAAATAGATTGAGTAAAGCATGAAAAATTTGAAGGATGATTTACGCTAAGCATAGAATTCCTAAGTGTGAAATTATATGAAATAATTACTTAGGAATTATACCATCATCACGAAAATCAAAATGAAATGCATGATGATATGAAATTATTTGTTCTTTTTTAAAATGCAAAGTAATGTAAGATAAATCATTGTGTCACATGTTTCAAAAAGATTATGAAATTTTTATGAAAATATATGGACTAATTTTGGGCATGAAAAATTTAGAAAGATGGTTTGCGCTAGGTATAGAATTCCTAGTGTGAAAATTGAGAAGAATAATTCCTAGGAATTATACCATCATCACGAAGTCATGAATGCTATGTATGATAAGTGATTTTGAACTACATGTTATTTTTGCAATAAGTTGTTTTTGAGATTTTTTGAAATTTTGGAAATATCTATGTAATGTGTTAATATGAAAGTAATGATAAACTAATGTTGTCCGAAAAATTTCAAAGAAATATTTTAACTTATTTCTAAGACAAATTCAAATTTATCAAAAACCAGTGTGTGATAAGTGAGTTCATTATCCATTTTGATTGTCATGATGATACAAAATCTCTCAAGGATCAAATGTGTGTGCTTTGTAATGTTCATTTACCAATTTTGAGTAAGGTAGTGATAGCAAGCAACTTGAATGAACCAATGTGTGTGCAAGTGAAGGGTTCATTAACCATGATTTTTGTGCATGAAACCATACCAGACTACTATGTAAGTCAAGTCATCAAAAGCTAGCTAATCCACAAGCGGACATAGGTCTATACAAAAGAAGGTCGCTAATGTGATAGACATGTCGCCACAAAAAAGGAATTACCCAATGCCAAGCAAGTTGGGCACAAATCACCCGTTATGGGGTTTACCTCATGATTTTCAAATAATCGAGAATTCCAGGGATTCAAGCTCATTCACCCTTCTTTTCTTCACTTTCAAAGGGTAGGGATTTTGTTCATTTTGTTTTGAACAAGGGGATTTTATTGCTTTTTTCTTTTCTTCATTTTCTATTCTTTTCTTTTATTTTTTTTTTCTTGATTTTGATTTTCTTTTTCTCTTTCTTTTCTTCTTTTTTGATTTTCTTCTTTTTTTTGGGATACTTGCTCATCTTAGATGTGGAGCAAGGGATTTTTATTCTGGGTAGGGGTGAGCTTGTCCTTTTGCCAATTCTCAAAAATTCTAGACCATGCGCATGATAGGATAGCAGGGGAAACTTTTCGCTCAAGAGACTAAGACTACTATGTAGTATCATTTTTTAATTTTGCAACAAATCATTTTAATGTGTAAAAGTGTACTTGGTTCAAGAAGTAGCAAGATCATTTCCCAAAACTCAAAATATTATTTAGTGAAATAGTGATCTTCGATACAAGAGAGATTTATAATCATAGTGATAAAATCAAAATAATTAATTTGTGAAATTAAGTGTATGGTTCAAGATAACTTCTGAATTAATCCGAAATAAAGGAAAATATAGCTTCAAAATTTTGAAATACAACAATAAATAACAATGCAGAATGATTTGAAATATTTTTGAGATTTTGATACTTTTTTATTTTTTTAGTTTGTTTTATTTGATTTTTATTTTTATTTTTTTGATTTTTTTACTTTTGATGATGGAATTGGTGGTATATACAAGATGATCTATATACACTATACAAGGTTATTTGAGTATAGCATGTCTAAGGTGGCTTCAAAATCAAAGGAGGTTTTGAAGGATAATTTGGTTGTGGTGAAGGTGAAGGAAAAAAAGGTGATGAATAAAAGGTAGCGATAACAAAAGCTTTGTTATAATGTAGAACAATGTAGCAAAAGATTTGACTTTTATGTGTAAAATTGATCATGTTACAAAACAAAATGTCAGAAGGATAAGAAGGTTCTTCATTCTTATCACTATCTTCCAAGTCTTGATAAGATGGAGGGAGCATATGTGAAAGATATGCATGGGTGTTATTTGGTAAACAAGGATGATCGGATATGGATGAAGAAAAGTGATTGATAGGAGGTAATTGTGACAATGGAGAATGTATAGAACTTGATGTTTCAACCGTTAAATATTCTTCAAATGGTGTTGGGTCACCATGTATGGTAACAATTTTATTTGCAAGTTTAAACTTCAAACATTGATGAAGAGTGGAAGGGACAACCCTCATCGTATGAATCCAAGGACTTCTGAGAAGTAGGTTGTAAGGTGAAGGGCAAGATGCTACATAAAACAAAGTATCCAGGATCTTGGGTCCACTCTTAAGGGGAAGAATTATAGTGCCTCGAGCTTCTTGAATTTCATTGTTAAAATATTTTATAATAACATTTGATTCATTGAGATCTTCTTCCTTTAATTCGAGTTTTTGGAATAATTGATAAGTGCATAAATTAAGAGAGGAGCCATTATCTACCATGATAGTTTTAATAGATGTTTCTTTAATAAATCTTGTAATGTAAAGAGAGGAGTCTTCTTGTGGAGTAGAGGAAGGAATATCCTCATCATAGAATGAAATATGGTTAACCTCAAGAGGGCTTACACCATTAATTGTGTTCTTAGGGAAAAGATCATGAGGAACAAATTGTTGGCTAGGTATCTTGAACAAAGTTTCCCTATGAGAAATTTGTAATACTTCTAAAAGGGATATCTTTGCTTGAGGATTAATCACTTGTTGTTGGCTATCAAAGTGGATTTCAGATTGAGATTTTGATGCTAAATATGGGCTTTCTATGCTTACATTCCATTTTGGATCATTCTCTAGAGCCAAAGATAGTTTTGAAGGTTGGTCAAATGAGGAATCCATCTCTTGAATATCAAATTGAGTTGATTGAACTTGAGGTTGCTCATTTGTAGTTTCTATTACAATATTAGTGATATCATCATGATGGGACACATTAAGATGCAATATTTGATTGGTTTCCTATTGTTGATAATTGAATAGGGGTTCTTGGGAGATCCCCATGTCTTGATTGATTATGGGTATTTGTTGTGTAGGAGTTTGATTGTTTATTGGAGATTTATAATCAGTTGTAGATTGTAATTCCTTTATAGTAAAAATACCCTCATCAATAAAATCTTGAATTGCACATCTTAAATTTCTACATTTTTGTGTCATATGTCCATCTACTCTATGATATTCACAATGTAGCTCAGGTTTATACCAATCTGTTGTGGTATCAGGTTGTCTTATGGGAGGTAACTCAATCCTATTTGTATCAAGTAAATGCTTGAGAATTATATCCATTGGTTGATTGAGCTTAGTAAATTTACGTGGTGAAGGTTTTCGAGAGGCTTTTGATAATTGCCTTAGGAATTCAGCCATAAAAGGACTTAATGGTTTATTACCTCTTTTTTCTTTATTATGGGTAGAATGATGATAGGAATATTGTGAAGTATGATGTGAGTGCATGGTAGGATTGGAAGAAGAAGTATTTTCTTGTTGAAATGGATGTGTTGTGTTGAAAGAAGAATGTTGAAATGGTGGAGAAGGATTGTATGTGGATCGATAGGCATAATATGGATATATGGGAGAATAGATAATATCGTTATGAAGAGGATTGGAAAAGGGATTGTCTTGTTGGGGTAAGGATGAAAAATGAGAAAAGTGTGATAAAGGTGATGTTGAATATGGATGAGGTTGGTCATAATCAACAAATGCATTTGGCTGAATTTTCCCAACATTACTGATGGGCTCATATTGATTTGAGTTAAAACTCATGGTTTCTTTAGTACTTCTAAAAGTAATATTTAGTATCTACTATTTAGAATTGAATCTAAAACATACAAATTTGAAATGATGATTTTTTTGTTGTTTTTCTTGTATATATATATATATATATATTTTTATATTTATATATATTTATTTATATATATATTTTTGAAATCAAAAGAAATGCCTATGTTATTCACGTCGGGTTCACCAAAGAATGTAGGCCTAAAATTTTCGCACTCCTTTCCTCTAGGCTGATGGATCCGTGCCTCGGAGGGGAATGGGAGAATGATAGATCTACACCTCAAAGAGAGGCACTTGATCGTGCCTTCTTGTGGTGATTTTTTGATGAATTGGTTGGGTTCACCAAGAAACATTTTATGGCTGTTTCCGAGCCTAGGTGAGGTAGTGTTTTGATTTGATTTGTTTCACATACAACCTAGGTTTGGCCAAAATGCAATTTCTACTTAAATAAATGCAATTTTATATTCGATGAAGACAAGGGCAAACAAATGTAATCTAAGAAAGCTTTAAAACATGATAATGCAAAATGCAAGAATGAGTGTTTTTAGATTTTTATAGTTTTTCTATGCAAGTTTGTCTAATGCAACTAAAGCCTATGTTTTTGGGTTTCTTTTCTTTTTCAATGCAAAGAGTGTGTAAAATAAAGAATATTGTAGATTTTTGATGTGAAAAATAGAGAATTTGGGTTTTATACCCTACCTGGATCTACAATTTGAAGTCTGAATAAATTTGGATCTGGACTACGAATTCACATCTTTGAATCGGTTTCGATCATCTAGATTTGTCAAAACCTGCAACTTTCACAATGACACACTAAAAATTTTAATTAGGGATGGGGGATCTGCATAGGTCACAGTGAATCATGATCTGCAACAGTCATATCCCCTTGGCTCTTTAATAACCGTTGGAAAAATATGAAATCTAATAATATGATGCAAAGCATAACAATTAAATACAACAAAGAGTAATAAAATGAGTGTAAATGCTTATAAGATTATGCAACATTAATATGACAATATTAAGAATCAGATTTTGCCCCCATATTTATTATTATTTTTTTTTTTTTTTTTTTTTTTTATTTTTTTTTTTTTTATAAATTACACATAAATAAACAACAAAGACTATAAAGGTGATGATTATAAATGAATTAAGTCTATATCTGGGTGCTAACAATGCAATGATTGATGAAGAAAATAAGAATAAATGGTTTAACAACAATACTTAATTTAAATTCAATTATTTGCCTCCATATTTAATTTTCTATAAATTTATAGATCTGGCTGAATTCGTGATAACTAGACCTGCATACAATTTTTTAGCATTTTTGAGGTCTAAACATTATCAAAATGAGATAAATCATATACCGTTGGAAATATCTTTTCGAGCCCTATCCAACGGTATAATATTTAGAGAAAAAATGTGATTTACTTAGATAAAATGCAACCCAAAGGTAATATTACGTTTTAAGAGAAATAAATAAAATATAAAATATGATTGTAAAATAAATAAGATGATGATTTTCAGGATAATTAAAAGAAAAAATAAACTTGCTTACAATGGGGGTATCACAGGTTTTGAATATTGATAATTCAAAGTAATGAAAATGATCGACAACAATCTTCAATCAGCTTCAAGCATTCAACCTGCAAAAGAAAAGGGAAGAGAAAACTTGTTCTGGATATTCACCTGCAACAGAAAATTATTAATCCATAAGCATCTCTCAATTCAGCACTATCATTGCCCTTAATTTCTCCATTCCTCTCCCTTCTTCATTCACGCGATCTCTCTCTGCTTCTCTTTGCTTATTTCCTCCTCTACTCTCTCTGCTTATTTCTTTTCCTTCTCCCCCCCCCCTCCTCTATGCTTCTTTCTTCCCTCTCGCTTGGGAGATGGAGCTCGTGTATTTATCTCTTTCATGAGATAACCAATCTAGGAATTTGTTGAGCAGTTTTAATTAGATTAGTAAATTACTAATCTAAATTATTTGTTGACCCAAATTAGGGCTAGAAAATCCACCGGAAATATGCCTTCCGTTGAAACAGTCTTGGAGCCAAAATCAAATAGATTTTATAAAGTTAAATGCGCATTTTCCATGATTTTCGTGACAGCTAGGCCTATGCATAGTTTTATTGCAGTTTGAGGGGTCAAATGGTGTCAAAATTGGACATATAATATACCGTTGGAAAGCTATTTTTGAGCCCTATCCAACGGTATAATATTTAGAAAGAATGGAGATGATTTGATAGGGTAAATTTTCTCTTGAAGATAACCTTAGCTTTTCTAGGAGGAAAACTAAGGAAAATGAGTCAATTTTTCATGTCTACATCAAGAACCAAATATTAAATAAATATATCTATATACCATGCAAAAATCACCATAATATTCTCTTTTATTGAACCAATTTATCTCTTTTAATATTTAACTAAAACAACTCATGGACACTTCTGACATTAATTCAATAGTTTCCAACATTTCAACTATAATAAACAAAGGTTAATAAAACATTAATAAACTAACCTTACAAAAATAAAGATCCTTTATTATAAAATCTATAATCCATCAATACCCATAGGCTATTGGTAAGTTCTAATTATTAAAGCATAACTAAAAGTATTCAGAAGATCTTTTAGTTTACAACTATGATCATTTAAAATTTATTAAAAACTTACCAAAGAATAATTAAAACATAATTTACCCTAAAGCTTTACCTAGGGTGAACAAATAAAAATACGTCCATCTAGAGCCTATTGCTTTAATGGATCTTGCTAGCCTTCTCTACTCTCTAAACCATATTAAGCTCTAAAATATGTATACAAACGATAACAACAATCACAGAGGTGCAAATTAACAATACAACCTTCATAATAGAGTAGAATGATGATAGAGTATGAGAAACAATGTACTCTTCCATAAATATTTCTACTAATACTTAGAAAATGTAGAGAACATCGAATCAACCCATCTCTAAGGATACCAGATAGGGTCAACAATGCCATCAATCCACAATAAGAAAATAATATTTTAATCAGCTTACCACTTTTGAGGGCTTTATACATCCTCAAAAGTAGATACGGGTAAAAAACACCTCAATTACATCCATGAGAAAATACAACTTAACATTCCCAAACAAGGTTCTAGTATAGGAAACCATCCAAACAAATATATCTACAAGCTTGGTAAAATAATCTAAACAACACTATCCCAAAGTTGAAGCAACAACCACAATAAGGTAGCATACGAATGCTTAAGGTCTAAACCAGTTGTCTAAATAAGTAAACACAAACCAAAGAAGAGATCCTTATAATAAGTATGCCAAACATACCAGAAAGCATAACTATTCTGCAACACTATCCAAATGCACACATGGATTATATTAAAAGCACTCACTACTTCCAAAATCTTTTGACATTCTAGTAAATTTTGGGGACTCAACGCTTCCTCCAACTCCCAAATTGCCTGTCAATATTCAATATCCTAGATTTCTTCTTATAGATAACCCCAAAACTTGGAAATCCATACACAACATATAGATTTGGTAGCCTCCCAAAGAATAGGAGGTTCTTCTATTTCATCCCAAGTGTGATGGTCACTCATTATTATGGCATTCCAGCTTTGTAACATTCCTCATCAAATTTTACCAATATTCAAAAACCAACGTTTCTCTACTTTTTATATAATATTAACTTTCATTAATTAGCACGTTCTCCTTGTAAAGGATTTCTATTTAACTAATATTAGTCCATTATATTTCACAAGGCCAAATAAAAATAAAACCATTCCTTTAAAACCTTATTAGAACATTATCATTTTCTAATACTAATGTTAAGTATTAGTGTAATAAAATTAATTACTCACCTAATTAATATAATTAGCATTGATTGTTAATATTTAGCATTAACATTGATAAATATGTATCCTTGGGTATCAATAATACTAACATATTTATTAATACCAACTTAACAAAATTATTAACCAATAATTCTTATGCTTCAAAAACAAGCATAAATGCATCCTAATGCAATCAATAATATGCACCACAACAGATTTTCCTTAGGTGGGTAGCTTTAGGATAATTGCAGTGTTGTAACCCACCTACTAATGATGGACCTTTTGCTAATAGCAACCTCCTTGCCCAAGGGTGTATTTGATGGCTTTTTAAACCTTAATATTTTTTTGATATATTGGAGGTGTGGGTTTTAAAATGGCTCAAAAACCTTAATTACAAAGTGAACAACAAGAGGGACAGGTCAGGAAGACATGCTATAATAGAAATCACCCCAAGGTACCACTAAGACAACAAGACCAAAAGGGGATAGGTCAGCAAGACCAACAATTAGCAAAAATAACCAATAGGTCCACAGAGGTAATCCTAACAAAAATGGAAACAAAGCAAAATCCATCAGAAGGGTCACCATATGATGTAGGAGCATCCAACGATGTAAGAGTGATCTTGCATAACCTAAATTTGTATTTATTTCATTTTCTTCTAAAGTTTATTTAATTGTTTAGAGGATGGAGAAATATACCCAACGCCAAAAGAATCATTCCAATATCCTAAGTAGTTTGGGAAATATATAAATTTTAATGTCTTCTACCCTGTCAAAACTAGTGAAAATATTTCTAGTAAAACTTGGAGGTCAATTTTGAAGGTCTTAGAGGTCTTTTTAAGGGCTAAACTATGGTAATAATATGTGCAAACACATTACCAAGATGCAAACCCTTTTGAGAGCTTTCTGAAAACATGCGCCAATAGTCGTTTTGAGCAACGAGAGATGAGTTATGACCTCGGGAAGTTTACCCTCAAAATTCAAATTTGAAATAGATGGTTCTAGGAAAGAAAAGAGAAAACAGGGTATTTGAAGGGGAATTTCAAAATTGTAATCAGTTGATCTTTGTAAGCTCTATTTTTAGAATAGTAATACAAGAAAAGCTTTGGCTCATTTTGCATTTTATCTGCTTTCTGTGGATTGTATGTGTTTGTTTAATGCAACTCTGCTTCACCATAGGGGTCATCGAGATGATCCCTGAGAATCACTCTAACTAAACTCAACACTGTTGGTAGAGGTTTCATCATCATGCTTCTGGATATACTTGAGCTATCAGTACATATCATCCAAGATCTTTGCAGCCTGGTTGTACAAGATCCAAGAATACTTGGATGCATTTGTAGCAATGAATAGAGTAACCACAATCCTAGCAAGGGGATCAAGGATGGTTTTATGGTATAATTTGGTGTCGAGGTCACCCAAATGTTTGAACAACTTCATACCAAAAAAATTCTCTTCGAATATCACTTTCAGTGGTGAGCTTTCAATCTTGGTATTCTTGGGTTGAGGAGACTCCCATGTCATCCTAGGACTATCCTTGCACTTGTTCTCATCCACATTTCTACTGGAATGATATTGGACCTCATAGCTTTTGGACCGAGGAGTGACTCTAGGAGATGGTCCAGATATTTGCTTTTTGGCATGCTTGGTAGAGGTAGGGGACTCTTTATCCAAATCTTTATCATCGTTGACCACATTGATGTTAGGGGTCTCCTCGCTAGAACTCAAGGTAGTTGGTATCTCAGGGATTGCAGTGATGAATACCTTTTGATCTTGTTTCTAAAGGGTATAATGATAGAGGATTAAATTGATACCCTAGTGGATGGGATAGGAAGAATTCCATTTCCTAACACTATCAATGGATATATAAGGAATGATAGAGGTAGTCAGTACATCGATAATTTTAACATATCTAAGGTGGTTAAAAAATGTGAGATGAAAAGTATGGAGAGGCACATCAATCTTCTCCATTGTGAAATACTGCATAACTAGAATAATCACCCTATCCCACAGAGCTAGAAGGGACTTACTTACAATGTTGTCATTATCCCATGAAAGCTTCTTTCCTTTGTCTAGAAAATGGCTGATATCTTTAACCATGGAATGCCTATCCCAGAAAATGACTCGACCATCATTCATGATTTTAGTGATCTCCACTAAGAGCTGAATGCTGATATTAAACTATAATATTTGGGTAGATATGTACCCTTGGTTCCACGATTTCATGAAATCTCAGCATTGCTCCCAAAAAACTTCTTTAGATAAATATTCACAAGATAAAAATTCATATAATTGAAGCCTTAATATTAATGTAAAATCACAAGATAAATATTCAAATAATCAAATATAAGATAATCACAATGTAGTTAGATCAAGATAATGACAATAATAAAATCTACAAATTTAACAAGAGAGAACACAATCTATAGAACTCTTATTATGTAAAGAACTTGTACAAAATAATATGGAGCTTAGTGTCCATAATATAGCTTTTACAATATGACTTTTGATCTTCTTATCTTGACACATGTTAAATAGACTCTTGATATTTTCATATATCAAATTATGTAATATACTCTAACACCCTCTTATATTACATTATTTGATGTGAACTTCTCTTGATATGCATAGATGATCTCTAAATATTTCAAACTTGTTTTGATCTAGAGCCTTTATGAAAATATCTACAATTTGTTATCCTGTTAAAATGTGTTTCAACCTGATATGATGACTCTAAAAATGATCTCTGATAAAATGACATTGAGTTTCAATATGTTTGGTTTGTTCATGTATTATTGGATTTTTGATCAAATTTAATACTTGATTATCACAATTTATTATTGTTGAAGTTCTTTTGATTCTCATTTCTGATAGTATGTATTGTAACCATAATGTTTCATAGACTACATCCTTTGTTGCACGATATTCTACTTTAGTAGATGAAAGTGCTACTACATGTTTTTTACTGTACCATGATATTGGTCCTGAACCAAGATAAAAAATGTACCTTGATGTGGATTTTCTATCATCAATAGAACCAACATAATCAGAATCTGAATATCCTTGTAGACAAAAATTCTTATCATCCTTTTTATATGTTAGTCCATATTCCATAGTCATATTGATATATTGTAATATTCTTTTTGTAGCCTTCAAATGAATTTCTCTGTATTCTTACATAAATCTTGAGAGATAATTGACAATAAAATCTATATCTAGTCATGTATTTGTGAAATATAAGAGACTTTTAATCAATTGATGATAATTTGTTGCTAAAAAAAGGGTTTTTATCATGTTTGGATAATTGTAGTCCTTGTTTCATAGGTGCATCTTTGGGCTTACAATTGATCATTTTATATTTCTCTAGATTTTTTGCACTTTTCTATGTTATTGTAATATTTTTCATTTTGATGGATTTTTTATTTTTTATTTTTATTTTATTTTTAAGCGAAAAACCCCTTACGGGGCTGCTTTAGTCTAAGAGACCACGAACAGGGGGTTCTACACCATCAAAGTCACCCGGGAGTCACACCCGACCCTGCTCGCACCAACATTATCAATTGGATTTTTGATACCCAATTCAGCTTTTTGGTAGGGTGGAGATTTGAACCTGGGACCTCCCTTGGAGGATTTTTAAACCAAGATAGTAATGCATAAATTTCAAATTAGTCATTTAAAAATCCTTTTTAAATTCATTTATTAAATCCTTTGACCTCTTTGTTATCACTATATCATCAACGTATACTATAAGTACTATTATATCATTTATAACCTTCTTTGTGTAAATATTTGGACATGACAAGATTCTCTTAAAATTATGTTGTAATAAATTATTGTTAATTTTTATAAACCATGCCCTTGGATCTTGTTTTAGACCATATAAGGATTTGTTTAATCTACAAACTTTGTGTTCTTATCCTTTAACTACAAATCCCTCTGGTTGTGACATATAAACTTCTTCAAGATCACCATTAATAAATGCACTTTTTACATCCATTTGATGAAGTTTCCATCCATAGTGTGTTGCTAAAGCATAAATTATTTTGATAATAGTCATTCTTGTTGTTGGTGCAAAAGTTTCTTCATAATCAATTCCTTCTATTTGTGGATATCCTTTTGCTACTAATTGAGTTTTATATTTATCAAGTGAACCACCTGCTTTATATTTGACCTTATAAAACCATTTTCACCCTACTACTTTCTTTCTTAGAGGTATCTCAACTAGATTACATGTTTTATTTTTAGTAATTATGTATATACTGATTTAATAGTTACCTTCCATTTTGGATGATTTAAAGCTTGAAGTGTTGTTGCAAGTTCTACCATGGTGCTTAATAATCCTCTATTTATTTTAGTTAGACTGTGAGTTTGAGGCCTTGTAGTAGTAAGATCTAGCATTTGCTCAAAATTTGAATCTCTAAGTGTACTTAAAAACCATATAGGTTCCTTTTTTTGTGAAATTGTAGAAGTTTCTATATTTTCATTCTATTCATATTGTGATTATGATTTTGTATCTTCATTTGATGAATTTTCTTCTAGAAATTTTAAAAAAATTGAATTAGCTTTATATTATTTAATGCCATCCTTATTTTTCATCAAAAAATACATCTTTGCTTATATGATTTTCTATTTTTTGGATCAATTATTCTATATCCTGCAAATTCATCATCATAATCAAGAAATATACCACACATAAATTTTCCATCTAGTTTTGTCCTTTTCTGTTTTGGAATATGCATATAGGCATCACATCCAAAAATTCTTAATCTCTCTATATTTGGTTTTTGTCCTCACCATACTTCTTCTAGTTTAAAATTCTTGAATATTATTTAAGGTAATATATTATATATATATATACAGTTATTTTAACTACCTCTACCCAATATTGATGATCAAGACGAGCTTCTTTTATCATACATCTAACCATTTCCATGATAGACCTTTTATCTTCTTTCTAAAATTCCATTTTGTTGTTGTGACTATGTTGTAGTAAGTTGTCTCTTTATTCCATTTTCTTCTAGAAATAAATTGAATTATTTTGGCAAAAATTTACCTCCTCTATCTGAACGAAGAGTTTTTATAGTTTACCCTGATTCTTTTTCACTTAGAAGTTGAATTGTTTAAAACAATCAAATGCTTTAGATTTATATTTCATTATACCTACATTTTTCTAGAGTAGTCATCAAAAAATAATTGAAAACATTTATGTCCTCCAATACTAGTAACATTCGTTAGACCACATAAATTTGTTTATAATAATTCTAATGGTTTTTGAACTCTATGTTGATAAGTTTAAAAGGTATTCTATGTTGTTTTCCTGCTAAATATTCTAGACATACTATAGATTCCCAAGAGAGTTTTGGTAACCCTTCTACCATTTGATATTTAACCATTTCATTTAATGATGATGCACTTGTATGTCCTAGTAGTTTATACCAATTTTTTTTTGTCTCAGATATTCCTACTGAAAGAGCTAAAATTGTGGTTGTATCTAGAGTAAACAAACTATCTTTTAAGATCCTAAAGCTATCATTTTCTCTTTTATGATAATATGACATTGTTTTCTTCCATTGATAATTTTAAATTCTACTACCATGTTTTGATCCATAAGCTAAGAAATATAAAGAATATTAGTAGTCAATCCTGGGATATATAACACATTATTAATTATTCCTCTTCCTTCTGTTAGATTGACTAGAACATCTCCTACTCCTTTGAATTCATAAATCTTACTATCTGCTATAGCAACTAGTTTCTCATTTTTTCATGGAACATGTTAAACCATTGTTTGTTTCTAGTCATATGCCTACTAGCTCCAAAATCTATGTACCAATAATCCATAATGATATTTTAGTGTAGTAACCCTTATATCTCCCAAATATTTAGAAACTAAGAAAAATATGAACTTTGCAAAATTAATTTCCTAAATTTGAGGTTGAATACATTTTTACTCTCAACTTAGATTAATTTAAAAAAAAATTAAAGTACTTTAAATTTCAATAAAATCCAAATATAAATGTATAACTTCAAACTACTAATCAACTCTAGCACTCCTATCTTAACTTTAATAACAAGGCTTTAATAAATAACTTCCTATTGAATAAAACCTTATTAGCATTCCTTATTTCTCCATTTAATATAACCTTATAAAAACTTATAAAGCCTTATAAAACCTTATAGCTCCCAATTTAATTAAATCTTATAAAAATATTTTAAAAAATTAAATAATACCTCCACCAATGTTTGCATGATCACAAGTCAACCAGTTGCGAAGACTTACTTTGAATTTGTTACTACTAACTCGCATACTCTTTCTGTAATTAGTTTGCTTGAACACAGTGAATATTATACTTCAAGTAGGCAGATTTCCTTAACATTCCATGAATGCACACTAGGATTTAGGATGATGTTACATTTAGTGCTCAAACGTTACACTGCCAAATCAGCATCTTCTCCTACCAAACACTGCTCCTAATGCTACAAAATAATGAGTTTGAACATTACTCTTTTTCCTTTCAATGGCTTCATTTGCACTCAATAATAGACTAATGACCTTGGTTGTTGTACTCCTTTCTTTTTTACATCACTGATTATTTGGATATGATGGTAGAACTTATGCATTCAAATATTGATGCTTTATGAGCTTTGATAGCATTGGTATTTTGATGGCATTGGAATTTTAGAGAGAGTGACTATTGCTCTTCACCTTCCTTCAATGGTCCTTGGATACTATGCAATTATGTTGCATTTGGATTCAATGTGTTCTTCTTATCTTAGCTTTAACTCTTTCTTTATACTTGTCTCAGATTTGTAATGTGATTTTCTTATTTTCAAATCTCTTTGTCTAACTTGGTGATGACTAACATGAAGAATTTAACTTTGTTGTCTTGTGTAAGACTACACCATTGTACTAAGCACACTGATAGCTTTTACTCAAAATTTTGGTGACCGAATATCTTTACCCTTGGTTACACTTCACAGGAAGCTTACACACAATTTATTTCTTTTAATTTTTCAGTGTTGCCTTTGAATCTTTTCTCAAATGATTACACCTTTGCATTATGCCTATATATTTTATTTCTCAAGGCTCTTATCTTATATTTTGCCTTTGCCTTCTTCTCTAGAATTTTATCTTCTACCTTCTTCTCTAGAATTATGCTTTTTGCCTTCTTCTCTAGAATTTTATCTTCTACCTTCTTCTCTAGAATTATGCTTTTTGCCTTCTTCTCTAGAAATTTGCCTTCTATCTTAGATGATTATATGGCTTCAATGCTACTTGCTGCAATATATATATATATCGGGTTGTGTATTTCTTGAGCCTTATTTCTCTTACATTATTTTCCTTTATGATATCCTCTATAACTTGACCTCTTTTCCTTGAAAGCTCTCTTTATTTAATATTGGCTTCTAACATCTTTCTTTGTTTCTTTGAGCTCAAATTATCACTTTAGACTTCTTTCTTTGAAGAGTCTTTATCCTTTTAATATTGGCCTCTCTCTTGGACCAATTGTCAAGGTCAATATAGACTTGAATCTTCTCTATTTTTGATTTACTGAATCTTTTATATGGCTACCAATGTCAAGCCAATTGTCAAGGTCTTTTTGATTTACTGAATCTTTTATATGGCTACCAGTGTCAAGCCAATTGTCAAGGTCTATCTTCAAGACCTGAATCCACTATGTCAAGGTCAATTTCTCTATGATGTGAAACTTACTTCTCACATAGACTTCGAATATGTCTAGTCTTCAGCTCATCAATTTATAATACAATTTCAACTTCAATTGGGCTTGTCATTAGATGGTGATGATTATCCCAATTCCTTCACTTTATGGCTCTGATATCACTGATGGCTTTTGAAGCCTTAATATTAATGTAAACTCATAGGATAAGTATTCACATAATTAAATATAAGATAATCACAATGTAGTAAGAGCAAGATAATGACAATAATGAAATATATAGATTTAACAAGAGAGAAAACAATATGTAGAACTCTTATTATGTAAAGAACATGTACAAAAAAAAATATGAAGCTTTGTGTCCATAATATAGCTTTTACAAGATGATCTTTGATATTATTTTCTTGACACATGTTAAAGAGACTCTTTATCTTCTCATATATCAAATAATATAATATAATCTAACAAAATTCAATCAACATACATATATACAATGCACCTATATGAAGGGTTTTCTTTTACCCTTGAGCTATCAATGAAAATTTCATCCATCATTTCTCTTTCTCTCTCAACTCTAGTGGTTGTCCCATACCAATCCACCCATGAGAGTATCTATTCTTGCAACCACAAATTTCATCAATAGTACAATATTATCAAAAGTAGCATAATCAAATCATAAGGTGCATATATCAACACATCTTGATAACATAAAATTATATTATGCATCAAATATCCATACATCAATACATAAGTCAAGTATCAGATATCCCTTGTCGATTTTGGTTTGGGATTGTTTTATCAGGGTCATCTCACTGGGACTCCATTTTTGGTCTGGTATGTAGTGGATGTAAGTCCTTGATTGTAAGTTTTGTGCTGTTGGATTTGGTCAACTAACCTTTGACTTTTTGTAAAAAATTTTGGGACCCCTTTCAAAATCCATTTGTTAATACAATCTACTTATAAAAAAAAGTATTAAGAACAATTCCTTCCAAGAATGGTCATTACAATGATTTTAAATTCAAATACTTGGTCCTTAATCTTGATAATATGCATAAGAAGTGCGAGGGAATTATTTAAAAATGCATTGGTTTATATACTATCAAAGAGTTTTTTGGGTCCAATGTAATATAATTTCAAACAATGAATGGAGTTGATTTGGAAGAACCCAACAATTCAATGCATGTAAAATGCTTCTACACATAGCCCCTTCTGGCTTGTTTATATAGTCTTTGTATTTTCTTGGTTTACCTATTGACTTTGGTGCCTAGTTTTTTGCTTTGAGTGCTTTGAATATTTATTATGTTTTAGTCCTATACATTCCTCAATTTGACACAAATATATGAAATTTGTTGTGTCTCTTCATATTATGATTGTGGTTACCCCTTAAAGCATTGATATTAGTCATATTTTTTTAGTCTCTTTTTGTGGTCTTGACCTTCTATTTGTGTTTTGAGTGGATTCTTTTTGCTTGACTATGGCCACCCCTTAAAGCAATAATATTGGTCATTTTGACTATTTGGATTGTTTTTACCTTGTTTTGGTCTATTTTTGCATTTCTACATCATTTCTTGGTATTTTTCATCTATTTTTACTATATTTATTATTATGGACTTTGTATATGCTTTGTTTTCCTTTCTTTATCTTGGTGTTGCTCTTTTTAGCAAGAGGTACTATGATGTATTCAAAGTATTTCTCATGTCAATACCATACATTAAGTTGCATAAATAAAATTGCCTTAGTTCAACCCATTCCATATGGTATGTGGTTTTAAAAACAAGGAAACATTCCTTTATATTTTAATGCAAAAACAACATAAAAATAATCAAACATTTCAATTAATCAATCATTTGGTGTCCCACTATAGTGGTATGTTTGACTTGTTGAACAACATGCTTGACCAAATATTATAGTGGTGAACCCCATTAAAGTAAGGGTATGGTGACTTTCCCTTATATAGGATCTCCCTACTCTAGGGTAAGTTGTACCATGCACCTAGCCCATATCCGATCACTTCTATCATTTTGGTGTCCCATTTTAGTAGGATGTGTTCTTTATTAAACAACACACTTAACTAAATACTATAGAAATAAATCCTATTTAAATAAGAGCATGGTGAATTTGTTGTCCACAAGATATCCTTCTCCTAGGTAAAGATACAATGTGTATATAGCCCACCTATTTCTTGATCTTATCATTTTTCTCTATTGGTGGATATGCCTTTCCAAGCAATGCATCCATCATTAGTGGTTGGGCATGAGTGGCTTTGGGATATATACTTATATACCATTTTTAATATAGGTTGGATCCCCTGGGTCCCCCTATAATAGTGGGTGGACATGATTGATTTCAATAGCGTCCATATATACCTATTTTGTAGTGTAATTTAGGTTTGAGGTCAAATACCTTTATTTGTACATGGCATTGGTTAGTTTCTCCTAGTTTGTCCCACTATAGTGATGAGTATGTTTTTTGGTACTTGGCACTTGTCATATACTGCATGCAACCTAATTCCTTCAATGGCCTATATGAGAGGCATACCACCCCATGCATAACCTATCTTGGAGGGCAGTAGTATTTATTATCATGAATAACATCAAATGCTACTCAAATCATACATGTAGTTATATATATGACATGTCATCATTTGCTATAGAAATATTGAGTATGTGTCATCAAAATTATCAAATGATATGTTGCTATTTTCTACATAAATATTGAGTGAGTTTCATACAATATTTGGCATGTCACCTTGAGCTACACAAATCATATGCATATGCCACAAATAAAATAAATACAATATAAAAAGTAAATAAGTACATCAAGTAAAGTTATCACATAGATAGACAAAATATATGTAATAAAATAATATATATAATGTAAATATATGAGGTTGCATATGATACAATATGGGTATTGATTGACATCATATTAAGCTACCCCATGTCCTAAATACATAGCCTCATAACCTAAAAGAATCATATGTACATCCTATGGGTGCCATGGAGGCTATAAATAAAGAATCTCATAAAATACAATATGTAAGGGTTGGGCTACAAAGTCAGCCCCTACATGACTCTAACTATGTGTCTAAGAGTGTTGTGATATTGATATCTAAAAACCCACTAGCTCACCTTGGTCCAATTCCAAGTCTAGTTGATCCTGCATGACCTATTGTTATAGTGCTTACTCCCTTTTGGTCACCTCCTATTATGGCCATAGCTTTAAATCCTTCCCATAAAGTTAATAAGTTGTGTGGTATCCATTTGATGCCTATGATAAAATCATAGTAAGCTATTTGGCTCTATTTTACAATTTAGTTGACCTCTCTGATCGGTCAAATTGTGATGTTGATGATGGAGACAAGTTGTCAAAATCGATGACCCCTCCAATAAGCTCTTACCACACTTAGGATTTCTTTGTAATCACATATAAAAATAAAATGAGTTATATACATTATCATGAATTAAATAATCTAACTCTAATATTGATTACAAGAAAATACTATGAGATAATAAAGTAGGATTTTTACCAGGGTTGTTTGATTGTTGGGTGGAATCACTCTCAAATCATATAATCTACTCTATCATAGGTGGTGGTAGGGGGTCCAAATAATCTAAATTTAAGGTAACATCAATGGTAGTACTTATGGGTATGATGTTTTTATAATATATTCCCACCAACTAGATTACATATCCCTTAATGCTATATCATGAGGTAGGCCAAGGGGGCAATACATAGCAAAATGATCATACACCCACACCTCTAATAAGAATACTGAGCTAATGGTATATGTCTAACAACACTATATGTGATATAGGTTATGGTATAAAAGTTCCAAAAGCATCCTCCCCTAGGAAAATATCCTCTTGAGTCCTATGTGGTCCCCCTCCATGACCAAGTGCAAAGGATCAATGAGAGACACTAGGATCCTATTTGTACACTTGTGACAAAACACGTAGGAAAATAAGATGAGGATGATTGTGCATCATGTGAAAGGGATAGTTATAGATAACCACATGTGCTATAGAATTATATTCCTCTATCAGTATAACCTTCTCTTATCTAAAGTTAAATATTCTTAGTGATGTCAATCTATAGAATCTACACCAAAATATATAACCTAGTAATAAAGTAAACATTTTTTAAGTTTACTATCATCTCACTCACCTCATGGGGGGCTAGCCTCAATAGAAATGTATTAGTTATCATGCTCTAGAATAGCATTAACTCATAGCACAATTATTAATGGGAGCATATATACATATCTACTACACAGTCAAGGCCTACCTCACATCACATTGCTTATACTTGGGGAGCCATCCCCTATCTCATCCACTCATACATATAGAAGGGATCTTGGTGCCTCCATAGGTGGTCATATTCCCACATTTTCACTTTGGTTGTTCCATTAGTGTTCATATCAACATCATGATACCCTTAGCCTCATCCTTAATATTTTCCCTATAAAAAAGTCTCATCCATCAAAAAATTAAAATTAAAAATAAATATATATTTTTTGAAAAATTATGCTTTTACCATGGTCATTGATTGGGGTTGTAATTGTTATTGGCTTGATAGGATCATGATTACCTATTTTTGGCATACACCTTTGATCATCATCCTTTTATGTGAGAATCAATTTTACTCGAGATCGCCTTATTCCTAGCATGATGATCATGATTGTCTAGTTTTGCACAAACATCACTTTGTATTATGATTGTCATTTTTCATGGTTTTCCTAAATTTCCTTGTTTGACCATGACAATCCATTTTATAAAAGTGATGATTATGGTTTTCCTCAATATTTTTGCTTCTTGGGGCATTTGTATGGTCATTCACGACTACCCCATGTGGTCCCTACCATTTGAGTGACAACCTCCTACTCATGATTTTCATATTTTCCTATATGCTTCTTAGCTAACCTAACTATGTGATCATTCAGTTTTATATTTTTCTTAATTATTGTTCATTTTAGCCAAAACTTGAGTAAAATTATGAAGAAAGATAAAAAAATGTACCTCTCCTACATCATCCCTGCATTTGCTCACCATTGATTGTCTTTGTTCTATGATTGGATGTCATGCAAATGCATCATGCTCAAAGGTGGGCATGGAGTGCACATGAAAATAAAGTTGAAAATGAGTCTTTAGCCCCCATAGTTATATTTTTGAATATTTTAAAGCATAAAATTAATTTTTTTACATGTTTTATTCTAATAACAATAGGTCAATGCTTTTAAGGTTTTTTGCACACTCTAAACTCATTTATGCACTATTTGTTTGCTCATTTTGCACCCAACTAATGTTATTTAGTGATTTGGGTGTTTTCTAGGTAAATTCATTTCAAGCCACTTGGGGAAAGTAAAAATCAGCTTCTTTGGGCCAAAATTTTAGGGTAACATACAAGTATCAGGTATGTTTTCCTCTACTCTCAAATTTTTGGCTATATTTTTTGCATATTTTATACTTTTTATTTTAAACTTTTGAATTTTTTCCTAGATAGTAGAATCAAAAATTAATTTTTTTTTTATTATTTTTGTTCCATAGCATAGAATTTTCATTTTTATTTCTTTGACTATTTCACATTACTCTTTTTATTTTTATTATGTTTTCCTTAAGGACTCATGAATGACTATCCCTTGTGGTGTCACTTAGGGAGGGGTAATATGGATTTGTAAAAAAAGTACAAACAACTAACCTTGTAGATGGTCGAGAGTCTCATCCTCCTATTTATAGTAAGGGGTGGACTAACTTTATTAGTCCTTGATAAGTACAATAGTGATCCATGTTGGTCAATGATTTTGGTTCTCTTTCTTCACACAATTCTCAAAATTTTATCATATTTCATGATGTTGCCTTCTAAATTTTACAAAACCCAAATATAAGGATAGAGGTGGTATTAAGGGACATTGAAACACATATCCCCCAAAGCATATTTCCTAAAAATTTATGGTTCCATGATATTAAATTTAAGGGATGATAATGGTTTTTTGATTGTTTTTAGGGTTTTGGATGCACATGCACAATTCTAGCATGTTCTTACACCTAGGATTCAAATGATGCATTGTTTGGACCAAATTTTATGATTTTATGACCCTAAAAGGATGGAAATAAATCATTAGTTCCAAAGTAAACTTTATTTAATTTCTTATACTATAAATACCACTTTCACTTTCTCATTTTCTTACCAAATAACCAATCATCAAAAAGATTTCACCAAATCATTCCAAATGCTCACAAAATATTTTATTCTAATATCGCTCTCAAAATTTTACCTCTATTAATACCACTAAATGATCTCTTTTTCTCCCTCTCTCTCATCCTTGTAGGTAAAAACCAAATCCCTCATCTGTTGGTTTGTTACTTTATATAGAGGAGGACAAGATACTCTACCAAGATTTATAACCAAAGGTCACTGATTGTCACTCAAGGACCAAATTCCAAGGTAGGTCAAATAGTTTGCAAATATTCTAGGTGTGATCTCTTCTTATTTACTGTTGTGATATTGTAAGAAAGTGGGAATAAGAGTGATAATTTTATTATTCTTATTATGACATGATTTTTTACTTGATGCTCTAGGTATGAAGTAACTATGTTACTGCATTAGGATTATCCCTAGCTTTCTAGTGTGTTATAGATATTTTAGTGTAGTTATTGTTGAATGATTTTAGTTTATTTATGCTTGAATTAGGATATATTTTGGTATTTACTACTAATTGTTTGCATTGTTATCTTAGTTTTAACATTTTGGTTTCTCTAATATTAATTTGAATGATTATATTAGGTATCTACTTTATCCCACAAACATACCTATATAGAATTTTTTAAACCTCTATGTGTAAATTGATATGAAAGGAATGGAAAACGTATTCCATTAGAGTTTTGAGTTTCATGGAAGTTGGAATTACATTATGGAAAATAACTCATATCATATTTATATGAAAGCATAAAAGGATTCATTAGTTTTTTTTTTCTAGTTTTAAGACTCTTATGTTTGAATATAAAGAACATATGCATCAAGAATGTGAAAATAACCACACATGAATGTGATAATACTTATCTAAAGGATTACAGAAACATTTGGTAACAACTTGATTCTAAGGTAAATTTCAAAGATAACGTATACATATGATTTCACATATTTGTTTGCATCATTTTTATCTTATATTTAGAATATTTATTTAAATTATTTAGCAAAACTACAACATAAAAAATTAAATTGAAAGTATTCTTAAGTTATTAAAACTAGGCCTTAATCACTAGAATTATTGAGTGAAAAAATTGAAGTAATATTGGTTATTGAGTTTGACTTAACATGGATGGTAGTATGATATAGATTATAAATTAATGTGGAATTAAATTGGGAGGAATATATAAATATTAATAGTAGTATTATAGCTATAATTATTATTGCCAGTTAGAAGTATATTAGAGTTGAGGATAAAGTGCAAATGACAAATTATAGTGTACTTGAGATGAAATTTTTTTCAAATCATATAAGTTGATGAATATGAATCTATATGTTTATCATTGTTAGGGTATACATGTTTTAAAATAGTTGGAATGTAGCCAAAATATTGGATAAACCTAGTATCATTAGTTTGTTTATTAAGTTGTTAGAGATTTGATTGATATTACTTTATGTGTTCAAAGTAAATAGTAGTTTGAAGATAATTTAATCCTCATTAAGAGTGGTTAAAGTCTTTTTCTTTTTTCCATTGACTAAAATGAATATGTAAAAGGCTTAAAAAGCGTAAATCTATACTAATTGCAACATGATAATCAAAATTGAAATAAAAAACACATATAACCAAATTTGCAATAAAGAATACCTCCTTTGTATTAATCAATGGTGAAAATTGGTTACATATCCATCCCTCTTAGGGATACCAAATTTGATACATGTATACAATTATTTTGATCCCCTAAATGGGGGTGATGTACTCTAAATGCTCTTTAGGTCTCCACCAACTTTGCGTGAGGGCTTACTAGGATGTCTCCTTCTCTATTGTCAAGAGGAATGATCTTGAATAGCTTTGAGTCATTAGAAGAATCTATCACCTGCATGCAAGGAAAAAACAAAGCACATCAAAAGCATATGAAACCTCTCATGATGAGGCTATTGTCCAAGAAGATGCAAGAAATGAAGCAAATACTTAAAGAAAGCATGAAATGTATAAAGATGTATAAATATGCTTAGGAAATTGATATTAAAGCATGAAGTATTGCTTGAAACACATAAAGGAACCTAAGGATGCAATAGATCTTGCAAATTAAGCATAAAGAAACCTATTATGTGAAATCTTGCAAAGGAAAACATAAGGAGCATAAATGTAAGCAAATATGCCTATTAATCTGCTAATTAACCATAGAAATGCCTAAAATATGACTAATATAGATTAGATAAAGTTAAATTAATATTAAGGAATGTAAATATATTACAAAACTAGAGGATTAATCTCATAAAACCCTAGCCGTTGATGCTCAGAGCAGCTAATCTGTTAGCCATTGTTGATAGCCACAGCTAAGACTGCGGGCTCTTGTTGACAACATTGACCACGGGAAAAAGTGTCCTCTTGAAATCATGTCTATGGATGCTCAATTATTTGTGTAATTGATGGTCAAAGGTTGCCTTTGTGTCTGAACACAAATTTGTGGTTGAATTTATGTGCATTCATAGTGAATTGATGTGAATTGGCAAGCTTGCTCCTCAAGTTGTTCGAAACTCCATTGGCATAGCAACAAATGTCATTCTCCAATTTGGCAACACCTCACTACTCCTCAAGGGTTGTGAAATCAATTGTCAAACCGGTAGAGCTTTGCTATAATGAATTTGGGATCTTAATTACCTCTTTGGGGGGTCTATAAATAGACTCCTCAAATCCCAATATTGGCTTCTCAAGGAAGCCAAGATCAAGAATTGGTTGGCCTAGGTGGTTGGGAGGAATCCTCTAGAAGGTTCCTCATCCAAAATCACTTGAAAACCATTGCAAGTTGTCTATTGCAATTGATTTTACTCGGCTCTTATGGCCCGAGTTTATTATAGGGTTAGCTGCTATTTCTTAGCATGGCTAGGACCCTATCCACTATTGTTAACCATAACTGAGATCTTAATTGCTGATGTCATCAATAACTAAGGCTAAATAGGCTTAGATTACCTAAAATGAGTGATTAGAATCACTTCTTAGCCTTGGGAGGGTCCAAGATCATTCATATGGTCTGCAAAGGTGCCCATATGAGTAGTCTCCTAAACATGATGTGTTTTAGGTGTCTATAGATGCCCATTTTATGATGCGTTGTGGGAAAAAATGATACTGAGCAAAAATAGAGCACCTAAAGCCATATTATAGGTTGATTGATGTCCATTGATCTGGTCAATGCTAGATGCCCCAATCCTACAAAGGATTCACATCTTAGAATCATTGCTTCCAATGGAATGGAAGGCTTAACTTTGGTGCTTTGATGTATTTGGTCATAATCAGGTAGCACTCAAGCTACAATAGGTCCGATGGGTGGAACGATAAAGGTTTAATTTGCTATGTTTGCTTTTTGCCCCTACAAATGGGAAATCTTATGATAGTTGTTAGCAATGATTTGTAAGACAAATGATATTTACATGATCGAGTGATCCTTTGTTGATTTTGATTATGAATGTTGATGTTATGACTACCCCCTCAAGTGACGAGTCGATGAGGAAAGGACAAGTGATGAAAGCGATGAGTCACTTGACCAAGATGAATAATTTGGACGATTCAAGACTTTTACATTTTGTTATATGGCAAGTCCTATTATAGCTGTGATTTCAACTATTAATAGTAATTGTACACCTCTATCCCATGGAGCAGTCTAGCCGCAATGGCCTTCTTAGGAAATCAAGATGATAGCAATTCCATTTAAGCTTGTGTTGAATCACTATGTTTGATGATCTACTAAAAAATGTCATAGAAGGAATGAAATGAACGCTTCATTCCTGTGGAGCAGTTCGACCACAATGGCCTTTTTAGGGATTGAAGTGAAGACATTTCAATTCAACGATGACTAATTTACCTCAAATGGCCTTATGGTAATTTAATCATCTTGCCATATTGCATGGAGTGCAAGTCACTACAATCGCCAAGTGTATAGAATAAATAACTAAATACAAGGCTCAATTGAGATTTTGTTGTTATTTGATTGTTTTTGTGATTTTGTGATTTATGATGAGATTTCATAGAAGAAAGGAAATGAATACCTCATTCTTATGGAGCAGTCTGACCACCATGGCCTTCTTAGGGATTGAAGTGAAGACATTTCAATTTATCCATGAATAATTTGGGTCAAATGGCCTTATGGTAATTTACTCATCTTGTCGGATTGCATGGAGCGCAAGTCGCTACAACCACCAAGTGTATAGGGTAAATAACTAAATATGAGGCACATTTGAATTTTGATTTATTTGATGTTTTTGTAATTTTTGAAATTTTTGAGAATTTTGGACCAGTAGATATTTATTATTGTCCATTTTGAGGCTCCTCACAGTGAGAATTTTGGAGCATTTATTGTTGCTTGCTAGACGTTGTTGACAGACATAGCTAATTTTTGTAATTTTCTTAGCCATGGTTGACAGACGTGATCGAAGTTGACCTAATCAATGCTCATGGTTGTCAATTGTGGCTGAGGGCCAAATGCAAAATATAAAAGAAAAATTAGGGTTTTGAATTTTCCTTATTTCCAACTGGTAAGGAGTGAATGTGAGAGCTCTGAGGTGAGGAAGAGAGTTATTGACACAAAATACTACCAAATTTACCACCTACCACCATGGCGGATCAGCCAAAGGCATCTACTAGTGGTGGAGTTGGACCTCCTATGGTAGATTCTCCATCTCTCCTTCGTGATTTAAGCATTTTAAAATGAACCTCACTAATTAATGGTATTAAATGAACTTCATTAAATTTTTGATAACGAACCTCACACCTAGGTGGATTTAGCTTTTAGGGTAGCTTAGAGGGAGGATTTTAATTTTTGGGACCATTTTGGAGCTGAAAATGAACTCGCAAGGGATCTATCATGTAGTCGCGGTTGACAACCATGGCTCCCAATTTGCCAATTGGGGACTGCAATTGCTAGCTGTGGCTAAGCTCAAACATCAATGGCCAAAAATTTAACCATTGATGCTAGCTACGGTTGACATCAGTGACTACCACAACGACTACTATTGTCAACAATGACTAAGAAACTTTAGCTTATTTTTTGATTTTTTTGGTTTTTAAAGTTTTTTTTTTTAATTTGTTTTATTTTTGAAGTTGATTTTTTGAATTTTTTTATTTTTAAGGTTGATTTTTTTGTTTTTTTTTTTGAAATTAATTTTTTTAATTTTTTGATTTTTGAAGGTTGATTTTTCTTCTTGTTTTCTTCCCCTTAGACTTTCACTACGTGGGCATAGGAGCCTGATTTGCTATGCGAGCTGCTGCTTGAGTTGAGTTGTGTAGACCTATACTGGTTTGGGGCCTTAGGCCTGGGATATGTGCTTAGACTATCGAATATCAGGATAAACCAGGTCTACATTACTATGTTAGCCCATCATTGGGATGCGAGGACTAACACTTTTCATCTTCCAACTAGGGATATGACAGTGACATTAGAGGATGTCTACTGTATTTATAGGATCCCTATGTATGTATATGATATCACCTCTTAAGCTATGATAAAAAATACTATAGTGTTTCAAAGGGTCTTTGGGGATAGAAGTGAGGAGGTACTAGGGGATATAGAGCACAGTGGAGTGATAGTGGAGCACTGGTATAGGGCAGATGTATTTTCACGATGCCAGACCATATTGATACACATTATCTATAATGTGCTTATCCCAGATACTTCAAGAGTGAGGTTCCATTGAAACCTCTTAACGATGGTGTAGGATATTCTTGGAAGCACCACAATTGAGCCACTTATCATGGCATGGGGAGTGCCCTTCTAGCCCAACTTTATGATGAGCTCTATCACATTACGTAGTGGGGGTGAGTAGGAGTAGGATGTAGCCCACTACTATAGATTTGGGTATGGGACCATATTAGCATAGAGTACCTTGGAGGATTACCCTTAGGTATCATAGTCTTAGTGATAGTGACTCAATACTATGGTGCCTACTAGCCATGAGAGTCAGAGACATACAAGAGCAGGTCTCACATAGGGAATTTGTAGCATTACACAGATTGACTGATAGAGCTACAAGCTAGTCATATTATATGGTGACCCTACTTGGACTACCCAACATGGGAGGAGGTCAATCGATACCTGATACAGGCTAGGTGTGACCACTGGGTGATTAGGTGTAAGCCTAGGGTGTGAGAGTTCTTCCACTTATCTCGAGTGACTAGACAGTTTGGGTTGCAGTAGGATATTCTAGAGGAGCTAGTCCTCTACCATCACCTTAAGGTAGAGATACAACTTGTGTGGCCATAGGTCATGGCTTTTACATATGAGGATGATGACCTAGTAAGACATAGGTTTGGTATACATAGGTACGAATCTTTATTATGATGCTTGGTGGACTACCAGACTATGGTAGGGTGGTGGTCCTCTAGGCCGATCTAGAGATGGTGATGCTACTAAGGTAGCATTTAATGACCCACATGGATGTTGAGTGCATCCTAGGATAGAGGGTGAGTGGGGTCATGTGGCCATAGAGGAGGAGGAGCCATGGGAGGAGGAGGAGGGTAAGGAGGAGCTAAATGATGAGGTGTCATAGCTATGGGCCCAGGTACATAGTCTGTAGGCATAGCTGTAGATAGTGTAGTGATAGATCTTAGAGAGAGACACCTCTCTAGCTATAGCATAGGCTCAACTGAGTGTAGGGTAGACATTATGGTAGGGCTATGAGGAGGAGAGGACCACCCTCCAGGCATAGGTTGACTCGACCACTACTGAGATAGAGAATATCATCGCACAAAGGGATCTTCTATAGGTGCATCTGGATCTCAGGACTACTGAGAGAGACACTCTCAAGGTTATGATAGGGGTTCCTACTACTTCTTAAGCTACACCATCTACCCTAGTTGCTCTAAGATCAACAAGGTTTGATGTAGATGTAGGGATCAGACATCTATGAGGCATCATAGTAGATGATATAGTGTAGCATACAATAGATTCTACTTATATAATTGCTCTAGAGGCTGAGATTAGGCTATGTGGTGGCACTTTACCAGCTAGGTCTATAGTAGGGGGCTCCCACTGGAGTAGGTAGAGTGATTCAGGGTAGTCATCAGGGTCGCCCAATCACAGGTCAAGGGCCTGATCAGAGTGATCAGGAGGTACTAGCTCCAGGAAGCCTCGTAGAGAGGGCACAGAGGGAGGAGGCGACTCAAGGGGTGCAGGCCATGCATGATTATGACATGATGTCATTGTATCATTTTTGAGTGTAAGGTCTAAGTACCTACACTATTGTAGCCTACGAGAATTTTGATACCTCTATGTACTTATTGACACACACACACACACACCATACACATATATATATATATATATTATATATATATATATATGATATTCTATTTTATGACTCATTATGTGTATCATTTTATTGCTTTATGTTTATGTGATGCAAAATGAATGCAATGCTTATATGATGTTTTGCTTATGCTATATGGATGCGATGTACTGATGACATGCACTAGCTAGATGATAGATGTATGATTAGATGCTATGATCTACATGTATAGATGCACTATGATGATGTATGCATATATGGATGCAATGCTTTTTGTTAAATGCATGTTTAATTTGTTTAAATTGTTTATGCATTTAATCTATGTGATATGTTATGATAGATGATATGTAATGTGATGCATTAATTAAATGAGGAATGAACTAATGCAAATGAACTTGTATGCTTTAAACACTTAAAACATAAGGAATGAATCTAATATGTGTTTACAAACTAATGGATGACACCACATAATGTATAAAAATCATGAATGTAAATGGTAACTCTTATCATAAGAATTAATTATTTAAGCATCCAAATGTGAGATGAGATGATGTGAGATGTATTGATTTCTCTATAAGCTTTTGTAAATTAAAATATATGCATAAAATAGTTAGTGGCCATCTAAATATCATTGCTGATATCCATCTGGTATCTAACATATTTCATGAACATCCCTTAATAAATAAAACCTCATAAGGAAATATTGATGATTTATTGATGAGATGACTTATTGCTATAAGGAATTTTTGAGGTTTTCCATGAGACTCAAACACCCTAGTTGATTAATCAAAAGTTGTATAATGACTATACAGGACTCTTGAAAGATAAAAATTTTTGTTATGAAGACCAAGATATTCATTATCCCTATGTGTGCAAATGCATATATTAGATGAGACATAAGACTACCTCATTTCCAGGTGAGATTCATTCAGCCCATTTTTGTAATGAGGATCACCAAATGCTCACCATGATCCTAAGTTTGGATGCAGTTGGACTAGACTACTAGGTAATACATGCCACCTAAAGCTAGCTCATTTGTAAATTGCTTAGAACTACCCCAATGTCAGGCAAGATTCATTCAACCCATTGTTATATTGGGTATCACTCAATGGATTCGAGTAGTGACCATTCTAGGGATTCAAGCTCTTCACCCCCTTATTTTATTTAAATTTATTGGGATACTTGCTCATGCTTAGTGATGAAAATCACTATTTATTTTGCATATTTTTTTTAGCAAGGGATTTTTCTTTGATTTTGATTTGGAAATTTTCTTATTTTGTATGAAAGCAAGGGATTTCTTTGGGTAGGGTGGAGCTTGTACTTTTTTCAATGATCAACACTCTAGACCATGCGCATCACAAGATGAGCAAGTAAAAACCTTTCGCTTAAGGTGACTAGGACCACTTTGTAGTGTTCATATTTCCTTGTTTAAACTAGGATTTTTAATGTTTAAAATGTGATGGGATTCTGACATATGCTAGGTGCTATCAAAACTAGACCTCATATCCAAAATAAAAGATAGATTTCTACAAAATTTGAGAAGATCACTAGGTATGGCTGAATGACCGAAAAACCCTAGTATATTCCTTATAGCAACAGGAAAAGTTGTGTTGAAAAATACAATTACTCACAAGGGTGATGGATTATGATGATGAATAGATGCATGATTGGCATACAAACACGGTGTCATTTGTAATATTGTAAACACAACCTATCCTAATGCAAGTGCAATGGATGAACATGCCTAATGCAATGCAATTAAGTGAATGCATGTGCAAAATAAAAATGCATAATGTAAATATTTTTGTGTTTTTGATGTTTTGCAATGTTTTTGAATTTTATTGCTTTTTGATTTGTTTTGATTTTTGATGTTTTTAAAATGTTTTTGAATTTTTTATTTTATGTGTGAAACACCTTTATATGAAGAATATTGAGAGGTTCAGGCTCTTCAACACCTTCTAGTGATGTTAGGCGATAAGTACTAGGTCCTATCTTCTCTGAGATAATAAATGGACCTAACCAATTGGTCGTAAATTTGTCTCACAGATGCGGTGACAGGTTTGAGTTTTGTTGGTTCTATTTTAGCACAAGATCCCCAAATTTAAAGTCTCTCAAGTGGAATTTATTATTGTAAGCTCATTTTAGCTAATCTTGGTAAACTTGAAGATGCTCAAGAGCATTCACACGATGTTCATCAAGAAGCATTAATTGATCTAGGCGAGCTTACCATGCAATATCATCATTGATGAACTCTTTCAATGTGATGCATAATGTTTGAATTTCCTATTCCAAGGGCATGATGGCCTTAGCACCATATACTAGTGAAAATGGGATTACCCCAATGGGCATTCGTATACTAGTTCTATAAGCCCATAAAGCAAGAGGTAACTGAATATGCCAATCTTTGTGGTTTTCTTGAACAATTTTCTTTAAGATTGCTACCACTATTTTGTTAGAGGCCTCTACTTGCCCATTTGATTGTGGATAATATGGAGTTGCAAAACTGTATTGGATATTATATTTGGATGTTAAAGTCCTTATAGTTTTGTTCTTGAATAAGGTTCCATTATCCGATATTATCTTGGATGGGATCCCAAAATGACATATTATATTATGGAGTATGAACTCCGCAATACATGCTCTTGTCATTGTAGTTAAAGGGATTGCCTCCACCCATTTGGTAAAGTACTTAGTGGCCATTATGATAAATGTGTGTCAACCCGAATATGGAGTAGAGATCTTACCAATTAGATCCAAACCCCACTGAGCAAATGGCCAAGCCATTTGGATGGGCTATAAGTCCTATGATGGCAGGTGCATAATATTAGCATGATGCTGATATTTTACACACTTCTTGGCATATGCTATGTAATCCTTCTCCATAGTGGGCCAATAGTAACCCATTTGAAGGATGCACTTGACAATGGCCATACTGTTGAAATAGCCACCACATGTACCATCATGAGCTTGTGAAATTGTCCAAGTTGATGCTTGGATATCAAGGTAATGAAGGAGAATTCCATAATAGCTATGATGATATAGGATATCTCATAGCAATACATATCTAGTCCCTTTTTGTTTAAATGCTCTTTTTGTGGCATGCAATAATCCCTGTGGGATTACTCCAAGTTTAAGGAGATCATGTAATTATGATAACCAATATTGATAAGCAAAAAATTAAACTAATTGAATGATGTGTTCTCATTGAATTTTGACTTGCACAAATGTAGAATGGGAAATAAACTTATGGAGAATAGTGATACCATTATCTGTAGGACCCTACGAAAGCAAATATCCCCAAGGCACCTTCTTTAGAAAGTCTTTCACTCTGTAGAACCATTCATGGTTTGGTTCCATCTGAATCATGTGGACTGATTCTTGATTGTTTTGTGCCTCACATTGTATCATGAATTGCAATAGCATTTTCACTTGAATGGTAGTGAAGTCAACAAATAAATTTTGAGGGATTAAAGAGCCCAAAAATGCCATGGTGTCTACAAATATTTTGGATGTTCGATAGATTTCCTCAATGTCATACCATTATAGTTGGGCTAGGTAAGTGTCCACAAGTTCTTTATATGCTTTCAATATAGGAAATTTGCACTGATAGATCCCATTAACTTGATTAACAATGAGTAAGGAGTCACCAAGATATTCAACTTTTTGATATTCATGGTGAGCGATGTTTGGAGACCCAATATTAAGGCCTCGTATTCAAAATTGTTATTGATGAATGGGAAATTGAGTTTAAATGAAAAGGGCATTGGAGTACCTTATGGAATGAAAACATAATCCCTACACCACCCCCTTACTTGTACTTGGAACCATGGAAAAACAAATATATATCAACATTATTATCCAATTCTTTGAGCTCAGGCAACTCTGATAATGCAAAGATTGCATCATCAAGAAACTCTATTATGAGAGGTCTATGATTCTAAAGAGGAGAATTTTCCAGTTGATCTGCTATGACTTGACCTTTAATATAATTTTGACTAATTAATTCTAAGTCAAATTCTATCAATAGCATGATCCACTTTGTAGTAAGTGTCTTATGATATGTCTTGCTCATCATATATTGCAAAGAATTTTGTTTTGATAGTACATATGTTGTATGGCTCAACATATAGTGGTGAAAATTCATCGTAAAGACCACTGCTAAGCACAAATTTTCTACATATGTATATCATAGCTCATAATTGATCAAGGTTTTATTGATATAATATATCACCTACTCTTTGCATTGCATGTTATTTTGGACTAGCATGGTTCCTAGTGCAAAGTCTATGGAAGATATATGCAACAAAAATAACATATTTGGTCTAGATGGATCTAATACTGGCAATGATGAGCAAAGGATTTTTGACCGTCCTCATCCTAGTTAAATGGGACCCCCTTGTGTAGATATTGATTCATGGGTTTATATTTATCTGATAATTACACTATGAAGAACTTTATGGATGCTACCTTGCCCTATAGGCTTCTTAATTATTTGATGTTTGTGGGAGGAATAATTTCTAAAATAGCCTTGACCTTCACTAGGTCAACTTTAATACCTAATTTAGAAATGATGAATCCCAAGAGTTAACCTAAAGTTATGCCAAAATCACATTTCTTTGGGTTCAACCTAACATTGTGCTCTATCAAACGATCGAAGACTTTCCTTAGAACCTCGGTGTGCTCTTCATGCAGCAATGACTTGGCCAGTAAGTCATCGATGTAGTCATGAAAAATATATGGCATAGCCCGTTGATATGTGGAACCAGCATTTTTAAGGCCAAATGGCATAAATTTATAGCAAAATTTTCCCCATGAGTGGTAAAAGTGATTTTGTGTTGATCTTTGGGTTTAATCTGAATTTGGTTATAACCAAAAAAACCATCCATGAGAGAAAGCATTTGATGACCTGTAGTTGCATCTACAAGAGCATCGATATTAGGTAATGAAAATGAATCCTTGGGTGTTGCCTTATTAAGGTCTCTAAAATTTGTGCAGATGCAAATTATTCCATAATATTTTTCTATGGGTACCATATTTGATACCCATTTTGGATAGTCGATGGGAATTATGAACTCTACATCCAAATTTTTTTTTAGTTCATATTTAATCATCAAGGTGATGGTTGGATGTATCTTCCTGAGTTTTTGCTTGACCTATTTCTTGGTGGGGTCCAATGAAAGGTTATGAGTAACTAATTTTAGATTTAGACCTGACATGTCCTTATAGGTACAAGCAAAGAGATCAGGTATTTATTTCAATAGAGGAATGAGGTTGGTGTGCTCCTTAGGAGATAATATTTCTTCAAATTTAACATTCCTTGGATTGGTGGGATCATCATTGATATCCACTTCGAAGGTTTCCTCTATTGACATATGTGACCCCTCCTCAAGCTGGTGATATGTAGGGATCAAATGAATATCATCTACTAGGTTTAAAAGTTACATCATATCAATATTTTCCTTATCATAATAAACATCATATGCACAACCTAACACAAAATAAAAAAATTGTAGAATTTTATCATTAGGAAAGAAATCTTTAGGCTCTAAGGGTGAATTGGCATCATCAAAATCAATGACCTTAAGATTGAGGTACAAAGGTTTTGAAGGGTCATATGGATTGCGAAGTGGAGTGGTCAAATAGATGGATATAATGTTGATGGAATGGTAGAAATCTCTAGGACCATGTGGGTGCAACTCACTATCTCTGGATTGCTCCCCCTGCTCTAGATGTGGCTCGGGTAGTATGGGGATTACTGGGTATACTCTAGAAATAGACATAAAAATTGGATCCTTAGGGGGAAGCAATTTCCTTAAGTTGTAAGGACCAAGAAATGCTTTATGATATATCTCTTCTAGATTCACTAGCCTTATTTGGATGAGAGGACCTAGGAATACCGTATGATAAATTGGTTCTATGTCCACAGGTTCCCTAAGATGATGGAGATGTCAAGGTCCTAGATAAGCCATATTTGTTTCATCCTTATATTCCTCATTGTATAAGAAATATTGACCATCATCTTCTTTAGAATGGTATTCTAGATTTTCATCCTCAATAATTGATTCTACTTCAAACCTTTCTAAGGAGAGACCTGGATGGTAGACCAATGGTGGTTCTTCTGTAACTATGGTCACAGGCCAATTTACCCTCCACAAGTGTAAAGTATTTTGGTGATAGAGATTCAAATCAATGTCATCCCAAAGGCTAAGGTTCAGGTGATCTAGAGATATAACTAATAACTCATCCTGACCTCTAATGTGATAACCTAGACTGAACCTATCAGTAAAAAATTGGTATTGCAGGTAATACAAAGTTTGATTCCTTGTTAAAATAAGCCCAATATATAACCATGCCAATGGTAACAATTAAAAAAATTAAGGGCATACTCTGGGTTTGAAATATAATGAACATTCACAATAAATGGTTCATCATCCTCTTCTTCTATGGGTGAACGATCTACAAGTTGATCCAAACCTCCATAGATAAAGTTTGTTTGATTAGGTTGTACCCCAGTGGTACCACTATCACAAAAGGAAAGCAACGGGTTTGAGATATACCTATATCTTGTGTAGAATCTATGATTGGTGTAAAATTTACGTTCTGCACTAGTGATGCAGGAGCATCCGACGGTAGCAAATCTATCTTGCATCCTCAGAAATTTTCTAAGTTTTCTAAACACTTTGAATATTGATTTATTTCTCTCTTTTCTCAAGGCAAAAAAGCAAGTGGGAGGTCTAAGTTTTGGAAAGCATGTTGTTGAGAGGGGAGTCGCGAAATCGCAACATGTCACGATTTCACGACATGTCGTGAAATCGCGACTCCTAAGGCTGCGGCCAGAAGAAGGCGGGTTTTGTCACGATACCACGATGTCGCGATATCGTGACGTCGCGATATCACGACTTGCGAAGGTAAGTCAGTGGCAAAGGCGAGTGGTGTCGCGATATCATGACGTCGTGATATCGCGGCATCATTTCGAAGACGGTGGCATGGGAATGTTGCGTCGCGATATCGCGACGTCGTGATATCACGACATCGCGATATCGCGGCATCATTTCGAAGACGGTGGCATGGGAATGTTGCGTCGCGATATCACGACGTCACGATATCGCGACGTCACGATATCGCGACATCATTTCGAAGACGATGGCATGGGAATGTTGCGTCGCGATATCGCGACGTCGCGATATCACGACGATTTTTAAAATCAGAAGCAAGGTGGCAGTTGGGTCACGATATCGCGACATGTCACGATATCGCGGCCAGTTAGAGGCCGACACGTGGCTTGGGTTTCGAGACATCAGAATGTTGAAGAATGCAGTCAAGATCAAAGAGGTTGGACCGACGGTCGGGCAAGGTCAATTTAGACACGTGGACTGCCACGTGTATCCTGGGGGTGTGAAGGGCACGTGTAACAGGTATGTTACGACAAGGAGGAGACATGGCAAGTTTTGCAAGTGGAAACATACGTGTACCAAAATGGAGATAAAGACCACGTATAGTGAATTAAAATTTACAGCCACGTGCATTAAAGGAAGAGAACCACCTCATGAAGGTCTTTTCGAAAAACAACTATTACAGGGCATGGCCGGTATGGAGGAGACGGCAGTGCAGAAGACAGTCGGACCGAAGTGATGGGTGCAGAGGAGGAAGACCATTAATGCAAGCTCAAGGGTAGGTCGGGCAGAGATTGCCATTAATGACAGAATTTTGAAAACCCGGGAAGGAGGGAAGTTTGAACTGGAAATCTTGTTTGGTGGGAGCATTGATTGCCGGGAGGACCGGGATCTCGTTAAAGACCCGAATTTTTGTATTAGTGCGGACGGCAAACCAGAGAAGAGGAGAAAGTAGAACAGAGAAAGAACAGAGTCGAACTCGGCCATTGTAAGGCCTACGGGCTATTTCTTTGGATGCATGTAAATATTTTCCAATTATTAATGAAAATGTTCGGTTTTGCATTGTGGGTGTGAAGACCTTGGTTCCCCGTCCCCATCAGTGGTATCAGAGCTCGTAGCTCCTGAGCGTACAATAGAACACCGAAAGAGAGAGGCAGTTGTACTAGGACATGTGGGAGGGTTTGATTTTGGGTGAAGATGCCTCCGAGAAGAAACCCGATGGGTGGAAGAGGCATGGCAGCGGAAGATTTTTAGGCATTGCAGCGGCAATTCCAGGCCTTGCAAGAAGAGCTACGTAGAGGACACGAGCCGAGAAGGGATGCAGATAGTGAGGATGAGGTGGAAGAAGAGAATGAGTTTGAAGAAGAGGAAGATGTAGATCCGGCACAGGCCAGATTGTACAAGGCCATATCCCAGATCGGGAAGAGGCCGAAGTTAGAAGTTCCTATGTATTCCGGGAACTTGAACCCAGAGGAGTTGATAGACTGGGTGAATGATTTAGAAGAATATTTTGAATACAAAGAAGTTGAAGACCCTAACCGGGTCAGATTTTCTAAGACCCGACTGAAGGGTCATGCCAGCATTTGGTGGAAGGGGGTACAGCTGGAGAGAAACCAAAGAGGAAAGGAGCGGATAACCAGATGGGACAGGATGGTGGAGAAATTAAAAAGACAGTTCATCCCCGTTGACTATGAACTGGACCTGTTACGAAAAATGCAGAGTTTGAGGCAGATGAACAGGACAGTTCAAGAATATACGGAGGAATTTTACAAAATCTCCATTAGAAGCGGGCATTTGGAGGCAAATAAAGAAAAAGTTGCCCGTTACATTAATGGGTTGAGACCCAGTGTTCAGGAGGAGTTGAGCTTGGTTCGGGTAAGCACCATTGAAGATGCTTACCAATTTGCTTTGAGGGTGGAAGAAAAGCTGAACCGGAAGTTTGAAGGTAAGCAGAGAGTAAAAGGATCGGGAGGGAAGAACGGTGGAAAGAAAGAAGGAAAGGAAGAGAAGAAAGAAGAGGAGAGCAGCAACCGAGATCAGAAAGGAGAGGAAGACCCAAAACCGCAAGTTCAAAATGATAACTACCCGAGAGGAAGGGGTAGATCTGGACGTGGGAATGAAAGGGGAGTATTCTGTGGAACATTTTTCCATTGTGGTGAAGAAGGGCATCGTGCATTCGAGTGTCCACAACACCGGGAAAAGACGAACAAGAAACCGGTGGGTCCCGCCAGAGCAGTTGTGGCAGTTGAAGATGCTGATTTAGAACATTCTGAAGAAGCTGAAAAGGGAGAGGCCATGATTGTGAGGAGGACCCAGCAGGTTGAGGAAGATAAACCAGAGCAGAGGAGAAGCCTGTTTCGCACCCGATGCAAAAGTGCAGGCAAAGTCTATAATGTGATTATAGACAATGGGAGTACAGACAACTTAGTTTCCAAGGAAATGGTTTCTAAGTTGCAGTTGGAGAGAAGGAGACACCTACACCCGTATCGGATTGCGTGGTTGCGGAAGGACCACCGAGCTTGGGTCCGAGAATAGTGTTTAGTCACGTTCCAGATCGGGAGATACCGGGATGAAGTCCTGTGTGATGTATTCCCCATGGATGCATGCCATTTACTGTTGGGCAGGCCATGGCAGTTTGATCGGAGTGCAGTGCATGATGGCCGTGCAAATACTTATTCCTTGGAGAAAGATGGAATGCGGCACAAGCTGAAGCCATTGCAGACCGAAGATGAGAAGATGTGCAGTAATGCCAGAATTTGTCTGGTAGAGGGCAGAAAATTTTCTTGCCAAGACGCAGAAGTTGAACAAGTTGCAGAGGCAGGTGAAGGTTGGGAAGGGTTGCCGAAGGCGGTGACCGAACAGCACCGAAGTGAAGATCACTTCTCTATTTACCCCGGGTGTCTGATGCAGGAGCATCCGGCGGCAGCAAATCTATCTTGCATCCTCAGAAATTTTCTAAGTTTTCTAAACACTTTGAATATTGATTTATTTCTCTCTTTTCTCAAGGCAGAAAAGCAAGTGGGAGGTCTAAGTTTTGGAAAGCATGTTGTTGATATGGGAGTCACGAAATCGTGATGCAAAATCGTGACTCCTAAGGCTGCGGCCAGAAGAATGTGGGTTTTGTCATGATATCGTGACGTCGCGATATCCCGACGTCGCGATATCGTGACTTGCGAAGGTAAGTCAGTGGCAAAGGCGAGTGGTGTCACAATATCGCGACGTCGCGATATCGCGACATCGCGATATCGCGACATCACAATATCACGACATCATTTCGAAGACGATGGCATGGGAATGTTGCATCGCGATATCGCGACATCGTGATATCGCGACATCATTTTGAAGACGGTGGCATTGGAATGTTGCGTCGCGATATCGTGGCATCATTTCAAAGATGGTGGCATGGGAATGTTGCGTCGCGATATCGCGACGTCGCGATATCACGATGATTTTTAAAATCAGAAGCAAGGTGGCAGTTGGGTCGCGATATCGTGACATGTCGCGATATCACGACATGTCATGATATCACGGCCAGTTAGAGGCCGACACGTGGCTTGGGTTTCGAGACATCAGAATGTTGAAGAATGCAGTCAAGATCAAAGAGGTTGGACCGACGGTCGGGCAAGGTCAATTTAGACACGTGGACTGCCACGTGTATCCTGGGGGTGTGAAGGGCACGTGTAACAGGTATGTTACGACAAGGAGGAGACATGGCAAGTTTTGCAAGCGAAAACATACGTGTACCAAAATGGAGATAAAGACCACGTATAGTGAATTAAAATTTACAGCCGCGTGCATTAAAGGAAGAGAACCACCTCATGAAGGTCTTTTCGGAAAACAACTATTACAGGGCATGGCCGGTATGGAGGAGACGGCAGTGCAGAAGACAGTCGGACCGAAGTGATGGGTGCAGAGGAGGAAGACCATTAATGCAAGCTCAAGGGTAGGTCGGGCAGAGATTGCCATTAATGACAGAATTTTGAAAACCCGAGAAGGAGGGAAGTTTGAACTGGAAATCTTGTTTGGTGGGAGCATTGATTTTCGGGAGGACCGGGATCTCGTTAAAGACCCGAATTTTTGTATTAGTGCGGACGGTGAACCGGAGAAGAGGAGGAAGTAGAACAGAGAAAGAACAGAGCCGAACTCGGCCATTGTAAGGCCTGCGGGCTGTTTCTTTGGATGCATGTAAATATTTTCCAATTATTAATGAAAATGTTTGGTTTTGCATTGTGGGTGTGAAGACCTTGGTTCCTCGTCCCCATCAACTAGGTATTCAGCTAACCCAAGATTGACTAGGTGAATTGTTACCTATGGTGCAAATGACGCGGTTGAAGACATAGATGAGGCAATTTGAGGTACCTCCTCAACTACATTTTGCAAGTTTTCTTCCTCCATGGGATTTGGAATCTCAGCAGTTGCTATGTTGGAGATTATCCTAAGCTATTTTTCACCCAACAATCCCTTTAGGTTTCATTCATTCTTTAGCATTATCAACATTGTAGTCTTTTAAGAAGTACCCATTATATTAGGTATTGGTTTTGGTGTTGACGTAGAAGGGTCGACACACACTAAATTTGATTTACCTACTAGATGTCCAATAGGCAATGTAGGTCTAATATCCAAATGTGTATATGGGAGGATGAAGTCTCCCAACAAAAATCCACTTGATTGACATGCCTTTTTGGCTCTTCATCCGAAGGAACCATATGCACTTGTCCCTCGTACACATATTTGATGCATTAATGCAATATTGAGGGATGCAACGCATGTCCATTATCCATGGCTATCATAGGAGAATATTATATCACATAGCACCTTCTAGAACATGGCACATGTTCGGGATGGTTTTTATCTTGACCTAAATAGGAAAGACAATAGTACCTACTATCAAGCACAATGCATCATTGAAAGCTTGTAGTGTAAAATTTGAAGGTACGATATGTGACTTAGAAAATTTTAGATGTCCTAAGGCCTTCATGGTGATTATGTTGATCAACGGTCCTTTATCAATCAACACCCACTTGAAAGGAGTGTGGTTCACACACATGATGATATGAAGCGATGGGTCTAATATTTTAGTGGAAACTATTTTAATCTCATGATTGTAAAATTGAATCACAAGTTCCTAGCACTGCTTCACATGCCTAACAATGTTACCAAAAACTTCAAGATATTGGGGTTAAACTTCAATGGCCCTTAATATATCCATTAGCATCTCCCTATGCCTAAGATACTATTGTATTATCTCATATATCGATAATTTTATCAAGGCTATTTGTAGACTCTGGATGAGTCTATTCCTAATTGTCACCACTGATCTTGTTGGTGGGTATAGTAAGGGGTTCTATACTAGACATTTTTGAGGTATAGCTTGAATTAAAATGGGTTTTGGAGGAGGATCTAGTTGGTTGTACCTCCTGTTCCTAGTGACCACACTCACCATACCGATAAATCCTTGCATAGGTGAATCAATCCGCACTTGGTTGACTTGTCCAGTATTATTCCTTGGCAGCTCATGATTCGATAAGGGATCTTTGAATATTCCCATGATGATTGTACTATTTCTCTAAGAATATTGAAATCACTTAAATATTACTCACTTTGCCAATATTCACTTGGAAATCACTTGATTTACCCTCAAAATGCTTCAAAGTACAATTTTAGGCCAAAAACTCATCAGATGTACGAAATTACAAACCCTTGTACAGTTTGGTCACGTCGTTGTATGGTTTGGTAAAAACTCTCATTTTGCCCAATATCTTGACTTAGAAAAATACCCATTTGCCTCTTATTGCCAAAAACATCAATTCCCATAATGGGTAACAACCATTAATATCAATTTCTCTTTATTTCTCTATTTCTCATAATAGTACACTAGATGGTTGTACGGTTTCTGGGTATGCAACTCCACAATAGATCTGGACTCCACAGTACCTGCAATATCAATAATAATTCCCTAAAAATACATTTATTGATATTGCTCTCATATCCACACACATGCATAACCATATTTGACTAAAATAAAGATTTATATTATTCTGAAGTTGTACACAGGGAGTGTACATTACAACATAAACTGCAACAATAAATCTGACTCATTCCATGGATAACCATGACAATGGAATCCAACACCAGCCACAATGACTGATCTACAATCCACCATCAACCAATCCAACAACCAACAACCCAAAAATTTGAATGGGGGGCTTATAATGGCTGTCCAGGCCATTCCAAAGTGGTTCTTGAGATAGTTCATTATTTACAATGACCCATACATTAATAATTTTAATTAATATTTACTAAGGTTTAATTTAATTTTCACCAAATTACATTTCATTTGTATTTCTTCACATTTCATTTCATTTCACATGCATTTTAATAATTTATTTTCTAATTGTACAATTTATACCAAATTGTACAATGTACATTTTAACTTGTCAATTGTACTATCTCACTAGATAGTACATTCCTCTTATCTATTGTACTATCTCACTAGATAGTACATTCTTATTGAATACTATGCAAATCCTAATTTTATTCTTGCTTATTATGTGGATTTTCCTGCCTACATATATCCCCTCCTCTAAATTGGTCGACGTCCTCGATGACACATGCTCTGGATATTGGGGATAGAAGCACTACACAATGTACTTCAAGCACTTGTTACACTCCTTTCACTTCCTTATATTCCAAATATCCTCAAGAACTTATATCAATCACAACTACTTCTCACATATTAAATTTAGTTTGCTCCCTAGAAGTGCTAAAATAAATTGCAACAACATCATCAACCTGACCATCAAGATAAATATGAAAATTATCACCTTGATGATGAACATGATCAAAATTAACAACCTCATAAATATGTTGGACAACACTTGTCGCAACATTTGATAGGGATCAAGGGGGCAGGAGCCCCTTGCAGGGTCAAGGGAAAACACCCCTTGCAGGGTCGAGGGACAACATCCCTCATGTGCAACCATCACTGTCCAAGCCAAATTTTTCTCTTTATTGGCACTTTGGGATTCTTTGCTCAACCCACTTAAACAACTCACCATCAAGTCCATTTTGCTTCTTTTAGGCTCTAGACGACTTAATATTAGCCTCAAACTACCTTGTCTTAACCATTACTAGACATTCTTCTCCTTGTATGGTTTTGCTCTGTACACTTTCACATGGTACGATTCCATTTTGTATGATTTCTCCTTGTATGGATTGCTCCTGTATGATTTTACCCTGTACGGACTGCACCTGTATAATTTCACCTTGTGCTAACTGCACTTGTACAATTCCATCCTGTACGAACTATACCTGTATAATTTCATCCTATACAAACTGTACCTATATGATTTCATCTTGTACGAACTGTACCTGTACGATTTCATCCTATACAAATTATACCTGTATGATTTCATCATGTATGAACTGTACTTGTATAATTTCCAAATCATACTAGTGTTCAATACAAATTGTACGACACCCTAAAATGTATGTTTTACCACTTGCAATTGTGCATTCTCTATCACTTGTATGATTTCATTCACTAACTGTACGATTTGGTTCATTTGTACGATTTCAACCAACCTTTGTTCAGTTCCTTCTTGTAGAATCTTACAATTTCGTTCTTCTTTGGTCAAGTTTTCTTGTATGACACTTTGTTCTATTTGAACAACATCTATGTGAACAACATCCTCCATGTTTACAATTGATTGTTCCTCTTGAACATCATCCTCCAACTGTATAATTGGTTGTTCAACTTGAACAACTGCCTCCAATTGTATAATTGGTTGTTCCACTTGAACAATATCTCCCAATTGCACATTAGCTATACTTTCATTATCTGCACTTAAATAACAACACTTCTTAGTGCCCTCCATTGGTACATCAAACTTCTCCATTTGAGTAACAATTTTTTGTACATAGTCATCTTGGATATCAGTCTTCTCCACTTTGTTCTCTCGTATGGCAGTATGTTGTTCTTCCTTGTCAACAACAATCACTTCCTCCTCCATTGAAATCAAGTTCACTTCCTCACTTCTAAGCATATTTCTCAAGTTCACCTCCACCTCCCTTATTTTCTCGCAAGGGTTAGAAATTTTCTCTGATGCTTCAATTTCTACATGCATCACTAGTTCATCCTGATTTGTAGTACTATCACAATCATGTGCAAAGTGTCCCCATAATTGGCATTGCCCACATTGTACAATGGGTCTACCCTCACTATCATACTATATTTTGCTTTTGTCTTTGGTATGATTGTCACACCCTGCATCACCACTAACCTCCTTCCTTTGTACAATATTATTTTGGACTGCATATACTTGTGGTGATGGGCTTGCACTTTCTAAGTTACAATCATCATCCAATGCATCACTCTTTTCTTTGGAGTCATTTTCTTCCTTGACATATTGACTCCAACAATTGGACAAGGGACTACTCTCCTCCCCAAAATCAGCATTCTCATTGTCTGACTCATCCTCAATATTAGAATCATTTTTTACCTCTGAGCTACTCTCATCGTCATTACCAAAATGCCACTTCATTGGTGTTGCTTTTGCCTCACTTTCCCAAATCAGAGCATAATCCATAGCTTCTTGGTATGTTCTAGGAGGGAAAATCTTCATCTTTGTTTGATACATAGGAAGAAGTCCATTTACAAACCACATCCTCTTCAATTCCTCGGACTGGTCTTTCTCAAAATGATAAAGAACCCACTTATATTTTGATTATAAGAACAAACAGACTCATGCTCACCCTGTTTCATTCTATAAATTTCAATAAGAATCTCATCCTCATTATCATATAACCAAAATTATTTTACAAATGCATCTCGTAATTCTTCCCATGTCTGGTACTTATCTTCTGGTAATTTCATATACCAGTCTATTGCATATCCTCAAAATTTTGTAGGAAACAACCACCTCCATTCTACCTCATTAGTTTGTCCAACCACTTTCCACATAAAGCAACAAACTTTCCAATGCCGAATTGGATATTCTATTGATTCTCCATAAAATAATGGACATTTACATGATATGCCCAAATTATCCTTCAATTTGATAGGTTGTATTTCCATAGCCTTACATACATCACCACGTAATTGCTCTTCTGCTATACTCTCTTTCTTATAGTTAGATAACATTCCACCCTATAGTTGCTTTGACATTGGACTCCCATCCTGCTCACCATCGAACACACACATTTTCAGCTTTTCTAGTGTCGAACTCACCTCTCGTACACTATTGGACTTGCCATCTTTCATTGGTACCGATTTCAGACTCTCGTCCTGCTTACCATCGTATCTCACTACTGGTAATTGTTGTGGTATCAAACACTCTTTCCCAACCTTCAATTTCTTACCAAAATTTCTTATTAACTTTGGCCAAACTTGACTTGTACACTTTATCAGCCCATTTGTACGGTTACATGTACTTGTACTATTTGACTAGAAATTGTATGGTTTACCTTGCAACTGCACTATTTCATTGGAAATTGGACAATTTACTTTCTCATTATACGGTTTACACTATAAATGTACTATTTCATTGCCAATTGGACAATTAACTTCTTCACTTTATGGTTTAAATCAATGTTTACAATGGTTCATATAGTGTTAAGATTGTTTAGCATTCCTTTTTGAGTTTTAAATGAATGAACCATGTATTTATTTGACAAATTATGGGAATGAAAAGGATGTACTAGGTAAGGAATGTTGGAGGATATACTACTTAAATTGAACTCTTGTAGTAGTATTGCATAAAATAATTAAAAAGGAATAAAATTTTAGTAGAGTGATGATATGATAATAATTGAGGACCTCTACTACTGTTAGGATTCTACTCCTAACCTCCATACTAATCACATTATTAGTTAATTATTTAATCACTCTCTCTTTCACAAAGGTTGTGACCTTTGATCACACCTTCACACTCGTAGAAATAGGCATTTCATTTGGTGTAGTTGAGGCATCGAAGAATATAATTATTAATTAATTGTTGGGTTCCCCATACAATACAACAACGATTCCTTAATAAAAGTGATTCCTTTTTATTATTCTAGCATTATAATCAATCTTTCTCTATTGGGTTCACTACAACTGGTATCAGAGCCAGCTTCAAAACATAAATTTTTTCACCCCGTTCGTCATCACCAGTCGTCTGCCATTCAGATCCTGTGCCTACGTTTATCTTATCATCCACCACATCATTCCTAAGATGTCCATATATCATCAAACACCACAGATTCATTCTCAAGAGTCATTGGGAGACCGAGCGGCAGATCGTATAAGTTCACAGACCGAGCATCAAAGAATCTAATTAGCTCATAGAATGAAATACACTCACCAACCACCGGTGAACTCAGAGCATTGGGAAGGTATAATATGAAGGGAACAAATCCAAAAATACCCTCAAACTATCCTAGAAATCCTCCAATATCTTGTAGTCAATGCCCAGATCGAAAACAGAAACAATCCACGCAAAAAAAAAAAATTACGTTCTGCAGCGACGTCTGCAACTTCCGACGACGTCTTGGAGAAAACCGGCCATATTTTATAAAATAAAACTTATAACATAAAGTTTTAAATCATTTTCCATCATCGAAAAACTAAAATTCTGATACGTCTTCGTATTCCGACGTCGGCAAGAGAAACTTTAAAAAAGTGGATATAACACATATCCCACATTCAATAGGAAGAGGGACAAAGCAGGGTTTAAAAAATATTCAGGGCGAGTAGTTAGTTGTGACTTCGGTCACGCTCTAGCCTTCCCTCGTGTGACCGAAGCCACTCATTTGACCGGGTCCCATAAAATTCTCGCTAATTCTGCCACTTACGAAGGTTATAAAATCTCCAAAACCTAACCGCAATGGTCGAAGGATGACTTTTATGCAATTTTTAATGATAATTTTCAAGAAATTTTTGTGACGACTTTCAACACTTTTTGCGACACCTTTTCGCCAAACGACTATGCAAATGGCCGATGGAAGAATATATCATGACCCCAACCTACTTTTGCTACTTAATCTTGCCCACCTATGTCAAATCACATTAGTGAGTGTATATAAAATTCAGTTCCAGGATATCGCCAATCGCATCACAGGGTTGGACGAATCAGTCCTCATAAGTGGGTTCATCAATGGATTGAAAGAAGAAATTAGAGTAAATATCATGATGTACACTCCTCGCACCCTACAAGAAGCCATTGGATTAGCCTTGTTAGCCGACGATACATTCAATGTTCAACGTCAACATGGGGAGCAACCTATTGATAAATCAACATTCACGCACACTATTCCAAAACACAAACCCTTGCCAGTTAAGTACCTTAGCCTACAAGAAATGGAGGAGTGACGAGCGAACGACCTCTGCTATACTTGTGATGAGAAATTTGGGCCCCTTCATTGTTGTGCTACACAAACATTGTATTTATTGAATATAGTTGATCCCTGTCACTCCATAGAGGAAGAAGGTGAGGAAGATGTGCATGACATGACCAAAGCACCTGATCATAACAATGAAGGAAATGAGGTCGATGTGCAAGAAGTGCTCGATGCACCATGAAAATATGAGGTAGACATCCATGCAGTAAACAATGAAGGCAAGACATACACTCTCAAAGAACTACACACAAGTTCATCGCCAATAGTGAGTTCTCATCGTATAGGCAACCTGATTCAGAAAGGAGGCAAAAGAGTGAGTGCACCTTTATTTTACCTTCATTCTACATAGGAAGAATCGGCTAAAGCGAAAGCCTACCATCATCACAATTCTCCTAAGGAAGATTCTACTATTCTTTCTAGCAACCCCCCACTAATGCTTCGACCTTCAATATATCCTTGCCTTCAAAAAAGTGACATTAAAATAGTACAAGAACTTGCACAAATTCAACTGGGAAAACAAGCAACGAAGCTCCTTACTTTGAGCTTTGAGGACAAAGCTCTTTTTAAGGAAGGTGGCATGTTAGGATTCTACTCCTAACCTCCATACTAATCACATTATTAGTTAATTATTTAATCACTCTCTCTTTCACAAAGGTTGTGACCTTTGATCACACCTTCACACTCGTAGAAATAGGCATTTCATTTGGTGTAGTTGAGGCATCGAAGAATATAATTATTAATTAATTGTTGGGTTCCCCATACAATACAACAACTATTCCTTAATAAAAGTGATTCCTTTTTATTATTCTAGCATTATAATCAATCTTTCTCTATTGGGTTCACTACAACTACATCCAAAGGGAAGGCTTATATAAAAATGAGAATCAATACTTTTGTAAAATCATAGGTTTACAAATATTGGACTTATTCTTAATAAGGCATAAGTTATATCACTTTAAGTTGAAATGGTCACCTAAATAGCCAAAATTTCTTATAAGTGTGATATGATCATATTTACCACAAATGTGAGAATTTAAAAAATAAAGGTAAATTTACAACACACACACACACTCTCTCTCTCTATATATATATTCTACACTATTAACATTACATATTTTTAGATATACAAGGAAACATCTATAGGAAATAATTTTATATTATAACTTAAGAGAAACCTTTAATATAAGAACATACAAGATGTAAGCGAAGAGTGAGCAAAAGCCAGCATCCCCACTAGGTAGAATGGAAGGAAGGTCATGTTTGAAATCCCAAATGGGAAATCATGATGCCTTACTTCAAAGTATGGATGCCCAATTTGGAGATAAGAGAAAGAGTGAATATATGACAAGTTTAGTCCAAGGAACACATGTTACACCAAATGTGATTAGTAAGGATGAAATGATCAACCATTGATATAATGGTTCTTAAATTCAGATGTTTAATATGTAAGTTCTATGGATATTGGCCAAGATTTTTAGAGATTCAAAAGGGGATAAGTGTAAGTAGGGATTGAATTCATATTATGCTTACTTTTCTTCCTAAAGGTTTTTTCCTCATCATGTTTTTTAGTTCAAAAATAGTGATGAAATAATGGGTGGTGGACCATGGTTTAGGGGTAAATATGCCCTTTATCTAAGACCACACAGTGAGAATTTTTCTATTGAGACATAAACTATTAAGAAAGTTCTAATATGGGTTAGGATTTTTGGACTTCTATATCAAGTTATCAATAAGGATGTTTTCAAGAATATCATAACACCCTAGGGGAATTTGTATAGTATGGACCAACTACTAAGGAGTGAAAGCATGCTATATATGTTGAGAAAAGTGTAGCAAACAGTATTGTCATTGTTGTCAACACAATTAGACTAATTTATTGATGCAATGGACAAGAGTTTATTGAACAAAGAAGGTGCAGCCAAAGTACAATGGATAGGAGTTCAGGTGTTGAGCAAGGTGTTGCAGGAGGATTGTCATTGTTGTCAATACAATCGATTAGATCTAATGATGCAATGGACAGAGCAGTTCGAAGTCACTCAGATGCAGAGGATAAAGTTCAGAAGTTAGTCAGATCATGAGTCCTTAAATGATAGATGCACAAAAATAGAAAACATAATTCAGAATGAGAAGAAGAAGTCTTCAGAACCTGAGATGTCAAGAAGCAGAAAGGGTTTTTTTGTGAAAACCAAGGCAGTCAGAATAAAAAGTTTTATTTAAAACCATGGATAACAGATTTGAAATGGGTTTTTCTTAAAACCCAAGTTGGCTCTTCGTTTCGTTGAAAAAGATGCCCCGTGATGAAGATATTTAATTTTAAATATTTAGTTTAAATTTTATTTTATTTAAAATTTAAATTAAAATATTAAATTAAATTAAAAGGGCCGACATGTTACTATTTCGCGACAATAAGCTACAGGAAAGTGACGAAGGTGGAAGAAGTGTTTGAGGCCGACAAAGTTAAATCGGGCCGACTGGATTTTAGGGTTTGGCAAGCTGACAAATTCTAGGGTTTCTCAACCGACGTTCTTTTAGGGTTTGTTCCTAAAACTTCTTCTATAAAAGCAAGGGTACTTCGAGTTTGAAAAGTGGGGTGAAAAGATAAAGTGCGAATGCGAGCATAGTGTTTGTGAAAGTGAAGTTCGTGTTGAGCAGAGAGCAGAATGTGAAACGACACAGAGTGTGCGAAGCGTGTGCGCAGAGAAAGCAGAGTGTGCAGAGAAGCGCGAAGGGCAAAGTTGATTGCAAAGTCCGGTCAGAGCAAGGCAACGAACTCGTGTGAAGTGATTGTGCAAGAGAGAGCAGAGTGCACAGAGATTGCAAAGGTGATGTAGACCGGTTAGAGTCTTGCAATAACAAAGGTATATGTCAAACATTTTTTTATTCAATATTGAAGTCCAGCTAGTGCCGGCAAATTAAGGGGTTGGTGCCTCTTTCCAGTTGGTGCCGGTAAACAATTTGTCCAACTGGTGCCGGCAAATTAAGGGGTTGGTGCCTCTTTCCAGAGGGTGCTGGTAAAATAGGAGTTGGTGCTCCATTCTGTTGAAGCAGATAAAGTTAAGGGGTTGGTGCTCCTTCCAGTTGGTGCTGGTAAAGGATTATGTAAAGTTGTAGCTTTGCATTGACTGGATTTGGATGGTAGTCCAAGCAATCTTTTTGAGGAGTAGCCACATTGGTGAACCTCGTTAAAATGTTGTGTTATGTGTGATGCTTTCTTGATGCATTTAGTATCTCTTTTATCTGCTTTAAACTCGTTGCTGGTTTTATAATCTAATTGTTTTAGAAGTTTTTAAAGAACACACTGATTCACCCCCCCTCTCAGTGTCATTGTGATTACAACAATTGGTATCAGAGCCAAGTTCCCAATTTTGGCTAAATCAGTCAGGGTTGATCTTGGATTAGTACACAATGGCTAAGAAGAATAGATCCTCATCCAAAAAGGCATCCCAGTCGGCTTCGGTTCCTGTAGAAGAGAAATTTGAACCGAAAAAGGTAGAAGAAGTGAATCCTAAAGTTTGTGATGAAAATCTTGAGGCTCAAGTAGATTTTGAAGGAGAGTTGATATCCGCTCTTGAAGAGTGGAGAATAGAAAAGAAAAAGAACAAAATACTGTCCAAGAAATTAGAAGAATATGAGGATGAGATTGAAGATCTCTTCCTACAAGTTCAAAAGGCCAAGAAATCAGAAGAAGCCTTGAAGACACAGCTGGATAATAAGAATGATGTATACAAGACAAGTGAAGAGGAATATAAACAGAGTTATTGTTGATCTAAAGCTGCAAGTAGAACATAACAAAAGGATTGAAGATATTCTTAGGTCTCAGATCAATGAGAAAGAGACTCGTATGCCGCAAACAAGAAGAAGAGATTGTTTCATTGAAGAAACAACTAAAAGAGGCCAATATAAATCTCAAATTTGAGAAGAGCACAGAGTTGCTAGATACAATGATAAATCAACAAAGAAGCTCCACAACTAAGTTTGGTCTTGGATATGAAGCCGAACAACCTTCATCCTCCAAATATGCAGAGAAGAAGAAGTCCTCGGTTGAAGGATTGAAACAAGAAAAGTCTGAAGTCGAATCCTCAAAAGGAAGAAAATATCAAAGAAGATCTACAAGGAAAGCAACCACAAGAAAAGAGGTTCTCTCACTCTCACTCTTTTAATAATAATGCTTTTTATGGCTATTGTTCTAAATGCAACCACTTTGGTCACAAGGCAATTTATTGTGGCCTGAACAATAGATCAAAGAGTTATGCCGATAAAAATACTTCTATTTTTTTGAGTGAACACCCTGGTGCAATGTTTTAAATGTAATGGCCATGGGCACATAGCAAGGTTTTGTTCAAGCACTTCTGTATCCAATCTAAGGCAATACCATAGATTTCATCATACACATAGAATGCAATACAGACAGGGAATAAAACATGTGCAATGTTTTAAATGCAACGGTCAAGGGCACATAGCAAGGTTCTGTCCAAGCACTTCTATATCTAATCTAAGGCAAAACCCTAGATTTCATCGGACACAAAGAGGACAACACCGACAAGGAACATATCATGTGCATAAAAGAAAAGAAAATAATCATCCATCAAGAATGCACAAGAGACAACCCCACAAGAGAAATGTTCAAGTTCACGAACAGGAGCAAAATAGGGATGTTGTTGAAAAACCCAAGCCCAAGTTCAGGAAAGTCCGGAGAAAGACAGAAGAAAGGAAATTGTGTCTCCTTGGACCGAAGGAGGCTACTCCGCCATTGCTCTAAGCAACTCCGAGTGGCACATCCTCGGGAGGAGCAATATTAAAGTTTTATTTTAATGCTCCTATGTATTTGTCTAGGTATCTGAGGATGAAAGGTAAGCAGTCGAGTTAATGTTGTATAGTTGTTAAAGTGTGTTTTTCAGTTTATATAGTGGTTTGTGGAAATGCCGTGAAGTGTGGTGTTTAATTTGAGAGTTGTCACCATTGGTAGTTTTGAGATATGTCACCGTTGTACTCGTTGATGATTCTTAATACCACTGCTCAAAATTATGAATCATAATAGTCCGGATAATTTTCTCAACGAAAGAATGCTTGCCCTAGCCGTGTATTTGTGTTTCGAGCAGCATGTATTTGTTTTTACTCTTTGATGTGAAGATTGCCAGATCTTTCATGACACCTTGGTGAATATATTTAATTCACTGTACAGCTTTGTTTTAACTATTGATTTAATGCCAGTCCAAGAATAAGAAGCTTGAGGCCGAGTAAGGTGCACTACGGTTGGCCATAAAGTGTTTGACAAAATGTCTTCTTCCGACATGCATAGTTGAAAGTAAGAGTTGGCAGCAAAATTGCAGTGCTGGACAAAAATTGGTACAGATGTGAGTCACTTGTCAATTCTGTTGACAAAAGTGAAATCAGCATGTTGAATGGGAAGATTGAAAAAAAATAAAGTTTTTTAATGAGCAGCTAGATGATTTCCAACCTGGTGATGAATAGTTGAGTTGCTTTCATAGTGGTTGTTTTGATCAAGTTAATGCTTTTCTTGATACATGATTTGGGCTTACTCCATTGAGTTTGATTTGAGCAAGTTATTCTTTGCCTTGGTGATTTATGTTGGTGGCTGTCTTGTTCAAATACCTTTGGAAGGAAAAGGATGTCTACTAGTTTCCTTTTCATGTAGTGATTGGTTGAATGCTTCAAGGTTAATCTTGAGTTGAATGATGTTGGTTAAACCTTGTCTATAAGCATTGTTGCTAAAGCCCTAATTGGTTGAGAAAAGATGTTGGTTGTGCTGTGGTACAGTTGTTTGGTACTTGCACGGAGTTGAAAGTGGATTGAGGTAGCTCTCATTGGATTCTCACTACGAGAGAGACAAACAACTCGTCATTGGGTTCAAGCTTGTTGAGAATATATCCAAGATGCATGGTGAAGTTGTATGCAGATGTTGTCGGCATTGCAGTAACAAAAAGTTGGCTATATAAGATTATTGTATGCCTTCACTAACAATGGACAAGTTTGAGTTTGCAAAGCAACGAGAGGGTAGTTGCACATGAAGACAGGTGGTTCAATCATGTTCTTACACATGTTATATTGGTGAAGTTGACGGTGATGGTGTCATTCACCTGGTTATTGCTGCTATTCACATTGTTGATTTTATTGATGCCTATTATGCTTATCATGATGTTGTCAATCAGTGAAATGAAGTGGTCTTGGACTCAGGGGGAGCATTTGTGTACTTGTTTTTCTTCTTGTTCATGCTTGGAATATTTGCTAATTGTAATAATTTGTGTCTAAGAATATTGTGCATAGACTCGTGGGGAGTCTGCAGCACCCTTTGGTATTATTGTCAAATGGGGAGAAGATTTACAGGAAAATTGCACATGTGTTGCCAACAATTCCAAAGGGGGAGATTGTTGAGCAAAGTGCAGCAAACAAGTATTGTCATTGTTGTCAACACAATCGATCGATTTATTGATGCAATGGACAAGAGTTTATTGAACAAAGAAGGTGCAACCAAAGTACAATGGATAGGAGTTCAGTGTTGAGCAAGGTGTTGCAGGAGGATTGTCATTGTTGTCAATACAGTCAGTTAGATCTAATGATGCAATGGACAGGCAGTTCAGAAGTCACTCAGATGCAGAGGATAAAGTTCAGAAGTTAGTCAGATCATGAGTCCTTAAATGATAGATGCACATAAACAAAAAACATAATTCAGAATGAGAAGAAGAAGTCTTCAGAACCTGAGATGTCAAGAAGCGGAAAGGTTTTTTTGTGAAAACCAAGGCAATCAGAATAAAAAGTTTTATTTAAAACCATGGATAACAGATTTGAAATGGGTTTTTCTTAAAACCCAAGTTGGCTCTTCGTTTCGTTGAAAAAGATGCCCCGGTGATGAAGATATTTAATTTTAAATATTTAGTTTAAATTTTATTTTATTTAAAATTTAAATTAAAATATTAAATTAAATTAAAAGGGCCGACATGTTACTATTTCGCGACAATAAGCTACAGGAAAGTGACGAAGGTGGAAGAAGTGTTTGAGGCCGACAAAGTTAAATCTGGGCCGACGGATTTTAGGGTTTGGCAGCTGACAAATTCTAGGGTTTCTCAACCGACGTTCTTTTAGGGTTTGTTCCTAAAACTTCTTCTATAAAAGCAAGGGTACTTCGAGTTTGAAAAGTGGGGTGAAAAGATAAAGTGCGAATGCGAGCATAGTGTTTGTGAAAGTGAAGTTCGTGTTGAGCAGAGAGCAGAATGTGAAACGACACAGAGTGTGCGAAGCGTGTGCACAGAGAAAGCAGAGTGTGCAGAGAAGCGCGAAGGGCAAAGTTGATTGCAAAGTCTGGCTGTAGCAGTGCAGCAAACTATGTGAAGTGATTGTGCAAGAGAGAGCAGAGTGCACAGAGATTGCAAAGGTGATGTAGACCAGTTAGAGTCTTGCAATAACAAAGGTATATGTCAAACATTTTTTTATTCAATATTGAAGTCCAATTGGTGCTGGCAAATTAAGGGGTTGGTGCCTCTTTCCAGTTGGTGCTGGTAAACAATTTGTCCAGTTGGTGCTGGCAAATTAAGGGGTTGGTGCCTCTTTCCAAGAGGGTGCTCGGTAAAATAGGAGTTGGTGCTCCATTCCGTTGAAGCAGATAAAGTTAAGGGGTTGGTGCTCCTTCCAGCTTGGTGCTGGTAAAGGATTATGTAAAGTTGTAGCTTTGCATTGACTGGATTTGGATGGTAGTCCAAGCAGTCTTTTTGAGGAGTAGCCACATTGGTGAACCTCGTTAAAATGTTGTGTTATGTGTGATGCTTTCTTGATGCATTTAGTATCTCTTTTATCTGCTTTAAACTGTCGTTGGTTTTATAATCTAATTGTTTTAGAAGTTTTTAAAGAACACACTGATTCACCCCCCCTCTCAGTGTCATTGTGATTACAACAATATATACTCAAATATGTGTTGCTACAAATTCAAATCCTTTTTCATAATCCATTGAGATTAAATCTAAATCTAGAGAATGAGATCAACAAGTGGATTATGAAAACAATGTATTCCAATGTCATAAATATTATGATACTGGATAGAGGTCAAGAGATTTCAAAGTGAAAAAAATGAGTAAAGAAATATAAAATTTTGGTCATGAGATAAACTTCAATATTAAGCAAGAAAATTAGACTATAATAGAAGCTAGATTAGATCAAGGATATTCCAATCCAAATGAAAAGGTAAACAAAGAATAAAAACAAAAAGATACAAGGGATAAGAACATACAATGTGCAAGTTTAAATTTAGAAGGAATTAAAGGTTCAAATAAAGATGTGGAGGAAACTTAAAAATGATAGAAGAGGTAAAAATTATTCTAGGTATATTGTTTTTATTTTTGTCTAGTATACAATCCTCTCTTAGAAATATAAATTAAAGTAGTGTAGAGGTTATCCCTTGCACTTTAGGGTTTCAAGAGCAACATAATAAGGAAATGAGAATGGAGGAAATCCATAGCAATTTAGGGGCTTTAAGGAAGCATAAGAACCTAATTTCTATGGAGGAGCATCCTTGCACTTTAGGATTTCTAAGGCAACATAAAAAAGAAAGCACTTTTGAGGTTATACCTTGCACTTATAATTCTTCAAAGCAAGAAAAACATATAGGTGATAAGTCTTACTATGAGTAGTGTATAAAAAATAAAATAATTTGATGAAGATAAAAGTGTTGGTGGGAATGAAAAAAAGAGAGGAAGACCTACGAAGCAAAAACAAAGAGAAAAAGAAACTCAAAGGAAAATTGATAGTGGAAAATAAATGCAAAAAGACAATTGTTAACAAAAAGTGGGGCCAAAACCACAACTAAAAAGTGACTATAAATGATATCTTGGGATATTATGGGCATGAATAAGGTCTCTAAAAAAAAGGTATTATGGAATTAACAAGTTGTTATAGACAACATGTTTAGAGAAATGGAAATTGGGTCGCAAATATTTTGGCCTTTTGTAGTATTGATTTTCAAATTGGAAAATTTTAAATTTTATAAGGCAATTGGATGAGTGAGGTTTTATCTCTTAATAAAAATAATATAAAGGATTTTATTGCAAAAACATTACAGTTTGAGGAGGATAAATAGCTTTGATAGCAATAAAATGAAGAATATCTTTGATATAAAGGCAAGTTGGATATGGTTTAATTAACCTGACGATAAGGTAAGGAGAACAATGTAATGTTTTTTTATTTTAATGGAAGCATCCCACAATAGAAGTTGCATATAGCTTATTAAAAAATAATAAATAAATAAAACTAATGTGCAAGGAAGCTTTGAGAAGAAGAAATCTTAAAATAGAGTACAAAAAATATTCAATCAAAGCAAATATATACAACTTGATGCTAGAATAAATATAATCTAACCTTATTGGTTAAGGCCAACAATGTATGATATAATAATTATGTAAACCTATAGGCAATCATTATGCAATGTACTTTGTTATCATTTGATATAATTATTTATAGGAGCATTGGTTAAACCATTGTTATGGTTAACATTTACTAAACTTATTTAATGTTTTGTATAATAGGCAAGGGTTTAGTAATTTGTAATAAACCTAAAAGTATTGTGTTTTGTTGGCTTAGGTTATGTAATTATTATTATTATTATTATTATTACATGGTGGAATCGGTAGCCACCATGAATCCGGGTAGGTTGTCTAGCTTTTATGGCCACCATAGTATTCTACGTTGTTCACCTCAGAAGCTACCACACAAATCTTCACGCAGTCCGCCCCTATAACCACCATGCCACAATCATTTTAAACCTTTTACACCACTAAAAGCACCAGGAAAGGAACAAGAGTTTAGTCTAGCGAGGCCCGAGATTTTAACCTTGGACCTCCACCCCCCTTATGGGGTTTGGACTAACCAATTGGTCTACACCTCGAACCTAGGTTATGTAATTACTAATGTTGAATATTTGGTATAAATTGTTACAACTCCAATATAGCTAGTCGGCTATATTTCCAAGTGATCATCGAATTGTTGATTTATTCATATTTATAAGATATAGATTGATTTACATTGCATCATCGATTATATTATTTATCATATATGTATTTTCAAGGACTTAGACCTCCTTAAGTGGTAAAGGACTTAGCCCTCCTCAAGTGGTAAAATATTTGGATTTCATTCATTCGATTTACATTTTATCCTATTTCCAAAAGTTTCACCTTTCAAGTGGTATCAAAGCCAATCCTGAGAATGCAACACTCAATTTTTTCTAAGTTTTATAAGGTATTAAGGCATTGGGATATATTGTGCTTATGTTAATATCCTCGTACTACATAAATTCTATTTTAGCTAGCATCTCATCGTGTTAATGCAGGCAATAGCAGAAACTAGGATCTAACCATCCCTTCCATTGCTAGTCTTGCGATCTCCAACATGTTTGAAATAATGTCAGGCCTAGAATGAAGAAGCGAATCATAGGACGTCATTTTTCCAATCCTTCTAAAAGTGATTTCGATAAAGGGTGGTTTTGTAGAACTAATTTAATACTATCCCAACCCTAAGTAATGTTCAAATCAAGAGTGATTTCATGGATATTCTCTAGAATTCAAGGGAGCAAGCTTACGTGATGCTTCATAGAACTAATATAATATTATTCAAACCCTAAACAATGTTTAAAGTAAGAACGGTTTTAAGCATATTCTCTAGAATTCAATGGAGTAGGCTTACGTGATGTTTTAGGTCTATGTATATGCTTTGTGCAACATTACATAGTACGTAGAATTTCGTATATGCATTAAGTTAAATTTCAATTAATTTGTGCCCAAACCATTGTCCTATGTTTGATCTATGTATCCTTAATCTCCATTTGCTGAGTCATCTACCATCCATTGTGTTCCTTCGTCTCGATTCATAGGTGGTGCTTCATTCCTTATCTGTCATATTCTATGTGTTAGTTTTCTTAGTAGCAGTCCCCCTTAAGAATTTAAATCACATTTAAATTAATTGAATCTAGGTATATTATCACACATGGTGATAGTTTTTCGATTCAATCCAACATTGGTGTAAGTTTTATATTTTTAGGTTTTTCTCTATATCTCATATTGATGAAGTTTTTGCCAAAGAGGAGTTTAAAAGGGCTTTTGCCCATATAGTTAAACGACCACCTGTTGGTGGTCAAGCCAACCCTATCTTATTACATACACATGAACTCTTCGAAACCTCATCCATTCATTCCATTCCACATGTCATTAATTACGTGTTTGTATCGTAGTCTTGTTACGTTCGTTAGTCTCTCCATATTGCTATTCATCCCTCATTGCTAAATTGACACTCCCACACTCCCATGCCTAGCTTACCTTATGCCCTTCCTCATGTCAATTTCCTTCCTCTCAAAGTCATATGTTGGCCATATTCTCATGTCCCCAAAGTCATCCACATATCCTCTCGAAGATAGTCACACATAATCTCATCCATCCACATCATCCCAAGTTCCCTGAGACTTCCACATAGACATGACCATGGTTCACATAGCCTGTCATACCACATAGCCATTAAAATTGATCGTTGGATCATAGCGTAGAAGTTACCACTGGTTTTTGAAGTTGACCATTGTGATCATAGAATAGGAGTTACCATTGGAAGCTAAAATTCAAAAGCATGAAAGTACCATGGGAAGATTTAAATTCTAACCGTTGAAGCATTTTGCAGTTGGAGTGAAATACTTGTCAATTGAAAATTGACAACAAAATTTTGATCAATTAAATATTTTTGAAAAAATTTAAAAGTGCATGAGTGACCAAACTACGCCCTCCAAGAGGAACATAGGACAAAATAAAAAATTACAAATAATCAATAAACAAAATGAAGTATCTCTAAATCCACCAAGAAGACATTCACGAAATAAAGGTACACAACATAACTCTCCTTTTAAAATTAATAGTTTTAACCCTCACCATTGGTCCATGTCTTATCCAAATAAAGAAAATTCCAACATCCCCCCTACTTCCAACCACAATGGTAATTCTTTTAACCAAGAATAATTTGTCATTAATCAATAATACCTTGTTTCTATAATTCCCCTCACAATAGATGTCAATGTACATGAGTGTTTGAGGTAACAACAAAAATATCTAGCGAATGTGTATTCAGTAGTACGATAGATACATGAGTTGGTGGATTTACTTATACAATAAAATAAACAAGTCTCTCAATCCATTCACAACCCTCCATATATAAATACCAACCCTCCACCTATAAATGTCAACCCTCCACCTATAAATACCAACTTTCCATATTTATATAGTCATCAAACATCAATAACTCTACAAATTTTCTTTGATTTTGATCCTTCAGCAAGTGATACCTCCTGATTCTTAGAATGGACTCATGATGCCCAAGTTCCTCATATTGAAATGACCACTTTTGAAGGATACGATCCTAGAGGATGGATAGCCAAGATGGATGGTATTTTCCATTTATGTCGTATTCCTAAAACTGGTCGAGTTGCATATGCATCTTGTAAAATGGGAACCCAAGCTTATCAATGGTTGTTATGGTAGTTCCATCAACATAATCGATCTCTTATGTGGCCTAAATTCAAGGAATTTTTTCTTAAAAGATTTAATAAGGGTTCATATTCATCCTATGTGGTCCACCTCATGGATCTCAAGAAAACCAGTTTAGTAGAATATTATGTATTGGAGTTCACAAGTCTTCTTACTTACACACATGAATTAAACCTATCAGAAGCAGTGTCTACTTTTTTTCATGGTCTCAAGGATAAAATATGAAAAGAAGTTGATATTCATGATCCATGTACTCTAGATGAGGCCACCATAATAGCTCAAGCAATTGAAGCTAAACTTCAAGATGGGGTGTCCTATAAACATGATTCTAATTTCCATCAAAATTTTCATAATAATGAAAAATAATCAAGATTTTCTACTTTAAATGTCATTCTTATTATCCCAAAGATCAAGCATGTGCAGTACGTCAAAACTTTTAAGTAGAATTTAAAAATAAGGAAGAAGAATAATAAGAAGAAGATATAACTCAGTAGGAGTCACCCACAAATACATGACAACCCTCAGCAGATACTAATTAAGCAACACCTGAGGATGACACTATTACTCTCTAAGTATATGCACTTATGGGGTTAATAGGTTATCATACAATTAAGGTACAAGGATTTTAGGCATAAGTGTATTAATGTGTTGATTAATTTAGGTAGTACACATAACTTTATTGATATCAAAATTGCTAAAGCATTGAACTTGTATGTTAACATGACCAATCAAGATAAGTTCCAAGTTTTAATTACAAATGGAGGAAATGCTCAATGTATAGGTAGAACATCTCCAGTTTTAATCCAAATGGAAAATTACACTTGGCAAGGAACTCTCTTCATTATGAACCTGGGAAGTGCAGATGTTATTTTAGGCATTGAATGGTTATCATAGCTAGATGAGGTTACTTTTAATTTTTGAAGATTATATATCAAATGGAAGGAGAAAGGGAAGACTATTTGTCTTCAAGGAATTCAATATCCACCATCCAAGATGGTGAGTTCCCATTACATGGGGAATTTATTAAAGAAGGGTGCTCATAGATTTATAGCTCAAATAAATTCCATGGAAGCTCAATCCTTGGACACTAGGCAATTATCTCAAAGGATCTTCAACCTATTGTCAATAATTATGAAGAATTATTTAGAAAAACAAAATGTATACTTCCTAAATGATCACATGACCATTCTATACACCTTGTTCCTGGTAGTCTTCCTATTAAATTTCATCCTTATCGCTATCCTCAACTTCAAAATATAAAAATAGAGAATATAGTACAATAAATATTAGAACATGGCATAATCTATCCTAACATTAGTCCTTACTCATTACCCATGGTAATGGTACATCGTAAGGATGACTCTTGGTGCATGTGTCCAGATTTTTGATCTCTCAACAAAATTACCATCAAGGAATAAGTTCCCTATTCCTGTCATTGATGAATTATTAGATGAATTGCATGGTGCTAGTTATTTCACTAAATTGGATATTCATTATGTATTTCACCAAATTAAATTTATGGAAGAGGACATACCTAAAACTGCTTTTCGAACACATGAAGGACATACCTAAAACTGCTTTTCGAACGCATGAAGACCATTATGAATTCCTAGTCATGTCTTTCAGCCTTACTAACTCTCCATCAACATTTCAAAGCCTTATGAACCATATTTTTAGGTTATATATTCATAATTTAGTTCTAGTTTTCTTTGATGATATCCTAATTTATAAAAAATCTTGGAAAGATCATCTAACCCATGTTGATAAGGTTCTTCATTTACTACATAAGAATTTTTTTTTTGTTAAAATATCCAAATGTGCCTTTGGGTTCCAAGAAGTTGAATACTTAGGTCATATCGTATCTCATGAAGGATTCAAAGTAGACCCTAAAAAAATCAAAGCTATTCAAGATTGGCCTCCACCTAAATCCCTCAAAATTCTTAGGGGATTCCAGGTCTTACAAGTTATTACAAGAAATTCATACGCAATTATGGCAAAATCGTAGCACCTCTCACAAAACTTACTAAAAAGGATACCTTTAAATGAAATAAAATAGCTTCTTAAGCATTCCAAGCACTCAAAGATACTATGTGCTCCACTCCAGTATTGGCTACTCCATATTTTAGTAAACCCTTTGTCATTGAGTGTGATGCTTTTGGTACAGGAATTGGTGAAATTTTAATGCAATATGATCACCCCTTGGATTTCAAAAGCAAGCAACTATCAGGAAAAAATTTGGGGTGATCCACATATGAGAAAGAAATGTTGGCTATTTTATATGCCATCGATAAATTAAGGTATTATTTACTCAGTAGTCGCTTCATCATAAAAATTGACCATAGTAGTCTTAAGCACTTTCTAGAACAATGTTTCTCTTATCCTGAACAAAACAAGTGGATGACCAAACTATTGGGTTATGATTTCATCATTGAGTATAATAAGGGTAAATAAAATATGGTAGCTGATGTATTATCCCATAAATATGAACATTAAGTCTCCATTAAAGCCATTTATAGTCCTTGTTCTCAATGGGTTTCTCAAATTCAGGATGAATGGTTGGTTGATATTGAAGCTGCTCAAATTATTCAAGATATGAATAAAGGATCATAAAAGCATCCTTATTTTTTATATAGATCATTTTTTACGCAAGAAAGGTCGCATTTACATTCCGTAGGGTTCCACTATTAAATCCATGATCCTTGAAGAATCACATTCATCTCCATCAACAGGGCACTCAAGATTCTTGAAAACATATCAAAGGTTGAAAAAATATTTTTTTAAAAAGGATTAAAATCATATGTCAAGATATTGTGGCTGAATGTGAAGTATGCTAACACAATAAAGGTGAAGTAGTTAAATCTCCAAGACTTATGCAACCCTTACCAATTTTGGACCACCAATGGGAATATATTTCAATGGATTTCATTGAAGGCCTACCCAAGTCAAATGGTAAAACAATGATTTTTTGTACTTGTGGATCGTCTCTCCAAGTACGCTCACTTCAGTGCTCTACAACACCCATATTCAGAAAGCAAGGTGGCCAAGGTATTTATTGACTCCATTTTCAAGCTACACGATATGCCCAAAACTATTGTAAGAAACCGTGATCCCATATTTACTAGTAATTTTTGAAGAGAATTAGTTTGTCTTAGTGGTACCAAATTAATAATATCTTCTGCATACCATCCCAAAATGAATGGTCAAACTAATATTGTTAATAAATATCTAGGTACCTATCTACGTTTCTTAGCTCAAGATAAGTAGTATCAATGGAGTCAATGACTTTCATTAGTAGAATGGTGGTATAACAATTCTTTCCATTCTTCCATCAAGATGTCTCCATTTGAAGCATTGTATGGGTTAAAACCACTAGCAATCTTAGATTATATTCTAAGATATTCCAAAGTAGCTCAAATTGATGAATAGTTCTAGCATCGTTAGTCAATGCTCAACATTCTTAAAGATAACTTTATCCAGGAACAAAATCATATGAAGAAACAATAGTACTTACATCTTTTAGAATGACAATTAAATCTAGGAGATATGGTTTTCTTGTGGCTACAACCTTATAAGAAATTTTCCTTGAAAATCAAGACCATTCAGAATTTGACTCCTCGATTCTATGGGCCCTACAAGATAGTTCGTCATATAGGTGAAGTAGCATATCAATTAGAACTTCCACCTTCCTCTTGTATACATCTATTTTTTCATGTATCTTGTCTCAAAAAGTTATTGGCCAAAAGTGCACTTATATACAAAGCTCCCAGTACTAGATGAAGGGTGTATAACACTTCAACCAGAAGCAATATTGTAAACCAGATCACATCATCTTTGCTCTCACCAAATTTAAGAATTTCTAATCAAATGGTAGGACCTACTAGTAGAAGATGCTACATGGAAATACAAAAGTATTTTCAAATCATTTATAGCTTTGAGGACAAAGCTTTTCAAGGAGGGGAACCATGTTACAACTCCAATATAACTAGTCGGCTATATTTCCAAATGATCATCATATTGTTGATTTATTCATATTTATAAGATATAGGTTGATTTACATTGCATCATCGATTATATTATTTATCATCTGCATATTCGCAAGGACTTAGCCCTCCTTAAGTGGCAAAGGACTTAGCCCTCCTCAAGTGGCAAGATAATTGGATTTCATTCATTCGATTTGCATTTTATACTATTTCCAGAAGTTTCACCTTTCATAAATATCCCTCAACCTCCTAATTCATTGAAATAGTATCACATAAATGTGAATTATTATTTGGGATCACAAGGGCACCCCATTTTCTCTTTAAATTGATATTTCTAATTCACTTATCTCTATTATATTTCATAAGACTCTTGGTGAAGGTTTTGGTTATATTCATTTATGACAAATATTTAATAAAATTTGACAATTGAGTGAGCCTATTAGTTAAGACTTAGGTACTCCAAGTAGTAGATGTAATTTTCAAATATGGAAGAGGGTGGATTTATACACCATTTAAATAGATATAATATGGGGTGGGTTTGTTTGATTTCAAACCCATATAACTAATCATAATTTATCAAATGACATGAGCTCAAGTGCTTAAATAATATGGACTGCCTAGGTGGAGATCAAGGTTTAAATATTATTGGACAACATATGCATAAGTTCCAAATTGATATTGTATTAATAAAATTATATGGTTGGTTGAAATATCATGATAACATGGTCATGATATTATACAAGTAAGTTTTGTTACAATCCAATGTAACTATTTTTAAAAAATAGCTAATATATTTTATAAAAAAATGCATAATTTTGTAGTATAATGATTTCATTGAAGGGTTGCATTTTATGCCCTAACATTTTTATTTTTTATGATAAGGGGAACAAATTATGGAAATGAAGGATTTCCATGTTTTAGAAAGTGTAAAATTAATATTTAGATATTAATTTTTCTAGTTATGAGCTTATAGAGGTAAGTTTAGATGAAGTTGAAAGGATTAGAAATCAAAATAGTCTAACAAAATAGGAAATCAAATATTCATCTCTTTAAAATTTAAGGGTTGTCTACTCAAAATATCATGAGCACCCACGATAGTAATCACATGCACCTGACACTTGCACCTTGCTAGAGCAACACAATTAGGAAGCTTTATGAGGGACACACTTGCAAGAAAACATATAGGGTTTTTACTAAGATCAACTCCTTGTTTAATATGATATTTAGCACACAATTTCCTAACTAATTGCATATGTCAAAGAAAAAGGGAGAGAAATTATAGAAAATAAAATCTAACCTAACAGGGGTGATGAATCAATACCAAAATATTCTTCTATGTATAATTGAATTAAAATGAACACACTCATCATTTGCTAATAGATATAATAGTGAACATGGTTTTAATCTAACAAAAGTATTCATGAACAAAATATATACCCATAAGAAATAAGGCATAGCAAAATTAGCCATAGCTTCATATATATATATATATATATATCATGAATCTTTACAGAGATGCCATATTAAAAGAGTCTCAAATGGTTTTAAAAAAATGACTCAAGGTTGGGTTATATACTATAAATAGAATAAAAGTGAAAGGAAATACATACAAGGCTAGATACTAGGCATGAGTGAGCAATTTTGAATACCTTACAATGAGAATAAACTACTATTTATATGCTAAAACTAGGGCCTACTTGTCTCAAATATTGTGCAACCTAAAATTTTCCCTCCAAGATCAAGTAAGGGATAGGTATACATTCAATGTTGATGACCTCAAGGTCTCTTGGATCTAGAGCTATTAATATTGAAGGCCTTGGGCTTCTGAGTTTGGATACTCTATCGCTATTTCCAACTACTTTTACTAAGAATTCATTCAGAACTAATCCCATGACCCATATACAATCAATATCATTAGACTTAAGGTCTCTAAAATTGGATCTTCCATAACCACTACCTTTAAGACATTAGTTGCTTCCTTGGAATGCCATGTCCATGTGGAATAGGTAGGTGGGCAATAGGTTCTTATGCAATTATTGTCTTTATGAGCTTAAATTTCTTGGGAGGCTTTTTGTAGATGTTACCTATAATAAATATGTTTGTTTTTCATGAAGGTTTCTTTTTGTGAAATATATAATATTTATATTGAAATTTTATTGGCCATTCCTATCGCTATTCCAAAATTGGGACCCTCCAATTCAGATTACTTTCTCCTTGATTAGACGACTAGTGGAGCTTCTTTGGATCTCCTCCTTCGTGTATTTCTTCCTAGACCACTAATAATTGAGATTATATGATTGGCACTACCCTTTGATGTTATATCACATGTCTATTCTATATTTGTGTAAGCTATTAGATTAGGCTTGAGTATGGAGTGGAGCAAATACATGATTGCCACATATATGATCACTATGGGCTTACTTAAATATAGAAGAATTTATCTGTGGATTTTGACCTTACTACATTTTAACCAATGGTAGGATGATTTCGTTAATGTTGAAGAGCTTCTTGATATGGTGTGGATAGTTCCATACTGAGATCAAATGGTTTGTAGGATTGTGAGTCCTGGTTGCTTCAACATCCTTTCCTATCTTTTATTGGTCATTGGATCATTCTCAACTAGATAATTCTCAACTAGATCTTTTACCATTTTTATATTTCGAATAGAAAGTGGGGAGATCATGCAATAGCTATGTGGATATTCATAATAATATCAATCATATGTAGAATAATTAGATGTGTGAGCTTGATTATATGGGGGAGAATAGGTTCACAAATCTTGTCTTTACTACATTTTGACCAATGGTGGGGTTGCTTTATTTATTATAAAAAATATTCTTATACTCCAACCAATGGTGGGTCCCTATTTAGTTATCTTTGAAAAAGCTAAAGAGATGATTTGGTTCCTCAATCATCATTATCAAATGGTTTGTATAAATATTATGATCTGCATGTCTTCTCATTCTCCCTAAAAATATGTAAACCATTGGGTCTTATTTTTCCTAGATCAATGGATAATATCCTTTGGACATGCATTTTGATGGGATAACTACTTCTTCTATGGATTTCTAATGTATATACCACATGTCTAGGTCTTGACCAATGGAAAGAAGCTCCCCTAACACTTTCTTCAATATCTTCAAAAAATGGCATGAGCTATTGGATTAGCATTCAATGTGTGTGATTTGAAAACATCATTTTTTCTTGCTTTTCTAGAAAATGTTGCTCATTGTTCATCACAAGATAAATGATTCATGTTGCTTTGAGAACTTTTTCATTCTTTCAATTTTTTAACTCAATGCCATTATTGATTTCGGATATTGATGGTGTGCACTACCTTATTACGTCCATAGAATGTTTTTCCTCTATAAATTAATGCGCTTTATTGATCAATAATCCAATGGCTAGTATGATGTCAAAAATTCATTGGATCTCCTCCATGCAATAATATTAGTGCTTGCTATAGATATCAAAATCTATGGTGCATGTATCTTCAAAAGTTTATCATCTCCTTTATTTATAATTTCAAAACCCACTATAGATCTCAAAATCAATAGTGCACTTTTCTTGTCCTTCTCTCCTAAATTCACACCTCAAGCTTCATCATGGATCTGATGGCTTGTGCTACATCATCTAAAATGGGGAAATCTGACCATTTATCAAAATTTGTTTTTCCTTTTTTCTATTACTCAAGTAGTTTTGAATACTCTTGGAGATTATTATTAGATCTCCAAGGAGAGGGAAGACCCTTTTCAAGTAAGGAGTCAATAAGACCCCTTAGATTGGTGACCTAGTGGCTAGGATACCTAATTAAGCTTTAAATTTATATACAACCTATTCTTTGTCAATCATGTCCAATATATTTTGCACCATTATTTCTTAGTCTGGAATGTATGTGATCACCAAGTCCAAGTTGGGTGAGATGGCCAGTTTTGCTCTAAACTTATTCACTTTGGTTGACCTCTCAAAAGTCATTGTCAATGCTTGCTTAACTTATTGGATTATTGAAGAACACAAGCTTATACTGAGAGGGGGGTGAACAGTATAAGACCACTTTTTACTTTTCTTTCCCAAACAATATTATGCAATGTATAGATAGCAATATCAATAATAGTAATCAAAGCAATGCACAAATCACCACACAAAATAGAGACACCACAATTTACGTGGTTCACCCAATGTGGGCTACTCCATGGAGAAAATATTTCACTAAAATTTTCTCAATCAATCTCTTGGGAATCCTTTCCCTATTACAATGTTTATGGACCTCTATCCAAAGGAGATACCAATCCCCTAAATCAAGTTCATGGATCTCTATCCATAGGAGAACTCCTTCTCCTCTTCTCTGGTTGGTGATCCTCTAGAAGACTACTACCTCCACTACATTGGCTTGTGGATCTCTCTCCACTGAAGACTCTTGTCCCCACTCAGAAGACCTATCCTCACTACCCTAGCTAATGGATCTCTATCCACTAGAGACTACTATCCTCTACTCTCTATCACCTCCAAATATCTATCTCAAATCTATACTAAACACAGTCCTTCGGTCTAGCACAAATCTGCTCAATCTCTATCTCTGGTCTGGCACAAACCTATCCTCAAATCTGCACCAAACTCTATTCTCAAATCTGCACTAAACATAGTCCTTCGGTCTAGCACAAATCTATCCTCAATATCTGTCCTCAAGCCTTAACTCAAAGCTTGACTCAATCTCAAATCAACTCTATTGGATCTGCCCTAAACCTTAACTCAAGGTTTGAACAAATCAATCAATCAACTCTACTCTCAAGCCTTCTCAAAGACTTGTCTCAAATCTACCTTGTAAGCTTCCTCAAAAGCTCACACTAATCTATCCACAAGTCCTCTCTAGAACTTGCTCAAATCTTCTACAAGTCCTCTCTAGAACTTAAAATATATTAAAAGTCCTTTAGAATTTCAAATCTCTACAAGTCCTCTTAGAACTTGTCCAATATCTCAATAAGTCCTCTCAAGAACTTATCCAAATCTGCTCAATATCTATATTGTAAGCTTCCACAAAATCTCACACCAAATCTATCCACAAGTCTTCTCAAAGACTTACCTCAAATCTTCTCAACAAGTCCACATATAACTTGTCCAATCTCATAGAAACATAAAGAGAATTGTTAGAGACTCAATATGTTCTACACTTATCACAATGCTCAATTACTTTCAATCACTCTCTTAGAAACATAAGGAGAATTGTTAGAGACTCAATATGCTTCAATTTCAACTCAATGCTCAATCACTTTCTCAAATCAATTAGAATATAGAATAGTTTGTTTTATGGAACTTGAACAATCACTTCACACACCCACTTGACTAGGCTCAACCAACTCTACTCAACCAAACACTCAATGAAATAACCCTTGCTCACAAACCCTAGTCCAAGCATATGATCACTCACTCAAAATATTTCCAACAATGCTCAACAACAAGTCTCACATAACAATGATACTCATGTTCTTTTCAAACTCTAGTTCAAGTTCTTTTCTCAACAACTCACTTCAACAACAATGCTTATAAAACAATCTTCACATAGCAATGATACTCAAACCCTAGTTCAAGTTCTTCACACAACCAATGGCTTCAACAACAATGCTTATAAAACAAGGTTTTAACAACAACTCTTTATTCCAGAAAACCTTGAAGCATTAACTCAACACATTCAATAGGAAACCCTAATCAAGTCCTTTTCACTCCAAACTTATTTTCCAGAAAACCAACCAATCAACTTAACTATGGAAGAATGTGCTCATACCTTTTTCTTGATGATGAAGGAATCTCATAAATCTACCACAACCATAAACACTTCTTTGCCAAGCTCAAAGAAATTATTAGATGATAAACTTCCTCAAAATACAATGTAAATATCAAGACACACATACACCTTATCACTCCATATTTAAGAAAACATTCATCAACATTTTACAAAAAATAATACACCACTTACACCTTATAATCTCCCAATTAAAATAATATTCAATGCACTCTTCTTTTCAAAATAACTCAATGCTAGAAGTTCCCTCTATCCTTTTAATACTTCAACAAATCAATGTGACAAAAACACTTTATTAAAATAAAGCTAACACCTTATTCCTCCAACTTATCAAAAATAATTTTCAACAAACAATCCTTTTAAGCAACCCTTTTAACTCTAAAATTTAGGCAACACACAAAAATAATAATCAAAATTTATTACCTTGCCTTGGAAGGGATTCGAACTCATAGCGCAGCCTCAACCAACGCCCTAGCCATGGCTCCAACCATCGTGTGAGCTAGGCGCTCGCTTGGGGACTAAAGAGCACCACGTGCTCCAAAAGACTCCTCGCCTTGCCTAGCACAAAAATGTGCACCTTTCCTTTGGCGCTTCCAACACTAATGCAACCACCAAAAATGTTGCCACATTTCGAACATAGGTCTCCTAGCGCCCAAACACTCTAACCATTGTCCTCTTGCCACTAGGCCACGCTGCCCAGTTGGCGCTTGGTACTTTGGCATTGTTCCCCTTAAACCTTATTCGCTGGTACTAAAACACAAAATTCACTTCTCTTATTCTGCATAAATTCAACACAATTGCACGCATTCATTAATCGAGCAAAAGGATAAGTTTTAATGCCTCTAAGGCATTGGTATATATATTGATTTCCCTCCTTCATGCATAACGTCGACGCTCAAATTTCCTCCAATATATTAGACGTCGACGCTTTTTATTTCCCTTTGAACTTATTAATTTATAAATTATTTAAATTCATTTGAATTTAAATTTTATAAATTAATTCTTTAAAACCCTTTGGTTTTATTAAGGCCATCTTTCATTGTACAACTTTGTATAAATAATATTTATTTATAAAATTTAAATTCACTTTGAATTTAAATATTTTATCAAATAAATATTAAACCTTCCTTTAGCTTTGCAATAATCTTCCTTGGGTTTTTATGAAAAACCTTTTAACTTATGCTTCCACATAATATTAAAAATATTATGAAGCCCTTTTGCCTTTAACCTCTGCATTGTTCCTCTTGACCTTTGACATCATTAGTGGCTTATTCTTGGATATCAATGACAACTTTGTTTCTTGACAAATTCCTTGACATTAATGATGACTTCATTCCTTGACATCAATGACAACTTGACTTAATGACTCAAAATGTCCAACAATCTCCCCCTTTGTCATTGATGGCAACCCAAATTATTTTTACTAAAAACTTAGCTTTTTCTTTGTTCTGCTCCCCCTGGGACATTGCTCCCCTTGGCTCAATGCTTTCTCCTTTTTACTCAAATACCAAATCTCTCCCCCTTACTCAAATATCTCCCCCTTTGACATCAATGGCAAAGGGTCACCTTTGGGGCTCGGGGCTAAGAATGAGCCTCTTAGCTTAGCCCCTCCCCCACCTTCTCTTGAGGTGGTTAATTCTAGGGTGGGAGTATTTCTACTCCTATAAAGCATTGTTCTTTACCTTTATCCTCTTTCCTTCTTATCTGATCCTTCTGATTCCTCTGATTATTTCTTTCCATGTCCATGTTCCTGTCCATGTCTACATTCCTATCCATGTTCCTATTCTTGTTCCTGTTCTTATTCATATCCATGTTCCTGTTCTTGTTCATATCCATGTTCCTGTTCCTATTCCTGCTTGATTCTGGAATGTCTGCTCTACACCACTTTGTTGTGTGACCATCATTATTGCACTTATAACACTTAATGTTATTATTCCTTGGAGGTGCAAATATCTTAGGATTTCTCCTAGTGAAGCCATATCCTCTTCTATCATGAACCCTACAATTCATTGCCTTGTGACCAAACTGATTACATGAGTAGCAATACCCATGGAAAAGTTATATGTTCCCATATTCCTATCTTTCATGTGTCCTGCACTGTGAAGCCATGTGCCCAAACTTGTGACATGAAAAGCATCTTCCATTGAAGCCTCCTTGTCTTGACCTCATTGGTCTCCTAGTCTCTCTTGACCTATTCTGATTGTTGTTCCATCTGTATCTTCTTTGTGCATTGTTCCTATTCTTGTTGAACTCTCTATTGTCCAACTCATCCTCAGATGTCTCACTCTCTTTTACACTGTCTTCTTCTGAAGTATCTTCATCTAAAGTTTCTTCTCCTCCAAAACTTGAGGTTGACTTTCCTTCCCATTTCTTTTGAACCTGTTCAAATCCAAGACCTGTTTTTCTTGATGTAGGCTTTTGTATCTTGATGAACTTATCCAAGTTCTTTGAGCTATTTTTGAACCCTTTTAGCTTGAATTTGGAGTCTTCTAAATCTTCTCTTAGTAGTGCCACTTCTTGTGCTAACTTTTCACATTCTAAGATCTTTGCTTCTAACTTATCTTTGAACCTTTTTGCCTTAGCCTTTGATTTTTCTAAATCCTCTATAAGCAATCTTCTCTCTTCATCACATTCTTGAAACTGAATTTCAAGTTTAGAGTTTTGCTTTCTTACCTTCTTTACTATTTCAAGAGCATAAATAAGTTCTCCCTTGAGATCATATCCATATTTCTCTGAATATTCCTCTATTTGTTTACCTTTGTCCACATCTTTATTTTCTATTGGCTTGTCTTCTATAGGATCACCTACTTCTTCTTCTAATGCCATTAGAAGGTTTTCATCTGGTCCTTCAAGTGCATCCTCATATTCATCATCACTAAAACTATAACCATCCCTTGTACAATTATCTTCAAGATGTCCAAAGTTACCACATCTAAAACACTTGAGAATTACTAGAGTCCTTTTCTTAACTTGTTCTTTTTCTTCAATCATAAATAGGACTTCATCTCTATCATTATCTGAAAAACTAGCATCACTATCACTTGAGTACTTACTTGCCTTATCCGCATAGTAGCTCCTCTTTTGCCTTTGAAAGAACTTCTTTCCTTGTCTTCTTTGTCCATCCTTGCTTTTCTTTTGGTGCCTGTATCTTTCTGATTCCCTGTTCTTGTGATCCTATTTTTCTTCATCATTGTTATTCTTAGCTTCTTGACAGTTCAGTTGCATAATGACCATACTTTCCATAATTGAAAACATTTAATAGATCTTGTATCTCTAGATCTTCTTGAATCCTTATTCCTTCTGCCATAATTTGCTTCTTCATCATTGGATGACTCATTGCTTGATTCTGACTTCTTACCCTTTGTCTTCTTGATTGCTTTGAATGTTGCTTCTTTCTGAGGATTTGGTTCCTCTTTTGTTCTTATCTCATATGTTGTAAGAATACCAAGCAACATATCTCTTGTCAAAGTATCACCATCCATTGACACTTCTATAGCAGAAACCTTTTCACTGAATATTTTTGGAAGAGTTCTTAAGACTTTATCACAAACATCTGATTCATCAATCTTCATTCCAAGTCCTTGCATATCATTAACAACCTCATCAATTTAAAGTAGATAAGTACTAATATTTTCCTCATCCTTCATTCTTAATTCTTCAAATTGTCCTTTGAGATTTTGTATCTTTGCTTTCTTGACACTTTTATCTCCTTCATATATATTTTGCAATTTATCCCACATTTCTTTTGCAGTTTGACAATGCATAACTTTCATAGACTCTGTTCTATGCAAACCTCTCAAAAGTGCATTCATTGCTTTTGAATTGTAATGTTGTAGGAGCTTACCTTCCTTATCTGTAGGAGGATTAATTAAGGGATCATATCCAAATTCAACCGCTTCCCAAATTTCATTGCCAAGTGCCATCAGGTAGATCTTCATTCTCATACTCCAATATATATAGTCACTTCCATCAAATACTGGTGCTGAATTATCTGAGGACACATTCTTAGAATCCATTGTGTTCTTGTTAGCTTTTCCTTCAAGCTGTTAAACTCTTCTGAAGGAACCCGCTCTGATACCAATTGAAGAACACAAGCTTATACTGAGAGGGGGTGAATAGTATAAGACCACTTTTTACTTTTCTTTCCCAAATAATATTATGCAATGTATAGATAGCAATATCAATAGTAGTAATCAAAGTAATGCACAAATCACCACACAAAATAGAGACACCACAATTTACGTGGTTCACCCAATGTGGGCTACTCCACGAAGAAAATATTTCACTAAAATTTTCTCAATCAATCTCTTGGGAATCCTTTCCCTATTACAATGTTTATGGACCTCTGTCCAAAGGAGACACCAATCCCCTAAATCAAGTTCATGGATCTCTATCCATAGGAGAACTCCTTCTCCTCTGCTCTGGTTGGTGATCCTCTAGAAGACTACTACCTCCACTACACTTGGCTTGTGGATCTCTCTCCACTGAAGACTCTTGTCCCCACTCAGAAGACCTATCCTCACTACCCTAGCTAATGGATCTCTATCCACTAGAGACTACTATCCTCTACTCTCTGTCACCTCCAAATATCTATCTCAAATCTGTACTAAACATAGTCCTTCGATCTAGCACAAATCTGCTCAATATCTATCTCTGGTCTAGCACAAACCTATCCTCAAATCTGCACCAAAATCTATTCTCAAATCTACACTAAACATAGTCCTTCGATCTAGCACAAATATATCCTCAATATCTATCCTCAAGCCTTAACTCAAAGCTTGACTCAATCTCAAATCAACTCTTTGGATCTTCCCTAAACCTTAACTCAAGGTTTGAACAAATCAATCAATCAACTCTACTCTCAAGCCTTCTCAAAGACTTGTCTCAAATCTGCCTTGTAAGCTTCCTCAAAATCTCACACTAATCTATCCACAAGTCCTCTCTAGAACTTGCTCAAATTTATTCTACAAGTCCTCTAGAACTTGTTCAAATACTCTACAAGTCCTCTCTAGAACTTTAAATTCTTCAAATGTCCAATATGCTCAATAAGTCCTCTCAAGAACTTATCCAAATCTGCTCAATATCTGTATTGTAAGCTTCCACAAAATCTCACACTAAATATGTCCATAAGTCTTCTCAAAGACTTACCTCAAATCTGCTCAACAAGTCCACACAGAACTTGTCCAATCTCATAGAAACATAAAGAGAATTTTTAGAGACTCAATATGTTCTACACTTATCACAATGCTCAATTACTTTCAATCACTCTCTTAGAAACATAAGGAGAATTGTTAGAGACTCAATATGCTTCAATTTCAACTCAATGCTCAATCACTTTCTCAAATTAGAATATAGAATAGTTTGTTTTATGGAACTTGAACAATCACTTCACACACCCACTTGACTAGGCTCAACCAACTCTACTCAACCAAACACTCAATGAAACAACCCTTGCTCACAAACCCTAGTCCAAGCATATGATCACTCACTCAAAATATTTCCAACAATGCTCAACAACAAGTCTCACATAACAATGATACTCATGTTCTTTTCAAACTCTAGTTCAAGTTCTTTGCTCAACAACTCACTTCAACAACAATGCTTATAAAACAATCTTCACATAGCAATGATACTCAAACCCTAGTTCAAGTTCTTCACACAACCAATGGCTTCAACAACAATGCTTATAAAACAAGGTTTTAACAACTCTTTATTCCAGAAAACCTTGAAGCATTAACTCAACACATTCAATAGGAAACCCTAATCAAGTCCTTTTCACTCCAAACTTATTTTCTAGAAAACCAACCAATCAACTTAACTATGGAAGAATGTGCTCATACCTTTTTCTTGATGATGAAGGAATCTCATAAATCTGCCACAACCATAAACACTTCTTTTCCAAGCTCAAAGAAATTATAAGATGATAAACTTCCTCAAAATACAATGTAAATATCAAGACACACATACACCTTATCACTCCATATTTAAGAAAACATTCATCAACATTTTACAAAAATAATACACCACTTACACCTTATAATCTCCCAATTAAAATAATATTCAATGCACTCTTCTTTTCAAAATAACTCAATGCTATAAGTTCCCTCTATCCTTTTAATACTTCAACAAATCAATGTGACAAAAACACTTTATTAAAATAAACCTAACACCTTATTCCTCCAACTTATCAAAAATAATTTTCAACAAACAATCCTTTTAAGCAACCCTTTTAACTCCAAAATTTAGGCAACACACAAAAATAATAATCAAAATTTATTACCTTGCCTTGGAAGGGATTCGAACTCATAGTGCAGCCTCAACCAATGCCCTAGCCATGGCTCCAACCATCGTGTGAGCTAGGTGCTCGCTTGGGGAGTAAAGAGCACCACGTGCTCCAAAAGACTCCCTACCTTGCCTAGCAAAAAAATGTGCACTTTCCTTTGGCGCTTCCAACACTAATGCAACCACCAAAAATGTTGTTGCCACATTTCGAATGTAGGTCTCCTAGTGCCCAAACACTCTAACCATTGTCCTCTTGCCACTAGGCCACGTTGCCTAGTTGGCGCTTGGTACTTTGGTGTTGTTCCCCTTAAACCTTATTCGTTGGTGCTAAAACACAAAATTCGCTTCTCTTATTCCGCATGAATTCAACACAATTGCACGCATTCATTAATCGAGCAAAAGGATAAGTTTTAATGCCTCTAAGGCATTGGTATATATATTGATTTCCCTCCTTCATGCATAACGTCGGCACTCGAATTTCCTCCAATATATTAGACGTCGACACTTTTTATTTCCTTTGAACTTATTAATTTATAAATTATTTAAATTCATTTGAATTTAAATTTTATAAATTAATTCTTTAAAACCCTTTGGTTTTATTAAGGCCATCTTTCATTGTACAACTTTGTATAAATAATATTTATTTATAAAATTTAAATTCACTTTGAATTTAAATATTTTATCAAATAAATATTAAACCTTCCTTTAGCTTTGCAATAATCTTCCTTGGGTTTTTATGAAAAACCTTTTAACTTATGCTTCCACATAATATTAAAAATATTATGAAGCCCTTTTGCCTTTAACCTCTGCATTGTTCCTCTTGACCTTTGACATCAGTGGCTTATTCTTGGATATCAATGACAACTTTGACAACTTTGTTTCTTGACAAATTCCTTGACATTAATGATGACTTCATTCCTTGACATCAATGACAACTTGACTTAATGACTCAAAATGTCCAACAATCTCCCCCTTTGTCATTGATGGTAACCCAAATTATTTTTACTGAAAACTTGGCTTTTTCTTTGTTCTACTCCCCCTGGGACATTGCTCCCCTTGGCTCAATGCTTTCTCCTTTTTACTCAAATACCAAATCTCTCCCCCTTACTCAAATCTCTCCCCCTTTGACATCAATGGCAAAGGGTCACCTTTGGGGCTCGGGGCTAAGAATGAGCCTCTTAGCTTAGCCCCTCCCCCACCTTCTCTTGAGGTGGTTAATTCTGGGGTGGGAGTATTTCTACTCCTAGAAAGCATTGTTCTTTACCTTTATCCTCTTTCCTTCTTATCTGATCCTTCTGATTCCTCTAATTATTTCTTTCCATGTCCATGTTCCTATCCATGTCTACATTCCTATCCCTATTCCTGTTCCTATTCTTGTTCATATTCATGTTTCTGTTCCTATTCATATCCATGTTCCTATTCATGTTCTTGTTCCTGCTTGATTATGGAATGTCTGCTCTACACCACTTTGTTGTGTGACCATCATTATTGCACTTATAACACTTAATGTTATTATTCCTTGGAGGTGCAAATGTCTTAGGATTTCTCCTAGTGAAGCCATATCCTCTTCTGTCATGAACCCTGCAATTCATTGCCTTGTGACCAAACTGATTACATGAGTAGCAATACCCATGGAAAAGTTGGATCATTCCCATATTCCTATCTTTCCTGTGTCCTGCATTGTGAAGCCATGTGCCCAAACCTGTGACATGAAAAGCATCTTCCATTGAAGCCTCCTTGTCTTGACCTCATTGGTCTCCTAGTCTCTCTTGACCTATTCTGATTGTTGTTCCATCTGTATCTTCTTTGTGCATTGTTCCTATTCTTGTTGAACTCTCTATTGTCCAACTCATCCTCAGATGTCTCACTTTCTTTTACACTGTCTTCTTCTGAAGTATCTTCATCTGAAGTTTCTTCTCCTCCAAAACTTGAGGTTGACTTTCCTTCCCATTTCTTTTGAACCTGTTCAAATCCAAGACCTGTTTTGCTTGATGTAGGCTTTTGTATCTTGATGAACTTATCCAAGTTCTTTGAGCTATTTTTGAACCCTTTTAGCTTGAATTTGGAGTCTTCTAAATCTTCTCTTAGTAGTGCCACTTCTTGTGCTAACTTTTCACATTCTAAGATCTTTGCTTCTAACTTATCTTTGAACCTTTTTGCCTTAGCCTTTGATTTTTCTAAATCCTCTATAAGCAATCTTCTCTCTTCATCACATTCTTGAAACTGAATTTCAAGTTTAGAGTGTTGCTTTCTTACCTTCTTTACTATTTCAAGAGCATAAATAAGTTCTCCCTTGAGATCATATCCATATTTCTCTGAATATTCCTCTATTTGTTTACCTTTGTCCACATCTTTATTTTCTATTGGCTTGTCTTCTATAGGATCACCTACTTCTTCTTCTAATGCCATTAGAAGGTTTTCATCTGGTCCTTCAAGTGCATCCTCATATTCATCATCACTAAAACTATAACCATCCCTTGTACAATTATCTTCAAGATGTCCAAAGTTACCACATCTAAAACACTTGAGAATTACTGGAGTCCTTTTCTTAACTTGTTCTTTTTCTTCAATCATAAATAGGACTTCATCTCTATCATTATCTGAAAAACTAGCATCACTATCACTTGAGTACTTACTTGCCTTATCCGCATAGTAGCTCCTCTTTTGCCTTTGAAAGAACTTCTTTCCTTGTCTGCTTTGTCCATCCTTGCTTTTCTTTTGGTGCCTGTATCTTTCTGATTCCCTGTTCTTGTGATCCTATTTTTCTTCATCATTGTTATTCTTAGCTTCTTGATAATCAGTTGCATAATGACCATACTTTCCACAATTGAAACATTTAATAGATCTTGTATCTCTAGATCTTCTTGAATCCTTATTCCTTCTACCATAATTTGCTTCTTCATCACTGGATGACTCATTGCTTGATTCTGACTTCTTACCCTTTGTCTTCTTGATTGCTTTGAATGTTGCTTCTTTCTGAGGATTTGGTTCCTCTTTTGTTCTTATCTCATATGTTGTAAGAATACCAAGCAACATATCTCTTGTCAAAGTATCACCATCCATTGACACTTCTATAGCAGAAACCTTTTCACTGAATCTTTTTGGAAGAGTTCTTAAGACTTTATCACAAACATCTGATTCATCAATCTTCATTCCAAGTCCTTGCATATCATTAACAACCTCATCAATTCAAAGTAGATAAGTACTAATATTTTCCTCATCCTTCATTCTTAATTCTTCAAATTGTCCTTTGATATTTCGTATCTTTGCTTTCTTGACACTTTTATCTCCTTCATATATATTTTGCAATTTATCCCACATTTCTTTTGCAGTTTGACAATGCATAACTTTCATAGACTCTATTCTATGCAAACCTCTCAAAAGTGCATTCATTGCTTTTGAATTGTAATGTTGTAGGAGCTTACCTTCCTTATATGTAGGAGGATTAATTAAGGGATCATATCCAAATTCAACTGCTTCCCAAATTTCATTGCCAAGTGCCATCAGGTAGATCTTCATTCTCATACTCCAATATATATAGTCACTTCCATCAAATACTGGTGCTGAATTATTCGAGGACACATTCTTAGAATCCATTGTGTTCTTGTTAGCTTTTCCTTCAAGTTGTTAAACTCTTCTGAAGGAACCCGCTCTGATACCAATTGAAGAACACAAGCTTATACTGAGAGGGGGGTGAACAGTATAAGACCACTTTTTACTTTTCTTTCCCAAATAATATTATGCAATGTATAGATAGCAATATCAATAATAGTAATCAAAGCAATGCACAAATCACCACACACAATAGAGACACCACAATTTACGTGGTTCACCCAATGTGGGCTACTCCACGGAGAAAATATTTCACTAAAATTTTCTCAATCAATCTCTTGGGAATCCTTTCCCTATTACAATGTTTATGGACCTCTATCCAAAGGAGATACCAATCCCCTAAATCAAGTTCATGGATCTCTATCCATAGGAGAACTCCTTCTCCTCTTACTCTGGCTGGTGATCCTCTAGAAGACTACTACCTCCACTACACTGGCTTGTGGATCTCTCTCCACTGAAGACTCTTGTCCCCACTCAGAAGACCTATCCTCACTACCCTAGCTAATGGATCTCTATCCACTGGAGACTACTATCCTCTGCTCTCTATCACCTCCAAAGATCTATCTCAAATCTATACTAAACATAGTCCTTCGATCTAGCATAAATCTACTCAATATCTATCTCTGGTCTAGCACAAACCTATCCTCAAATCTGCACCAAAATCTATTCTCAAATCTACACTAAACATAGTCCTTCGATCTAGCACAAATATATCCTCAATCTCTATCCTCAAGCCTTAACTCAAAGCTTGACTCAATCTCAAATCAACTCTGCTGGATCTACCCTAAACCTTAACTCAAGGTTTGAACAAATCAATCAATCAATTCTCTCAAGCCTTCTCAAAGACTTATCTTAAATCTACCTTGTAAGCTTCCTCAAAAGCTCACACTAATCTATCCACAAGTCCTCTCTAGAACTTGCTCAAATCTACTCTACAAGTCCTCTCTAGAACTTGCTCAAATCTACTCTACAAGTCCTCTCTAGAACTTTAAATATGCTCTACAAGTCCTCTCTAGAACTTGTCAAAATATGCTCAATAAGTCCTCTCAAGAACTTATCCAAATCTTCTCAATATCTGTATTGTAAGCTTCCACAAAATCTCACACCAAATCTATCCACAAGTCTTCTCAAAGACTTACCTCAAATCTGCTCAACAAGTCCACACAGAACTTGTCCAATCTCATAGAAACATAAAGAGAATTGTTAGAGACTCAATATGTTCTACACTTATCACAATGCTCAATTACTTTCAATCACTCTCTTAGAAACATAAGGAGAATTGTTAGAGACTCAATATGCTTCAATTTCAACTCAATGCTCAATCACTTTCTCAAATCAATTTAGAATATAGAATAGTTTGTTTTATGGAACTTGAACAATCACTTCACACACCCACTTGACTAGGCTCAACCAACTCTACTCAACCAAACACTCAATGAAATAACCCTTGCTCACAAACCCTAGTCCAAGCATATGATCACTCACTCAAAATATTTCCAACAATGCTCAACAACAAATCTCACATAACAATGATACTCATGTTCTTTTCAAACTCTAGTTCAAGTTCTTTGCTCAACAACTCACTTCAACAACAATGCTTATAAAACAATCTTCACATAGCAATGATACTCAAACCCTAGTTCAAGTTCTTCACACAACCAATGGCTTCAACAACAATGCTTATAAAACAAGGTTTTAACAACAACTCTTTATTCCAGAAAACCTTGAAGCATTAACTCAACACATTCAATAGGAAACCCTAATCAAGTCCTTTTCACTCCAAAATTATTTTCTAGAAAACCAACCAATCAACTTAACTATGGAAGAATGTGCTCATACCTTTTTCTTGATGATGAAGGAATCTCATAAATCTACCACAACCATAAACACTTCTTTTCCAAGCTCAAAGAAATTATAAGATGATAAACTTCCTCAAAAATACAATGTAAATATCAAGACACACATACACCTTATCACTCCATATTTAAGAAAACATTCATCAACATTTTACAAAAATTAATACACCACTTACACCTTATAATATCCCAATTAAAATAATATTCAATGCACTCTTCTTTTCAAAATAACTCAATGCTAGAAGTTCCCTCTATCCTTTTAATACTTCAACAAATCAATGTGACACAAACACTTTATTAAAATAAACCTAACACCTTATTCCTCCAACTTATCAAAAATAATTTTCAACAAACAATCCTTTTAAGCAACCCTTTTAACTCCAAACTTTAGGCAACACACAAAAATAATAATCAAAATTTATTACCTTGCCTTGGAAGGGATTCGAACTCACAACGCAGCCTCAACCAATGCCCTAGCCATGGCTCCAACCATCGTGTGAGCTAGGCGCTCGCTTGGGGAGTAAAGAGCACCACGTGCTCCAAAAGACTCCCCACCTTGCCTAGCACAAAAATGTGCACCTTTCCTTTGGCGCTTCCAACACTAATGCAACCACCAAAAATGTTGCCATCGCATTTCGAACGTAGGTCTCCTAGCACCCAAACACTCTAACCATTGTCCTCTTGCCACTAGGCCACGTTGCCTAGTTGGTGCTTGGTACTTTGGTGTTGTTCCCCTTAAACCTTATTCGCTGGTGCTAAAACACAAAATTCACTTCTCTTATTCCACACGAATTCAACACAATTGCACGCATTCATTAATCGAGCAAAAGGATAAGTTTTAATGCCTCTAAGGCATTGGTATATATATTGATTTCCCTCCTTCATGCATAACATCGATGCTCGAATTTCCTCCAATATATTAGACGTCGATGCTTTTTATTTCCCTTTGAACTTATTAATTTATAAATTATTTAAATTCATTTGAATTTAAATTTTATAAATTAATTCTTTAAAACCCTTTGGTTTTATTAAGACCATCTTTCATTGTACAACTTGGTATAAATAATATTTATTTATAAAATTTAAATTCACTTTGAATTTAAATATTTTATCAAATAAATATTAAACCTTCCTTTAGCTTTGCAATAATCTTCCTTGGGTTTTTATGAAAAACCTTTTAACTTATGCTTCCACATAATATTAAAAATATTATGAAGCCCTTTTGCCTTTAACCTCTACATTGTTCCTCTTGACCTTTGACATCATCAGTGGCTTTGTTGATCACGAATCTGCCTAGTCATATAAAATGTGCCCTAGACCCGTCCAAAATTGAAAGGCCGAGAGAAAGATAAGTCTCCCAGGCCAATCTCCAGAGAGGGCTGGCTCCCAAACTAATCTAAACTGATTTCAAGGTTTAAGGTTACAAATAACAGAGAGAGATGGAAATATGGCTGAAACCGACAGTTGATAGGGAGAACAAACTTAGATAGCAAATAACCTCAAACTAAATCCTGAAGATAAGCATCAACTAATTCTTAGAATGCACATACATAAATTGGATCAAACATTGACCATAAGTTTACCTTCAATTATACTTCAAATGTTCAAAGTAAAACATAGCCAAATTCAGAACAACAAAATTCAACTTATATTTTAGCACTTGACTAAGCAAAAGTGAATTACACAGAAAACATCACATGAACATCAGTTTGGATCACCAACTCAAAAGACTTTAAGAATAGAGCAAAATGTGTTTAGGATTTTTGCTTCAATTTTTGCAAAAAGGTCCTCCTCCTTTTCTTGAGATGTACATTAGTATTTATAGAGGTCTTCCCTCTCCCTTTTGCATTGCAACATTTAAAACATAAAATAGATTTTGAAGAGGAGATCCACAAAATATGCACTTAAAAAGAGAAACAATCCCCCTAAATCTTCCTCGGAGAAATCACATTCCTTGTTTTTATGGATCAAGTTTGAAAATCAAATGGAAACAAGGGACCACATTTCTCCATTAAATGACTATTATCGGGGCACGCTTGAAGTGTTAGGAGATCATGAACAAGAAATTTTAATACCATAGGCATATTTAATTTTGGTGGCTTCGAAAACTGCATGATTTAACACATTCTCACATCTTGCACACATAAGTAAATAGCGAAACATTTAATTTTGGAGTCTCTTTGACCTCGATCTCAAAACCAAATGGAGATATTTTAAAACATTACTTCGTTTGATCTTCATTTTCTCCTTACGTTCTCCTATGCAATATGAAGAATAATGCAGACAGAACTTTATTGGGCCTTTTTTGTTGCTTCTGTCGCAAAAATGCAACATGTCACGAAATCGTGACATTTTCCTCTTGCTTGGATTTCGTATGCTGATCCAAGTCACAAAAATGTGACAAGTCATGAAATCATGACATGTTGCGAAATCATGACAATATGCCTTCATTTTGTTCCTTCGCTACTCCAAGTCACAAAAACATGACAAGTCACGAAATCGCGACATGTCACGAAATCACCAAAATCTTCTCTTGCCTTGTACTTTTCTGCTTTCTCCCCGCAAAAACGTGACAAGTCGCAGAATCACGACATGTCACGAAATTGCAACAATCTTCTCCTACCTTGTACTTTTCTGCTTTCTCCCCGCGAAAACGTGACAAGTCGCGATATCGCGACATGTCACGAAATCGCGACAAGTCACGATATCACATGTCATGAAATCGCGACAATTTTCTATCTTCTCCTTCATTGTCGCCTCCGTTGCAAAAATTCGATGTGTCACGAAATCGTGACATTCTGTACCATATTGCACCTTGCTTGCTTTCCTATCGTGAAAACGTGACAGGTCGTGATATCACGACATGTCACGAAATCACGACATGTCACAAAATCGTGACATTTTTCCTTGATGCTCCCCTTTGCTGCTGTATTGCATGAAATTGCAACATCCGCCTATCACTTTGCTTTCTTGCCACTGTCTGCCATGAAAATATGACAGATCGCAAAAATGCGACATGTCACGACAACTTTGCCTTTACTGCTTCCTTTGCTGCTTTCTAGCGCAAAAATGTGACAAGTCGCGAAAATGCGACATGTCGCGATATCACGACATTTTCTATGCTTTTATTTTTTCTGCATCGGATGCCGCAAAACTGCAATAGGTCACGAAAATGTGACATGTCGCGATATCGTGACATTTTTAACTTACTTTGCTTTGGCACAAAACTTGTAGAGATTTTTGTTTTTTACTAATTATCCCTTTCGAGGTGCTTGGAGGGACAAACAGAGGAGTGAGTATCTCTATAATTTTTGCATTATTTTGCATGAATAGCAACAACAACAAAAATGTGGTAAAAATGCCAATATTCTTGGCGGCTCTCGGGGTATTCAGTTCTGTTGTATGCACGAACCCCAGGCCTTTATTCATTGGGCAACAGAGTCAAGAAGCTGGAGGAGCAGAAGAAGTGAGCGCTGGTTGATGTTGGATGTTTCTATGGGCTACTGCAAAAAGCTCTTATTGGCGCTTGGAACTTAAAATAGGACTTTCAATAGAAATTTGTGGAATAGCAGAACTTCCCTTATTCTTTTAACTACTGCATTTTGCCTAGCTCGGTTGAGCTGGGTAATCACCAGGTGCTGTGAAAGGGTCTCCATGGCAGTGGTGAGAAGCACCTGGGCTGCAAAAATGGGAATGAATGGGGTGATGATCGGCAGATGTGTAGGCCATGGAATGGGAATGGTGAATGATGGAATGGTGGAAGATGGAGGAGTAGAAGCGGTAGATACAACAACTGAAGAGGGCGCTACTGTGCTACCAGCTGCTAGGATTCCATGAAAATAGATAATGAAATGGAAGTAGATGGGATGGAGAAAGTGGTAGGAACTATGGAGAAGTGCTCAAATGACAAAGGATTTGAAGAAAGGGGAAGTGAAGAAACGGGAACATCAGAGAGGGGAGTAGAAACAACAGTAGTGGCTTGATTATGTACAGTGGAAGGAGTGGGAGAGGAAGGGAATGAAAATAAGGAAGTGGAAGAAAGAAGTAGATGGAAGCCACTACCTATTGGGAAGGAAAATAAAAAGAGAAATAAATAGACATACTTGCGGGCTCGTGTGCAAAAGGAGCCGAAGTTGACGAATTCTGTACAAAGGGGGACTCCTACAAGTGGTGCCTTTTTTTTTTTTTAAATGAAATGTAGGCTTTCAAATGAAAGTCATTCACTGAGATAGGAAGTGAATTACCTTCCAAGTCCTTAAGATAAAATGAATTTGCTGCACCTGTACTGGCAATCTGGAATGGACCCTCCCACAGAGTGTCAAATTTCTTGTGCATCTCTGGCTTGGCCTTCTTTTCGTTCCACTTTAAAACTAAATCACCCACTTTGAATGTGAGGTCAGTATAACCTTTGTGAAACCATTTTGAAACCGCCTATGAATGCTTAGCAAACTCATCATAGGCCAAAGAACGTTGCTCTTCCAACTACAACAACTGAGCCAATCGTATGTTCATAGGATCCATATTTTCTTCATCGTCCGAGAATTCCTTCAATTGCTGCAATGCAGACAGTTCTAAATGAATAGGCAATCTTGCCTCTTTCCCGTATACCAAGGCGTATGGTGAAGTCTTGATAGACTTATTGATCAAAATTCTATCTGCCCATAAGTCCTGATTCAGCAAAAGGTGCCAAGATCTCTTATTATCCCCCAAGAATCTCTTTAAAATCCATAGCAAGTTCTTGTTTGTAGATTTTGCCAAGCCATTCCCCTGAGGGTAATAATTAGAGAATGTCTTCAAAAAAATACCGTACTTGTTTGCAAATTCTCCTAGCTTGGCTCCAATGAATGGAGTTTCGTTGTCTGTGATAATGGCATCAGGAATGCAAAAATGCATGATCAGTCCTTCAATGAAAGTGATTACCACATCCTGATTTATAGCCTTGGTTGGAATGGCCTTAGACCATCTTGTAAAATAATCAGTAGCCGTCAAGAGGTACTTGTGTTCGACTGAAGAATTTGGATGAATGATCCCAATAAAGTCCAGCCTCCACTACTGAAAAGGTGCTTCTACTTGAATTGGATGTAGGGGCAATTGTGCATTTCTGATCCGTCCCATATACCTTTGGCATTTGTCACAAGCTTGAGAAATATTGAAAGTATCCGTGAACAAAGTTGGCCAATAGTAACCAGCCCGAATAATCTTTAAGGCCATAGGCCTACCAGCGTAATGTCCTCCTGACATGCCAGAATGAAACTCATCCAGGAATCTAGCTTTCTCGGGTTCCTTAATGCACCTTAGGAGAACTCCATCAATGTTTTTGAAGAACAATCCCTCGAGAAACAATACATACCTAAGAGCTTGTAGGCAAAACCTTCTCTGTTGCAAAGCATTTAATTGTGGGGGACATCTACCCGTTGAAAAATACTCAACAAGGTCGTCTGCCTAATCTTGGCCTTGTGCAAAGATGTTCACTAGATTCCTTTCTTCAATAGGATCGTTCACTTGATGATCAACTATCTCAAAGGCCGTAGTTTTTGCTAATTTCTAGCATAAGGCCTTACCTCGCACCAACTTGGTTGGATGGATATCAACATCGAACTCTTGAATTTTGGTGACCCAACTGACATGCTTATCGTCCATATTGCCCTAAATGATGAAGTTCCTTACATCGAGGTGGATGACGTAGACGATCGTCTTACTCTGAGATACGAAGTGCTTGAACTTTTTGAGAGACTTCATGATAGCATAGACCTGCTTCTCAATGAAATTGTATCTCTCCTCATGCGGTAAGATAACCTGGCTAAAGAAATCAATGGGTCTTTCATTCCCATCATCTCCTTTCTATGTAAGCACTGCAACATAGCTTTTGTCCTCTCCAACTGCGTACAGAATGAAGTCATTAGAATAATTCGGATTGATCAACACAGGGGCTTGTACAATTCTATCTTTAATCTCCTAAAATGCGTCTTTCCTCTAAGTTGTCCACTTGAACTCCACATATTTCTTTAATAGCTCAATCATGGGCTTGACTACTCGGGCAAAGTCAGAAATAAATTTTTTGACAAAATTGATTGCCCGAAGAAAGATTGCAACTCTTTCTTATTGGCAGGAGCGATAGTTTCTTCAAAGCTTTAGCTCTCGATGGATCAATTGCTAAACCGTTATCTGAGATGACATGTACCAAGAGCTTACCTTCCTTTACTACAAAAATGGACTTCTTTGGGTTGATGGAAATGCCAAACTCCCAAAATTTCTCAAATATCTGCCTCAAATGAGAATAATGTTCTTGTTTGTGCAAAAAGATAGTCATATCATCGAGATAAATGATAATGATCTTATTCAAAAGCTCACCAAATGCGATGTCCATGGCCCTTTGAAATGTAGCCCCAGCATTGGATAATGCGAAGGGCATGCGCTGATAGGCAAAGGTACCCCACTTGGTTGTGAATGTGGTTTTGTGCTGATCCTCATCCCTGACCCAAATTTGATTGTATCCAAAGAATCCATCAAGCAATGAAAAGCACTGAGCCCTAGCAAAAACATGAAGGATCTGATCAATGCGAGGCAATGGATAGTGATCCTTCAAGGATGCTCAATTCAAGTTTCGAAAATCCACACACAGCCGTATATCTCCATTTTTTTATGGATCGAACCCAAATTAGCAACCCAAGTCGAGTGCTTAATCGGATATATAATCTTGGCCTACAACATCTTTGCAAGTTTGGCCTTTATGAGGGCTTCAATATTTGGGTTCACCGATCTCTGCTTCTGCCTGAAGGGTTCGACTCCTTCTTCCAGCTCGATAGTGTGATGAATGATCTCTTTATCATATCCCCTTAGATCCTTGTAGATCTAGGCCACGATGTCAAAAAAATCTTAACAAAATTGTCTGATCTCTTGCAATTCAGCGGGAGTAGAATCAGTCCCAATTTTGATGACCTTATCAGCCTCCAACTGAAGCTCCATGTATTATTTCTTGCCGACCTCGATCCGATGTTTCTTGGACCTATAATTCTAATCAAACAAGCTTTCTAGAGTAACGAGGCCTTTAGGAATGTGGTTATTATGCAACTGAATCAGGCCTTCAGTTTCTTCATGCTCCAAGGTCCTTCCCTTGATGGTGGTAGCTTCTTGAACCAAAAATGATGAGGCCTAGAAATGCCTCATTATTACACTATGGTTGACATATAAAAACTGCCATAATATTAAATATGACAAAGTTAAAGTGCCAAATAGTGATTAGAATATGTTATTTGTTACATGTTTGCATGATTTTATGTTTGGAACATTATACCTCTGTTTTGACTATTTTCAACATTTGTTTCGATTGATTAGGTAGTAAATAAAACATGTATTGCAATTACATTCTGATGGCATGAATAGATTCCTCTCATCAAGAACTACAACTTTGCTTTTTGAAGCAAGTCAATCCAAGCTGTAGATAAAAAGTTATGAAGGTTACATTGTTCCTGCGCTCATTGTTCATTCCTGCGCTCATTGTTCATGCCTTAAGTCTTTTCTGGAGCTGTTAACAGGTGCAAATCTGCGTTAAAGGGAACATTGGTGGATCTACTGGGAATGATCCAGAGTGAGTTAAGGTACAAAATTCATACCAATGGTACTTCATAATATAGAGAAAACATGACCCAAATTTGAAGGCATATGGACAAGTAACCTGGAAGTTATGGGGCCTGCAAAATGGCAGTTTCACACTTTTTGACAGCTGGAAATGTTGGTAAAAATCTGTGTTAAAGGCCAACTTGACAGCGATGCAGGGAGTAATTTATGAGGAATTAAGAGTTGAAAATTGAACCCAATGTTGTTCATATAACCAAGAACACGTGGACATAATTTGGTAAAAAATGGAGTTACGATGAACAAGTTATGAGCACTCCAAAAGGGCATCTGGGCATGTTTTGGCAGCTAGAAACAACGAGTCCACGATCCATACAAATTCCAGCCACCTGTCACTTTGAAGGAAGGCATGGAATTTGTCAAATAAAGAAGAGGTAAATGCTTGGAAATAGTTGAGGGAGAATAGGCATGACTCTTTCTCCACTTGACAGCACTGCCACGTGATGCAAATGGAAGCAACAAGTCAAAAGGCTAAAATGCAGGAAATTTGGTAAAAACAGGACACGAGTCATGCAAATTCCAGCCAGCTGTACATATACAGCAGGGCTTGGAATCAGTCACTCCAGCACATGCCACCAATGCAGAAGGGTGTACAAGATAAGGGAAAAACAATCCAAACGGTCAACAACTTCCTCCCTATGCGTTTGGAGCACAAATCAGCAACGAATGGTCACCTGACTGTTGTTTTGGAGCAGTGCAGGAATAAGCGACATAGGAATAGGGAATAGCGCAGGAACAACCGAAAGTGGTCAAAAAGTGACAAATCAGTGGAGGAAATTATTGGCAATTGACCAGGAGGTTGTCCCAACTCATCTTAACGTGATTTCCTCAACAAATGCAGCCCAACAAGGATGAATGGATAAAGTTTTGACAAAGCAAATTCTTGCATTCTAGGAAACAATTATGCAATCAGTTGTAAATCCCTACAAATCAGTAACCAAGCATATCAGCATTATATTATAAATAAGAAAGCTCCTAGATGGTTGAGCATATAGATATATAGATAGATAGGCAATAGAATACCGAAATTAGCATAGAGTGAAGTTTCTTTGTAGTAGAACAATAATTTGCAGGTTTTTCCTGCATTACTGTAATGCATTTTCAGATTGAATAAAAAGGTGCAGTCTTCAGTTTTCAATTGGCATGTTGAGGTTTATGAGTAACAGTTAGATCTTCTTAGCATAGCTCCTCACCTTCTTCTGGTTCTGGAAGCAAGGGCCCACTTGCAGGCCTGACATAATTTCTTGCTGAATTCTTGCTGCAGCGAGGTTAGCAGAATTCTGCCAGTTTGCATTTCTTTAGTAGTTTTTAATACAGATTTTAGTAGTGAACAACATTTCTTTGTATTTACAACAATTCCTAGATATTTTGTCATTTTGCAGTTTTACAGTAATTGTTGATTCAATTTTGCATTACACAACAATTTCCAAATATCTTGTCATTTTGCAATTTGGCAGTTTTTGTTGATTCAGTATTGCAGTAGTTGAAATTCCATTTTGACATTCTCTAGTTGATTTACTTTCATGCAAGAGTGTGTGTGTTTTAAATTATGCACTTTACTTTTCTGTCATTTCAATTTAGCAACATTTCATTTTTTGTCATTTCTAGATTTTGTAATTTCATTTCTTGCAATTTTGTTTCTGCAAAAGTAAATAGGAGTTAATTTCAATTCTTAGGAGTTAGAGGTCACAACAAACCCCCCAAATGCTAACTGATCCATCAATAAAGTCTTATTTTCTGAATGAACTAATCTTTAACTTGTTGGAGCCTTCTTTCGTATATAGCCTTGGACACCACCCTGGATTGACACACATAATGATTAAATGATGAATGAACAATGACACTCATCATTTTTGGTGCCATTGTCGGGGATAGGTGTTGTTAGAAGAGGAAAGCAGTCCAATAATTGTTAGTGTGCTAAGTTGTGAACTTCAGTGAAATCCGAATGTAATAACTGGCATAATTAATAGTTGTTGGTAAATTCCATTTCAGTTCATTTAGAGAACAAGCAAGTATGAATAGGTTAAAGGATGTGAAAGCACGATGTCAAAGTATGAAAAATCCTTTGCCTACCACAGGAAGAAAAATTTCACAAGAGGTTGAAAGTATGTCAAAGTTGTCCAAATTTATGATTCCCAAAACTGTTGGAACTTTCAAAGAATTACAATCATCTATGTCCAGAACTGTAGGATCCTTTGAGAAATCATCACAAGGAGGAACAATCAATAGTTCAACACCTTTTTTTCTTGACAAATCCATACAATCAGGATAGTTTAATAGGATATCTAATTGTGATTGGGAACCTATAAGGGTAGGCTCACAAGAGAATCTAGGGAGAGCCAATAATGTGCTCCAACCTAGTGCAACTAGTACACCTGCCAAAACTTTTCAAAATCCCATCCAATTAGATCCTAATCAAAATGCTCCCATGAAGGTCATTTCACCTTCGTATGTTACCGAACTTTTAAGGGAGTTACATCTGAAGACCCTGATTTGTTTTTGTTTGAGTTTAAAATTGTGTGTCAAGCTCATGATTACACTAACGACAATCAAAAGCTCAAATTGTTTCCTTCCACTCTTAAAGAGTCAACTCTACGATGGTTTATCACCTTAGCACCTGATTCAATTAGAACCTGGAATGAGATGGAAAATATATTTTTGGAGAGATACCAAGAATATTGTCAAGTCAAGAATCAAAACAATGAATTGCTTGAAATGAAACAAAAGGAAAATGAAATCTTAGAAGATTATGTAGACAAATTTTCTTTTGTTCATAAGAGATGTGGTAGTGTTGAACCTGAAATGTGCAAAATTATATTCTTAAGGGGACTACAAGATGAATTTCGGGATGCATTGGATATTTTAGGAAGAGGCGATGCAAATGCACTTGAAATCCAGGAAATCATTAAACTTTGCAAAAATTATTCTCATTCAAGGCATAGAAAACATAGAAGTGGTAATGATAAACATGATTTGAAAGAATGCATGAAAGAGTTTGCTAAAGCTGATATTGTTGTACATCTTGATAAAATAGTAGATAAAAAGAGTAAATCTACTGAACCTTCAGTTATCTATTGTTCAAGATGTGAGCAACAACACTCTGTTCATGATTGTCCTTTGAACAAAACATTTATACCAACTACATGTAGCATTTGTCAAAAAGGACATTCCACAAATCAATGTAGTTTATTTCCAGAACTCAAAAGTGTCTTTGAAAAACAGCCTCAACCTATGAAAAAACTCAATTTTGTAGGACAAGGACAAGGAGATAATTTTCTTAAGTTTCCATATCAGAATGCTTCTCAATTTCCTACACATTGGGGAAATAATCCTTGGTATATGCCATGGTATGCTTCGAGGTCCACTTCAACAATGTTGGAGTCAACCACCATGGGCATATTCCCAAGAGTGGTCTCAACATGGATGGATGAAACAACAATGGAATCAACCACATCCACCATGGTTGCAGCCAAAGCTGCAAGGATATCAATGGGGACAACAACAAAAATTGCACAAAGGGCAGCAACATTATCAAACACAGAAATCAAATTTATTGCCCACTCATACCCATAGTTTCTCTCATGGACAACAACAACAACAAAATGAAAAACAACCTCTATTTTTAGCTCAACCTGTGGTCAGTCCAAACAATGTTAAACAGGTAACCCCTGTCTCTATGGCTAAATCAGAAAATACAACCATAATAAATGCTGGTGACTGTCATAAAAATCAGTTGTGTTTAGGAAAACCACTTCTTGAACATATTCCACTTACCAGTGTAGAAATAGGAGCTAAAATGAATGCACATAAAAACAAATCTGCATTGAAACAAGAAGAAGAAAAAGAAAATCTCCCACAAAAAGAATCATATCTTGAACAGTTTGAAATATCAAAACTAACATCTTTGAAATCAGATTTGATAAGGGAATTAAAACATTTAAATGTTATAGTCCCTTTACTTCAAGCTATTAAAGATGTGCCAATCATTAATACAATTGTTCAAGAAATATGTTTTAACAAACCAAGAAAAAAGAAGAAAATATATCCTAAAAACATACAAGTCGGTGGTAAAAGAGTAAACTTGCTTGCAGGAAACCTTAGTCCACCTAAGTATGATTGTCTAGGATGCCCATGGTTTCGTGAAACATATAAGGAAAATGAAATGGACATTTCAATTTTGGCCTCCATCGTTGTAAAGGATAATGTAGAAGAGATGGATTCATCCAAACAGTCTATTTTTGATGAAAATGTTCAAAATGCAGATTTTAAAGATGAACCAATCACTGTTCAACAATTATTATGGAATGATGAAAAACAAAATTCTAAAAATTTGTCATCCATTCCAATACAAAACAATTTTCTTCACTTGTCACATGGATGTCATCATTTTTTCTCATCTTTTCCTTTCCATTTATCAAAGTTAATTCTTTTAAGAATTGTTTTTGGTAAACATACACAAATTTTCCATTCTTTTCCACCATATCATTGTTCTCTTAATTCATTAATGCATCATTCTCCAAGAACCAATTCAAAACATCTTGGTACAAAACAAACTGAAATGTAGCCAAAACAACCTTTGAACAACAATAGTTGGTTGACTAAAAACCAGGAAGTAAATTTGTTTGATGTATTGATCCAACATCCTAATGCTCTACTAACACTTTATGCATCTTTAGTAGTTGGCATTGAGTTGTTGCAGGTACAAAAAAATAGATTTCGTAGTTGAATGCGGTTAATGAACTTTGGTTGGAAGCACTTCACCAAATAGAGTTCATTCAACAAAAATGGAAAATGTGGCATGATGATCACATTAAGAGCAACAAGGATGAACCAGAAGAGTTTGAGAATGGAGTTGTTCAACTTTCTTTAGTTGATGATTCAAGAAGGACATTAGTGGTGAATGGACATCTTTTACAGTTGTACCATAAACCACTCACAAAGAAGGAATTTGCTCAATCTTTCACATAGTCACATTTGCATATGATAGAAGAGGATTCCTCTTCTGACAAGGTTTCCAAATGATCATATATTTTTTAGCCTTGAAAAAAATATGACAAAAATAAAAAAAAAGGAAAAAAAAGTTGAAAAAAAAAAATAGAAGTTGGTTGAAAACCAGAAATGGCAGCCTCTTCTGATAAAAAAGAAAGAAAAAAAATGAAAAAAAAAGAAAAAAAAAAATGAATAATTCAGTAGTGAAAACCTTCTCGGAGGCGTTGTTGAGTTGGCTTGCATGAAAACCGGTTTTTCGGCATGCATTGCCTTGTTGATCCACCCATCATTGTTCTACCATTGTACAAATCTCACCTACTGCACCTATGTTGTTCTTATTTCAGAAAAAAAAATCATCATCAAAAGCAGCTTGTAAGGTGGATGATAAATTTTCAGGATAGTAAGGTATGTGTTTCTTGCATTTAGTCATGGTAAGCATTTAGCATTTAGTATATGATAATCAATATTTGGCATAAACTATTCATACAATATTGGCAAGTTAAAAAAAAATGGAACATGTTGTTCAAAATGTCAAGAAACACCCCCCTTCTGCCCTTAGTTGCATGGGAAATTCAAAATTGTGAAAAACCTAATTTTGGGATAGATATGACAGCCATTTTATCTTTATTAGTAGGGCAGATTTCAGAATACAATGTCCCACCAATACCACATAAATCTGAGAAGGACGAAATGCACCTAAAAATTATGTTTTACTACTACTACAATAAAACAACAACAGACAAAAAAAAATGGAAAAATAATTTTTGATGTTATGGAAGGCTTATACACTCTAAAGATGGGCCCACACTAGAATCTGCAGCTAAATTTTGCATAGGAGGCCATTTCAGCATGTTTTTGACACATCTTCAGAATGACAGTCTCATTCCAGAGCAACTTTGGAACAACAGTCTCATTCCAGAGCAAGCTTCAAAACGAGACAAATTATGCCAAAAATTCTTGAAAATGTTGCAGAACAGTAGGGCACATTAGATATTAAGTTTCTTAAAGTTCTACCACAAGTACAAAGGAAGAAAAGAAAAAAAAGAAAAAAAGAAAAGAAAAAAGAAGAAAAAAGAAAAAAAAAAAAGAAAAAAAGAAAAAAAGAAAAAAAAATTGCAGGAACTACAATGCTTGGTGTAGTGCAGTAAGAAGAACTTTCTCGGGTAGTAGGTGGCAAAAGTATGTTGTTCATCTTACTAGGGCCTACTAGGATGCATGAGGGCATGCATCCGTTCAAGCTGGGGGAATGATGAGGCCTAGAAATGCCTCATTATTACACTATGGTTGACATATAAAAACTGCCATAATATTAAATATGACAAAGTTAAAGTGCCAAATAGTGATTAGAATATGTTATTTGTTACATGTTTGCATGATTTTATGTTTGGAACATTATACCTCTGTTTTGACTATTTTCAGCACTGTTTCAGTTGATTAGGTAGTAAATAAAACATGTATTGCAATTACATTCTGATGGCATGAACAGATTCCTCTCATCAAGAACTACAACTTTGCTTTTTGAAGCAAGTCAATCCGAGCTATAGATAAAAAGTTATGAAGGTTACATTGTTCCTGCGCTCATTGTTCGTTCCTGCGCTCATTGTTCATGCCTTAGTCTTTTCTGGAGTTGTTAACAGGTGCAAATCTGTGTTAAAGGGAACATTGGCGGATCTACTGGGAATGATCCAGAGTGAGTTAAGGTACCAAATTCATACCAATGGTACTTCATAATATAGAGAAAACATGACCCAAATTTGAAGGCATATGGACAAGTAACCTGGAAGTTATGGGGCCTGCAAAATGGCAGTTTCACACTTTTTGACAGCTGGAAATGCTGGTAAAAATCTGTGTTAAAGGCCAACTTGACAGCGATGCAGGGAGTAATTTATGAGGAATTAAGAGTTGAAAATTGAACCCAATGTTGTTCATATAACCAAGAACACGTGGACATAATTTGGTAAAAAATGGAGTTACGATGAACAAGTTATGAGCACTCCAAAAGGGCATCTGGGCATGTTTTGGCAGCTGGAAACAGACGAGTCACGAGTCCATACAAATTCCGGCCACCTGTCACTTTGAAGGAAGGCATGGAATTTGTCAAATAAAGAAGAGGTAAACGCTTGGAAACAGTTGAGGGAGAATAGGCATGACTCTTTCTCCACATGACAACGCTTGCCACGTGATGCAAATGGAAGCAACAAGTCAAAAGGCTAAAATGCAAGAAATTTGGTAAAAACAGGACACAGTCATGCAAATTCTAGCCAGCTATACATATACACCAGGGCTTGGAATCAGTCACTCCAGCACATGCCACCAATGCAGAAGGGTGTACAAGATAAGGGAAAAACAATCCAAACGGTCAACAACTTCCTCCCTATGCGTTTGGAGCACAAATCAACAATGAATGGTCACCTGACTGTTGTTTCGGAGTAGTGCAGGAATAAGCGACGCAAGGAATAGGGAATAGCGCAGGAACAACCGAAAGTGGTCAAAAAGTGACAAATCAGTGGAGGAAATTATTGGCAATTGACCAGGAGGTTGTCCCAACTCATCTTAACATGATTTCCTCAACAAATGCAGCCCAACAAGGATGAATGGATAAAGTTTTGACAAAGCAAATTCTTGCATTCTAGGAAACAGATTATGCAATCGGTTGTAAATCCCTAAAAATCAGTAACCAAACATATCAGCATTATATTATAAATAAGAAAGCTCCTAGATGGTTGAGTATATAGATATATAGATAGATAGGCAATAGAATACCGAAATTAGCATAGAGTGAAGTTTCTTTGTAGCAGAACAATAATTTGCAGGTTTTTCCTGCATTACTGTAATGCATTTTCAGATTGAATAAAAAAGGTGCAGTCTTCAGTTTTCAATTGGCATGTTGAGGTTTATGAGTAATAGTTAGATCTTCTTAGCATAACTCCTCACCTTCTTCTAGTTACGGAAGCAAGGGCCCACTTGCGAGCCGAGAGGAAGGCAATTTTTGATAGAATTTCTTGCTGAATTCTTGCTGCAGCAGGTTAGCAAAATTTTGCCAGTTTGCATTTCTTTAGTAGTTTTTAATACAGATTTCAGTAGTGAACAACATTTCTTTGTATTTACAACAATTCCCAGATATTTTGTCATTTTGCAATTTTACAGTAATTGTTGATTCAATTTTGCATTACACAACAATTTCCAAATATCTTGTCATTTTGCAATTTGGCAGTTTTTGTTGATTCAGTATTGCAGTAGTTGAAATTCCATTTTGACATTCTCCAGTTGATTTACTTTCATGCAAGAGTGTGTGTGTTTTAAATTCTGCACTTTACTTTTCTGTCATTTCAATTTAGCAACATTTCATTTTTTGTCATTTCTAGATTTTGCAATTTCATTTCTTGCAATTTTGTTTCTGCAAAAGTAAATAGGAGTTAATTTCAATTCTTAGGAGTTAGAGGTCACAAAAAACCCCCCAAATGCTAACTGATCCATCAATAAAGCCTATTTTCTGAATGAACTAATCTTTAACCTGTTGGAGCCTTCTTTCGTATATAGCCTTGGACACCGCCCTGGATTGACACACATAATGATTAAATGATGAATGAACAACGACACTCATCAAAAAAGTTAACAATCTGCTCATCGCTATCGAAGACTTGCCAAAAGGTGTCCTTGTCTAGGACAGAGGGCCTGTACACCATTCTCACTATTTTTGGCCTTCTCACCACCTGCTCGATTGGTGAAAAATTTGCTCCCAAGGAAGCCAGCAGGTCAACATGTCTATTTTGTTCTTGTGGAATGAAACGCATGTTGAGAGCAGAGAACGATTCGAACAGGTCCCAGACCTTGTTGCGATAGTTCTTGAGATAGTGGTGCTTGGACACACACTTATTGGTCACATGATTGACAATCAGCTTGGAGTCACCAAAGATTTGCAACTTCCATGCTCCAAGTTTCTCAGCCTTCTTGAGACCTAGGCATAAAGCCTCATATTCTACTACATTATTTGTGCAAATCCAAGTCAAACAATATGAATAGGATCATTGAATCCCAAAAGGTAATACTAGAACAATCCTAGATCCAGCACCATTTCTACATCGTGCTCCATCGAAATAGAGATTCCAGAGCTGGTCTTGACTTTCATCATTCTTTTCTTTAGCCTTTTCAGGCTTAAAAATGGAGTAACACCCCAAGTCAGTTTCCATCATGGAATTGAAATTGGCCATGGAAAATTTATTTTTTGGATAGAGCTCTTCCAAAGCTTCTTCCATTAAGTCAAGCTCACCAAATTCTTCAGACATCATGTGCACCGAATTTGCTAACCTGTCCATTTCATCTATTCTCTCCACATGAAATGTGGAAGGATTCTCATTGAAAATTTTCACCTTTTTACCTTTATGGATCACCTCCAAATGAGTAAAATCCAAAGAAAGGTAACCCTCGAGTTTAGCCATGAACTCTCGGGAGAGACACATACCAAAACATGGCTCTAGGTCCACTACTATGATCTCCTAGATCATAGTAATCTGAGGCATGGCATGCAGGGAGATAGGAACATCCTTAATTACGCCCATCGTATTTATTGAGGTACCATCTAGCTGCAAAACTCCCATGCTAGTCCTTGTATATTCCATGCTTATGACATCACATATTGCCTTAGGCATGATAGTAGTAGCTGCTCCTGAGTCAATGAGGCAATTATGCACCACATGTCCCTCCATTCTCAATGAAAGATAAAAGGGTGGTGATCTATTTTTTTTCGGTGACTGAAGAGGTCAGAGTTTGAGCCATAACTACCTGGGCTGGAGCCTTCCTCTTACTTTGTGTGGTATTCAGGGATTCCTATAAGAGATTCACCTATCCAGGCAGCTGCAAGGTATCATACAGACTTACCTTGGCTGGTATCCTTTTGAGTTCTTTGACAATGTTGTACTCCATCAAAATCAGCTCTCTCCCTCCACTAGCAGATTCAAATATGCTTCTATATTGCTGGGTGGCCTCCACTCACTGTCGTTTAGTCAACGATGGATACCACAATGTCTCTCTAGCTTGCTCCTTTGTTTTTGCTTGCGACTGGGAGGTAGAAGCCTTAGCTTGCAACCTCTCTTTTGCTTGTGGTGGAAGCAAATCCTTTGACAAAATAGGTGGGTCTTGTTGCGGGGCTGGAGGATCATGAGTCTTTTCAGGTATTTTTTGCTTTGTTGCTTGTGCTGGAGGCACTTTCAATGGTTCCATCTTAGCCAGATCTATCATCATTGGTTTCTTGCCGTTGTGTGTCAAGACTGCTATGTATTCCTCAGGAGACATCACAGAATTATGATCCACCTCTCAAATCATGTTTATACGACTCCCCATAAGAACTTGTAAATAATTTTGGTGGACCATGCAAGTGGACTCATCATGTGGGTCGTTGCATGAAGAACACCAGTAATATGGCTCATGTAAAACTTCAGAGGGGCTAGCCTCTTCACTTACTAGGATCGTTGAGTTCCTCTCAAGTACTTTCTCTATAACCTTGCTAGGAGCAACTTGCTCTCTAGTTATCGCCAAAATAAATATTCATGGCTGAAAGTTCCTTTTCGTCTCTCTCCACTCCATAGATGTCATCTTGTTAGTGAGGGCTCTCATGGCCGACTGAATTTCTTGCAAAACAACCAATTGAGGATCTGGGCTTGAGGACACAGGCGGTGCCGGTAGAGGTAATGGAACCGGTGGAGAAGGTAATGCAGGAGTTGGAACTGGAGAGATTAACTATGGAATGGGGATCATAGGTACCAAATTTGTGGAAGGATTCCATGAAGATGAAGGGTACATGGATGGAGCAGTGTAAGATGTGGAGGCTGCACCTATAAGTTGGTATTGCAAAAGCTCAAGAAAAATGGGCATAGTCATTTTCGGAGGCAATTTCCCAATGGCAATCAGATCGATCTCAGCCTTTTGTGCCTGGGAATATAATGCAGGAAAGGTTTGAATGTTGGAAATCCTAATGTTCATACTAATATCTAAGTTGAAAGCCCTAAGATAGTAAAATGCCACTTGGTCATTAGTAGGGCGGAGACCATCAAGAACTCTCTGCCAAGTTCGGGCAAACCTAACGTTGAAATCCACTATCTCCTCTTGAGGATGCCTCTTGATATTAGTAAATTGATGCAAAAAAGAAAATGGGTCCGCTTGCTCATTGAACCCTTTGATTAGCATCTCTGCTAATTGATCCCATGAATTTATGGAGTTGGGAGACAAGGATCTATACCAGCACAATAACTTACCGTGGAGTGATAGCACGAGCAGTTTTATCATGACATCTTTGTCTGTGATATTATGAATTGTAGCCAAGGATGCCACATTTGACACATGCTCATACATGGTTTTTCCAGTCCTATCATATGTAGGCAAAGCCTTTAATGCTGCAACAGGAACTGAATTTTGAAAAGGTAGGTCCAACGCTCCCGAATGGTTCCAAGCAGGAAATTGATGTGGAGGAGGTTGTTGACCAGCCATTTGCACTGCAGGATCTGGATGTACTAGCAAGCTCATAGCAGTACTGGGAGGAGTCGAATATGGCACAAACTGACCTGTCACCTACAAAGAGATAGCAAATGACGGGATCACAGGACTTACCAATCTTGAGCGCTCCCTCCAGTTTTGAACATCGATCTCAAAGAATTCGACTAGGTCTTTCGATTATTTCGCTCTTTATCTCATGATCATGAAGCAAATATTTTCACCAGCTTCACAATTGGATATTTCTAGGTACTATACAGTCGCCCCCAGCAGAGTCACAAGATAAACTTTCAATATCTGCTTTGAGGTCAAGACAGTTCATCAAAATCTTGATTCCTCTAGGTGTCAAAATATGGGACTTATGTGTCCCATCGGGCGTGCCAAAAACTGTTGGCATAGGTGGGTTTGTCAACTTGGAATAGTACTTGTCCCACCAATTATGGATCTTACTGAGACAGAAACTGTCTGTCCCACCGGGCGTGCCAAAAAATGTTGGCACAAGTGGGTTTGTCAACTTGGAATAGTACTTGTCCCACCGATTATGGATCTTATTGAGACAGAAACTGTCTATCCCACCGGGCATGCCAAAAACTTTTGGTCATGAATCCACCTAGTCATATAAAATGTGCCCTAGACCCGACCAACATTGAAAGGCCGAGAGAAAGAGAAGTCTCCTGGGCCAATCTCTAGAGAGGGCTGGCTCCCAAACTAATCTAAACTGATTTCAAGGTTTAGGGTTAGAAATAATAGAAAGATATGGAAATATGGCTGAAGCCAACAGTTGATAGGGAGAACAACCTCAGATAGCAAATAACCTCAAACTAAATCCTGAATATAAGCAGCAACTAATTCTTAGAATGCACATACAGAAATTGGATCAAACATTGACCATAAGTTTGCCTTCAATTATACTTCAAATGTTCAAATGAAAACATAGCCAAATTCAGAACAACATAATTCAATTTATATTTTAGCACTTGACTAAGCAGAAGTGAATTACATAGAAAGCATCACATGAACATCAGTTTGGATCACCAACTCAAAAGACTTTAAGAACAAAGCAAAATGTGTTTAGGATTTCTGCTTCAATTTTTGCAAAAATGTCCTCATTTTCTTGAGATGTATATTAGTATTTATAGAGGTCTTCCATGTCCCTTTTGCATCATAGCATTTAAAACATAAAAAATATTTTGAAGAGGAGATCCACAAAATATGCACTTGAAAAGAGAAACATTCCCCCTAAATCTGCCTCGAAGAAATCACATTCCCTGTTTTTATGGATCAAGTTTGAAAATCAAACGAAAACAAGGGACCACATTTCTCCATTAAATGACTATTCTCGGGGCATGCTTGAAGTGTTAGGAGATCACGAACAAGAGCTTTTAATACCGAAGGCATCTTTAATTTTGGTGGCTTCAAAAACTGCATGATTTAACACATTCTCACATCTTACACACAAGTAAATAGTGAAACATTTAATTTTGGAGCCTCTTTGACCTCGATCTCAAAACCAATTGGAGAGCTTTTAAAACATTACTTCGTTCGATCTTCATTTTCTCCTTACGTTCTCCTATGCAATATAAAGAAGAATGCATACAAAACTTTATTGGGCCTTTATTGTCGCTTCTATCGCAAAAATGCGACATGTCGTGAAATCACAACATTTTCCTCTTGCTTGGCTTTCGTCTGCTGCTCCAAGTCATGAAAATGTGACAAGTCATGAAATCACGACATGTCACGAAATCGCAACAATCTGCCTTCATTTTTTTCCTTCGTTGCTCCAAGTTGCGAAAACGCGACAAGTCGTGAAATCGTGACATGTCGCGAAATCACGACAATCTTCTCCTGCCTTGTACTTTTCTACTTTCTCCCCTTGAAAACGTGACAAGTCACGAAATCGCAACAATCTTCTCCTGCCTTGTACTTTTCTGCTTTCTCCCCACGAAATCACGACAAGTCACGAAATCACGACAAGTCACGAAATCACGACATGTCATGAAATCGCGACATTTTTTTGTCTTCTCCTTCCTTGTACTTTTCTGCTTTCTCCCCGTGAAAACGTGACAAGTCACGATATTGCGACATGTCACGAAATTGCAACAATTTTCTATCTTCTCCTTCGTTGTTGCCTCTGTTGTGAAAATTCAATGTGTCACGAAATCGTGACATTTTGTACCATCTTGCTCCTTCCTCGCTTTCCTGCCACGAAAATGTGACAGGTCGCGATATCGCGACATGTCACGAAATCAAGACATTTTTCCTTGACGCTCCCCTTTGCTGCTGTATTGCGCGAAATCGTGACATCCGCCTATCACTTTGCTTTCTTGCCATCGTCTGCCACAAAAATACGACATGTCGTGATGTCGCGACAACTTTGCATTTACTGCTTCCTTTGCTGCTTTCTAGTGCGAAAATGTGATAGGTCGTGAAAATGCGACATGTCGCGATATCATGACATTTTTTGTGCTTTGATTTTTTCTACATCGAATGCCGCAAAACGGCAATAGGTCGTGAAAATGCGACATGTCGCGATATTGCGACATTTTTAACTTACTTTGCTTTGGCACAAAACTTGTAGAGATTTTTTTTTTTACTAATTATCCCTTTCGAGGTGCTTGGAGGGACAAACATAGGAGTGAGTATCTCTACAATTTGTGCATTATTTTGCATGAACAACAATAACAAAAAAAATGTGGCAAAAATGCCAACAAGCTTATTCCTGGATATCAATGAGAATTTTGACAACTTTATTTCTTGACAAATTCCTTGACATTAATGATGACTTCATTCCTTGACATCAATGAAAACTTGACTTAATGACTCAAAATATCCAAAAATTATTTGGGCACTTTGCATGATGGTTGCACCAATGAATTCAATAACCTAGAATATTGATGAAATAGCTTTGATTATATTCTAGTATGCCCGACAAAAATATTTTGTTAATTTTTTTACCTCTAGCTATTGCCTTAGCCCTAGTACATTGTTCTTTCTCTCCTTCTCAAGATCCTTTTAAAATTAACCCTATCCTTGTTTATTTGAGCATCTTGGATAGAGATTTAAATAACAAGGCTCTAGTGGTTGTGTCTCTAGGATGTCGTCTCTTCTATTCTTTGATGGTGAAGAACTCACACTATAGACCAATTCTCTCTTCCCTTACTACTATGATGCTTATTGTGCCACTTGTGGTGGTGGTTTTGCTATCTTGAGATATGTTTGAGGAGAGGTAGAGGTTGGATCTTCTTTGGTTATTAGTGGGGAATCTTCTACATGAGTAATTTCTTTCACTATTTCCTCTACCCTTTCATCCATTTTGAGAAATACATTGCCTATATCCTCCTCAATGTCCTCATTTATGGGGGTGCCCTCAGGGTTTAAGTGCTCCTAGTTGTATAGTTCACTAAATTTTTTATCTTTTTTTAGGTCACTATAAGCCATTGTAGCGTACCTAAAATCCTAATGGAATTTTTAGTATGCAATGATCTTTAACTCCTTCGAATGTTCCTATCTCAAAATTTATTTCTTCTTGGAAATAAACTAGACTTGTGGGTTCACATCGAACTTCTTCTCATAGAATGTCTCATAAGACCTTGGCTTCTATAGGTGCTTAACAAATATTTTTTCTATCCATGCACATGCCTCTTATACTAAGTTCTTTAGGCTTTATGTGTCTAGTTTGGGTTTGTGCATGAACTTAGCCAAACCTTTGATGCTTGCTACCTAGGTAGTAAACTTACCTTTTAGGTCATAGTTCCATTCACCTGGTATCACATCCCTAGATCTCTTAATTTATCCTTTAGGAGAGAATCATCATTTTGATTTTTCAATATTACTTTATCAAAGCTAAGGGAAAGCTTATATAAGTTTTTTTTCCCCTACTCGCTCCTATAAGTTACATCAATTGAATCCATCTATCTAAATAGCTCCAAAGCAAAAATACTTTCTATTATGTTCTTTGGTAGCTTATAGATAGGATTATTGAAGCCATGTATTCTAAAAGTAGTGGTATATTCCATGAAATACCAATATCCTCTACGCTTCCCCTACAAAAGTTAGATACTAGCTACCAAGAGGCACTCTGGCTTATGCATGCTTAGAGTTTTCAAGGTTGGGACTGAAATTTTTTCTACAAAATTATAAAATGAGGAGGCCTTACTTAGAACCTAAATTCAAAATGAAATGGGAATCTCAGGTATACACCCATTTACTTGTTTCAAAACTAACCCAAGGTTTATCCTAGGGTTCTAGAATAGAATGAGTGATGCAGGAGCATCCGACGGCAACAAAGCAATCGAGCATCAACCAAACTTTTGTTGTTATTTTTTTCTAAGTAACAAAGTTATTTTTGCTGTTATTTTTCTAAGTGCTACATAGGGTCGCGAAATCGCGACATGTCACAAAATCGTGACCCAAGTCGAAGGAAAGCAAAGTCGAGCCAAAGGGTCGTGAAATCGCGACATGTCACAAAATCGTGACCCAAACGGAGAAGGCAAGGCCGAGGGACACAAGGGTCGCGAAATCGTGACATGTCACGAAATCGCGGCCACTGCAGCGAAACCAAGGCACGGGGAGAAATGGTCGCGAAATCGCGGCCACTGCAGCAGAACCAAGGCGCGGGGAGAAACGATCACGAAATCGCGACATGTCACGATTTCACGGCATGTCACGAAATCGCGGCCACTGTAGTGAAACCAAGGCACGAGGAAGAAATGGTCGCGAAATCGCGACCACTGCAGTGAAACCAAGGCACGGGGAGAAATGGTCACGAAATCGTGACATGTCACGATTTTGTGACATGTCACGAAATCGTGGCCACTGCAGCGGAACCAAGGCGCGGGGAAGAAACGGTCGCGAAATCGCAACATGTCACGATTTCGTGACCGAAACGGGAGAACAGAGGCCGATGGGAAAAACGGTGCGATATCGTGACATGTCACGATATCGCGGCCAAAATGGAGAGAGAAGGTGCCGAAGGAAAATGGTCACGATATCGCGACATGTCGCGATATCGTGACCAAACAGAAAGACACGCACTTCCAGTTTCATAAAGATGCCCCTTAGTGCACGGCAAGTTAGAGGCAGTAAAGCAGCAGTTTCAAAGAAGGGTTTCAACGGGCATGTTGGCCACTCTCGCATGAGATCTGGAGATGCATTTACAGCAACAAACAGTAAGCAATAGATCGAGAAGAAGATTTCGTTGAGGTATGGCAGCCAGTCGCGCACCTCAACTCGAGTCTCATCAATGCAAATTGGGAAAATTGCTCCAAGTGGCGATTGTAGATCGTGGAAAGTGGGGAAGCACAGAGGATCGGGACCTCGATAAAAACCCATGGATTGTAAGGAGAGGGGGTTGGCACACGGCTGTTATGCTGTATATTCATGTAAATTCTTCCAAAGTATTGAATACAAATCTTGGGCTCTTGTTTCTCTGTTTTCTTTCTTGTTTCTCTAGTTTTTCTGTAGTATGCAAGATACATTCTCCGCCAAGTGGTATCAGAGCCAGTAGTTCCTGAGTGTGTAGCAGATCGTCGAAGGAGAGGCAGTTGTACCAGGACCTATGGGAGGGCTTGAGATCGGGTGAACAGAATGCCTCCAAGGAGAAATCTTGTTGGTGGGAGAGGCATGGCAGCAGCAGAAGACATTCGAGCTTTGCAGTGGCAAATGCAAGCTCTGCAAGAAGAAATGCGTAGAAGAATGGAGCCAAGAAGAGATGAAGGCAGTGAAGAGAAAGATGATGGAGAAGAAGACCAATCTGAGGAAGAAGAAGAAGCAGTAGATCCTGCTCAGGCCAGACTTTACAAGGCCATATCCCAGATTGGGAAGAGGCCAAAAATGGAGGTTTCCACATATTTTGGGAACCTTGATCCAGAAGAATTGATCGACTGGATCAACGACCTGGAAGAGTACTTCGAGTACGAGGAAGTTGAGGATCCTGATAGGGTCAGATTCGCAAAGACAAAACTGAAAGGTCATGCCAGCATTTGGTGGAAGGGAGTGCAGCTGGAGTGAAATAAAAGAGGGAAAGAGAGAATAACTAAGTGGGAACGAATGGCGAGAAAAGCTAAAGAGGCAGTTCATCCCTGGTGATTATGAGTTAGACCTACTAAAGAAAATGCAAGGGTTGAGACAATCAAGCAAGTCCGTGAAAGAATACACGAGAAGAGTTTCATAAAATAATGATTAGAACAGGCCATTCGAGAGGCCAACAAGGAGAAGGTAGCCCATTACATTAATGGGTTGCGAGCCGACATTCGGGAGGAACTAAGTCTAGTCCAGGATGACCACCATAGAGGATGCCTACCAATTTGCTTTAAAGGTTGAGGAGAAGCTCAATAGGAGGTTTGAAAACAAGCAAAGAGGAAGAGGTCGAGGCGGAAGGACAACGGAAGGAGCAGGTGGAAGAAGAAATGAAGAATCTCAGAAAAATGGAGAAAGTAGCGGCAATCAAGAACAAAGGAGGGAAAATGCAGACCGCCCCCGTAATCAGAATAATGGCTACCAAGGGGGAAGAGGCAGAGATGGACGAGGTCAAGGAAGAGGAAGATTTCGAGGGACTTGCTTCCAGTGTGGTGAAGAGGGACATCACCAGTATGAGTGCCCACAACAGCGAGAAAGAAATAATCGCAGGCCGGAAGGAAATTCCAGAGTAGCAGTCATGGATGAAGATGTTGGGTCTGAGCATTCAGAAGAAGCTAAGAGAGGAGAGGTAATGATTGCAAGGAGAGTCCTATTGAATGAAGAGGGAGCTACAGGTCAGAGGAAAAGTTTATTTCGCATAAGGTGCAAGTGCGCTGGTAATATTTGCAACATTATCATTGACAACGGTAGCACAGATAACCTAGTTTCAGAGGGGATGGTTACAAAGCTACAATTGGAGAGAAAGAAATAGCTGCATCCATATCGGATCGCGTGGTTGCAGAAATACCACAAATTTTTGGTCAATGAACAGTTCCTGGTTAAGTTCAGTATTGGAAATTACCGTGATGAGGTTCTGTGTGACATTCTACCCATGGATGCGTGCCACTTGCTGTTGGGAAGGCCGTGGCAGTTTGATAGGTGTGCGGTTCATGATGGCCGAGCCAACACCTATTCCGTGACCAAGAATGGAATGCGTCATAAGTTGAAGCCCCTGAAGGAGGTGGAAGAGAAGGTATGTGGCAGTGCAAGAATTTGCTTGGTTGACGGAAGAAAGTTTTTAGATGATTTGAAGCATGAGCATATGTGTTATGCATTAGTTCCTAGAGCCAGGGGATACAAAATGCAAAGATGCACCAACAAAGTCCAAGAGCTGTTAAAGGAATTTCCAGGATATCATATCTGATAATGTGCCTGAGGGTTTACCCCCAGTAAGAAAAATCAGTCACCATATTGATTTGGTGTCAGGGTCAAGCTTGCCAAATAAGGCTGCACATAGAATGACACCTGTAGAAACTAAAGAACTAAACAGGCAGGTCCAGGAGTTTTTGGAGAAAGGGTTGATTAGGGAGAGTCTTAGCCCATGTGTAGTACCTGCAGTACTAGCACCCAAGAAGGATGGAGAGTGGAGAATGTGCACAAACTCTCGAGCCATCAATAAGATAACAATAAAATACAGATTTCCATTGCCAAGGATGGATGACATAATGGACTATTTGAGTGGAGCCAAGTACTTCACCAAAATCGACCTCAAGAGTGGTTACCACTAGATCCGTGTCAGGGAAGGAGATGAGTGGAAGACAGCTTTCAAGACAAGAGAGGGCTTGTATGAGTGGTTGGTCATGCCCTTTGGGCTGTCCAATGCACCAAGTACCTTCATGAGGCTGATGAATGAGGTACTGAAAGAGTTTTTGGGAAAATTTGTCATTGTTTACTTAGATGACATATTAATATTCAACAGAACCCTGGAGGAACACATGATGCACATTAGGAGGGTTTTTGAAAAGCTGCGGGAGGAGCAGTTATTGATAAATCTGAAAAAGTGTAATTTTGTCAAGAGAGAGCTAGTATACCTGGGATTTGTGATCTCAGAAGAAGGTCTAAAAATGGACCCAGAGAAGGTAAGAGCTATCATCGAATGGCCTATTCCAAGAAGCACAACAGAGGTGAGATCCTTTCATGGTCTAGCCAGCTTTTCAAGAAGTTTATAAGAAAATTCAGCAGCATTTGTGCACCCCTCACAGAAACAATGAGAGGGGATAAGAAAGAATTCAAGTGGACCTTAGGGGCTGAAAGGAGCTTTGATGCATTAAAGAAAAATGTCACGAGACAGCATATTTTGGCACTTATAGACTTTAACAAAGTATTTCAAGTCGATTGTGATGCCGGTGGCGATGCAATAGGGGTCATCTTGAGCCAAGAAGGCGGACACAGTAGCTTATTTCAGTGAAAATCTCAATGATGCTCACAAAAAGTATTCAGTTTATGACCAAGAATTTTATGCCATAGTTCAAGCTCTGAAGAAGTGGAGGCATTATTTGTTGCCAAAAGAGTTTGTTCTATTTACTGATCATCAGGCATTGCAGTACATCAACAGCTAGACAAAACTGAATCAGCGGCACATGAAATGGGTTGAGTTTCTCCAAAGCTATACCTTTGTATTAAAGCACAGGAGCGGGAAATAAAATAGAGTTGCAGATGCTTTAAGTAGAAGGCAGAATCTGCTGATTGAAATGACGGTGGAAGTAGTGGGATTCGAAGATGCTGAAGGGCCTTTATCCCGAAGATCATGATTTTGCGACGGCACTGGATGGCTTGCTTGGCACCTGTTATTGTGGATAGGACAAAATGGTTGGATTTCTTAATCCAAGACGGAATGTTGTTCAAAGGAAGTAAATTATGCATTCCAAGGAGTTCCATGCGGGAGAACTTAATCAAGGAAAATCACAGCGGAGGACTGGCTAGGCATTTTGGTCGAGATAAGACCATTGCCCTGGTAAATGAAAATTACTACTGGCTGCAACTTCAGCAAGATGTGAAAAAGTTTGTGCAAAGTTGCAGAATATGCCAGACGACAAAAGGCGTAAGGCAAAATACAGGATTATACCAGCCGTTACCTGTACCTGAGAGGCCGTGGGAGGACATAAGCATGGATTTTATTCTTGGATTGCCAAGAACACAGAGGGGAAATGACTCTGTATTTGTGGTAGTTGACAGGTTCTCCAAGATGGCACACTTCATTCCCTACCAGAAAACAAGTGATGCAGTTCACATTGCAGGGTTATTTTTCAAGGAAGTAGTAAGACTGCACGGTCTACCAAGAAGCATAGTTTTTGACAGAGATACCAAATTTGTTGGGTATTTTTGGAGAACATTGTGGAAGAAGCTAAAGACATATCTGAAGTTTAGTTCTGCATACCACCCGCAAACTGATGGACAAACAGAAGTGGTAAATAGAAGTCTGGGAAATCTACTAAGATGCTTGATAGCAGATAAAACCACAGATAAACCCAAGGGATGGGATTTAGTTTTGCCACAGGCAGAATTTGCATACAACAATTCTGTCAACAAGAGTACAAACAAATCTCCATTCCAAATAATATATGGAAATAGTCCAAGAAACGTTTATGAGCTGAGGAAATTGGATAAAGGAGAAAAGTGCGGTGCGGAGGCAGAGGAATTTGCAAAACAAATGAAAAGCCTACATGAAGAAGTGAGGAAACAGATCACAAGAATGAATACTCAGTATAAAGCAAGAGCAGACCAAAAGAAGCGGTCCAAGGAGTTCAAAGTGGGGGATGAAGTCATGGTGCATCTCAGAAAAGAAAGATTCCTAGCCAAAACTTATAACAAGTTGAAAATGAAGAAATTCGGACCATGCAAAATACTGGAAAGACGGGATTCAGGCAATGCATATAAAGTAGAATTGCCAAGTGGGCTTGACATTTCACCTATTTTTAACATATCTAATTTAGTAGAGTACCATGAAGGAGATAGTACAGAGGCACCAAGCACTGAATTATGGAACATTCCAGCGTCTAGCCCAGCCAAAGAAGAAATAGAGGAAATATTAGATACTCACAAAGGCAGAAGCACAAGGAACAAATAGTATTCTGAGTATTTAATCAAGTGGAAGGGCAGACCCGTAGAAGATGCAACTTGGTTGTTGAAAACAGAGGTTGACTGCCTGGGTCTTCCTCCCAAAGATCAGAAGTGAGGATCACTTCTCAATCCACCCGGGTGTTTGATGCAGGAGCATCCAAGGGTAGCAAAGCAATCGAGCATCAACCAAACTTTTGTTGTTATTTTTTTCTAAGTAACAAAGTTATTTTTGCTGTTATTTTTCTAAGTGCTACACAGGGTCGCGAAATCGTGACATGTCACGATTTCGTGACATGTCGCGAAATCATGACCCAAGTCGGAGGAAAGCAAAGTCGAGCCAAAGGGTCACAAAATCGTGACCCAAATGGAGAAGGCAAGGCCGAGGGACACAAGGGTCACGAAATCGTGACCACTGCAGTGGAACCAAGGCACGGGGAGAAACGGTCGTGAAATCGCGGCCACTGCAGCGGAACCAAGGCGCGGGGAAGAAATGGTCATGAAATCGCGGCCACTATAGCAAAACCAAGGCACGGGGAGAAATGGTCATGAAATAGCGGCCACTGCAGCGAAACCAAGGCGCGGGGAAGAAACGGTCGCAAAATCGCAACATGTCACGATTTTGCGATCGAAATGGGAGAATAGAGGCCGATGGGAAAAATGGCGTGATATCATGACATGTCGCGATATCGCGGCCAAAATGGAGAGAGAAGGTGCCAGAGGAAAATGGTCGCGATATCGTGACCAAACAGAAAGACACGCACTTCCAGTTTCATAAAGATGCCCCTTAGTGCGCGGCAAGTTAGAGGCAGTAAAGCAGCAGTTTCAAAGAAGGGTTTCAACGGGCATGTTGGCCACTCTCGCATGAGATCCGGAGATGCATTTACAGCAACAAACGATGAGCGACGAGATCGAGAAGAATATTTCATTGAGGTATGGCAGCCAGTCGCACACCTCAACTCGAGTCTCATCAATGCAAATTGGGAAAATTGCTCCAAGTGGCGATTGTAGATCATGGAAAGTGGGGAAGCACAGAGGATCGGGACCTCGATAAAAACCCATGGATTGTAAGGAGAGGGGGTTGGCACATGGCTGTTATGTTGTATATTCATGTAAATTCTTCCAAAGTATTGAATACAAATCTTGGGCTCTTGTTTCTCTATTTTCTTTCTTGTTTCTCTGGTTTTTTTGTAGTATGCAAGATACATTCTCCGCCAATGAGATGGGTCAAAAATGAAGAAAATTTTATATGTTTGGTATCCTTGAATCTAGATAGCCCTTCATGAATGTAGTCAACAATGAAATCATCAAAATAAAAAATCACCTAGTCTCTTTTGGATGTCCATATTATCATATACAAAATGTTGAGTTGGACCTAGACCATACTTTTTTCATCTTCAAACCCAAAAATAAATGCCAATATGCTTACAACATCCCTGGCATTATCCCTTAGGGTTTGTGGCTCAAGGGAAAATATGATAACATGGTATCCTTAATACCAGATTCATCCAACAGGAAACATGACTTGTCTGATATGGTGTTGTAATATCTAGTGGTGTTCTCTAAATTTATGACAAACCTACCACCTCTATTCATAACATATTTTATATGGCATGTGTGGTGATGGTGACTTTATAACTTTTATCGTGTTATTGGACTTCCTAGATCTAGAATTATAGTATTTTCCACATGCAACCACAAGATCAAATAAAATTTGAACCTTAGGAACCATGTATTATGCCATGGTGTTGCTTTATATTCACTCTCTAAAGGTCTTAGGATCTCTATAATTGAACCTATGTAGTCCCTCTTTCATCAGGTTCTTGGGCCTCTTAGACAACTTAGGGTCCATGACTCTCTCCACATGGTCCTTCAACCAATTAGGGGATACATATTGGGGAGATCTAACTAGTATTTCTCAACTTGATATGGAAGAAGAGGCTATGACTACTCTTATGATATAAATAGTGGATGGACCAATTCTAACTATTTATGGGTGGGTGGTAATATTCTTCTTCTCCATGGTAGTTCAAACACTTCTACATTGGGGGACTCAATTTCTTCATATTTACTGTACGACTATGCTCTTTCATACTCTTTGGGGTCCTTGTTCACTAAAATGCTCAAGAACTAATGGAGAAAAATGAAGGTAATATACCCTTTTATGTATTTTATTCTTGAGGATTAGGGCACCTACCTACATTTAATTCATATTATGTAGATTTATTTCATGTTTTCACAAAGCAAGTTGAAAGTGTCCATCAATTTTCATCATTAGATCCACTTAATTCAAATTGATTTTCCCTTATTTACAAATCCACTAGGGAAAGGCCACCACCTATTCCTAGTGTCACATTTCTATTTTTAAAGCCAATATTCCATCTTATCAGTAATGAATTCACCTTTGAGTGCATTTACTTTCCTTTTCAGTAGAGTCAAAGAAAAGAGGCTAACACTTCTCCCAATGCATTGAATTCACACCATGCAAAGTTATCCCTCCCCATGCAAGGTTGGTGGGAGTACATTTCCCTCATTTTAGCATTTAATTCACATTGTTTTAAATTCATTTTGCTTTTTTATGTAAGTTCGATCAAAAAAGGGGTGCCAAAATTGAGCTATCCTTATCACCTAATTGAACAATTTGTGTTATCCCAAGGAGCTATTTTATGTTTTGTTTTGGCAATGATCACTATCCATTGATGATCTTGATTGGATAATTTGCACCTACCTAGCCTTGAATTTTTTCCTTAGGTGATTTTTCATTCATGTATTTTCAATATGTCCCAATATATGGCTTAGGATGAGGGCTCTAAAAGGATCTCCATAAGATAAATTTTGGATAAGTGTGAAATGTATCTTTATGGAAGGGTCTTCTAAATCTAATGACTAATGGATTTTATTTCTTTATTGATCTGATGGTTGGTGCACAATCAAGAATATATTCATTTGCTTTACTAAGTAGTGTTGGTTGTAAATGCTTTAATTGGATGGCTCATACTAATCCGGAGAAATTATTTTTCTTTTTTTCTATAGTAACCTACACCATCCATTGATTTGTTTTGATCAAACGATAAGTGTTATCCTAGCTTTAGGTCTTTCTCTTATAGATTTTTTATTTAGCATGTGACCGCCACATGTCCTTTCCCTTGATGATATAATGGTTGGTGTTGCTTTGTGGAGTCACTTTTGACCTCTTTCTCCTAACAAAAAATATTGTTGATTATGTTATTCTAGAAATGAACATTCCCTTGGTTAATCCTAATCTAGTACAATTCAACCATATGTCACCTATTAATGACATGTGACCTATCGATGGTTTCATCAAATGGCTTTCACTCATAAGGTTCAAGGTCCTCTTCAGTAGCTCCTAATTGGGCACAATATTTCCATGGATCAGTCAATGGCTTTCAATAGTGTGAACTATCTTGCAATACATTTGCAACCCCACAAGCCCATGATCCTCTATAATTTCTTGACTTGAGGGATGCTCCCAACCAATAGTGTGGATCAAGTGCTTAGAGTTGCAACCTACCATAGAAAATAAACTAAAACATAATGTTAAATAAATAAAAATTGTGGGGGGACATAGAGCTTAAGGGTAGCTCTTCAAATGAATCCCATTGAATGGGATTGATAATACGTCACCATAAAATGTTGAAATCTTGAATAAATTTTACTTTTTGAATGTGGTTACAATATAGGTACCACTTTAGATAGTATCAAAATTAGTATGGCACCTTGGTTTACTTTTATCTTCATCTCATTTGAGTACTTGTTTTCCAATATTGAAGCTCTAAGGAGTTGCTTTTTTTTCAAACCATCTCTTAACCACTCCTTGATGTTTTAATAGATATTTCATGGTTATTTCCCTTTGTTCCTTGAGTTTGAGCATCTCTTCCATTCTCATGGTCATAGGCTCATTCTCCTAGATATCCAAGTGATGAAGAAATTATAGTGTTGGTAACTCAATGGAGATAGGCAATCTTGCTTCTTTTCCATAAACTAGGGTGTAAGGAGAATATCATATAGCCTTCTTTAGATAATTCTAGTAGCATATAAGACTCTTTTGATATGGAGGTTCCACTATCTCTGATTGTCAAAATCAATCCTCTTTAGAATCCTAATTAAGTATTTTTTTGTGGGTTATGCTAAACCTTTTTCATGAGGGTAATAGTTCGAGGAATCCTTCATATATATGTCATAATATAGAGTGAACTAAGTGATATTAGCCCTAGTGAATGCCTTAGTATTGTCTATGATAATAGAGTTTGGGATACCAAATCTAGTTATGATTTCATATAAAATTTTGATTATTACCCTCTCAATGGCTTCCTTCAGCAAGATTACTTTAGTCCAGCCAATGAAATAGTCAGTGGTAGTGAAAATTCATCTATGACCCTCTCTTGATTGTGGGAGAGTGACTCATCTTATATTATAGTTTTTAGAATCATGGGTGCATTTATCTTTCTTCTAGTGAATAATTTGTGCTTACCTTATTTTACCACCCACTGGTGAGCATATATAAATATCATGAGCCAATAGTATCTAGTTATCATGATTTCGGTAGTAGTGGTTTGAGCTGAGAAATGGACCCCAAAGATTGCTTATTAGAATTCTTGAAGTAAAGGCTGATTTTGATCCATTCTAACACACCTCAAGAGGACACCATCAAAGTTCCTCTAGAATAAAATATTTTTAATTAAAGCATAATGGACATTCTATAATTTGAATTCCCTCCTCTAAGCTCAATTAAGGCTAGATGAGTATTTTCATATCTATATGTACATGATACTTTGGTCTACCCGGTCCAAGACTCCTCCATATGAATTTATCAAGCATAAATCCTTGTCATTTTCTCTTTCAACAATGTCTTTGGCTAGTTGTTGGCAGAAGGCCCTTCCCTTAATCAACTTTGTAGGCTTGATTTCTATATCATGTTCTAGGATGTTGGTTATCTAGCTCACTCTATTCTCATTGATCTATCCACACATTATATACTCCTTTATGCTAAAGTGGATGACATGCATAGTGATCTTATTGTTAGAGACCAAGTGATTGAATTTATCCAAGCCTTTGATCAAGGAATACATTGTTTTCAATAAAGTTGTATCTTTCTGCATAGTCTTTCAATGTTTGGTTGAAGAAGGAAATTGGGTGTTCATGTTGATTACCATCCTTTTGGTTAACCAAAGCTACAATGCTAAACTCACCCTCAAATGCATAGAGGATGAAATCCTTATCAGAGTATGGGTCTACTAGCACCATAGATCTTGTTATGGTCTTATTTATTTCTTTGAAAGCCTTCTTTCCTTCTTCAATCCATTGATATGGTTGGTATTTCTTTAGTGTGAGTATCATGGGCCTAACAATGTTGATAAATTTCAATTAAAAAAACTCCTAACAAAGATTATTTACCCAAAGAAATATTAGATAGCTTCTTATGTTAGGGAAATGAGAGATTGGTAATAACCTTAATTCTATTAGGGTCAATGGCAATACCCTTTTTTTATATGATGTGGTAAAATAATTTACCTTGTGGCACATAAAAATGCACTTCTTGGGATTAAAGAACACACTAAACTTGTGGTATCATTTAAAAAATCTCTATAGGTGTGTAAAGTGAAAACATAAGGGTTTGAGGAAGATGAAAAATATCTTTAATAGAAAGGCAAATGAAGAATATATTTGATAAAAAGACAAGTTGTATATGGTTTAATTAACTTGATAACAATGTAATGAGAACAATGTAATGTTTTATTATTTTAATGGGAGTGGCCACCAATAGAAGTCACACATTGCTTATTAAAAAAACAAAAACTTACAGGAAAGATTTGAGAAGAAGAAAGCTTAAAATAGAGTTAATTTTTTTTTCTAAAAAATAAATAAATGTAATCTAATCTTATTGGTTAAAGCCAAAAATGTAGGATATAATCATTATTTAATTTAATAGGCAATCACTATACAATGTATTTTGTTATCATTTGATGTAATTAGCCACAGTGGCGTTGATTAAATCATTGTCATAGTTAACCTTGACTAAACATATTTAATGTTTAATGTATAATAGACAAGGGTTTAGCAATTTGTAATTAACCTAAAATACTTATGCTTTGTTGGCTTAGGTTATGTAATTATTATTACTGAAGATTTGATATAAATACCTCTCAACCACCTAATCCATTAAATTGGTGTGACATCAATGTGATCTATTGTTTGGGATCTCAAGGACATCCATCCCACTGTTATCAATTTATTGATAATTCAGTTTTGCTTCTCTCTATTATATGTCATAAGACTTTTGGTGAATGCTTTGGTTCTATTCATTTATGAAAAGTATTTAATGAAGACAAGTGAGTGAGCCTAGTAATTAAGATTTAGATACTCCAAGTAGTAGATCCAAGGTTCAAAATTTGAAGAGGGTGGATTTATACACCATTTAAATATATATAATATGGGTAGGGCTCGTTTGATTTCAACCACATATAACTAATCAAAATTTTCCAAATGGTATAAAATGACAATTGAGTGAGCCTAGTAATTAAGACTTAGATACTCCAAGTAATAGATCTAAGGTTTGGAAGAGGTGGATTTATACACCTTTTAATTAGAAATAATATAGGTGAGATTAATTTGATTTCAACCATACATAACTAATCAAAATTTATCAAATAACATGAGCTCAAGTGATTAAAAAAAGATGGACTTTCAAAAAGGTTTAAATATTGTGAGCCAACACATACATAAGTGTCAAACTGTTATTGTATTAATAATATTATCTAATTAATTAAAAAATAATAATAACATAATCATTATATTATACTAATAAGGTGTATTTTAATTGCATGTAACTATTTAAATAAAGCTAATATATTTTACGATAAATACATAATTTTGTAGTATAATGATTTCATTGAAGGTCTGTATGTTTTTTTTAAATGTATATTAGAGGAATGGGTAACTCATTACATTTTTCTTTGCCTTTTGGTGGATTAGAAGCCTGCTAAGTAAAAATTTAACATAGCCAATGTAACCCGGATTCAATCCCCACTGAAGAATTTGTATAAAAAGTATTACTAAAAAAACATAACCAACGATGATAACTGATCTAAGAGTTTTATGAAATCTAATAGATTCCAACTGTAATCTCCACACCCTTCTAAAAAAAAGCTATGACTAACGAACCGAACCCTATGACCTCAAGGGTTGCATGTTCTACGGTAACATTTTGATTTGTCATAATAAGGGAAATAAATGATGGAAATGAAGGATTTCCCTGAATTCAGGGAAAAAAAAAAATTTCCTCCGTCGTACTTGAAAATACATAATTTTGTAGTATAATAATTTCATTCAAGGGTTGCATGTTATACTGTAGCATTTTGCTTTTTTATGATAAGGGGAATGGAAATGAAGGATTTCCCTGAATTCACAAAAAGCTAAGAAAATACAAAAAAAATAGGTCCTCCGTGGTACTTGAATTCACATGACCTCGGAAATTCTAAGGAGACAAACTGTAACTGCACATACTTGTCATCTTATTCATCGAATTTATCTTTAGGAATTCTTATGTCTGCGAAGACGTCATAGACTATGACATACTTGTCATTTTATCAGCTTGCAAGGAACAGAATCCCTCAAAAGTTATTCCACTCTACATGGTGAAATTTTGATATATATGTTTTGGTTGTATGGTAATAACAAGGATGATTATTTAGATCTAAATATCAAACGACAACTGCTATATTATTGTACATTATCAATAACTATTATCAGTTAAATGGTTAGATATTAATTTTTTTTATTTATAAAAAAAATTATAATTTTATGAATGGGTTGCTTTTATAAATCTTAAAAATTTTGAATAAAATATATTAACTAATCGAATAATTAATGGACCTCTTAATTTAAACCTTAAACCTTTATAAAAAATATAATATATTGATGGTGACGGAATTGGATCTCTTAATTTAAACCTTAAACCTTTATAAAAAAATATAATATATTGATGATCACCTTATTAAAAAAAGCTACTAGATATTATTATCATGCATTGGTGGTGAAGGTAAGGGACAACATGTCAAACTCACGTCACTTGAAAGATTCTCACAAAGAGCAAACAAAGGGATTGATAATCACAGTTGGACCATTTGTGATGTAACTTCCACTCCATATGAACCCTACCAAATATTCATCTCGTTGGACATCACTTGAAGTAAAGGAAAACTTTTATATTATTTATTGAGTCGGCTTTTTTGTGGATGAAAAAGTTATTTGCTTATTGAGCCAGATTTTTAGTCCTCGTGCTTTCTTTTTAAATTCTTTTTGCTAATGCATTGCGTTAACTATTCCCTTTTCTTAGTGTTAACCATTCACACATTTTGAATTTTTATTGTTGGTATTGTATAATAAAATTATTATAATGTAATATGAGTGAGGTTATTTTAATTTTATATAATAAAGAAATATATTTTACGTATTATGAAAATAGAGTGCATGATTTTTTTCAATCAATATACAAATATAAAAAATAAAATTTATAAACATATAAAAAATAAGTACATATTGGAAAAATATGGATTATTAATTAGAAATGTGTATTAGAAGAACATATTAAAAATCAAGTAAAGTAAAGTGTAAACCATAAATAGAAAATTGCTTTAATATCTATAAAATGTATGTGTTATGCAAGAACTTTATAAAATAAGCTACTCAATTTTAAAATAAAAGAAGTTGACAAAAAAAAAATATTCATGGTCATAGTTAACAAGTTCATCAAACAATCTGAGATGCTAAACTTTTTTTAAAGTTTATGTAATCTGATCTTATTAGACCAGCAATTGCCTATGGCCATTCTTCATATAAATCTTATAGGCATCATTAATGTAAGCCTGACATCATTTATGTAAGCTTATGAGCATGTTCATGTAAGTTCAAGGGCACCCTTCATATTTTATCCTTAGTGATATTAATTAATCCTTATTTATGAATAATCTTGATTAAAGGGTGTAATATATTTTATTATATTAATTCAACCTTCAAGTCAAGTCATGATGGTTTGAGGTTAACACCTAATTAGGGATTTAATATCACTCTAAATACCCTCCAATAGTTATTCCATTGTATCATAGCAAGACTAGAGCTACATCAATTGACTATACAAAAGGGCTTCATATCTTGGTAATTGGAGACACATTTCTAAAGTTTTTTGAAGGATTTCCTTCATTTTTCAAATTCAAAATTTTAAATTGACATTGTTACCAATCTTCCCCATTGAATTTTATCTCTGTGTCAAATTGTGCTTTGTGTTTCTCTTCACTATTGGTTACCACTTAAATAGGAGGACAAATAAAGTGGTGGACATTTGTAGTGGTAGTGCAATGACTTTAGCACTCATTATTCTCCTCTAGGTCATGACTTTGACTCTTTGCATTGCTTTCCTCATTTTGATTCATGTTACTATAAATTTTTTCAATATTTTCTTTGAATTTATTCAATTTGAGAGGCTAGCATAATGGTAGGAGCATTGGTTTCAAGCTATAAGTTCAAACTCTAGGATTTCTAGTCTATGAAGAAATATATATATTTTTGAAAGGATGGTGGCCATGGCCAATATTGAGATAGACATATGCACACCCCTTGACCTTCTTGGATATGGAGATATTACATATCTTCTTTAACTATCACTATGGCACAATGGTTGGAGAATTTCCCTATTTGGTAGATATCCTTGGTTTGAATCTTGATAGTAGTTTTTTTGCACAAAGAATATCAAAGTAAAAAAGGCTCATTTTATCATCATTTTTCCTTCTCCATATAGCTAGTATCCTATGACACAATGATATTTTTCTTGTTTGTGACTTTGTGGTAAGTAGATTAAATCTTTTAATCTTCTAATTGGAAGTGTTTGTTTGGTTGAATTTATACTTATAGTCAAGTATGAGGTGTTTTCCTTCTTAACACTAGTCACAATCTTAGCATAGTGGTTGATAATATGGCTTGTGGTTCTTAGGTACCAAGGTTGAAACTCTATGCTAAATCCCTTTTTAAGGTATGCAAAGAAAGAATCTTCTTCATGTGTTTCTCTCCTTGGTTTCAAATAAAATATATGATGCAATGATTCCCTTGCTCCTTTGTTGGGGTAAGGTGTTCATTTCTAAGATTTGGTAATTTTATTTTTTTTATTTGTGTGCTAATATACCAAATCTCTTGAAGGCAATAGATTTTACATACGAAAATATTTGGAGCCAATTTTTTCTAGGTTACATGATTTTTTGAGCTCTACATAGTGGTGACATTAGTTTACAAACTCATTATATTTGTATCTAGATGTTTGTTTGAAATATATTCCTTAGGGTATGTTACCTCAATAGGAAAAATCATAGCATTTGATCATTGCTCAAAACTAAGGATCTTTGGTTTATTTTTAACAATGAACTAGGCCTTAGTGGTCATAAACTTAGTTACAAGGAAGAATCCCTTGGTCTCTTTTTCATGTTAGTTAAGTTATATGTAATTATGGACTATATTGAAGGATATCTAGCGAAAACTAAATGCTAGTGAAACTAATAAAATAGAAATAAAGTTTTCGAATCTCAAAATTTTATATTTTAGTAGTGTCAAATATTACATATCACACTTCAAATACCTAAAATTTGACTCAGATATGGAATGAGGAAAGATAAAATGTGATGGATATTATGTCAAATATATTACTTCCAATCTTACTTCTCCTTTGTATATAGTTGGATTGGTTCCTTACAAAAATGTTATGACTAGAAAAGATTCAAAATCTATTGCTCTTGAAGAAATTTATAAGCTTCTTATCCATTATGAAGTTGTAATGAAAAATTATGAATATATTTCTCATATATATGCTCATCAAAAGGACTTCAAATTGGTGGAATCTAAGGCTCAATTGCCCAAGGGAAAGTCTAATGTTTGAAAGAATTCAAACACTTGTGATTATTATAAAAGGCAATAACACTCCACCAGAAATTGCAAAATATGATTGAAGTATATTGAGACATAATTCTTTAGATCTAGACACAAGCTTTATGATGATGTAGAATAAGATAAATATGGAAAAGTGGAGGCCTACTAAGCATCCATTATGGGGTGTATATATCTCCTCTCGAACCCTCAACTTAGATTATGGGGGGTGTTAAAGTATGTGTAGTATAATCTTATTAGAACAAGGCCAAAAGTGTGAAAAAGTGGTTATGAGAACTATTAATGTAGCCTATGGGAAAGTTTGTATGTAAGGTTATGTGCATTCTTATGTAAAGCTTATGGGTATCACTTCCTTTAGGTATCATTTATCAGGGAAATGCATAAGGGGTCGACCTTGAAATCTATTTATAAATTGAAGGTGAATTATCTTGGATTATCGAAAAAATATGGATAAGTATACATGGAAAATTCAAATATTTTTCTCCAAAAAATTTCAAACCGTGGCAAATTGCAATTATTTTTCTCCAAAAAATTTCAAATTGTGGTGATTTTTTCTATGTTTGGGATCATGAATATTGGTTTGCAAACTCTAAAAATTTGATTGGTTGTAGGCATACCGATCATCTACAGACGTCGATCAATTACAGCCATGGCGATCGGTTGCATATATGTCGATCAGTTGTAGGAAAGGTGATCGATTACAGACATACCAATCGATTGTAGCCATGTCGATCGGTTGCAGTCATGTCGATCAATTGCAGTCATGCAGATCAGTTGTAGCCATGTCAATTAGTTGCAGACATGTCAATCGATTGCAACCATGGCGATCGGTTATAGCTATGTTGATCGGTTGTAGCCATGTCGATACTTATCGACCACAATTATAGATAGTGCTTCTACACTACCTATGAAACATATTCTAAGAGACAAGAAGCAGTCTCTGATAAGACAAATGCTCCTGATGTAGAACCAGATGACATTGATAGTTATCTACAATAGATGAGGAAAAATAGCTTTGGACAAAAGAACAATGGAAGAAGAATACCAATTTTCAATCATTATTCCTTGTGTCGAGAAACACTATTCTGCAACCGATTAGATTTTTCCAACTGACACCTCTACAATAGATATACTGATTCTTATCAACACGTAACTGCAATTGAAAGATTAATAGCGATCAATAAAATCCTACAATCGATAGACAAATGCTAATAAACACGACTACAACCGATCAACTTATGTTGATAGACATGGCTCTACAACTGATCAACTTATGTCAATAGACATGACTCTATAACTAATTGACTTATGTCGATAGACACAACTGTGCAACCGATCGAGTTATGTTAATAGATAAGGCTCTACAATCGATCGAATAATATCGATAGACACGGTTCTACAATCGATTGACACCTCTAGAACTGATCGATACCTCTACAACCGATCGAAACCTCTGCAACTGATCGAATTATATCGATAGAAATAACTCTACAACCGATTGGCTTATATCAACAGTTATGATTATGCAATCGATCAACTTATATCGATAGTCACGACTCTACAACCAAACGACTTATGCCAATAGACATAACTTTGTAACTAATTGGATTATGTCAACAGACATGGATCTGAAACCGATCGACTAATACCGACAGACACAACTCTAAAATCGATCGACTCATTTGTAACTGATCGACACCTCTACAACTGATTGACACCTCTGCAACCGATCGACACTTATACAACCAATCGACACCTCTGCAACCGATCAACACCTTTGCAACTTATCATCTTATGCTGATCGTCTTTGTCCAATCGACAACCAATTGACTTATGTTGACAAACACTTCTCTTCAACCTTGGTAAGTTTTTCATTGTTTTAGAGCGATGTATGTTTATCGGTACCCACTATAGTATATATACGGGTAGTATATGAGGCGATTTGGGTAGGAAAAATAAAATCATTTATAATTTGAAGGTAAATTGGATGGGAAAAATAAAATCATTTGAAGGCAAATTGGGTGGAAAAATCAAAATCATTTATAGTTTGAGGTCGACGAATTAAAATAAAAATATTTTAATTATTTTCAATGGCAAGCGAATTTACCCCAAAAAAACTTTCACCCCGTAATTTTAGGGCGAATGGGCCCTAGTGAAATGATCCAAAATTAGCCTTTTCAAAATTTTAAAAATCCTAAATAGAGCCAATTTAAGATATTTCACGCTTATGCATAACCCTGTCATTTATGTACACCTACAAGCATGTTCATGTAAACCTAAGGGTAACATTCATATTCCATCCTTAGTGATATTGGTTAATCCATATTTATGAATAACCTTTATTAAAGGGTGTAATATATTTATTATTTTTTAATTTAACCTCCAAGTCAAGTTATGTCACCTTAAGGTGAATATCTAATTGAGGTTTTGGTATCACTGTAAATACACCCAATAGCTGAACCATTATATTAGTGTGAGTAATATGTGAAATATTACCCACACTTTATTTCTCTTTTGTTATTTGTCCTTTATCTATCTTTATACCATTTATGCTATCTTCAAATCAGTCTTGCATCTTTTCTAGATATGATCATGGTGAAGGTATGTTTTAGAATGTTTCTAACAAGTATTATGAATTCAAACAACTTGTCCATCATATGATGGATTGTGTTTAGTACTATCGCTTTAAATATTGGAAAGGGATATTAATGATATCATCCTTTACATTAGGCCTATAATTATATGTATATTTAGACATATTTAATGATATTGCACTCATTTTAGAGTTTTAAATTTATAGGCAAATGTCAACACAAATTTCTAATAAAATTAACAAACCATCAACTTTGCTTCGAGATGTAGATAAAAATGTGCAAGTAAAAGCAATTAAAAACTATTGGTACACACTTGACAATTATTGAAACAATATATTCATAATGGATTATAACAAAAAAGTTCAATATACTATATGATATTTTTCAAGAAATTGATAGATTTGATAATTATTGTATGGATATAATTACCAAAAAAATAAAGGTTTGAACTACATGATATATTGGTTATTATAATTAGTACATTGGGTATTTGTATTTTTTGAGTTTTATGTCTATGATATGACACATTGTTATATTGTCACTTTAAAGATTGGAATAATTATTAAGGATATCACCTTCTTCAAGATAAAATTCAAATTCATTTGGTATTTGCATCATTTGAGTTTTATTATTTTCCTACCTAATATCTTTGATTAAGCTTTAGAAGAATTATACTTCTTTTATAGTTTTGTAGGAGTATTGAATTATTATAATATTTAAGATTTTTATTAGGCACCTTTCTTTCATAATTCTACAATGGATGTCTTAAAGATATTAAGCATCAATTTTTTTTTAGAAGGGATGCCACTTTCAGGTAAGACCTAAGGAGGCAGGGGTATCCATCATCATTTTTAACCTCATAATGTATTTTTGGATCATACATATATAATAAATGTTTATACATTATTTTGGAAATGTAAAAAAACAATCATTTTATTAGAAATAATCTTATCATGAAGATGCTTGTAGGTACTAGTTCTATGCAAAAACAAAAGTGAAGTGTTTGTAGAAACATCCAAGGAACAAGCACTAACTTGAATATAATTAAATATAATTAAATTAATGTAATATCAAATGAAATATAGTCATCATTTGTTAGACCTTAGTATTTTATTAATTGTAAGGTTGGTTAAATTTCTATGTAGGAAGAGAAAACATTTATGTAACTTGTCCTAGAAAACATTGTTGGTAATGGCCAATACTGGGCTATAAATAGGACATCTTATTTATTTTACAAGTAGGAGGTATGGTGTATGGATGTATGCTTGGATAATAGAAAGAGCTAGACATATGGTTGTATGCTAGAGTTACAAAGATATCTGATTTTTCTACATTGTATACCTTTGAGGCTAACCTATTAATGGAAGAAATATCTTATGCTCTCATTATGTGTATGGTTGTGTGTTGACGTTTGTGTGGTTAGCTTATTAGATTCTAGTGCAAAGTGAATTGGTTGTAGGTTGGAGATTTTAAATGATCAAAGCATATACATTATCAAGGGTTTGAAGACATTGTTAGAAAAGCATCATAGGAGGAGGAAGTTGATGAGGAGTGGAGAAGCCATTGTTTGAGCAATCCTTGTACAAGATTGTTATCTTTGTCATGTCATCATGAGAAAATCTAAGACTGCAAGCTGGATCTCTCATCTAGACATTGTCATCTAACGTGTGTTGTCAGACCAATGTGTTTATTAGCGAGAGTTTTGTCTAGTTAAGTGTGCCATCTGAATTAGACCTATCATCTAAAGCTTGTACAAGAATATTAAGGGAATTCCAAGGTAAAAACTAAGACTTAAAACTTATTAAGCAACATACACATAAATGCTAAAGTGATATTATATTAATAACAGTATTTAACTAAATAAAATAATATAATAACATAGTCATGATATTATACAAATAAAATAAAATATGTTGAAATTATATGTAACTATTTAAAAAACTAGCTAATATATTTTAAAAATACATAATTTTGTAGTATAATAATTTCATTCAAGGGTTGCATGTTATACTGTAACATTTTGCTTTTTTATGATAAGGGGAATGGAAATGAGGGATTTCCCTGAATTCACAAAAAGCTAAGAAAATACAAAAAAATAGGTCCTCCGTGGTACTTGAATTCACATGAACCTCGGAAATTCTGAGGAGACAAAGTGTAACTGCACATACTTGTCATTTTATTCATCGAGTTTATATTTAGGAATTCTAATGTCTGTGAAGACGTCATAGACTCTGACATACTTGTCATTTTATCAGCTTTAATGGGAAGCCTGCAAAGTTGTAAAAGGAAAATATATATATTTATTTATTGGGATTGCAACGAACAGAATCCCTCAAAAGTTATTCAACTCTACATGGTGAGATTTTTTTATAAAATTAATAAAATTGTGATTATTTAATTAAATTAAAATTTGTGGATATTTTATTTTCGTACATTATTGATAACTATTTTCAACTAACCTATTATTCTGTGGCGAAGGTAATAGAACAACATGATAATCAATCTGTGAGAATCTTTCAAGTGACATGTTCCATCAAAAAGAAAAACAAAGGGATTGATAATCACAGTTGGCACTTGTCACTTGAAAGATTCTCACATAGAGCAAACAAACAAATGGATTGATAATCACAGTTGGACCATTTGTGATTCCATATGAACCCTACCAAATATTCATCTGGTTGGACATCACTTGGATTAAAGGGATTTTTTTATATTGCTAGATTTTTACTCGTTGGTGCTTTTTTTTATTTTTTTATTTTTAATGTATTATGTATTTTTTTTATTGTGTTAATCATATTTACATATCTTATTATGATTTGAATTTTTATTATGATTGTTGATATAGTGTAATAAAATGATCATAATGCAATATGGGTAAGGAAAGAAATATATTTTACATATTATAAGAATAGAGTGCATGTTTTTTTTTTTTTTTTCTAATTAATATACAAAGATCAAAAATAAATTTTATAAACATGTCATAGAAAATAAATATATAGTAAGAAAATATGAACTATATTCTTTAAAAATGTTTACTAAAAAAACATATTAAAAATCAAGTAAAGTGTAAACCATAAATAGAAAATTGTTTTAATATCTACAAAACAAAACGTATGTGTTATGCAAGAGCTTTATAAAATAAGTTACTCAATCTTAAAATAAAAATAAAAGAAGTTGACGGAAAAAATATTCATGGTTATAGTTAACAAGTTCATCAAATAATTTGAGATGCTAAATTTATGTTAAAGTATATGTAATCTGATCTTATTAGACTAACAATTGCCTATGGCTATTTTTCATGTAAATCTTACTAGCATAACTTATGTAAGCTTTTGGGTATCATTTATGTAAGCTTGTGAGCATGTTCATGTAAGCTTAAGGGTACCCTTCATATTTTACCCTTAGTGGTATTAATTAATCCATGAATAATCTTGACTAAAGGGTGTAATATATTTTATTATATTATAATTTAACCTTCAAGACAAGTTATGTTGGCTTGAGGTTAACATCTAATTAGGGATTTGGTATCACTATAAATATCCTCCAATAATTATTCTATGGTATTAGAGAAATATCGGAGCTACATCACTTGACTATACAAAAGGGTTTCATCTCTTGGTGATTGGAGACAGTTCAAAAGTTTTTAAAATATTTCCATCATTTTTGAAATTCAATGTTTTAAATTGATTCTCTTCACTATTGGTACCACCTAGATAACATGACAAATGAAGTGATGGAAATTTGTAGTGGTAGCGCAATGACTATAGCACTCATTTTTCTTCTCTTGGTCTTGATCATGGTTTTGAATCTTTGCATTGTTTTCCACCTTTTGATTCATGTCACTATAGATTTTTTCAATATTTTATCTAACTTCATTTCTATTTGAGAGGCTAACATGATGGTAGGATCATTGGTTTTTAGCTCAAACTATAAGTTCAAACTCAATATTTCTAGTCTATGAAGATTTTTTTCCAAGGATGGTGGCCATGGGTAATATTGGGATAGGCATATGCACACCCCTTGACCTTCTAAGATATGGGGATATTATATATCTTCTTCAACTATCACTATGACACAATGGTTGGAGAATTTTCTTATTGGAATATGTCCTTGGTTCAAATTCTGATAGTAGTTTTTCTACACAAAGAATATCAAAGTAAAAAAGGCTCATTTTATCATCATTTTTTCTTCTCCATCTAGTCAAAATCCTATGACACAATGCTATTTTTCTTGTTTGTGAATTTGTGGTAAGTAGATTGAATCTTACAATCTTCTAATTGGAAGCGTTTATTTGATTGAATTCATATACACATTCAAGTATGAGTCTCTTTACATCCTAACACTAGCCACAATATTAGCATAGTGGTTGATAATAAGGCTTTTGGCTCTTAGGTACCAAGGTCGAACCTCAATGCTAACTCTTTCTTTAAGGAATGCAAACAAAGCATATTCTTCATGTGTTTCTCTCCTTGGTTTCAAACAACATGTATGACGCAATGATTCATTTGCACCTTTGTTGGGGAAAGGTGCTCGTTTCTAAGATTTGGCAATTTGATTTTTTTTTTTTTTTAAATTTGTGTGCTAATATACCAAATCTTTTGGAGGCCATAAATTTTACATAAGCATTTAAAGTCCATTTTTTCTAGGTTACATGGTTTTTTGAGCTCTACATAGTGGTGACATTGGTTTACAAAATTATCTTAGTTCTATGTGGATTTTTATGTGAAATATATCCCTTAGGGTATGTTACCTCAATGGGAAAAATCATAGCATTTGATCAATTCAAATAGTTAGATTGCTCAAAAGTAAGGATATTTGATTTATTTTTAACAATGAACTAGAAGAATATCTTAGTGGTGATAAACTCAGTAACAAGGAGGAATCCATTGGTCTCTTTTTCATGTTAGTGAATCTATATGTAACTTACCACATCTAAGAGAAAATGAATTCCATTTAAGTATAGACTACATTGAAGGATATCTAGAAAAACTAAATACTAGTGAAGTTAATAGAATAGAAATAAAGCTTTCCAATCTCAAAATTTTAAATTTTAGCAGTGTCAAAGATTACATATCACACTTCAAATCCCTATAAGTTGGCTTAGCTAAGGAAGGAGAAAAGATAAAGGGTGATGGATAGTATGTCAAATCTATTACTTCCAATCTTACTTCTCCATTGTATATAGTTGGATTGGATATTTATGAAAATATTATGACTAGCAAGGATCCAAAATCTATTACTCGTGAAGAACTTTCCAAGATTCTTATCCATAATGAAGTTGCAATGAAGAAATATGAATATATCTTTCATATATAGGCTAATCCAAAGGACTTCAATCGATGGAATTTAAGGCTCAATTGCCCAAGAGAAAGTCTAATATTTGAAAGAAGTCAAACACTTATGAGCATCATAAAAGACAAGGACTCTCCACCAAAATTTTTACAATATGATTGATGAATATTGATACATAAATCTTGATATCTAGACACAATATTTTTGATGATGTAGAATAATATAAATATGGAAAAGTAGAAGCCCACTAAAGCATCCATTATGGGGCGTATATATATCCTCTCATCCCCTCAACTTATAAAATGGGGGGGCGTTAAAGTATCTGTAATCTAATCTTATTAGGCCAAGGTCAAAAGTTTGAAAGAGTGGTTATGAGAACTATTAATGTAAACTATAGGAAAGTATGTATGTAAGGCTATGGGTATTCTTATGTAAAGCTTATGGGTATCACTTATGAAATAATTTGGGCATCCTCTATGTAAGACTACAAGAATGTTCATGTAAGCCTAAGGACACCCTTTATATTCCACCCTTAGTGATATTAGTTAATCCATATTTATGAATAACCTTGATTAAAGGGTGTAATATATTTATTATTTTTTAATTTAACCTCCAAGTCAAGTTATGCCACCTTAAGGTTAACATCTAATTGGGGTTTTGGTATCACTATAAATACATTATATTAGTGTGAGTAATATGTGAAATATTATGGGGTGCCTATGGGTACCCACATTTTATTTCTCTTTTGTTGTTTATCATCTCTCTATCATTATGCAATTTATGCTATCTTCAAATCATTCTTGCATATTTTCTGGATATAATCATGGTGAATGTATGTTTTAGAATATTTCTAAAAAGTATTATGAATTCAAATAACTTGTCCATCATATGATGATTATGGATTGTGTATAGTACTATCACTTTAAATATTGGAAAGGGATATTAATGATATCATCCTTTATATTAGACCTATAATTATATGTCTATTTAGACATATTTAATGATCTTGCACTCATTTTAGAGTTTCAAATTTATAGGTAAAAATCAACACAAATGTCTAATAAAATTAACAAACCACCAACTTTGCTTCTAGATGTAGATAAAAATATGCAAGTAAAATCAATTAAAAACTATTGGTATACACTTGACAATTATTGAAACAATATATTCATAATGGATTATAAAAAAAAAATTCAATATATTATATGATATTTTGAAGACATTGATAATTTTGATAATTATTGTATGAATATAATTATCAACAAATTTAGGTTTGAACTACATGATATATTGGTTGTTATAATTAGTACACTAGGTATTTGTATTTTTTGAGTTTTAATGTCCATGATATGATGTTGTAGCACCCTAAAATTGGCATGGTTAAAACCTTAGTAAAAAGATAAAATATTAAAATTTGAATTTCAACCCCAAACTGCTCGTTAAACCTCCTTTTACCCGCTTTCTCCGTTTTTCATGCCATATTTAGGATTTGTTTTGACCGTTGGACGATATCATCTCAGATTAGACAAAATCATCCCTGATCTAATGAATTCGTCTAAAACAGAACATCCAGACGATTTCGTCCCAAAATCGAATTTTCATAATTAGTTTCTGTTTCAACAGCCTCTCCAACTCGGGACAAAAGCGTGTCTGTGCAGTTGGAGATTTCATTGTTGGAGATCTCCCAGATTGGGATGATCCCCAACCTCCCAAACCTCTTCCTAATCCTATATAAACTAGGATTTTTCTAGTTTATCCCCCTACCTCCCTGCCTAATTCTTGCTGATTCTCCCTGAACTCCCAACCCCTTTGTTGATAGGATTTCATTGCAAAGTTAGCTCTTTATTTCTTCGTATTATTGCTTGCATTTGGTATTTTTGCATTTTTATTTGCAGGAACTCTACTGTTTTTCAGTCGAAGCTAGCTTAGATCGACCCAAACGATCTTAGATGATTGCAGACGATTTCGTACGATTGGAGGTGATCTTGACTGTAGTCCAGATTGAGGGCTGTCCGAGTTTAGAGTTTGCATTATCTTAAGTTTTTTTGTATTTTTCATAATATATCTCTGCACTGTTTTAAGTTATTATGTTTTATGCATATTGGAGTTCACCTCATTTAGCATAATTGCATGATAAAGGTAAAATCGATCATTAAATTTACTGCATTTGCTCATTTGTTATTATACACTATTATTTAGGCATGTTTGTTGTCATTTCTACCATTATCCCTTGCTTCTGCATTTGCATATTTGGTATTTCATGCCTATTTTTGTGATTGCAAGTTTTTGACGAATTCATCAGATTTCAGATGATTCTGTCTGATTTCAGATGATCTACTGTGATTTGAGACAATCCCAAGAAATATCAGACAATTACGTACCAACTGAGATGATTTGAACTACTACAAGACTCAGAATCTCCATCAAACATTTGAAACCAGGTATGACTTCTTCTAGTTAGCATATTCTCTGTTATTTGCATCCATTTCTATTTTTTGTATTCATTTAAATTTGCATTGGCATATAGAATAGCTTAGATTCATATTGGCCAAACCTAGGAGTTGAATGATCAAGCATAAAAATGAACACATCAAACACACTATTAACCTAGGCATGGAAACTGCCATTCAAAAGTTTCTTGGTGAACCCACCATCCGTAAAAAATTCACCCTTATACACCTCCCCCGAGAGGCGGGACCTTCAAAAGGCCTCTCAGTCTGAGGTATTGTTCCATCCTTTTCACATTCCCCTTCCGGGCACGAATCCTATAGCCTGAAGGTAAGGGTGCAAAAAATCTAGAGCGATACAAATGCATTGTTATATTGTCACTTTAAATATTAGAATAATTATTAAGGATATCACCTTATTCAAGATAAAATTCAAATTCATTTGATATTTGTATCATTTGAGTTTTATTATTTTCCTACCTAATATCTTTGCTTAAGATTTAGAAGAAAAATACTTCTTTTATAGTTTTGTAGTAGTATTTTTTTTTTTTGAATTTACATGGTGGAATCGGTAGGCTGCCACGAATCCAGGCAGGTTGTCCGACTTTTATGGCCACCACAGTATTCTACGATGTATGCCCTAGAAGCCGCCACACAGATCTTCGTGCAGTCCACCCCTATAACCACCATGCCACAATCATTTTAAACATTTTACGCCGCTGAAAGCACCAGGAAAGGGACAAGCGTTCAGTCCGACAAGGCCCGAGATTTGAACCTTGGACCTCCGCCCCCCTTATGGGGTTTGGATGAACCAATTGGTCTACACCTCGGACCTCTAAAAAAATCGTTTTGTAGTAGTATTGAATTATTATAATCTTTAAGATTTTAATTAGGCACCTTTCTTTCATAATTTTACAATGGATGTCTTAAATATAATTAAAGAAATTGGCATCATTTTTAGCCTCATAATGTATTTTTGAATTTTTTTTAGTAAAAAAAATATCACATATACATGATAAATGTTTATACATTATTTTGAAAATATAAAAAAAATAATCACCGTATTACAAACAACCTTATCATGAAGATGCTTGTAGGCACTAGTTCTAAGCAAAAGCAAAAGTGAAGTGTTTGTAGAAACATCCAAGGAACAAGCACTAACTTGAATATATTGAAATAAAATTAAATTAATTGAAATGAAATGTAATGTCAAATGAAATATAGTCAACATTTGTTAGACCTTAATATTTGATTAATTGTAATATTGGTTAAATTTGTATGTAGGAAGGGAAAACAATTATGTAATGTGTCCTAGAAATTGTTGTTGTTGGTAATGGCCAAGACTACGCTATAAATAGGACCTCTTGTTTATTTTGCAATTAGGAGGTATGGTCTATGGATGTATGCTTGGATAACAGCAAGAGCTAGACATATAATTATATGATATAGTTACAAAGATATCTGATTTCTTTACATTGTATGCCTTTGAGGCTAAACTATTAATGGAAGAAATATCTTATGTTCTTATTACATGTATGGTTGTGTGAATATGTATGTGTGGTTAGATTGTTAGATTCTAGTACAAAGTGGTTGTGTGAAGATGTATGTGTGGTTAGATTGTTATATTCTAGTACAAAGTGAATTGGTTGTAGGTTGGATATTTCAAATGATCAAAGCATGGACATTGTCAAGGGTTTCAGTCATTATGAGAGTTGAAAACATTGTTATACAAACATCATAGAAGGAGGAAGTTGATGAGGAGTGGAGAAGTCATTGTTTAAGCAATCATTGTACAAGATTATTGCTTGTGTCATGTCTTCATATCATCATAAGGAGTGTCATCTAAGACTGAAAGTTGAATCTCTCATTTAGACATTGTCATCTAAAATGTGTTGTCATGCAAATGTGAGTTTCCTCTAGCTAAGTGTACCATCTAAATTAGACCTACAGAATACGTATGGACTTCCAAGGTGAAGGCTAAAGCCTAAAACGTATTAAACAATATATACATAAGTACTAACATGTTATTATATTAATAACATTATTTGACTAAATAAATTAACATAATAACCTAGTCATAATATTATACAGAAAAATGTGTTTTAATTATATATAACTATTTTAAAAATAATTAATATATTTTATAATAAATACATAATTTTGTAGTATAATGATTTCATTGAAGGGTTGCATGCTATACTGTAACATTTTGTTTTTTTTCCTGATAAGGGGAATAAATGGTGGAAACGAAGGATTTCCCTGAATTCACAAAAAACTAAGAAAAAATAAAATAGGTCCTCCGTGGTACTTGAATTCAAGTGACCTCGGAAATTCCGAGGAGACAAAGTGTAACTGCACACATTTGTCATTTTATTCATCGAGTTTATCTTTAGAAATTCTAATGTCTGTGAAAACGTCATAGACTCTGACATACTTGTCATTTTATCAGTTTTAATGGGAAGCCTGCAAAGTTGTGAAAGAAAGAAATAAAAAGAAATTATTTATTAGGATTGCAAGGAACATAATCCCTCAAAAGTTATTTCTACATGCTGACATTTGGATATTTTTTAAGTTGTTGGACTAAGTACAAAATTAATAAGAACAATTTTTTAAGTTGTTGGACTAAGTACAAAATTAATAACATCATTAATATTAAAGTAAAATTTATCGACTGCTATGGACTAACTTATTTAGATATTATTATCGTATGAAGGTAAGAGGCCAACATGTCAAGCTTACGTTTGTTTTTCTTTTTTTTATGGAACTTGTCACTTGAAAGATTCTCATAGAGAGCAAACAAACAAAGGGATTGATAATCAGTTGAACCATTTGTGATGTAACTTCCACGTCATATAAACCCTACCAAATATTCATCTGATATCCGGATATTTTTATATTGCTCGTTAGAGCCAGATTTTTATTCATTGGTGTTTTTTTTCTGTTAACTATTTTATTGTGTTAATATTTTGTTGTGGTTTGAATCTTTATTATGGTTATTAATATAATATAATAAAATTATTATGATGTAATATGAGTGAGGTTACTTAATCCTATATAACGAAAAAAATATATTTTACATAGTATGAGAATAGAATACATGATTTTTTTCCAATTAATATATAAAGATTAAAAATAAAATTTATATTAAAAATATATGGACTATATTAATTAGAAATATGTACTAGAAGAACATATTAAAAATCAAGTAAAGTGTAAGCCAAAAACAGAAAATTGCTTTAATATCTACAAAATGTATGTGTTATGCAAGAGCTTTATAAAATAAACTTCTTAATTTTAAAATAAAAGAATTTGACAAATAAATATTCATGGTTAAGTTAACAAGTTCATCAAACAAACTAAGATGCTAAATTTTTGTTGAATTTTATGTAATCTAATATTATTAGACCAACAATTGCCTATGGCCATTCTTCATGTAAATCCTACAAGCATCACTTATGTAAGCCTTTGGACATCATTTATGTAAGCTTATGAGCATGTTCATGTAAATTTTAGGGCATCCTTCATATATTAATTAATACATCTTTGTGAATAATCTTTATTAAAAGGTGTAATATAATTTATTATATTATAATTCAACCTTCAATTCAAGTTATGATGACTTGAGGTTAACATCTAACTAGGGATTTGGTATCAATTTAAATACCCTCCAATAGTTATTCCATGGTATCAAAGAAAGAATAGAGATACAACACTTACTATACAAAAGGGTTTCATCTCTTAGTGATTGGAGATACATTTATAAATGTTTTCAAAGGATTTCCTTCATTCTTCAAATTCAAAATTTTAAATTGATATTGTTACCAATTTTCCCCATTTAAATGGTCTCTTGTATTTGTGTTGAATTGTGCTTTATGTTTCTCTTCATTGTTGGCTACCACTTACATAGCAAGACAAATGAAGTGATGGACATTTGTAGTGGTAGCTATTGGAGTAAAATCTGTCTTTGGTTACGTTTGCACCCAAGACTTTGCCAACATTGGAAGACCAGGTCAGAACAAAGTCTAACTGGTTCAATCTCCAGAGGAGGTTGGTTCCTTTGCTTCTTTTAGGGAAAGGGAGAGAGAAATGCATAAAGAGAGGGAAATATAGCTATGGCTAGAGAATTAAAATGGTATAGATTAAGCAACAACAAGAGAAACTACCACAACCTTTTGTAGAGAAGCATAACAAAACCAAAACATAGAAACTAAAACCCTGGTGAATATATTACTTAAACACAACTTATCCGTGAAGTAAATTGCAGATCTAACTGAACGTTTTAATGCAAAAATCTAGATTAAGAATTAATGCAGGTTACATTCAACTTAGATTTATATTAGCAATAGACAACACATACATACTTGATTTGAAACACCAATGAGCCAAGAACCATAATGGATATCTTTATTAAGCTTTTCAAAAGTCTGTATACATAGCCTTGTAAACGCCTAAGATCCGACCCTTTGTTTTGGTCACTCATTCTATATATAATAATTTTACGTAACAGGACAAACTAAAAGTTGTTGCAACATCACACTTGTAGGCTCATTTTGGTTCAGAAGTTATTGCGAAAGTATGAAATCCTCAATCGAAAGTGGTTTGAGATATTCTTGTTAAAGATGATCTTTCTTAACTCCTTGAGACGTCATGGTCTGCCTAGTCTTCAAAATGTTGCAGAATCATGATCTTTTACCTTGGTTGAGTTTTTGACCTTCAAAATATCACAAAATTGTGATCTTTCACCTTAGTTGAGTCCTCGGCCTTCGATATGTTGCAGAATTGTGACTTTTTGCCTCGATTGAGTCTTAGACCTCCAAAATATCATGAAATCATGATATTTCACCTTGGTTGAGTCTTCGGCCCTCAAAGTGTCATGAAATCGTGACCTTTCACCTTTCCTTTCGCTTTAGTTGAGTCCTTGGCCTTCGATATGTCATAAAATTATGAATTTTTGCCTTGATTGAGTCTTATGCTTCCAAAATATCGTAGAATCACAACCTTTCACCTTAGTTGAGTCTTCGACCTTCGACATGTTGCGGAATCATGATTGCTCTCCATACTTAGCAAAATTTTGGGAAGATTGCTCATTGTTTCCCAAAGTGTGGTCATTTTGACCAACATTCTTGGTGCCTCCTGGGGTAATTCTGTTAGCAGAATGTCAGAACCTAGAGCCTTTATCCATTGGGGAATAGAGTCAACAAAAACAACGTAAAACAAAAAAGGAAAAGAAGGGGAATGATACCAAGTATAAAAAGTTTTATTCTTTTGGAGCATTCATTATCCTGGAGTATCTTCATCGATGGATTTTTTGGCTTCACCTTGGCTGGGAGTTGTTGTACTACTTGAAAAAGTTTTCTTGGCATTTTCTCGCTTGTCCTTTTTTTTTACTACTTTGTTATAGGCGGTGCAAGATTTCCTCTAGGTTTCTTCATCGGTATCTATTTTTCTTTGAAAGTGCTATACAAATATTCCAATTCCTCCACCTTATCATATGATAAATATTTTGATTTCATACTCAGATCATGTAGGCAAGCGTTCATCTGGGTAATATCTTAGACCATGTTAAAAATTGGGTGAACAGGCTCTTCCCATAGTAGAACCCTGAAGGTTCTAGCTAGTATTTAATAAATGAATAAATAAAATAATATTAAAAGGAATCACTTTTAGGGTTGAATCATTGTTGCATTGGAATGGGGAATACCTCCAATGAGTTTAAACAAATATATATTCTTCTTCTTGGATGATTTGTGTATATGGCCAACCTAATATATATATCTACCCTAAAGCTACATTGGTGAAGAGACATGATGGTTCACATTATGAGTTAATAATATAATAATTAAATTATTAATAATACTAAATAATAATGTTAGGATAGAGGATCCTAACATTCCAACCTCCTTAAAAAGATCTTTGTCCTAAAATATCAAAGTGAGGATCTTTGTTCTTTATCTTCCAAGAAGGATTTGCGTAAGTTTTTGGACTCTTTTAATGTCATCCTTTCGTAGGCAGGGATATCGATAAGGATGAAGCGTTAGTGGGGGGTTGCTAGAAATATTAGTAAATGTGTGATTATGAGGGAAGGACAATCCTTGGGGTTCTCCAAACACCTTAGAATGATGCATAAAAAAAGGTGGTAAAACTTCTACATTCTCCCATTGTTCCCTGGGAGAGGTAATGGAGGAGTGTGCAGTCACCTTTCTACCTTTTTTTTTAATAGGTTTGACCCTATGGCGATAATTCACTATTGAAGAGGAAATTGAGTGTAGTTCCTGTAAAGTGCTTGTTTGGCCATAATGAGTCACTTTGGGAATGTCTACCTCATCCTTTCCTGATGCATCGATCACTTCTGGCATATCAACCATATTGACTTCATCATTGTGATCAGGTACTTTGGGTATTGCTTTCTCATTGACCTTATTTTCCACATCTTCTTCCTCTTTCTTATCTTCCATGGCTTCCTCATCTTCCTTACCTTCCTCATCGTCCCCATATTTAGTGTCATATTCAAGTGTATCCGTCACTATGGCTACCTCAATTGCATTTTCATCGTTGGGAGAACTACAAGAAATAGTTGCATCCGAAATATATAGTGCAGGTGTAATACATTGATGATCGTAAATAATTTCTCATCGCAATGAAAACAAATACCCTTTTTGCATCGTCCCTTCATTTCAGTAGGGTTGATACATTTAATGGGTAATATTTGGGTAAGTTTTGGGGTGGTGTACATATTTTGTGATTCCCATGGTTTTGTAATTGGCTCCTTCCACTGGTAAAAATCCTCCTTTGTAATAATTTTATTTGCAATATCGTTCTTTTTTAGAGTTAACTCTGCTATTTTTCTTGTTATTTTTGTTTCAAAATCATCTTTCCATTTATTCATTTTTTGCAGGATTTATTTCGAGATGTCTTTAAACAAAATTTCCCACTTGTATCTAGAATAAATGCTTTGATACCAAATGGTAGAACCCTGAAGATTATAGCTAATATTTAATAAATGAATAAATAAAAAACATTAAAAAAAAAATTTAGGATTGAATCATTGTTGCACTAGAATGGGGAATCCCTCCAATGGGTTTTAAAATATATATATTCTTACTCTTGGATGATTTGTGTGAATGGCCAACCTAATATATATATCTACCCTAAAGCTACATTGGTGAAGAGACATGATGGTTCACGTTAGGAAGAGACGTGATGGTTCACGTTATGAAGAGATGTGATGGTTCACATTATGAAGAGATGTGATGGTTCACATTATGAGTTAATAATATAATAATTAAATTATTAATAATACTAACTAATAATGTTAGGATGGAGGATCCTAACATCCCAACTATCAATTTTTGATTCATCCTCTATAAAAAATTTCCAGGTGGATTTTAATTCATCTTCTGTTAGGAGATTTGAATCTTTGTCCCAGAATCTTGGCATGCCATAATTTTTAGCTATGCTTACATGTTTTAGAATTGCTTTAACCTCTAATTTGAGCTCTTGTATGAGTTTGGCACATTTGGTCACCAGCTTGTGCCTTTTGAAGAAATTTTTGGCAACTATTTTGGCCTGAGACCAATTTTTATCCCCTGCTCTGTATCCGATTATGGCTTGTGTGCTATCTTCCAGAGCTTGAATTTTGTTGGCTGTTGATAGCCTTGTTGCCAAGAGCTTAACTGATGCTTCTAATTCATCTTCTACTTGGCCCAACATTTCTTTGATCTTGAGAAGATAGGAGACTGTGGGCCTAGCCTTCAGAGTTATCACACTGATATTTTTAAGCAGGTTCATTCTGACCTCCCTTGCTTTTTCTTTGGATAGCCCACTGGCTTTATCGACACTATCAGATAGCTATTTTTTTAGGTCCTCGACCTATTGTTGTAACATTTGAATCTGCTCTTCAGCCTTTGCTACTTTCTCCTTGAAGGGGGTTGCCTCATCGAACATCTGCTTCCATTTCTTGGCTTCATTTTTCAAAGCCTTCTCTGTTGCTTTTTGCTGATGTAGGGCTTCTTCTAACCGCTTTCTTGCTTACTCGGCCCAGGAGTACTTTTCTTTGTAATACTCAACACTTAGATAAATGGTTCCCATGTGAGTCTAGGCCTTGCCCCACTCGTCATCCATTGGTAGTTGAGTGATGTCTTCCATTGTTACCTCCACTTGATAGTCCTCCAGGGTCATATCTTTCTCTGGCTTCTGTACAAGTGGGGTCATCTTCATGGTGGAACGTTGCATGCTGATAGGATCCAACATTGACCCTTCTCTAATGTGGGCTATATCATTAGAACTTCTGGAGCTCCATGACTTCAGCCATGTAGCAGCGTTCAGGGTGGCCTTTTTCAAATTTTTGAACTTAGCAACCATAGGGTTGTTGGCGGGAGAAGCAGTCTACATAGCTTGAAAGCTTAGCAGGTTGGTGGAGTAAGGGAAAGGAGTGGTGGCTAGAGGGGCCTCCATACTTAATTTCTCAGTGGGGAACCTGCGGGGGTGGAGGAGGATGTTGGTGGAGTTTTCTGAGTTGATGGTGGTGATGGTGGAGGCTGGCGAGAATGTGATGGTGATGGTGGAGGTTGGTGAGATGGTGGAAGCTGATGAGGTGATGGTGGAGGCTAGTGAGATGGTGGAGGAGAAGGATTACCTTGATGCTTAGAATGGGAAGGGGAATTTTTTTGGGAATGAGGAGAGGAAGAAGGAGTAGTGAGATCAATGAGAGACATACCTGAGTCCTTCCATGGAATGGAGTCACTAGTCCCCTATGATTTTTTGGTGTAAGCTTCTGCGATCTGCTTCAGCACCGAGTCATCAACATTTGTTGCTACTTTTGTCAGGGTCTGTTCCACTCTAGGGGTTTCTTTTGAGGGAGCTCATTTTTCTGTTTCGACCATTTGTTCACCTCTGTCTCTTGATGCTCAAGAGTTTTCTCAGAGCTTTCCCCTGTTCCTTCCTGGTACTCCATTTCTCCCTTATCTCCCGATTCTTCGTGTTCCTCTGATTCTTCAGCAACTTCTGATTCTTCATTTTCTTCTAATTTTTTAGAGGGCATTTCTTCTCTTTTCCTTTTCTTTTTGTCTCCTCCCTTCTCCAATTCTACTTTTCTTTTTCTTGATTCTGCTCTCTGCCTCCTGTGATCGAGTTGAGCGCTATCCTCAGATTTTGTATCTGATCCAGAAGGGGGAATGAAATTATGATGCTTCCTCTTAGGTACTTCTGTCTGTTCGATAGCGATTTGCTTCCCCTTGTCCTTTTTAGTACCACCTTCAATCTGTTTGAGGGGAATGCCATTGATTCCCAAAGGAACCTTATCCGCTAATATCTCAGACCAGTTTTCATGATGTTCATCATACTTCTTAGAGAATTCTTTGTCTATTTTTGTCCCATACCTAGAGAAGGTCTGTATGTGGCATCACATTTGCCACCAAGCTAATATTTTGGCGTGATCCCAACCTTCTCCTCTCTTCTTGGTGCTTTCAATTTTCTTGTTGCTTAACTTGTGGGTTGGGTTTACCTCAGGGCACCAATATGATAAGTGCAGATAGAAATCATGCCATGGGGGAAGTGGCTGCATTTTCTCAACATGCCATTCTAATGGTTGGTCTTCATCATTATTCCTACCCTGCTTATCAATTTTTCTATCAGATAAATGGAATTTCTTAAAAGGGGCTTTATTGAGGGTGGCTTGCCTCTGGGTGAACTTGTATTTAGGGTCATACTTCCATTTTTAGGGTATCTCTATTAATTTCAAACCCCTTAGAACTTGAGCAATTTTTTCATTATCCCCCTTTTTTGACACTATTACTCCCTCAAATTGAAATGGCATGAGGCAAGTGCCTGTCAAATGTGCACCTATGCCATATTTGTTGTTAATGAATTCTATCTACCTCACGTACTCCAGGGCAAATAACCACTTGGTAATAAAATATGGCAACAAGAAAGGCTTCCCTGTGAAGCCATAGAGTCTGATGACTACTCCTTATGTTAAAACAAACCAATCCCCCTCTTCTGCATGGGGGTGCCTTAGGGTATCTCACATCTACTTAGGAATTCTTAACATCACACCATGCATATTTTTTAAAGCGAGTCCTAAGAATTCCATATTAAAATGATAATATGAACCCTCATTCGAAAGGAGCAACATCCATTCACATACATGCAAGAGATTTCCCTTTGGATCTACTTGTGTGGTAGGGATAAAATCTAAGATTTTTGCCTAAAAATAGAAGAAAATCCATACCAGGTAGGAGGAGAACCTGAAGGTATCTAGGATATCTTTCTGTAGTTTGAAAAGTCCTACGTGCAGTTGTTGGGCTAGGTATTCTGGCCAGTCAAAGAATATTGGCACTCTGCTCGGGTCTACATAGGACGCATCATAGAATTTTGGATTGGAAATGCACTGTGCTACTGCTATCTGCCACCCATAGACTTGCATCCTATTTCCAATCCTACCACCATTGCCAACATGGAAAAGAGCTCCTTATTTTTGAATTTATCCAAGGGAATTGGGGATTTCGGCACAGCTCCCTCAGGAATAGAGTCTGATAGATGTTCTTGCAAAAATAGCCAAATGTTTTTTGCATTGGTGTAATATTTTATAGAATTAGTAGGGTCTAGCTGAATGGGAGGGACTGCAGGCTTCCTGCCATGGGCAAAGGCAGCCCTAATCGAGTCAGCATCCAATGTGAAGATGACTTCATTCTTGGAATTTCTCACTATCCTATTTTTGGCATCATAGAATTCTGCCATGGCCTTGATCAACTCGGGGTAGGGGTGAACCTAGGGGTAGATGTACTAGTAGAGTAGAGAGTGGTAGGAAAAAGTGCTCGGGCTTGATGGGGAGACCTTCATGGCCATTCTGGCTATTATATCTTTCCTGATTTATCCTGGGTCCTTCCATGTCAGCCTTGTATCAGTGATGTGGCTATCAGGGTCCATGAAGTTGATTTCTCTTTTAGATGATGTTCATTTCCCCTTGGAGGAAGAGGCTGGAGGTGTGGCCATCATGGTTGATTACTATTTTCTGTAATGAAACCCACTTGAACGCACTTAGCATAGAGTTGCAGAACTTGCTGGGAGAGCAAGGAATACAATGAGCAAAATGGAAAGAATGCAAGAGATGACGAGGGTGATGAAAAGCCTTTTGCGATGTAATCAGTTATGCATGCGCATGCCAAGGCTACATGCAATAACTACCAAGATGATGTGGAATAATTATGGTGGGTGGCACACATCCCTATGCTAAATTTGAATATTTTTGGGTGCTTCGGTTCATGTGCCTCATTAAGAAACCACCCACCATGTACTACTATTAAACCAATGATAGTATTCTGCTACTATCTTGGGCCAATAGATGATGTCACCTCTATTGTTGGCCAATTAGAGGGTATGGTGGTACCTTAAAGGGTGGGACCTTTTAAAAAACTAAGAAAACTACTTTTCCCACCAAAAGTTCTTGGTTGCTTTAGAAGGGGCCTTTGATTGCCGAGAAGTCATGCCATCATGATATTTTACCTTGAAGTGGCCATAGCTACCAAAAAGTCATGAAATCATGACATTTTACCTGGAAGGGGCCTTTGAGTGCTAAAATTTTGTGCCATCATGACATTCTTCCTTGAAGAGATCGTTAGTTGCCAAAAGTTGTGAAATCATGATATTTTACCTGGAAGGGGCCTTTGAGTGTCGAAATGTCATGAAATCATGACATTTTACCTTGGAGCGGCCATCGACTACCAAAAAGTTAGAAACATGATATTTTACTAGTTACCTTGAAGCTTGAAAGAAAGTAGATATTTACATAAAATACATACAAGGTGGGGGAAAACCGGTTACTTGTAGTACAACTTTAGATGGAAGCCATTGACAGGGATAGGTTGAACCTAGCCCTATTCATCTCTCAGTTGGAAGGAGTTGTGTTGCTTCTCTTCTATTATTTTGAAAGGGCCTTCCTAGAATGCATCAAATTTATCATGATTTCCAGGTTTAGACTTCTTCTCATTCCATCTGAGGACTAAGTCTCCCACCTTAAATTTCCTCAGGGTAGTCTTTTTATCGAACCATCCCTTTGTGGTAGTTGTATGCTTTTGGTAGTGATTGTAGGCTTGTTCCTTCTATTCTTCTAACTGTAGGAGTTGGATCAGCCTATTCTCCATAGGTTCTGCCTCTTCAGTACTAGTTTGATTGAGCAGCTTCAGGGCTGGTATTTCTATGTGTATTGGTAGAACTACTTCTTTGTCATAGACCAGAGAGTAGGGGGATGTTTTGATGGACTTTTTTATGGTGATTCTATCAGCCCAGAGCACTTGATTTATCAGAGAGTGCCAACTCCTCTTATTATCTTTCAAAGTTCGCTTCAGAATCTTGAGTAGGTTTTTGTTTGTGGACTCGGCTAGTCCATTCCCCTGAGGATAATAGTTTGAGGATGTCTTCAAGTAGATCTCATATTTGCATGTGAAGTCAATCATTTTGGCACCTACGAAGGATGAGCCATTTTCTGTGACTAATGCATCGGGGATGCCAAATCTTGTGATCAGACTTTCCACAAATTCCATCACCACCTCTTGGTCTACCTTCTTGGTAGGTATTGCTTCTACCCACTTTGTGAAGTAGTCGATAGCCATCAGAATGTATTTATGTCCAATGGATGAGTTGGGCTCTATTATTCCCATAAAATCCAACCCCCATTGCTGAAAAGGTTCTTCGACTTGTATGGGCTTCAAGGGCATCGATGCATTCCTATTTCATCCAACATATCTCTGGCATTCTTCGCATCTCCTTGTTATTCTGAAGGTGTCTATGAAAATAGTTGGCCAGTAGAAGCCATTTATGATGATTTTTAAGGTAGTGGTCCTTCCTAAATAGTGCCCTCTAGATGAGCCATCATGGAATTCCTCTAGGATCCTCTGCTTCTGTTTTTCATTTACACATCGAAGCAACACTCCATCCAAATTTTTTTGTATAGCCCTTCAAGGAGTAGGGTGTATTTTAGGGCCTGGATCTTGTACCATCTTCTTTGTGAAGCATTCAGGTGGACTGGGCATTTCCTAGTTTGGAAATATTTGATCAACTCATCTGCCCAGTCAAGCTGTTCTGTAGGTTGATCTTCATCTGTTGCTGCTTCTTGAGTATGGCAAGCTATATAACCTATTGCAGCTTGCTTGGCGAGCTCTTGGCATAGTGCTCTACCTCTTACCAGCTTGGTTGGGTGTATCTCCATATCGTATTCTTGTATTTTAGTCACCCAACCAGCTCTTGTATCATCGAGCTCCCCTTGTATGATGAAGCTTCGTACATCAGGGTGAATTGTATAGATGATGATCCTACTCTGTGATAAGAAATACCTAAATTTTTTAAATATTTCATTATTGCATAGATCTGCTTCTCAATGAAGTTATATTTTTCTTCATGTTCTTGCATAGTCTGACTTAGGAAAGCTATGGGTCTTTCTTCATTGTCAGTTCCTTTCTGTGTGAGCACTACGACATAGCTCCCTTGCTCGCCTATAGCATATAAGATGAAGTCTCTAGAGTAGTCTAGGTTCACTAGGATGGGAGCTTGAGCTATTTGTTCTTTGATCTATTGGAAGGCTTGCTTTCTCGTATCTATCCATTTGAACACAACATCCTTTTTTAATAGTTTTATCATAGGCTTGATGATTTGCATAAAATCAGCTATGAATTTGCACATGAAGTTGATCTGACCAAAAAATGACTGCAAGCCCTTCTTATTAGGGGGAGGGGGAGATCTAATAGTGCTTTCACCCTATTAGGGTCTATAGCTAGACCAGACTTAGAGACAACATGGCCGAGCAGGAGTCCTTCCATAGTGAAGATAGATTTTCTAGGGTTTATGGAGATGCCAAACTCTCTACATTTCTCGAACACACTTCTGAGGTGTGCTATGTGATCTCCTTTATGGTGAGAGAACATTGTCATGTCATCTAGGTATATCACTATTATTTTATTGACAAGTTCTCCAAAAGCCACATCCATAGCTCTTTGAAAAGTTGCTCCAACGTTGGATAACCCGAAGGGCATTCTTTGGTAAGCAAACATTCCCCATTTGGTTGTAAATGTGGTCTTGAATTGATCTTCATCTTTGACCCATACCTGATTATACCTAGAGAAACCATCTAGGAGTGAGAACCTTTCTACTCCCACTACTATGTGTAGGATTTGATCTATCTATGGGAGAGGGTAATGGTCCTTTAGTGAAGCCTTGTTCAAATTGTGAAAGTCGATGCACAATCTGATGTCTCCATTCTTTTTTCTAACTGGGACCAAGTTAGCAACCCATGTCGAATGCTTGATTGGGTAAATGATTTTAGCTTCGAGTAATTTTAGCAGCTCTTGCTTCATCAAGGCTTCGATTTTGGGATTTACTAGTCGTTGCTTTTGCTGAAATGGCTTTGCACCTTCTTCGAGCTCAATCATGTGTTGGATTGTCTCCTTGGAGTAGACTTTTAGGTCTCCGTAGGTCCAGGCAATGATGTCGAGGAATTCCTTACATAATTCCTTGATTTCCTCCATTTCTACTTCTGTAGTGTTCACTCCTAATTTGATGGCTTTGTCAGGCTCCATTTGAGTTTCCTTGTATCTATGTTTGTCGACTTTCATTTTGTGACCATTCAACCTATCATTATTATCAAAGAGGCTCTCCAGGGTAACCAACCCTTTTGGGATATGGTTGTTTTTCAACTGGATGATGTTCGCATCTTCTTCATCCTCAACCATCCTATTATTAGAGCAATTCATCTCATGGATGAGGAAATCCACTATTTGTTGATCATTCTTGAAAACTTGCTAGAAGGTATCCCTGTCTGGTATAGAAGGTCTGTAGATCAGTCTGACTATTTTTGACTTTTGGATGACATTGCTTATAGGGCAGAAGTTAGCCCCTACTAAAGCCAACAAATCTGCATGTGTGTTTTTCTCTCTGGGAATTACCTTTATGTTCAGAGATTCAAAGGATTCTAGTAGATCCCAGACTTTATTTTGGTAAGCCTTAAGATAATGTTGTTTGCTTACACATTTTTTAGTAACCTGATTCACTATCAACTCAGAGTCATCGAAGATCTGTAGTTGCTTGATGCCCATATTTTTAGCCTTTTTGAGGCCCAAATAGAGTGCTTCATACTCTGCTACATTGTTAGTGCAACTCCAGGTTAACCGGTAAGAAAAAACCTTTTCCTCGCCTATTGGAGAGATTAGGACAATACCAGCTCCAACTCCATTTTTACATCTGGCCCCATCGAAGAAAAGCTTCCATAGCTGATCAGTGGGTTGGTTCACCAGAGGGGGAGAAATGGGATTACTTTTTTCAGGTTTCAAAATTGTGTAACTCCCAATGTCAGTCTCGATCATGGCATTGAAATCTTGGAGGGAGAACTGGTCTTCTTCTTGTAATACATTTAGAGCTTCTTCCATCAAGTTTAGGTCTTCTAGTTCCTCTGTCATCATGTTCATAGTGGTGGACTATTTATTTTCATCTTCAAGTCTTTCGATATGGAAAGTTGATGGTTTCTCATTGAATATTTTCACCCTTTTTCCCTTGAATAGGATTTCCAGATGTGAGAAATCTAATGATAAATATCCTCCTATTTTAGTTATGAACTCCCTGGAAAGACACATACCAAAATAAGGCTCTAAGTCCACTACTACCACTTCTTGTATGACTGTGAGTTGGGGTAGCCTATGGAGTACTATCGGGATATCTTTGATTACTCCTACAATTTTTATGGGGGTCCCATCTAGTTGTAAGATATCGAGACTACTTCTTGTATATTCCATGCCCATGATGTCACATACTTCTTTGGGCATCATAGTGGTTGCAGCTCTAGAGTCTATCATGCAGTTGTGAACAACCCACCCTTCCATTTGGAGAGACAAGTAAAAGGGGGGAGGTCTATTTTTTCCCAAAGTGGATGTCAGACTAGCTTGTGCAGAATCCATCTGAGTTGGGGTCTTGTTCTTATTTTTCATAGACCTCAAGGATTCTTGCAACAAGTCAATCTATCTTGGAAGCTGCAGAGCTTCATACATAGTTGCCTTAGAGGGAGTTTTCTTCATTTCCTCAACTATGTTAAAAGGGAGGGGTTCAACACTCTTTTCCTTTACTATTGCATCATACTTGTTTCTATACCCTTGAGTAGCATCAATCCTTTGACATTTAGTAAGTGAGGGGTATCTCAATTTATCCTTGGCTTGTTCTTGTGTTTTGGTTTCTTTCTATCATGGTGCTTCCTTGCGAGTTTCTGCATCTTTCTAGCTTGAACTTGAGGGAGATTTTTCATAAGAAGTCCTTTTCTCAATAGGGTTCCTTATAGGTGAAGGTACTTTCAAGGGGTTGAGATCTTGGGGATCAACCTGTAAGGGTTTCTTTCCTGACCTAGTAAGAACAACTACTTGTTCAATAGAAGGCATCATGAAATTTTGATTCTCTTCCCTGATCATATTAACCTGACCTTTTAGGCTTCTTTCAACCTTCTCCATGGCTACCTTTTGTATCTGATGTTGATGAATCATGCAAGAAGTCTCGCCATGAGGGTCGTTGCATGTGGAACACCAAAAAATTGATTCTATCGAAGCATTACCAGGCTCATTATCTTCATTGGCATAAATCATGCTAGATTTATCATAGTTCCTACCACTCGTAGAAGTTGAGTCTCTAGTCACTTGTGGGAACCTCCTTGGCTAGGAATTTCTCTCTGCTTCTCTGCATTCCATGGATATGAATTTATTTTCTAGAGTCTTATAAGAAGCTTGCAGATCTTGCAGAACTACCAGTTGAGGATCTAGAGTTGATGGGACCATAGCCATGGGGATTGCAGGAATAGGGGGAGCATTGGAAGCGTAGGGGGAGCTTGTATTAATGGAATGTTAGGCTGTCCAGTCCATTTGGGAAGACTAGAATTAGTTGGGAAAGTGGCACTTGATGCTTGGGGTAGATCTAGAAAAATGGGCATCATTATTTTAGGTGGAAATCTACCAATAGCAATCAGGTCCTTTTCTGCCTTCTGTGCTTCCTGATAAATCTCAGGGAAGGTGTGTACATGAGACTATCTAATTGCCATACTTATATCTGAGTTGAAAGCTCTCAAATAATAATACATTGCTTGTTCATGTGTTGGTCTCAGACCATCAGGTACTCTTAGCCAAGTCCTACTAAATCTGATATTGAAATCTACGATCTCTTCTTGTGGGTGTTTTTGAATAATAGTAAACTGATTCAACAGGGAGAAAGGATCTGTCTACTCATTGAATTCTTCCACTAATTTACCAGCAAGCTGGGCCCATGTAGATATGGTCTAATTTTCAAGAGCTCTGTACCAATAGAGCATCTTCCCTTTCAAATAAATGACTAACAATCTTATCATAACATCCTCTTCTTGGATATTATGTATAGGGGCCAATGCAACTACATCTAGACAATGTTCATAAGTCATCTTTCCAGTACCATCATACTAGGGTAGAGCTTTTAGGGCTACTGCAAGGATCGGATGTTGAGCTGCCAGGTTCAGGGGGCCTGTATGGTTCCATGTGGGATAGGGTAGAATCGGTAGATTTCTAGCCATTGTGGTTGTGTAGGTAACTGGAGCTAAGGTTCCACTAGCAGTAGTGCTAGGGAGGGCTATAGGGGAAGAATTAGCGTGTCTTGAATTTTTGATGTAAATGGAAGTTGTTCTAGCAACCAAAATAGGGTTAGCTCAGAGGCTACCAAGGTGTAGTTCGAAGAACTCTATGGGTTCTTCTAAATTTTTAGCTTTAGATCTGGTTATCATGAAATACGGTTCATGACCAGAAGTTGGGTAAGGATTTTTCTAAGGTTATTTTCTGGTGCGGAGTCGCCAGGTGATTTTAAAATATTGATAGGGCAAAGCTATTCACCAGGGCTTTGATCTGTATACTGTGTGGGATTTGTGTCCCACCGGGCATGCCAAAAACTATTGGAGCAAAATCTACCTTTGGTTACGTTTGCACCCAAGACTTTGCCAACATTGAAAGACCATGTCAGAATAGAGTCTACCTGGTTCAATCTCTAGAGGAGGTTGGTTCCTTTGCTTCTTTTAGGAAAAGGGAGAGAGAGAGAAATGCATAAAGAGAGGGAAATATAGCTATGGCTAGAGAGTTAAAATGGTACAGATTAAGCAACAACAAGAGCAACTACCACAACCTTTTGTAGAGAAGCATAACAGAACCAAAACATAGAAACTAAAACCCTTGGTGAATATCTTACTTAAACATAGCTTATCCATGAAGTAAATTGCAGATCTAACTGAATGTTTAATGCAAAAATCTAGATTAAGAATTAATGTAGGTTACATTCAACTTAGATTTATATTAGCAATAGACAACACATACATACTTGATTTGAAACACCAATGAGCCAAGAACTAGAATGGATGATCTTTATTAAGCTTTTTAGAAGTCTATATACATAGCCTTGTAAATGCCTAAGAGTCGACCATTTGTTTTGGTCACTCATTCTATATATAAGAGTTTTACATAATAGAACAAACTAAAAGTTGTTACAACATCATGCCCATAGGCTCATTCTGGTTTAGAAGTTGTTGGGGAAGTATGGAATCCTCAACCAAAAGTGGTTTGAGATCTTCTTGTTAAAGGTGATCTTTCTTAACTTCTTTAGACATCGTGGTCCACCTGGTCTTCAAAATGTTGCAGAATCATGACCTTTCACCTTGGCTGAGTCTTCGGCCTTCAAAATGTCATGGAATCATGACCTTTCACCTTAGTTGAGTCTTCGACCTTCAAAATGTCGTGGAATCATGACTTTTCACCTTGGTTGAGTCTTCGACCTCTCAAAATATCATGGAATCATGACTTTTCACCTTGGCTGAGTCTTCGGCCCTCAAAATATCATGGAATCATGACCTTTCACCTTGGTTGAGTCTTCGGCCCTCAAAATGTCATGGAATCATGACCTTTCACCTTAGTTGAGTCTTCGGCCTTCAAAATGTCATGGAATCATGACTTTTCACCTTGGTTGAGTCTTCGGCTTCCAAAATATCATGGAATCATGACCTTTCACCTTAGTTGAGTCTTCGGCCTTCGACATGTCATAGAATCGTGACTGCTCTCCATACTTAGCAAATTTTTGGGAAGATTGCTCCTTATTTCCCTAAGTGTGGTCATTTTGACCAATAGTAGCACAATGAATTTAGCACTCATTATTCTACTCTAGGTCATGGATTTGACTCTTTGTATTGTTTTCCTCCTTTTGATTCATATCACTATTTTTTTTTCAATATTTTCTCTGAATATATTTCAATTTGATAGGCTAGCATAATGGTAGGATCATTGGTTTTTAGCTCAAGCTATAACTTCAAAATCTAAGATTTTTGATCCATGAAGAAATATATTTTTTGCAAGGATGGTGTCCATGGGAAATATTGGGATAGGCATATGCACACCCCTTTACCTTCTAGGAGATGGATATATTCCCTATCTTCTTCAACTATCACTATGACACAATGGTTGGAGCATTTATCTATTTGACAAATGTCCTGAGTTCAAATTTTGATAGTAATATTTTTGCACAAAGAATATCAAAGTAAAAAAGGCTCATTTTATCATCACTTTTCTTCTCCATTTAGCCAACATTTATTAGAGTTAGAATATATTACATCATTTGGGTCATGTAAATGTACCACCTATGGTACATAGTTAGAGTAGAGATTACTTTAGGGGGAAGTTAGCTACTTACTTCAAGCAATGTAATAAATGCACAAGTGTCAATGTGCATGTTGTAATGTGCAAGGTGTCCACTTGTACAACTAGGTAGAGTGTTGGCCAAGGAATCTCTTTTCCTATATAAAGGGCCTCATAGTGATAGATCATAAGATGGAGCATATAGATATCAAGAGCGTTGTTGTAGAGAGTAGTTTGTGGTAGAGCTCCTGTATGGAGCACAATGTAGTTCTTTAGCTTATATTAATGGAGTGACCTTATCCTCCATACTACATTGTATTTTTACCACTTTCTATTTATAGTATATTTCATTCATATTGTAGACTCACTTATTTCATATTATCAGGACCTGTGTTAGATCTCTCCCTCTGCATATATCCTCAAAATATAATAGTGGTATCAGAGCCACGGTGAATCGAGATAGGAATAGGAGGACCTACATCTATCATAAGAGAAGTCTAGTAGGTCAAGAGGAATAGGGAGAGTCAATAGGATTAGAAAAGTGAGGATTGAAATAAATCTCAGTTGTAGAAAACCTGAGATTATATTTGGCTAGAGTCTTTCCACAGAGTTGCAGAAAAACTCATGAAGACTAGGACTCAGCATTCAAGCCACTAGTTTGACAAATCAACTAGTGAAGATTATTATCTCTAGATTTATAAGTTCTTCCATTCCAGTCTCTAACAACTTGTTGTAAGAAAAGGAGATTCAACAAAAAGTTGGGAAGCTTCCTACAAGAGAGTTAGGAAGAACATCTTCAAGAATCATTCCAGTACTTGCAACAACAAGGAGAAGACTGAATATTTCAAAGACCTCGAGAAAGGTCTCATTACAAGAGCTGCAATCCTACAAATTGTAAAAGTAAAGAAAAAGGCCACAGTAGCCTTATAGCAGACTCAAGGAAGAAGAGACTCCAAAAGTTGAGTCATAGGAGGAGATAGGAGATTGGTGATCTCCATTCAAGATTAATACCTGTAGAGTGCAAAAGAAGAATAGGCCAAAGAAGCCTAGAAGAAGAATAGGCTAGAGAAGCCTAGAAGAAGAATAGGCTAGAGAAGCCTTGAAGAAGAAAAGGCCATAGAAGCCTTGATCAAAAAGGAGGCCATAGAAGCCTTAATTCTGAAGAAAATTTTAGAGAAGAATTCCTGATTCAGAAGATAAATTCTTGACTCAGAAGAAAACTCCAAAGAAGAGTTTTTGAAGAAAATTCTAGAAATGAATTCTTGATTTAGAAGATAAAGTTCTTGATTTAGAAGAAAGACTCCAAAGAAGAGTCCAAGAAATAGGAGATTGGTGATCTCCATCAAAGCCTACAAATTGTAGAAGAAAGAGAAAGGACCAGTGAAGTCCTATTCCAGAATCCAAAAGTAGTAGAATCAGAGATCTGAGAAGAAGATCTCATCACCAACACTTCCAGAAGTAGAAGGTTGAAGAAAAGGTCTCAGTTGGAAGACCAAAGAAGCTTCCAGATAGAAGACCTTGGAGAGGTCTCAAGCAGAAAAGAAGAAGGCTTGGAGAGCCTTACTACAGAGCTCATAGAAGCATCATCAAAGGAGTTCCTAGGAGAACTCATTGGAGAAATCCACTATCAAGGAAAATCTCTTGATAGTGAAGGACTTGGGACAATTATCACCATCCGACAACAAGCCCAAGAGAAGAAGAATTTGGAAAAATTCGAGAAGAAGAATTTGGCAAGGAGTGCCAAATCTAGAAGAAGAATTCAGTGAAGACCTCAAGACATTCAGAATCTTGAGAAGAAGAAGATCTTGTTTGAAGTCAAAGTTCGACAAGAAGGTTGAAGGAAGATTTAGATAGAAGAAGCCTACCAAATCCAGGAGACTTGGAGATTACCTCTCATAGCAAGAAGGCACAAGTTCAGAGAAAGGAGTTCTCTGAAACTACAATAGAAGATAGAAGATCACTGGAAGGATCAAGCCACCAAACCTAAGGCTCAAGATAGAAAGTTCAAGACCTCAGTTTGGTGAAGCAAGAAGCTATTCTGGACAGCCAACAAGAAGCTATGAATTCATCTACTACAAGGCAGCAACTTGGTGAAACAAAACACCAAGATCTACATCTACTTCAGAAGCCATTAAAGGTAAGCAACTAGGGTGCAATCAGTTGAACTTAAATTAGGGTTCATTATCAAATTCCATTAAGCACCATATTTGGATTAAAGTTGCAAGAAGAAGGGCTCATATTATAGTCTTCTAGAAAGTGCAAAAAGGAGAATTCATTTTAAGATATATTTGCACATTAATAGGAGTTGGATATTTTCAAAAGAAATAAAACTATCATCTACCTATTATCTATCTAGAAAGCAAGAAGACTACATCCTACAATATTGATTGTAGTGAAAATTGTAAAAGATTATTAAGTGCATTAGAATTTATTCTAAGAGTTTATTATCATTAAAAAGTGCATTATTAGTCCATTATAGCACTATACTAGTTGATCTTTGACTAGTTACTCTCAAGAAATTAGTTTGTGTTACTAAAAGCACAAAACTAGCACAAGAATCTATAACACTATGTGGCCAAAGGAAGCCACCATTACAAGAAAAATGTGAAGAAGGAAGCCACCATTAATATCCTTGAAGGAAGCCTCAAATCGAGACTTGGTGAGTCTCAAGATTCAAGGAAAATATAAGGATTTCATTTAAGTGCAGAGAGCATAAATCCTTACTTCAAAAACAACATCTCATTAGCTTGGATTAACTATCATTAAAAGATCCAAGGAAGAAGATTAAAAGAGGCAAGAAGGATTTCATAAAAAGTCCTTCATATTGGTGCAAATATAACTATTACAGAGCACCTCTTTTGTTCCTTTGAAAGGACAAAAGCCATCATATTTACAGGGAGCAACGCAACTATCATATTTTGTAGGTTGAAGGGTAGAATTCAAGCAAGAGGAAGGAGCCACCGAAGAGCTCACACGTCTAAGAATCAAGGTGTTTAAAAACACCATTTCTCCATGTCCAATCCAAGCCCTAGAAGAGAGCGTATCACCTACAACATTGGAGTCATAATAAGAAGCCATTATCATCCAAGTCTATGTAGAGAAAATGGCAGCATATAGAGGGAAACTATCTATGTAAGGAGAAGCACCATCAAAGCTAAGCAAAAGGCTAGCAATCAGCTGTTATAAAATAAATACAAACAACATATTATAGGTATAGAGATACAAAGGAAGAAGTGTTATACCCAAGGTTTCTACTTGGAGAGAACATCCACCATTGAAGAGCACAAGAAGCTACCATAGGACCACCATTGAAGAGCACCATAGAACCAAGAAGCAATACAATTGGTGCCATCCATAATCCTCTTCAAGATAGTGAGCAAACAGTGAAGAGAGATTGCTTGTATTTCAAGAAACATAGCAAGCCAATGCACATTTTCAAAGATATAGGTAAAATATAGGGCATCATTGGAGCGTTAGAAGAAAGGCTTACATGCATAAGCCATGAGTGCCACTTGGCACAAGAGCTCTAAGCATTCAAACATTCACAAATATTCCAATGCTCAGGAGGAGTTACAAGTCTTTGGGAGGTTACCACCAAACTTATCATTGCATACATTGGAATATCAATGCCTACAAAGTAACGCTCAAGTGACACTTGTCCGAAAGTCACAAGGAAGCATTCCTATTTAAAGCATCCATATTGAAGAAGGAAAGCATCAAAGGTCAAAGGAGAAGACTAGCATTGAATGGTGTGAAGCATATTCAGAGGAGAAGGCTAATTTAAGCCTGTGCACCATTCGAAGGAGAGAGAGCTAGCATTAAAGAAGCTATCATAAAGACCAGCAAATACAATGCCACATTCGATCAACAATCCATGTCTCATTCATGGAAGGAAGCACCTCATTCAATCAATAATTCAATGCCTTGTTCATGGAAGGAATACGTCATTGAAACCAGCATATCAACGTACTATTCATAGAGAAGGAAGCACATCATTGGAGGTGAAGATAAGACCGAGCATTCTCAAATTCATATCAGTACCAGTTATAGAGAATATAAGCGCTACGTAAAGGAGAATTCATCACCAGTCAAAGCGCTACGTAAGGGAGAATTCAGCGCCAGTCTAAGAAAGCAGTGACTGCCATATCAAAGGATTCAAATCTACCACCTCACAACGTCAAAGGCAAAGGAATACTAAGGTAAATCGAAGACTATTTATTGCTTGCTATAAATTAAGAAATATAGGAGTTATAAGGGCAATTATATTTACTATTGCAATTCATTCACTTAGCATTAGTAATATATCAAGCAAGCATATTACAAAATATTTATATTTACAAATAATAAAGGAGGAATAAGGAATTTCAACTTGGAAATTAAAAATCATATTATTGCAAATATTACATTGTTTTCTAATATTCCAAATTAGGGAGTCATAAGGAATACTACATAAAATAAATTAATTGGAATTTAGAAACATTAAACATCAAACATCAAAAGCTATAAAGGAGGTCTATTAAGAAAAATCAAGAGTTGGAAATACATTGGCATGCTTGTCTCAAACCATATTAAAGGGACAAAAGAAATCCAACCAATAGAACCTCATCTAATTAGAAAGTGCTTAAGTTCAATAGGAGCAATAAGGTGTAATAGAAGTTGATTTTTACCACTTACAAAACATTACAAAATCAACTCAAAATTGAACTACTATTCTCAAGAAGCACTTTATCCATCATATAGCATATCCAAAAACACTAGGGAGTCATAAGGCATTCTACAAAACCTAGAATTTCACCAAGGCATCATCAAATCAATACTAGGGCAAATTGAAGAACCCAAGCTTATACTGAGAGGGGGGGTGAATAGTATAAGACCACTTTTTCAATTTGCTTTAAAATCAACTTTCAAAACAGTATAATGTAGTGTATAGATAGCAATAATAACAGCAGTAATCAAAGCAATGCACAACACACCATCCACAAAGTGACACAACAATTTACGTGGTTCACCCAATGTGGGCTACTCCACGGATAAAACTTTTCTCTAAAAGTTATATCATAGTTCTTTGGGAAACCTTCCCAATTACAAAGTTTATGGGCACCAACCCAAAGGAGACACCTTCCCCTAGCTTTGCTCTTAGTGGTGATTCTCTAGAAGACCTCTACCTCCTCTGCCCTTAGAAAGTGGAACTTTATCCACATAAGACACCTGTCTTCCATGCTTTGGCTAGAGATCTTTGTCCTCAACTCTATCACTGCAAAGCCATTCCTCAAATTTGCACCAAACATAGTCCTTCGATCTAGCACAAATCTGTCCTCTTCCTCTGTTCTTTTCTGTTATAGCCGCACTTGGTTGAAACCAACTTTTCACTGTCTGCACATACATAGCAGCACTCGATCAACTAATGCACTTTTGCAAAAACACAACACAGTCTTCGCACACTCTTTGTGAACACAGCAACATAGTCTTCACACTCTTTGCTCAAACTCAGTAGCACAGTATTCACATACTCTGCGCAAACACAGTAGCACAATTTTTGCACTCTTTGCTCAAACACAGTAGCATAGTTTTTGCACTCTCTGCTCAAACACAGTAGCATAGTTTTTGCACACTCTACGCAAACATAGCATTCGATCAAACTTCCACTTATGCACCTCTACGATCGAACTTCTCCCCGTACTCTATCTATGCAAATCGCACTTCAAACGTACACTTGATCGATGCCAAACTCTTCAAGCAGCCCTCCTTTTATACTCACAATCTCAAGATTAAAACCTTGGTCTTAGTTGAATGTTTACCCTTCAACCACGTCAGCTGCAAAACCCTACGCTGCGTCGGACCAAATTTAACTCTGTTGGCTTCACTACCTCCCTGTAGCTTCTGGCGTGAAACTTCAACATGTCGTGATATCGCGACACCTTTGCCTGTCGTACACCTTCTATTGCTTGTTGTCACGAAATCGTGACACTTTTTGCCTTTGTCTACCTTGAAAACGTGCTTGTCGCAAAATCGTGACACTTCTGACTTTTGCTGACATCATCTTCACTCCTGTCACGAAATCACAATGCTTTAGACTTCAAAGCCTTCTTCTCCGCTTTTGTCGCAAAATCATGACACATCTGCTTCTGCTGATGTCAACTGCAACTCTGTCACAAAATCATGACCCTTCTTGCTTCTTCAAAATTTTCTTGGCTTGCACCAATGAAAATGGAACATGTCACAAAATCGCGATGCTTTCACTGCCTTAAGCTCTTTTCTGCAATATGCCCGCGAAACTGGAACATGTCACGAAATCATGACGCTTTTGTCTACAAATCCTTCCTCTCTACTTCTGTCACAAAAACGTGACACTTCTCCTATAGAAGACCTGCTTGTAGTTTCTATCATGAAATCATGAAACTTTCTCCAATTGAACATTGTCAACTCAACCTGTCATGAAATCGTGACACTTTCTGCATTCGCAAGCTTTCTCTTCAACCTGTCACAAAATTGCGACACTTCATGCAACTCAATACTGCCATCTCAACCTGTCACAAAATCATGACACTTTCTTCATCTGTACAACTTCTTTGTAGCCTATCACAAAATCACGACGCTTCTTGTTTCAGACTCTTCCTTTTGCTGCATGTCACAAAATCGTGATAGTTCTTTCTTCAAGCTTTTCAACATGTCGCGAAATTGTGACAGTCCTTACTTTGATTTTTGCAGCTTGTCACGAAGTCGCAACAGTCCTCACTTTGTCTTCTACAGCATGTCGCAAAATTGCGACAGTTTTGCCAGAACTTTCTCTCTCCTCAAACATGTCGCGAAATCATGACAGTTTTGCCAGAACTTTCTCTCTCCTAAAACATGTCGTGAAATCGTGATGGTTTTTCCAACCACTTGCATACTTTTTCTAACTTATCTTTTTCTTGATCTTTTGCAACTGGGCTACTCTGATTTTCTTGGAAACTTACTGATCATGCTGAAACCTTCATCAAAACAAATTCTTTGACATAAAAACAAATTGTTTCAATAACTCCTTGACATCAATGACAACAACTACACTTGAGCAAGGGCAATGTACTCAAGGTACCCAAAATTGCCAACACAAATAAAATAAGACTACAAGGATCATCATGGCATAGAACAATTTTTTCTTGTAGAATCCCAATTTCTTAAGGGACCAAACTATTTATCCTAGAAAAATAAGGTTAAATAAATCTTAGTATATGAAAAAATTTGGGAGATAACTCAAGAAACAACCAAAAGACCAAGCACAAGGGATACCAAAATTCAAAAGTTTGATGAAAATAATGCAAAAGGCCTAATGATAATAACCTTTTCTATCACTGATGAAATACAACCTTATATCATTTTGGAAAGACATCTACTGAAGCATGGAAAATATTAGAAAAAATATTTGAAGGAAAAAATAAATCCACTATCCTACATCTTCAAACTCAACTTCATTCTCTAAAAATGAACATTGGTGATAGTATAGAACTATTCATAAGGAAAGTAGAAGATATTAAAGGGAAATTATTATCCTTAGGATAAGAGATAAAATATGAACTTCTTACTCAAGTAATCATGAGAGCACTTCCATATAACTATAAATACTTGGTTACACCTTTACAAGTCCTAAGTAAAGATACTTCTTTTGATGATCTAAACAATATTCTATAGGAATACGAGGTAGAGAATACAGTTAAAGATGAAATTACTAGCACTGCAATGACATCAAAATATAGTTCATAGATAAATATCACTTCATCGAGAGAATGAAGACCATGGTATAATAGATATTGTTAGATATGCAAAAGAAAAGGCCTTAGCTCTAACTATTGCAGATTCAACCCCAAAAATCAAAATCAAGGAAATTAGATGAACAATGGAAGCAGGTTTCAACCATGACAATATCAAAACTAGCAGCAAACTCAAAGTCCAACCAATTATCCCCAATTATAGTATCAAAAATAGAATTAGAAAGGATACCTAGCTCAAAGGATAGAAGAAATTGAATAATTGGAAGAATCTATAGATGATTATGAAGTGAAATCTCTTTCAGCAAGAAAAATAGGTTATGAAGACACTAACTACTTGCTTGAACATATTATAGAAGATAGAGAAGAAGAATTCTAATTTTTGAACTGTGAAGTGTGTTATTTTATACTGCATTAGTATTAATAAAGTTAGAGTGTTCTCATTTACGTGTATTCAGAGTGAGCGTTAATTAGAAAGTTGGGCAGATGTCTACAGGAGCTTGGGCCCACTCCAAGTAGTAATCCTCCCCTATTTATTTCTTGATTTATTTATTTTCTACTGTGTAAGTTTATTTCCTACATTGTTTATTTTATAGTGTGTTTCTTTTTTGCAATTTTCTTTCAATTTGTGTATTTGATATCAGTAATTTCCCTTTGAGTCATATGTTTGATAATAGTAATTTAATTTCAGCAATTTACTTCCTACAATTTCTTTTTAAGTATTTTATTTTCTGCATTTTAATTTAAATGGTTTGGTAAAATATAAAACTACACGAACAACACACCCCCATAAAACCAAGTGATATATAGGACTCATATACCAAATACTACAAGCATATACTGTGCATAGATACTCATCAAGTTTACGAACTCTCAAATTGATAAAATTAAATGGAAGGAAAATAATTATTTCAAGGAACACCATTTTTTGCTCACTAGAAAGATCCTATGAAGAAGTCCATATCAAAATAGATGATGAAATCAAATTTAATTAGGGAAGGATTATTGTGGGATGGTTGGTCCTAACCCTCATCCCTCAAGTTGTGGTGCTTGAGTTCATAAGGGCCAACTTAGACAATAGTGGTCCAACCTCCTCACTATCCTTCATGGCACAATATGTGAATATGTAAGAGGCTAGGCAGATGTGTAGAGTCTCAACACCAACCCTCATGGTGCAATGTGTAAGGTAGTAAGAGTTGCAAGGTGTCTTTGGGTAGAAATACCTCCTCTCCTTGCCAAGGTAGGGAGGATATAGGATAGGTTGTCCAAAGTCATACCCCATCTATATGGGGAAATGGGCTCCTCAAACCATGTAAATATTTGGATAGAGGTTAAACATATATTTTAGCCCACCACACCTTACCACTAAGAAAGTATTGGTAATAGGTTTCACCTTGTTGGTTTGAGGGCACACCCATATGGGATGGTCATCTCTTGGACTGACCTCCTTAATCTAATATTCCCTTCATAGTATGTTCAAGATCTTATCATTCAAAAATGGGTTCTCACTAGCCTAAGGGAACATCAATATGGGATGTCATCCCTTAGGTTAGATATTCCCACACTCTAAGTGTCAGTGATAATGATACCTTGGTGTTTGAGGAGTTGGGAGAGTGGGACCTATAGGCCTCTATTACACTATGGAACATAGGTGGTCATGTGCCAAATCCAAAAAGGGTTTGATGAAGAAGATCATGAGCTAGGATCTGAGGGTCATTTTGTTCCATGGTAGTTATCTTAAGGAGTGACTTCCTTGGCTTGGCTAAGTGTTAGCCATGTGTAGGCCTTATGATGACCTTTGTGTTGTATTTTTGTATGCCATCAAGCATTATCGATAGAGCCTAACTCGACAAAGAGGTCATAGATACCCACACCTATGAGTGTTTAAAATATATGGCCATCGTGCCTTGATGTAATGAATGGACTATTGATCCCCTTAATGTGCAATGATAATAAATATTTGGATGTTGGATTTAGAACTATTGTGGTGCATGCTTTATGTTATGTATTAATGCATGTATGAATGGATGTATTTTATGATCTATGTTGTTTTGTTGTGTAGGGACTATGATAACAAGCTATCCAAAGCATAGTATATAGTGTACTAAATCTAGTTTGGTTGTGCATAATTCTAGATGATGTGTAGGCCACTAACCTATAGGCCTACCCCCATTACAACTATGGTGGAAAAGGTGAGTCTACACCTTCACCCACACCTTGGAGGCCTTTGGTTTCCATTTCCATGAGAGTGTGCATGTCAAGGATGGAAAGACAAGATGAGATAGGTGCCTTCCCCATATTGTGAGGGGTGAGTCTAAATGTAGGAATACCAATGGTGGCTATTGTTACACTTTCAAGACCTCCATTCCCAATATTTTCTATGGTTTAAGCATTACCTATCAAAGTAGAACAAGATGGTGACCCCATAGAAATTCCTAATGGTTGCACACCCTAACTTACTCTTTAAAGCTCTTAAGCCAAAATATGTTGCAAGAAATTGATGGAAAGGTTGAATGCACTTAGAGGTGGAATTATGCTAAGCAAAGGGTGCTTACCCCTTGTACCAAGTTGAGAGGTATCATGTGATATGAATGTTATGTCCTTATATGGTGTAGTGTTTGGGCTTGTTTAGTTACCAAGCTGAGAAGGACTATGGGATGAAATATACATATTCTTGTGTGGTGTTTTGGACTAAAGCATGTGGATGCTTGTACAAGGCTATAGTTTGTGAAGGGCATGATGGAAGGATGTAAGATTGATGTTGTTAGCTCAAGAGGGAGTCATAAGTTGCTTTGGTATGACAAAGGGTCATAGAGTGGCTAACATTGTAGAAGTGGGTTATCCAGGTTATGTTCATGGTCTTGGTAGTGGCATGTTGTGTGTTCAAGGTAATAAGAATGATGGTGTTGAGTTCCTATGTTATGTAAGGGCTAGATACAGGTGTAGATGATGAGTCCTATAGTTCTTATATGGTAGGGAGATATCCTAATTTATATTGTGTTAAGAAATTTGTGTGTAAGTCCAATTGTGATAGCGATGTGGATTGGAAGTGGAGACTATGGATGGTATCATGGTGGAAATGTGGAGTGGACATTGCTCTTGTGTGGCAAGAATATTAGGTTGCAATGGGCAGTGGATATGAAAAGACATATTGCTCTAGTGGAAAGGAGGTTATGTTGGAAGGGAAAATGGATATCATGGACATTTTTGTGTGCTAAGGCACCAAAAGGGGTTGTGTTGACTTAAATCTAATATTGGATGTGTGTTGGTACATAAGGGATCAGATGCAGGTAGCTGACAGGATGACTTCACCATAAGTGGAGGAGCTTAAATTGAGTTTCTCTAGAGATATAAGGTAGTGTCCTTGGAGAGGAAAATAAGCTAGTGATGCTATCCTTTATGCATTGGCTTTAGAAGGTATTGTAGGCCCAAAAGACCAAATCCTTTTTGCAAAAAACCTCAAAATTTTTCTAAGTGTTTAAAGGTATCTCTAGGTCATAATTGCAAGCCAATGCTAGTAGTCTCTAGGCCATAGTAAGTATGATCAAATCATTCAAATTTACAATTTGAATTGTGGCCCAACACCAATACTCTCTAGGTTGTAGTCAACATGATCAAAATGGTTAGCTTTGCAATTTGGATCATGGTCCAAAGTAGATTTTCTACATCGTGATCAATTTTTTTTTGAGAAAACAAGATGTGAAAGATGCAATCGTACACCATGCAAATAGGCTTCAAGTTGTAGTCAACACAACCAAAATGACCAATTTTACAATTTGAATCATGGCCCAGAGAAAAGTTTCCATACCATGAATAAATTTTGTTTGGGAGAAAATAAGAGGTGAAATATGTGACCATGTACCATCCAAATAGGCTCCATGTCATAGTCAACATGGTCAAAGTGAATTAAAGAGAAAGGTACATCATGGTCTATAGTAGGTTGTAGGCCATGACTGAAATGGTAGTAATCAAGGTGAATAGCAAGTTGTGGCCACACGCAATACAAATAGGCTCTAGGCCATAGTAAAAATAGTCAAACTAGTTATCTCTATGATTTGAATAGCATCCCAAAGTAAGGTTCTACACCACACAACACACATCCCTTACTCTACATCATGGTCAAAGTAGTTAAAAGGCCAAGTTTTGGAAATCAAATCCTAGACCAGAGCTAGTTCTATGCTACAAACAATGAAGACAATGCAAGGAAAAATTATTAAGGTGAATCTCATATCGGGGTGGGTTCTAGGCCACAATCAAAATTGGTCAAACTCATAACTTGGCAACATCAATCGTGGTGTAGTTCCAATTTTCTCCACATTGTAATCAACATGGTTAAAACCTTATAAAGTAGAAAGTAGTCATGATTTTGAGACTCCTAAGGAAGAATTATGACCATACCTGAGTTGTATACATTTAAAAGGCACCAAGATTTTCTTGAGGATTTGATCTCAATCGTTCAAGGGAAGATCGATGAGTAACGTTAAATTTAGCTAAAGACATGAATAGAATAAATATTTTACCATGGCATAAAGATGATAAACTAAAGATATATTTCTCAGCTAAGGTTGTTGAACCTGCAAGATGAAATATCCAAATATACAAAGCCAATTTTATTTTAGACCCACAACAAATAAATGACCATAAGAACAAGTGATGTATTGGATGCATTCTTGGCAAGATGATGTAGCTAGAATCCATGAAGATCGAATAAATTGTAGAGACCAATTGTATAAGATCAATGGAGTATGATTTCTCTTCTTCCTCTAACCAAATAGGAGACTGCCATATCATCATATTCTAGCTTAGCACTCCAAATTCTTGTAATGCTCTCACTTTCTTGAATCTATTGTAAAAAATAGAAATAAATACTGTATCCTCATTTCTAAAGGTTAGATATAAAGTGTTTGTTTTCACTACTATTGTATATTTCCTGCAAATTAATAGGAGTATTTTTTTGATAGGTTAGGAAATTTCCATTAATATCTAGATTTTAGAGGAGGATACCAAAACCTACAAAAATAGTAAGGATCTACTGAAAGACATCAAAAAGAGGATCTAATGGGGAATGCATCCCCTAGCAAAGATATGCTAAAACAAAAAAAATAAGACGCAGTCCCAATCATAGTCAAGACAATCTAGAAACAAAAGGGGGGATACAACCCCATTAATAATATGATAAAAAAAGGGTAAACCAAGCTCCACGCAAGATAGCCTAAGAAAAACAAGTGAACATATGAGGAAGCTAATCCTTAGTGGCATCGTCGTCACCCTCCTTGTCCTCATATTACATCTCTTCCTTGGCCTCATACTCAAAACTAGCCTCATCCTCCTTGGAGTCCTCTTGACCTAGAAATTGCTCTTTACTTGGGATATTTGCCTCAGATTTGCATTTTATTATCTTTTAATTACAAACCTGTGGAGTCATTTCTATTGTTATTTCTATGGTTAGTTTATTATGCTAATTTGGTTTGCTAACTTAGAGTAAATTGGAATGATCCATATTTATATGTATATCTATAATAATTCATTCTTGTTAGTCAAGGTGTTAATATAATTCTACTCATTTGGATTATTAATACTCTAGATGTTTGGAATGATTCTTGAAATATGCGATTATTCTTAATATTGAAGATGGCTAAGTTGTGAATGTTGTTAGTTCCAAGTTTCATTCTAGAAGTTAATCTATTAAGGGTTCTTTGTAGATGCCTATGTTGTTAGCTTTATCCATCCACCATTATTTCATATCTTTCTAACCCTCTCCTTCTTAACCCTTTCTCATTTCTATCCCTATCCTTTATTCATTTAACTGTGCTTAAATGAGTCAACATCTAGTAAGTTGACAAGGAACCAACCTACTTTGGAGGTTGGGTTAAAGCATTTTGACCCATCCAATGTGTGGCTTGGGCTATGATTAGTGGGTGCTCACCTTTCAAAATATTGTAGATGATAGTTATAGTTCGAGTTTATCTTGATGTCAATCTAAGCCACAACAATTTCTAGCATACCCGATGGGACCATTCACAAGATATCATATTCCCACTATATATTTTCTTTCATTTTTCTCGGAGGAATCAAGATTTAGTGAATTGTCTTGACCTCACTAAGCAGCAAAAACAAATTCACTTGGTGACTCCCTGAGTATAAGAACCTAGAAACCCCTTTTAGTAGCTCATTTTTCATGTTTACTAGGTCATCTACTAAGAATAGTCAAGAACCAGTATCATTCTTTGAGTTACCATTCAAGAGATCAAGGCATACAAGAAGTCTATCTCTAGATTCACCTTTAGAAGAGGTCCCATTACCATCAGACCATTGGGTATCCCCAAAACCAATTCTAGTAAGTACCCCAGTAAACATGGCTAATAACCAAAATCAAAATCAACCTCCACAAAATTACCCTGATTGGGATACCTCTGGTCCTTTAGGACTTCCTCATATGAATGATATCCCTCAGGCTGCATTAAAAGCCATACCTACATATGATGGTTCAAGAAAGACTGCTTATGAGCATTGTCAGGATATATTGACTTTAGCAGCTATTCACAATATAAGGAATGAAGATGTTATTGTCAGACTTCTAGCCCTATCCTTTAGAGGTAAAATCCTTCATTAGTTTAGAACCCTAGAAGACAATAGCATTCATTCATGGGCTGAATTAGCTGGTCCTTTCGTGGAAGAGTTTAATGAGTCAACTGATCCTTTCTTGCTTCTAAATCAATTCACCGCTATGCAAAGATACCCATAGGAGTTAGTCTCTGACTTTAATCTGAGGTTCAGTAGGACATGGAAAAGGATTCCCCCTAAAGCTAGACCAGTTGCTCCCCTAGCACACACACACCTATATATATACATTAGAGCTCTTGGTTCAGACCTAGGGTTACAAACTCAATAGTCAAGTATAACTACCTTCCCACAAGTTTACCATGCAGATGTGCATGCAGAGAATATCCTGATTGTTGTAGGAAGACTACCACCAAAAGTAGTCATGCCTTATTGCTCTGAAATCCCTTAGTATACACATTAGTATAGGACACCAACACCCTTATATATGGATTCCCCACCACAATCATTGCCACTTACCCAAATGGTTCCAATCCATCCTCCCAAAATATCATCAACTTCAATCCCTTTTCCTCCTCTCCCATCTCAAAGTCCCCAAGAATCAACTCTGTTGCTTGATATCCAAAATACCTTGAAAACAATCAATAACAAGGTAAACACCATGGAAAAGATAAGTAGAAAGGTCTCAACAAAGAATATTCCCATATGTAAATAGAGATCAAAGACCTACTAGTAGTAGTAATACAGGGCCTAGGGTTAATGCCAATATTGATGAACATGAGTCAATCCCTGAAACTAGTGGATATATCTGGTGTTTAATTTGCAATGATCCCCATAGTCTAGAGACTTGTGCTATGTATCAGCATCATGTGCAACAGGCTATGGAAAAGGCTGAAAGATCCTAAAAGAGTACAGTCAATATGTTGTGGCAACTTGAACAAGTCATGGTTGGCCAAGATTCTCTGGAGGAAGAAGCTATTTCTATCCTCACAAGATCATGAAAAAATCCATTGCAAGTCAATCCACAGAAAATGGGACAGTTCCAAGTACCTTCTCAAAAGAAGGGAGATCAACCTTCAACAAGCAATGAGAGATTTCCAGTTCCTCAAGTAGGGGAAAAGAGGGCTTCAATTCCTAAGGAACAGGGGAATGAGAAATTTATTCCAAAACAAGTTGATAAAGAAAAGGGAAAAGAACAAGCTGAATCTAAAGAGGAAGCTAGCAAGAAACTAAGATTTCCTTCTATCACCAAGAAACAAAGAATTGAGGCAACTCAACAATTTAAAAGAAAATTTGGTGAAGGTGAAAGTAAAACTTTAGGAAAATATGATTTCAATATTGTGGAAGAATTGAAGAGAACTCCTTCTAAAGCAAGTTTATATGATACTCTCTTCATTCTTGGTTAGATAGACCTATTGAAAGCTTCTCTGAAGAGTAAATCTCAAGAAAAGGAGAATCCAATTATATACAACTTATCATCTGAATGACAAAAAGTGATTCCACCTGTGCTAAAGAATAAACCACCTCCTTTTTACATTTCTTTAAGGATGGAAGGGTGGGTAGTTCATAACTACATGATAGACTTAGGAGCTTCAACTATAGTTATGCCAAGAGCAATGTGTGAAGAAATGGGTATGGAGTATACTCGCTCTTGTCTAGGAGTCTTATAATTGGATGGAACTCCAGTTAAAACTATTGGGGTAGTCAAAGATATCCTGATGAGATTACATAGAGCCTCAGAGGTTATTGTTGTTCAAGAGATAGTTGTAGTGGATTTAGAACCATATTTTGGCCTATGCCTATCAAGGGAATTTACTGCCAAACTAGGAGGCTACATGTATTTGGACTATTCTCACATGATGATCCCCTATAAGGGTAAAAGAATAAAAATAGTCCCAGAGAAGCCAATATCCTATCATATTGAGAAAATAGAAGATGATATGTACAACAACTCTGTCATGGAGGAACCAAAATTGGTTGAGGTACTAGAATATTTAGAGATTGAGGATGATTTACCATCAGAGGATAGTCATATTTTGTTTGAAACTAGACTCGACACATACAACATCACTTTTGAAGATCAAAAGACAACTCCTATGATTTCTAATCAAGTTTAAAGAGAATCTAAAATTTGAACTATGTATTTTGATGGAGCAAGATGCAAGAATGGAGCTAGGGTAGGAGTAGTTCTAAAATCACCTTAAGAGGGAGTCAAAATATTTTCCTATATATTAACTTGGTCTTGCACAAACAATACTGCTGAATATGAGGCTTTATGTTTAGGTTTGATGCAAGCAGAGAAAATGGGTATTAAATTACTAGACATTTATGGTGACTCAGAATTGATAGTAAATCAAGTTACAGAGAAGTGCAATAGCAAGCATCATTATTTTAAGACTTATAAAAATAGGGTGTGGGATTTAATGGAATAATTTGATGCTTTGAACTTACATGTTGTACCAAGACAACAAAACCTTTTAGCAGATGCTTTAGCTATCAAAGGTGCTAATTTTTCTCCATCTTCAGATTATGGATCAGCTAAGAATAAGAGAGTTAAATTGGTTTTTAGACCTTCAATGCTAGATAGATAAATATTTTGGTAGGTATTTGAAAATGATGATCAGATTGTTGATTTCTTAGTCAGAGAGGCTAGTTGTATCAGTTCACAAGGTGAGATATCTCAAGAGATTGAACAACAAGAAATTATACAGTTAAAAAATAATCACATACCTTCAATCTTGCTTTTGATCAATGGTCTTCAAGCTTGATCCGTGGTATTTATATCCATTACACCGTGTGTCCAGGTGTTGGTGATCGATTTTTTCTCATGCGAGGTGGTCATACCTTACTTGGAAATGGTTATCTCTTGTTAGCATGACATTTTTATGTCCACCACATTTCCTTGATGTGTGGTGACAAGCCCTCCAATTTTAGCATTGACACGATGATACCTGATGGAAGAAAACTTAGAGTGAAGTTTAAAATTAGGATGATAATAATTTTTAATTAAATTTTGTAGTAAGGTCCTTGATTTACTAAACTGTATGATTTATTAAGGTCCATGATTTTTTTTAAAAATGCATACCGACACTTCACAAGGCCCAATAACTATATTCATATTTGAATAATAATTTTAAAAAAACTTGTTCGCATTTTAATATTCATTGAGGGCCTTGCTTCATGGCTCATATCGTATTACCATACACATGTACAAGGTATGCACATGTGTTAGAATTAATTTATAGCCAACTTCCCATTTATGCCATGATGTCCTAAGTTCTGGATACATTTTTTATATGTGATAGATCTATGACTCACTTGAAATCATCATGTGGTGCCTTTATGTCTTGCTTAGGGCAGTAAGTCCAAGAAATCATGCCATACTCGAAGGTGATTTCAGCTATTTACTTAGTTTTACTTTGTCCATGATGATAGGCTGACCCCCTCCTCAAATGGTATGCGTTCAAGCTTTTTAAGATACTAATATCTTATCTTTTCTCCAATCAGTGAGTTCGAGTACCCGTGTTATGCATGAAATATGATATGCATGGAATATTTGAATAAGCTTATTCATCTATTTTCCATCCATGAGTATCCATGTAATCCATCATTTTCAACACCCTTGGATAACCATGAGGTGAAATGGGGTATTTCTTTGAGTTTTATGATGACAAACCTTAATTTCTAGGTTATGCCCTTTTGCGATCGACATGTTGACTTTACGCATACAAAGGTGGGTAGGTGATCTTCCATGTTTTTGAGCATAAGCTAAAACATATTATTGATTTATTGACCAGTGTCCTTAGAGATAAATAATGAGCATCCAAATCTACTATGCTCAGTATTTGAGGTTGAACTTGTTGGCCACTAATCCATCATCGTACGTAGGGCGAGGAGGGTGGATCAATGCCAATCGACATAGAATGACCACCATACTAGGATGATGGGATGGATGATCTTGGGAGAAGGTTGATTCCTTTGGGGTGGTTCTAGCTACTCTACACTACAAAATAAGGAAAATGGAAAAGGGAAGGAAATAAATAAAGGAAGGCCATAGCCAAAACTCATAAGGATGGGTAGAGTCGCATCAAGACTTATGCAGGTGTGATAACCCATATGAATATAGATCCTGCAACCCAGAGACCAAACAATGCAAAATTTGTATTTACATAGGAGAAACCTTACATAAGAATTATAATGGCTAAAGATCCATATTTAGAAATGACTAGCATTACACTATTTATAGGTATATTTACATGAATTACAATATCATACATTAATTATGGTAGATGGGAAGATGAATCTTGCAGTTGAAAAGCATCATTCTGGTACACTCCTCTATATAGCATTGATCTTCTAAAAGGTGGTAGGTTCTATAGGATCAATCTGGGCCTTCGGATTTTCTAAAAAAATTTCCTAGTTATCAATTCTTAGCTACCTCATCCTTCTCCTCGATTGGTGATCCTCTAGTTAGGCGGTGGGGGATATAAATTGAAGCACCTCAAGAGTTATGCACCTCAAATTAGTCCTCTCTATATACATTGTTAGATACCTAGACTGCCACAGTAGTGTATGCATATTTAGCTTTGAAATTTAGGTGATGGAAATATTTTTGTGTGTCAGGTGGGCACTTTATTGGGGCAAAAACATTGGTTAACTTCTACATTGATCTCACAGCCCTTTCACTTAATTATCAACCCAGGGATCTTCGTAAACTTACGATGTACCAAGCAAAGATATACTACAATACTTCTGAGGTGAGTCTACTAACTCTATAGTTTGGGGGTGTTGTTTGTATAGAATTCACTTCAATACAAACCAATTAATCTATAGAACATAAAATACTAGAAATGAAATCACACCACACTTGTAGAAATGAAAGAAAGCAGTAAATAAATCAAATTGTAGAAAAACAATCAAATGCAAGAAAACAGGATAAACAAAACTGAAACAAAATTATAGAAACGTAAAGGAGAGGGGAGGAATACTGGTCAAGAGTGGGCCCAGGCTCTATCAAAATTTTACTCGATTAAATACACACTCCAAACTAAATTATATAAATTTGAATGAACTATATTGCATAAATGAAATTACATTACAGTCTAGTTCCTTGGCTATTTTTCTCCTCCTTTCATAGAAGTCTTGTGCATATATATATCGCACAAGTTTCTCTATAACAATATTTATATTACTATTACAATAACAAATTTCTATTAAAAATGTGATTTAGTAACAACACACTAATTTAAGATAATTTTATGTACTTAGAATAGATTTTATTTGTTACATCATTTATCTATGATCTCATTAATTCAAATGGCTTTCAGTCTTATCTCATTGTTGTTACTCACGTTCTACCTTAGAAAATTTGTTACTCTATTTTATACAAATCCAGATTAGCTAATGTGTTCATCAATTAATGGGAATTAGGCACCATCAGGTTGAGAGTTAGGTGCTTCATTCTGCTTACATGGAGTCAACTGTATTTGACTTTGTCATTGGAAATAAGATGTCTTTCTATTGAAATATGGGAGCAAGGTGCCTTCCCATAAAAAATGGGAGTAAAGCTCCTTTCCATAAGATTATTGGAGTAATGTGCCTTTCCATCGAAATAAGGGAGTAAGGTTCCTTTCCATTGAAATACGGGAGTAAGGAACCTTATCATTGAAAGACAAAAGTAAGGTGCCCTTCTCTTTCATGGTTGAAATCCTTCCTTAATATTCATTGAACTCCTTTTGGAAATGGATGATGTCAGGTCCAAGTGGGACCTCGATGTATTTAGGCAAAAATCAACTAAAGTGATAAAATATACACACAAAGTGCACTTTTCACACAAGTTAGGCAAAATACACAATTTTACTCTTAAATACATATAAACATTCATAAAAAGTAAAAACCTAATAAAATACTGTTGCACGGAACATTAGAAACATATGTAAAATATGAGAAATTTCAGTGCTCATCATGCCCCCATACCTAAGGATTGTCACATCCTTGTGGCACCTTGTATTGGTAGTCCCCTATTCTATCTATAGCCTCCTAGTAAGCCTTATTACTTTGCTTCCTCTTATTAGTGGTGGCCTTTTCTCTTTCTTTATCTTTGGGCTTCCTATTCTTGGTGGTCTATGGGGCACTGGCCCCTTGCTACAGCTTCTGTTGGCGTGGGCTATGCCTAACTATGTTTCTAGGCTCAAAAATTGTGATTGATGGATTTGTGACATGTTTTCTAGCCTACTTTTTCTTGTATGTAATATCTTGTAAAGGTAGTGGTCCCTTTCTAGAATGTAGGCTCTACCTCCTTCCAGAGCTCATGATATTGTGGTAAGGGCTCTATGTCTAGGATACCTAATTTTTCCCATAAAGGGATTTGAAATTCCTCCACTACTTTGACCTTCTATGATTGGGCCACTTTAGGAGGAAGCTTAACATATTCAAGTGGTTTTGTACTTCCTTCATAAAGTTACTTCTTGTTGGATGCTTTTCCCTAGGCTGTAGTTGCTTCTATGCTGAATACCCCCATATCCTGCAAGTATATTTTCATTATGGAATCTAGAGGGTTGATCTCAAACGAACCCATATATATCCTAGAATTACTTCTTAGGGGTAGGATTAATTTTAATCCTAGGTTCTCTGGTCACCTTTTTGAAGGCTTTTCTTGCCTTCTTCCCCTAATTCAACTCTTCTCGGAGCTTGTGAAATTGCTCCTTTTTATTGGAATATTTCTTTAGGGACACATATCATTATTCATATAAATTAAGGCCTAGTTGGATCTCCTCTTTTGGAGTGCTAGCCTTGGTTCTCAAATTTTATACCTCTACAGTTCTAGCCCTGGTCCTTGGATTCTACACTTTTGTGGTTCTGGATCTAGTTCTTCTCTTCTTTTGGGGTGCCCTAGTTTCTTTCCTCTTAGACCTAAGCTACACCGAGTGCTCCAGGGTGGTTGTGTGAGGGAGAATTTTATCCTCATGTGTAGGTGATGTTGTTTTCCTAATGCTAGAGGGTTCTGGTGCTTGATCCTTTGGTTTTACCTCGGTATGCACCTCCTCAGTTTCCTACTCAGCTACTAATATTTATTTAGAAGGTATTTCTAGCACTTCCTACTATATCATTGGTGTTTTGATAGGTGACTAGCTTGCTTATTTATCTACAAAGTGTGTTGATTGGTGAGGTTGTGTTATCTATACCTCTGCTCCCTACTTCATTTCTTCTTTGTTAGGTTGTTGATTATGGGTTGATTTCTCAACCTCATCTTATGAGACCTCAATTACAAGGGACTCTTTTTGTAACATGGGGTCCTCCTACTTGTCATTAGATGCTCTGGAAGAGGTGGATGACAGTTCTCCTACCTTTCCTTCCTCCTTTCTAGAATCTGACTTGACTGGACTAGAAGAAACAACTTTCTCCATAGAGTCTAGAGAAGTTGTGGGTACTTGCATTGCCTAGTTTGTCTGGGTGGTAGCATCCACCTTTATTGTCTAGCCAACCTTCAGCTGTTGATTTTTATGTTTAAGCTACTACATAGCTTTTCGTAGCTGGTTTATAGTGTTACCTAGTTCTAGCTAATTTTTTGCAACTACTTTCCTCGACACTTTAAAAGTGTTTGCTCTACCTTGAATTTCTATTCCTAAATGAAGGCCTATTGTTTTACCTTTTGTAGTTGTTCCCATAGATTTTATTGATTTTATTGGAAGGAGGGCTCGCCACTAGCTAGATTTTGTAGCACCAAGGTCACAAATTCTCCTATTATAATCTAAACCTCTTTTCCATCACTGGATGAGTTGTGGGTGATTGAGGTTGCTAATTGCTTCATCCAACTCCTGGTTATTAGGTAGTTAGTTGTTTGAATAGGGCTAGCGATGCTCTATCCAACATCTTCATTATTTTGTGGAGATGTGGTCGATGAGCTTTACCCTAATTCCCCTTTGACTAGATCATCCTAGAATTTGGGTGTTTGTTCTGCTTCAAGTTTCTCTATAGCTGGTTTTTGCTAGGAGTTAGGCACTTCAGTCATCTTCTCCTCCACCTCTAGAACTTCTCTGTGTACCTCTATATCCAACTATTATTGGGATTTAATCATCTTAGCATTCTAATTATCTTCCCTTGGCACTCCTATGTGTGCCTCTACATAATGGATTAGGGCCAAAATTAGCCTGTGATGTGCTAGGGAAAAGGTTATCCCTACCTGGTATCGACTGGTTTCATCTTGTAGAGCATGGGACAGGTAGAATGATATGTTAATATTTACTCCATGTAGTAGGTGGGTTAGGAACCTCATATTATTAGCATTCAAGTGTGTATACTTGCCCATGCAAGTAAAGAACCTGTCCACCTAGTCAAAAATCTATTGTTAGAGCCTTGGGAGGTCACATCTTGGTAACCCTAAGTGCATTAATTTTATTGGTAGGTGCCCAAGGAGTTGTTATACACACTTAGTTGGAGATTATTTCTTGTAAATACATACCCCTATTTAAGTGAGACTAGTTACAATTACAACATCCTCCTCTGCGACTGGAATCTCCAGTATGCGTAGTCGAGCAACTTCCTTGTCCACAGACATAGCGAACTCCTCTGTTACTTCTGAGTCCTGGTTATAGCTGACCAGGAAACAATAGTCCATCCACATGGCATATTTGAGTTTGGATTAAACCTCTTCATTAATTTCTACCACACTATAGGGTTTTCTTTTCTTTTGACTATGGTTCAATGATTTTCCTCCCATTATGGAAAATTTGACCTGTGTCTGCTTCTACAACTTTTCTCTATTCTTTAGGTTTATCTGTAACTATTTTATCATTTCAATGCTTTAAGGTGCCTATTTAATTATGGAGGTAGAAAAATTTAATTTTGTATGGAGGACTATGAGGGTGGCCTTTACCAACCAATATTTACCTTGTCACGTCGGACAGAGCGGGTGATCGATGGTTGGATGTTTTTCTAATGTTGTTATGACACTATTTTCAAAAATGTTCTAATTATAAAAATTATATTCATATAATAGAAAATCATGTACGTACCTTATTGGTGATCTATGTGTACCAAGTGTGATTATGATCATGGAGTGTTCTGAATCATTGTTTCATTACCATCGAAATGACTGCATATTCCCCATGTGAGAAATTTATTCAAACTATTCTTCTTGGGTACTACAAAAAATATTCATTCAAAATATCATGCTAAAAATAAGAAATATCGAGGGTCTATGTGGGATGACACACATCCCTATTTTGATTTCTTTGGAACATGTTAAAATTCTTCGTAGGATTTTGCAATAATTTCTCATGAAAGAATTGAAATTTTCATCATGTGGAATGATGTGGCTTCGATCGCTTTCCATTGACACCAAATTATTTATGTCATGTATAGACACTTAACGAAAGGTACGTGCCTTTTCACTGAGAAATAAGAACCTCTATAAGAATGCAAATAAGTGCCTTACTTCAGGTACATGGGATTCATGTGCCTTCCTAACGGAAGTTAGACACCTTCCTCTAGATACATGGTAGTTAAGCACCTTCCTAACAGAAGTTAGGCACCTTCTTACAGATACATGGGAGTTAGGTGCCTTCCTCCAGATACATGAGAGTTAGGCACCTTCCTAATGAGATTTAGGTACTAAACCTTAGTATGTGTATCGGATATTGGTTTTAGCTTGCTTGATGATAGGCATCTATCTCTTGTGGATGTCACTTTGAAAAACTCTCAGTTTGGGTACATTTACGGTAATTAGGTGCTCTTCCTTGCATACGAGACTTTTCAAATAGAGTTAGGCACCTTACTAATGGTAGTTAGGTGCCTCCATTTATTTGAAAAGTTAGCATCTACTAGAATTTTTTGTAATCAATGCTTCCCATTTGATCAGGCCTTTTAGTGCTTCCTCCTTCTTGAGCTCTATCAATAGCTTCTTGTTTGAACATGCATATGGGTATTTCTCTTCTTGTAAATATTTCATACCCCTGTACATATTTGTATTGTGACTATCCACTACATATGGGAATAATCAAGCTTCTACTCCTAGAAAATTAGAAATCATGCAGGTTCATGGAACTATGCCTGTTAGGCCTAGGTCTCCCATGTTACCTATAACATGCATTTAGGGAATCATACCTACAAAAGTTAAAAATAAAAACTAAAAATTCGTAAGATGCAATTTAGTGTAATCTATGCCTGATAGGCCTAGGTTTCCCAGGCTGCCTACAAATTGCACTTAAAGAACTATACCTACAAAATAGAAACACAAGCAAAGAAATAAAAATAAAAAAATAAATTGTTTTTTGGGTGGACATTCCTATCCAACATTTGCTAAGAATTAAAAAAAAAATCAATCATATGGGGTCTCTCCCATGTCTATCTTGGGATCCATCGTAAGATTTTTAGATATATGGTAGGGCCATAGTCTATGACCATCAGTTGTTAGTACGATGTTGCTACCATTAATAGTTCTGATGTATATAATACCATTATTGATCAGTTCAATCACTTTGTATAGCCCCATACATCATTGCATCAACTTACCTTTTCACTCTTGTAATTGGAAATCATACAGTAGAACCCACTCTCCTACTTTTAACTACTTCAACCTAATATGGTAGTTATGCCATTATGTCCTTTATCTTTAGATGACCTCTGTTCTATGCAGAGCATCTAACTAGTGTTCATCCAACTGATTCAGTTGCTGAATCCACTCTTTATATGCATCATCCAGGCTTAGGTTCAATTCTACTATAGTCCTAAGGGTTCTAATTTTGAACCCTATAGGCATCATTATGTTCTTCCCATATACCAATTAAAAAGGTGTGAAACTGATAGTTTTTTTCCATGCAGTCCTATAGAACCATACTACCTCTGGAAACCTCATAGCCCAATTTTTTATGTGTTGTTGTACAGTTTTCATGAGGATATTCTCCAACTCTCTATTAGTGACATCTACCTATCCATTTACTTGAGGATGATAAGGGGTGGTCTTATTGTTCCTGATCTTGTATTGTTGCATGATTTTTTGAATCAACCTTGAGGTGAATTGAAGACCCTAATAAGTAGTGATCTCTTTGGGTACTCCAAACCTTGTGAAGATGTGTGAAAACAAGAATTGATGTAGGAACAATAGTATGAAGCTACTTTATTCATGAAATGCAAGTAATATATAGGATTACATAGGAATCTCACGTAGGTTAAGTGGTTGCAACAATCTGCCAAACATGGCCAACCACTTAACTACTAGTTAACAAAATGCTAACTATGGATGTCCACTAACTGCTAGAAGACAAACAAGATCTCTAACAGTTAACTAACATCTAACAACATGCTAACAACCTATTTCTAACATGGGCATACTATGCCTCACGTGAATACAAAGTGCAATGAAATAGGAATAGTAAATAATAATAATATATTAACTTAGGCTTAAGTGGATAAGCCTAAGTTATCCTCAACACTCCTCCCAACCATATAAGCATTGGACCCCAATGCTCTCAACAAATGTGGAAAGTCATGGGCCATCTCATGGTGAGGAATCCAGTGAGCCATGTGTGGAAAGTGACCGCGACGAGCGACAAGGTAAGTAGTGGAAGAACCCTGTCCCGTGTGATGAGTCTTCATCTCGAAAACTCTATCTGAAATGAGCGAAAGCTGACGATCAGGTGCCACTGCTGCTGTAGGACTAAAAATAGGATCAGGTACCAAAAGAGGGTCCTAAAATGGTGTCTCTGGAAAGTGGCGCTCATCCAAAGGAACCCAAACTCTGCCTCCAACCTGTGGTGAGTGAGGATTGTGATGCTTTCGCACCACTCCCTACGGAGTCTCCTGCAAGTCCTATGGTATCTTGCCTAGAAGGCTCTGCCGGTGCTCAGTAAGGGAAGTAACCTTAGCTTGCTCCTCCATGTGTGCAATGGTGGGAGTGGGCAAAGCCAAAGGTAACTTCTATGGAACAAGTGGTTCAGTAGTTGTAGGTGTACCCAAAATTATACCAATGGAATCAATGGTATCTTTCTCATGAGTGAGAATGGTGGGTTCCTTAACCACTTGCTCTTGTGATTGTTCATCATGTGGGAGTGAAACTTCTTCCTTTGCATGTTCCTTAGGTGGTGCTTTTTCTTCATTTTGTGTGGGACAAATGCTAGTAGGAGCTAAAATAAGTGCTTGACTCAATGGCTTCCTTACTTGCCTACAACTTAACATCAAATTGGAAGTAGGTGTAGTGCTTTGTATCAAGTAGTTTTTACCATGCAACTCCAATGTGTAGGTGTTCTTTTTAGCATGATAAATAGCATTCCTATCAAATTGATAGGGTTTACCTAGCAAGAGTCCACAACAATCCATATCTCGTGACATCACACCTAACTTTGTCCACAAACTTGTCACCAAAAGCAAAAGTCAAGGTGCAAGTATGGGTGATGTTGGATGTGGAGTCTACATCTTTCCACCCAAGTGCATAAGGTTGGTGATGTGGTTTGATGGGAAGTTTCAACTTCTCCACAACGGACTTCGCAATGAGGTTCTTTTGCGATCCGTTATCAATGATACAATCAACATAGAAATCATGCGTCAAGTGGGCTCTAGTGACAAACAAATGATCACGCCCCCCTTGAGCAAACACATTGGACATTAGGGTAACTTTGTTCAGTTTACCCTTTAAAGCAAGATATTCTTCTTCTGTCCCTGTAGCCAAAATGGGACCATCTTGTGGTTCCTCATGTGTAGGTTGTACAATTAGGGATTTCTTCTTCTTAAACTTCTCAAAAGTATAGCATTTGGATTTTACATGTCCATGCTTTTTACAAAAGTCACAATACAATGAAGAAGAAGAATCTTTAGCATGAAAGGAAGAAGAATGTGCTTTAGGAGAAGTGGGAGGAGAAGAAGAATGAGGGGAATATTGAGAATTGTTCTTCACCTTCTGTTGATGTTGATTCCCGCCTTTGGAAGAGCCCTCCTGTGATGAACGAGACTTTTGATATGCACCAACTTTCTCCTCTGCAAGAATGGCATGATTGAATGCCACATCCAAGGTGAGGAAGACATTGAATTTGATCTCCCTAAAAATATGATCTTGCAAGCCACGAGTGAATTTATTAATCAAATCATCTTCTGAATCTTTCACACCAAGCAATACCCTCAACCTATTAAATTGGAAAATGAAATCAGAAACTGACATTCCATAGGTTTGCCTCAATCTATACCACTTGGTAGTGAGGTCACTTTGGTAGTTTGGTGGAAAGAAGGTGTTTTTCAGAATTTGAGTTAATTCTTTCCAAGTCATGGTGGCATTATGGCTCTGTCTTTCTACAATGAGAACTTTTGCTAAACCTGTGAGTTTTAGTGTAGCAAATGTGGCTTTTTCATCCTCCGAAATTTCAGCATAAGCAAACCAAGTTTGCATATCCAAAATCCATGCAGATAAGACATCGGGATCCCTAGATCCATCATACATTTTAACCTCACATTTGGCTTTGTTTGCATGATTATGGTGGATTTTGAGTTCACCAGGATTAAATTGCACAACAATGTCTCTCACTTTTTCTGCCAAAATGTCTACTGCTTCGGTGAGGTTTTCCATGTTTGTTCTGAGGTCATGAGCCATATTTTTCCTAGTATATGCCAGACTAGGAGGATTACAATATGGTCTTGCAAGAACTTATCTAGGCTTAGGAATTTGACAATGTTCCTAATGCAGCAATTGCCTAGATTTTACAAAAAAATTGCTCTCAAAAAATAGGGCTATTTTAGTGCTCTTTACAAAAATAATTCAATTTTGCAATTACAAATTAGCACTAAAAAATGATGAAAAATTAGCCCTTTTACAATGCCAAAATTTGGTTAGGAGAAAAAATTATCAATCTGCTGAAAATTTGCAACACAATGCAAAAAATTTGGTCAAAAATGGACCAAAAACGAGGAAGATATCACCTCTTGAAGTTTGCTCTCCTTTGCTGATTTGGGCGCCAAAATTTGAATTTAAAAAAAAAAAATCTCCCTCCTGGGTTTTCCCGCCAAAATTTGAAATTGCGCCAACAAAATTTTTTGAATTGTTTTAACCCCGGTCAACTGAGGTTTTGACCGAACTAAGGTTCGGGTCACAAAAATAGAGAGCAGAGAGAGCATAATAGCCAATTGTGCACGCGTGCGAGTGTGGCAAGGTGGCCACCGAGAGGTGGTTATCACCTTAGGTGCGTGGGGGCACTAATAAACCACAAGTTCCCCCCCACACAAAAAATGTGGGACAAGTATCCCAAAAGAAATTTCAACTCCTTATCACCTCGACCCCAAAAAATGGTCGTCTTGCCAAAAATTTGTGCTGGGAAATTGTTTTAAAGGTTAAACCTTGGTTTGGATGCTAGATAAAATCAAAATTCATCAAAAATATTTGATTTGCATCGAAAAACTAAATCTCACTTGGTGCACGTTGATCTGTTATCTCCACCTGTATGCAATCTTGACTAGGATCATGAAAACACCAAGAAAAAATGTGTGCCAATGGAGGGTGATGGAGATCACTGTTAGTGTCTTGGCCTCCTGCGTGCTATGATCGGCCTAGGTTTTAGAGTTCTGGGACCTGCTTCGAACATCAGGGGGTTTCTGAGAGACCCCATCAACTTCCACGCACTAGAAATGTCAATGCGCTCACTTTTCGATCAGAGTTGTGTCCTTTGTTCATGTCAAGAGCTATCATGAAAGGTCTGTCAAGATCGACATGATTCATCTACAAATGGTCATCGCTAGAGTGTGGGATGGGTTGCCACTCGTCGGTTGGGCCTCGATCGATGAAGGTGTTGATCGGGTGATGGATGGCACTGGTCGTCGATTTGGCATCGGTTGTCATGGTACCGATTTGCTGTCGCGTGCCGTGGCCCACAAATTTTATGTGGTCACCAAAATAATACTCCCCGCTAGGCTAAAAGGCTATTTTAAAATAAATTTACATGCACCTTTTTTTTTTAATAAAATATTAATAAAAATTAATATTTTATAAATCTTTTTCACCAAAGATGAAGAATCTTCTCATGCAAGGATGAAATCCTGTTAAGTGATGAAGAACTCAACTTTTTTTGGAATAGTGCTTCTTGGCAACCTTCGACAAACTTTAAGCAGATATGCAATATCCACCTCTTGGCCACAACTTGGCATCAACTGATGCTTAACGCCTAGTGTAGGGGTAATTTCTCCCTCTATCACTTCAACTTCATTTGAGTTGTGGATGAATTCAAGCCAACTCCAAACAACACCTCCTAGGATCTGCAATGAAGTGGTAGCTCTCTCCTCCTTCCTACAATTCTCCTAAAGCTAACTGATACCAATGATGTAGGAACAATAGTATGAAGCTACTTTATTCATGAAATGCAAGTAATATATAGGATTACATAGGAATCTCACATAGGTTAAGTGGTTGCAATAATATTCCAAACATGGCCAACCACTTAACTACTAGTTAACAAAATGCTAACTATGGATGTCCACTAACTGCTAGAAGACAAACAGATCTCTAAAAGTTAACTAACATCTAACAATATGCTAACAACCTATTTCTAACATGGGCATACTATGCCTCACGTGAATACAAAGTGCAATGAAATAGGAATATTAAATAATAATAATAATTAACTTAGGCTTAAGTGGATAAGCCTAAGTTATCCTCAACAAGAAGTCTGGAACAAATTTCTCCTTGGAATTCCTTAGTGCTTATACTTCAACCCACTTTGTTACATAATCAATACAAACCAAAATATACCTTTTTTCTACCCACTATGGGTTGATTGACCCTACGAAATCCATCCTCCATTTATCAAATGGTTCAATATGAACATGTGGTTGTAGGGGTATATCATCTCTAAATGTTGATTTGTCCATCCTTTGGTATTGATCACACTGATTTGCATATTTAACTACATCCTTGAATAGCAAGGGCTAGTAATATCTGATCTGCAATATCTTGAATGTAGTCATTTTTCCTACAAAGTGGCCACCACAAGGTTCATCATAACAAGATTTGAAATTTTTTGAAAACTCATGCTCAACAACACACCTCCTCATGATTTGATCAGGCCCTATTTTCAATAGATAACCATCAATCCATGAGAAGCTTATATTCTTCTCTATTAATTTCCACTTTTCATTAGGTGAGAGTGCAAGGGATACTCTATCAATGACTAATTAATTAGCCATATCTACATACCATGGTGTTTGTTCACTCAGAGAAAAAATATGTTCATATGGGAATTGGTCTTCCATAGCTGAATGGTCTAGTGGTGTCAACATTGATAGAAATTTTGCAACTACATTATCCTAACCTAGTTTGTCAATTATGGTAACATCAAACTATTGAAAGAGTAGAAGGCACTTGATTATTCTACCATTAATTGTAGGTTTGTTCATCAGATTTCTAGTGGTTGCATGGTCAGTGTGTATAAATACCTTATATCCTATAATGTAGTGGTAGAATTTTTTGATGGTATGGACAACTGCAAGGAATTTATTCTCAATGATAGTGTAGTTGAACTCAATCCCAGTGAGATGCTTGTTGACATACTAGATGGCATAAAACTCCTCACCATATTTCTATCCTAGAACTAACCCTATAGCATTGTTATATGCATTAGAATATATATGGAAGGGGATGGACAAATTCAAGCCTTAAAGTACTAGATCAGAGATCAGGTTCTCCTTGCAGTATTGGAGCAGTGATCATCTTCTCCTTTAGAATCTAGAAGGCTTGTTTGCATTCCTCTATCCAAAAAAAATTTACATTTTTGGATAGCAAAGTGTGTAGTGGTCTGGAAATTTTGCTGAACTCTGCTATGAATCTCTTGTAATACTTAGCAGATCCAAGAGGATTTATTGGCTAGGATTGTAATACCTAGCAGCGGTCTGACTAGGTAGATATTTAATACCTTTAATATTTTTCTGTTGGTAATTTTGGGTTTGAGATCCTAGATTCTTGTCTATGAGTTGTCATTGATGTCAAAAGGAACTGGCATTCATGTCAAGAGGATTTATTGGCTTCAAAGGTTGAAGATTCCAAAGAATCTTTTCTAGAATATTCCAGAGAGATTCCATGTGGCAGATGAAAAGGTTTTTATCAAAACCATGGCAGGTTTAAGGGTTTTTATTAAAACCAGGTGGATGCATTAAGGGTTTTTCTCAAAACCACTCTCAACTTAATGCAAAGGCTGGAGACACTTATTAATCAAATAAATTAATTAATAAAACCTTTTTAAGGTTTTTTAATTAATTATTTATTTGATTTAGTGATAAAATTATTTTAATAATTTAATGGGTTCTCCACCTAAGGTCTAAGGTCTAAAAGACCTGTGATTAGTTTTTAAATAATCAAAAGGGTTTCATAAACCCTAAAGTTGTTTTGAAGGCACCCGGTGTTGTAGGTGAGTTGGAGAGGAGAGGGCAATCCTCCAAGGGAGGTCCCAGGTTCGAATCTCCACCCTACCAAAAAGCTGAATTGGGTACCCAAAATCCAATTGATAATGTTGGTGAAGGTAGGGTTGGGTGCAACCCTCGGGTGACTTTGATGGTGTAGAACCCCCTGTTCATGGTCTCTTATACCAAGGCGGCCCCATAACAGGTTTTTCGCTTTAAAAAAAAAAAAATTTGTTTCGAAGGTGCCAAAATAATATTAATTCGAAAAGTTCAAATTATCCTCTTGTCGACGTCATGCATAACATGGAAGTTTGGCTATATAAGCCATAACCTATAGTCCAAAGCAATGGAGAAAAAAAGAAATTCGAATTGCGCAAAGGTTAGGAAGTAAAAGCTACGTATATAATTTTTTTGCCACATTTATTTGCTGCCAAAGGGTTAAGGAGAAGGAGACTCTTGCTAGCCTTCAAGCTAGCACCATTGGCCTCGTGGCAACGATTGTTCTGCGAAGGCACTTGAAGGGAGGTCAAGCGTTTGACTCCCTCCGTGGAGTGTGAGAAGATTTTTTGCGCTCTAATTTTTTCAAAGGCACTATTGACCCGTGATTTTTGGAAGCATTTTTTTGGTAAGGTTTTTTAAATAAAATCTGCATTTTGTTAAAGAAGTGGTTGGGCAGATTTATTTAAAATTATTTTAAAGGTTAAATGCTTCTTTGGAGATATAAGGTTGATAGTGTGTGGTTGAGATTTTTGGCTTGATTGTTGAAGTGAGATTTGATTAGAAGCTATCATTCATTGAGCATGGTTTAATTAATTTGGAGAAATAAGGTGTAAAAGGATATATTGTTTGTATGCTTTATATTTTTGGTAGTTGACTTCTAAGGATTTGAGTCATAAGGTGTTTTATGGAAGAAATATTTTTGTGGTTACTTTTATGATCTAACCCTAACTTGGTGGCAAATTTGAGGGTGGTGTTGGTAACAGGTTGAAGAACTATTATCTTCTTCCTCAAACAAAGGTATGGGCAACTTCTTCCATGTTTATTGGTGATGGTGTATTTTTTGAAATTGAGTTTGGAGTGAGAAGCTTGTCTACTAGGTATTCTTGTTGGTGTAAATCCCATTTTTTTGGATATTGAAGATTGTTTATGCATTAAAATCATTGATGAGTTTTTTGGGTGAATGCATAATTCTGGTTGAGGAAGAGGAAGAATCTTGCACTAGGGTTTATGTTAGTAAGTCTTGCTCTTGCATTGATATGGTGAAACCCTTAGTTGGTTGTTTTGAGATTGATGGTTGTGTTGCTTCCATAGAGGTTGTTTTGATCAAGTTAATGTTTTACTTGATACATGATTTGGGCTTACTCCATTGAGATTGATTTGAGAAAGTTATTCTTTGCATTGGTGATTTATGTTGGTGGTTGTTTTGTTCAAATACCTTTGGAGGGAAAATGATGTCTACTAGTTTCCTTTTCATGTAGTGATTGGTTGAATGCTTCAAGGTTACTCTTGAGTTGAATGATGTTGGTTAAACCTTGTCTATAAGCATTGTTGTTAAAGCCCTAATTGGTTGAGAAAATATATTGGTTGTGGAAAGAACATGAGTATCATTGTTATATGAGATATTGCATGGTTGGCAATTGTTGGGTTATGTTTCATGTTCTTGAGAAAAGCATACTACATCTATCTTATTCTTTTGAGATTGAGATTGGGAGTTAAGTATAGAACATATTGAGTCTCTAACAATTCTCTTTATGTTTCTATGAGATTTGAGATTGAGATTGGGAGTTAAGTATAGAACATATTGAGTCTCTAACAATTCTCTTTATGCTTCTATGAGGTTTATTAATCACATTGGGTCTCTAACAATTCTATTTGTGGATTCATGCTAAGCAAGTTTTTCTTGATGAACTTGTGAGCTAATTTAGACAGGTTCTAGTGAAGACTTGTGAGCTTATTTGGACAAGTTCTAGTGAGGACTTGTGAGCTGAATTGTTGGACAGGTTCTAGTGAAGACTTGTGAGCTTATTTGGACAGGTTCTAGTGAGGACTTGTGAGCTGAATTGGACAAGTTCTAGTGAGGACTTGTGAGCTGAATTGGATAGGTTCTAGTGAGGACTTGTGAGCTGATTTGGACAGGTTCTAGTGAGGACTTGTGAGCTGATTTGTACAAGTTCTAGGGAGGACTTGTGAGCTAATTTGGACAGGTTCTAGTGAGGACTTGTGAGCTGATTTGGACAAGTTCTAGGGAGGACTTGTGAGATGATTTGGACAGGTCCTAGCAGAGGACTTAAGGATAGAGTTGAAGTGGTTCTTTGAGAAGAACCTGAGGACAGTTTTGAAAATTCTTTGAGAAGGCTTGTGTGCAACAAATATTGATTTGTTCAAGCTTTATGAGTTGAGTTTGGGATAGATCTGACAGAGTGAGGAAGACTTGTGCTAGACCGACTGACTATGTTTAGTACAGGTTGATGAGTTGTTGTGGAGGTGATCAGTGAGGACAGATGTCTCTTGAGGCTGAGCATTGAGGACAGGAGGTCTTATGTGGAAAGGAGTCCCATGTGCTAGCAGAATAAGATGCAGGTGATCTTCTGAAGTATCATTTCCAAAGCTGAGGGAAAGGATTCTCCTTTGGGTAGGAGGCTCATAAATTCATGAGGAGGGGAAGGATTCTTCTTTGGGCAGGAGGCTCATAAATTTGTGAGTAGGGGAAGGATTCTCCTTTGGGTAGGAGGCTCATAAATTCATGAGGAGGGGAAGGATTCTCATTTGTGTAGAGGCTCATAAATACTTGAGTAGGGGAAGGTTTCTCCTTTGGGTTGAGGCTCATAAACATTGTAATTGGGAAGGATTTCCAAAGAACTTTGAGAAAGCTTTTTAGAGAAATTTTTTGTGGAGGTAGCCCATGTTGGGTGAACCACGTTAAAATTGATGTCTCATTGTGTGTTGCTTTATGCATTACTTTGATATTGCTATTGGTTCATTGCTTTGTGAAGTTGAAGTTAAATAGAGAAAGTAAAAAGAGGTCTTATACTTTTCACCCCCCCTCTCAGTATAAGCTTGTGTTCTTAAATTGGTATCAAAGTGGATTCCTTCGAAAAGTTTAATAGCTTGAAGGAAAAGATTGTATAGAACACAATGGAATCTACAAGTGGTAATGCAGCACCTATTCTTGATGGGGCAGATTTTGGGCTTTGGAGTGCTAGGATGAAGGTTCATCTTATGACTCTTGGAAATGAAGTTTGGGAAGTGATTGAGGATGATTATACCATTCCTGAGCATGGTCCTTCTACTAAGGAAGAGAGGCTCCTACATCATAGAAATTCAAAGGCAATGAATGGAATCCTGAAGGGTTTATAGAAGGCAGATCTTACCAAGGTGATTCACTGCAGGACAACTAGTGAAATGTGGAAACCATTGAAGGTGGTTCATACAGGTGATGCAAATGTCCGAAAGGCCAAGTTGAGACACTTCAAAGGTATGTTTGAATAACTCAAGATGAATGATCAAGAAAATATTAGTGACTATATGCTTCGTATGGATGATATTGTTAACTCTATGAAGGAACTAGGTCTTGAGCTTGCTGAAAATGATATTTGTGATAAGATTTTGAGGTCTCTTCCAAATATATTTAGTGAAAATATTTCTACTATTGAGGAAGCTAAGGATTTGGATAAGTTGAAAAATGATGAGCTCCATAGTATACTTGTAGCATTTGAGTTGAGAACTCAAGTGAAGGTTGATGTTAAGAAGGAGGCAGCTTTCAAGGCTACCAAGAAATCCAAGAGTAAAGAGCTTCAAGATAGTGATGAGTCTTCTAGTGATGAAGAGGCATATTACAACAAGAAGGGCAAGTTCTCAAGAAAGCACAAAGGTATGAAATATGTCAAGTGTTTCAATTGTGGAAAGTTTGGTCATTATGCTACTAACTATACTACTTGCCAAGGATGAAAGTGATGAAGATAAATAGGATTATAAGAGCAAGGATTATGAAAGGCACAGGCATCAAAGGAAGAATAAAGATGAGCAAAGCAATCAAGGAAAGAGGTACTCTCACAAACACAAGAAAAGTTTCTACCTAGACAAGGCAAGTAAGTGTTCTAGTAGTGATAGTGAAAGTTCTTCAAGTGATGTTGGAAATGAGATGTTGTTCCTAACAGAAAAAGAAGAAAAGAAACATAGATTTGTCCTTATGAAATGTTTTAGATGTGGAAATTTTGGACATCTTGAGGATGATTGCACAAATAATGGATTTATTTCTAGTTATACTATGTATGAGGATGCTTCGGAAAATTGTAAGGAAGATCTTTGTATGGCTTTAGAAAAGGGTAGCACCTCTAGTGATAAGAAATCTAAAAAAGTCATTGATGTTTCAAAAGGCAAACAAATAGAGGAAGTTATAGAGGATGGTGAAGTAGATCTTGAAGCCGAACTTGTTAGTGCTCTTAGTGCTTTGAAAAAGGAAAGAAAGAAGAATGCTAGACTCAATGATAAATTGGATGAATGTTGTATTGAGAGAGATGAGCTTATAGAAAGTCTTGACTTCTCTATAGCTAAGACACATAAACTTAAGGATAAGTTAGAGTCTAAGGTTCTTGAGTGTAGAGAGTTGGAACAGAAAGTGGCTTCCTTGAAAGAGGAAACTAAAGAGTACAAGGAGAAGCTTTACAGGTTTGAAGATAGCACCAAAAAGGTAAAGTCAATCATCAAAGATCAAAGAAGGACAACAGATAAAACAGGTCTTGGTTTTGGTAAGAAACACATGGAACAGGTTGGCGACTCTGTTGGGGAATCTAGTAAGATATTTCGAAAGGAAGAGAGTTCTGATGAGGAAAGTACTTCAGAAAAAGAGTCCTTGAGTGATAGATGCACAAAATCAAAAAACAAGAATAAAAAAAGGGGAGAAAGTTTATAGGACCTAAGAGGTCAAATCAAGGAAAGTTTAATGGCAGATGTTTTGCTTGTCACAAGTTTGGTCACATGGCTTCACATTGCATGACTCAAGTGAGGAAGGTAAATGACAGATTCGAGAGGTGGTAATTTCTTTCAAGGGTATTGCTACTCTTGTAAACGGTTTGGGCACAAGGTTGTTTATTGCAAGGCTAATAACAGGAACAGGGTTGGTCGAGAACAGGATGGAGTCAAAGATCAGGTATGCCTCAAAGAAATAACATTGTTAGTTGTTATAAGTGCAACAATGAAGGTCACATAGCTAGACAGTGTAGAGCTGAAATTCCAAGGTACAGGAACAGGAACATGGGTATGAACAGGCACAAGAATCAAGACATGGATAAGAATAGGAATGATAACAAGAACAACAACAGTGACATGAACAGGAACAGGAATATGGACAAGGAGAACAAGAGAAGACATGGTAAGGCAGCTATAGACACTGATGAAGATCGGTGCCTAATGGGAGTTTTACTCCCACCCCAAAATTAATCACCTCAACAGGAGGTGGGGGAGGGACTAAGCTAAGAGGCTCATTCTTAGTCCCAAGCCCCAAAGGTGACCCTTTGCCATTGATGACAAAGGGGGAGAGATATGAGTAAGGGGGAGAGCCTCAAGTCAGGGGGAGCTGATTTCTATACAGCGAGTTTTGAGTTTCAGTGTTGTTGAGAAGCATGGTTTGCCATCAATGACAAAGGGGGAGATTGTTGGCAATTTTGGGTTTGAGATCCTAGCTTCTTGTCTATGAGTTGTCATTGATGTCAAAAGGAGCTGGCATTAATGTCAAGAGGATTTATTGGCTTCAAAGGTTGAAGATTCCAAAGAATATTTTCTAGAAGATTTCGGAGAGATTCCATGTGGCAGATGAAAAGGTTTTTATCAAAACCATGGCGAGGTTTAAGGGTTTTTATTAAAACCAGGTGGATGCATTAAGGGTTTTTCTCAAAACCACTCTCAACTTAATGCAAAGGTTGGAGACACTTATTAATTAAATAACTTAATTAATAAAACCTTTTTAAGGTTTTTTAATTAATTATTTATTTGATTTAGTGATTAAATTATTTTAATAATTTAATGGGTTCTCCACCTAAGGTCTAAGGTCTAAAAGACCTTTGATTATTTTTAAATAATCAAAAGGGTTTCATAAACCCTAAAGTTGTTTCGAAGGCGCCAAAATAATATTAATTCAAAAAGTTCGAATTATCCTCCCGTCGACGTCGTGCATAGCATGGAAGTTTGGCTATATAAGCCATAACCTATAGTCCAAAGCAATGGTGTGAAAGAAATTCGAATTGCGCAAAAGTTGGGAAGTAAAAGCTACGGCTATCATTTTTTTGCCACGTTTATCCACTGCCAAAGGGTTAAGGAGAAGGAGACTCTTGCTAGCCTTCAAGCTAGCGCCGTTGGCCTAGTGGCAACGACTGTTCTACGAAGGCGCTTGAAGGGAGGTCAAGCGTTCGACTCCCGTCGTGGAGTGTGAGAAGAGTTTTTGCACTCCGATTTTTTCGGAGGCACTGTTGACCCACGATTTTTGGAAGCATTTTTTTGGTAAGGTTTTTTAAATAAAATCTGCATTTTGTTAAAGAAGAAGTGGTTGGGCAGATTTATTTAAAATTATTTTTAAGGTTAAATGCTTCTTTGGAGATATAAGGTTGATAGTGTGTGGTTGAGATTTTTGGCTTGATTGTTGAGTGAGATTTGCTTAGAAGCTATTATTCCTTGAGCATGGTTTAATTAATTTGGAGAAATAAGGTGTAAAAGGATATATTGTTTGTATGCTTTATATTTTTGGTAGTTGACTTCTAAGGATTGGAGTCATAAGGTGTTTTATGGAATAAATATTTTTGTGGTTACTTTTATGATCTAACCCTAACTTGGTGGCAAAGTTGAGGGTGGTGTTGGTAAGAGGTTGAAGAACTATTCTCTTCTTCCTCAAACAAAGGTATGGGCAACTTCTTCCATGTATATTGTTGATGGTGTATTTTCTGAAATTGAGTTTGGAGTGAAAAGGTTGTCTACTAGGTATTCTTGTTGGTGTAAATCCCATTTTCTGGATATTGAAGATTGTTTATGCATTAAAATCATTGATGAGTTTTTTGGGTGAATGCATAATTCTGGTTGAGGAAGAGGAAGCATTTTGCACTAGGGTTTATGTTAGTAAGTCTTGCTACTTGCATTGAGATGGTGAAACCCTTAGTTGGCTGTTTTGAGATTGATGGTTGAGTTGCTTCCATAGAGGTTGTTTTGATCAAGTTAATGCTTTACTTGATACATGATTTGGGCTTACTCCATTGAGATTGATTTGAGCAAGTTATTCTTTGCATTGGTGATTTATGTTGGTGGTTGTTTTGTTCAAATACCTTTGGAGGGAAAAGGATGTCTACTAGTTTCCTTTTCATGTAGTGATTGGTTGAATGCTTCAAGGTTAATGTTGAGTTGAATGATGTTGGTTAAACCTTGTCTATAAGCATTGTTGTTAAAGCCCTAATTGGTTGAGAAAAGATATTGGTTGTGGAAAGAACATGAGTATCATTGTTATATGAGATATTGCATGGTTGGCAATTGTTGGGTTGTGTTTCATGTTCTTGAGAAAAGCATACTACATCTATCTTATTCTTTTGAGATTGAGATTGAGTTGAGATTGAGATTGGGAGTTAAGTATAGAACATATTGAGTCTCTAACAATTCTCTTTATGTTTCTATGAGATTTGAGATTGATATTGGGAGTTAAGTATAGAACATATTGAGTCTCTAACAATTCTCTTTATGCTTCTATGAGGTTGATGAATCACATTGGGTCTCTAACAATTCTCTTTGTGGGTTCATGCTAAGCAAGTTTTTCTTGATGAACTTGTGAGCTGATTTGGACGGGTTCTAGTGAAGACTTGTGAGCTGATTTGGATAGGTTCTAGTGAGGACTTGTGAGCTGATTTGGACGAGGTTCTAGTGAGGACTTGTGAGCTGATTTGGACAGAGGGTTCTAGTGAGGACTTGTGAGCTGATTTGGACGAGGTTCTAGTGAGGACTTGTGAGCTGATTTGGACAAGTTCTAGGGAGGACTTGTGAGCTGATTTGGACAGGTCCTAGCAGAGGACTTGAGGACAGAGTTGAAGTGGTTCTTTGAGAAGAACCTGAGGACAGTTTTGACAAGTCTTTGAGAAGGCTTGTGTGCAGCAGAGATTGATTTGTTCAAGCTTTATGAGTTGAGCTTGGGACAGATCTGATAGAGTGAGGAAGACTTGTGTTGGACCATTGACTATGTTTAGTACAGGTTGATGAGTTGTTGTGGAGGTGATCAGTGAGGACAAAGGTCTCTTGAGGCTGAGCATTGAGGATAGGAGGTCTTCTGTGGAAAGGAGTTCCACGTGCTAGCGAGAATAAGAGGTAGGTGATCTTCTGAAGTATCATTTCTAGAGTTGAGGGGAAGGATTCTCCTTTGGGTAGGAGGCTCATAAATTTGTGAGGAGGGGAAGGATTCTCCTTTGGGTAGGAGGCTCATAAATTCGTGAGGAGGGGAAGGATTCTCCTTTGGGCAGGAGGCTCATAAATTCGTGAGGAGGGGAAGGATTCTCCTTTGGGTAGAGGCTCATAAATACTTGAGTAGGGGAAGGTTTCTCCTTTGGGTTGAGGCTCATAAACATTGTAATTGGGAAGGATTCCCAAAGAACTTTGAGAAAGCTTTTTAGAGAAAAGTTTTGTGGATGTAGCCCATGTTGGGTGAACCACGTTAAAATTGGTGTCTCATTGTGTGTTGCTTTATGCATTGCTTTGATATTGCTATTGGTTCATTGCTTTGCGAAGTTGAAGTTAAATAGAGAAAGTAAAAAGAGGTCTTATCTTGTTCACCCCCCCTCTCGGTATAAGCTTGTGTTCTTCAATTGGTATCAGAGTGGGTTCCTTCGAAAAGTTTAACAACTTGAAGGAAAATATTGTAAAGAACACAATGGAATCTACAAGTGGTAATGCAACACCTATTCTTGATGGGGCAGATTTTGGGCTTTGGAGTGCTAGGATGAAGGTTCATCTTATGGCTCTTGGAAATGAAGTTTGGGAAGTGATTGAGGATGAGTATACCATTCCTGAGCATGGTCCTTCTACTAAGGAAGAGAGGCTCCTACATCATAGCAATTCAAAGGCAATGAATGCAATCCTGAAGGGTTTACAGAAGGCAGATCTTACCAAGGTGATTCACTGCAAGACAACTAGTGAAATGTGGAAACAGTTGAAGGTGGTTCATACGGGTGATGCAAATGTCCGAAAGGCCAAGTTGAGACACTTCAAAGGTATGTTTGAACAACTCAAGATGAATGATGAAGAAAATATTAGTGACTATATGCTTCGTATGGATGAGATTGTTAACTCTATGAAGGAACTAGGTCTTGAGCTTGCTGAAAATGATATTTGTGATAAGATTTTGAGGTCTCTTCCAAATAGATTTAGTGAAAATATTTCTGCTATTGAGGAAGCTAAGGATTTGGATAAGTTGAAAAAGGATGAGCTTCATAGTATACTTGCAGCATTTGAGTTGAGAACTCAAGTGAAGGTTGATGTTAAGAAGGAGGCGACTTTCAAGGCTACCAAGAAATCCAAGGGTAAAGAGCTTCAAGATAGTGATGAGTCTTCTAGTGATGAAGAGGCATATTACAGCAAGAAGGGCAAGTTCTCAAGAAAGCACAAAGGTATGAAATATGTCAAGTGTTTCAATTGTGGAAAGTTTGGTCATTATGCTACTAACTGTCTGCTTGCCAAGGATGAAAGTGATGAAGATAAACAGGATTATAAGAGCAAGGATTACGAAAGGCACGAGGCATCAAAGGAAGAATAAATATGAGCAAAGCAATCAAGGAAAGAGGTACTCTCACAAACACAAGAAAAGTTTCTACCTAGACAAGGCAAGTAAGTGTTCTAGTAGTGATAGTGAAAGTTCTTCAAGTGATGTTGGAAATGAGATGTTGTTCCTAACAGAAAAAAGAAGAAGAAAAGAAACATAGATTTGTCCTTATGAAATGTTTTAGATGTGGAAATTTTGGACATCTTGAGGATGATTGCACAAATGATGGATTGATTTCTAGTTATACTATGTATGAGGATGCTTCGAAAAATTGTAAGGAAGATCTTTGTATGGCTTTAGAAAAGGGTAGCACCTCTAGTGATAAGAAATCTGAAAAAGTCATTGATGTTTCAAAAGGCAAACAAATAGAGGAAGTTATAGAGGATGGTGAAGTAGATCTTGAAGCTGAACTTGTTAGTGCTCTTAGTGCTTTGAAAAAGGAAAGAAAGAAGAATGCTAGACTCAATGATAAATTGGATGAATGTTGTATTGAGAGAGATGAGCTTATAGAAAGTCTTGACTTCTCTATAGCTAAGACACAGAAACTTAAGGATAAGTTAGAGTCTAAGGTTCTTGAGTGTAGAGAGTTGGAACAGAAAGTGGCTTCCTTGAAAGAGGAAACTAAAGAGTACAAGGAGAAGCTTTACCAGGTTTGAAGATAGCACCAAAAAGGTAAAGTCAATCATCAAAGATCAAAGAAGGACAACAGATAAAACAGGTCTTGGTTTTGGTAAGAAACACATGGAATAGGTTGGCGACTCTATTGGGGAATCTAGTAAGAGATTCCAAAAGGAAGAGAGTTCTGATGAGGAAAGTACTTCAGAAAAAGAGTCCTTGAGTGATAGATGCACAGAATCAGAAAACAGGAATCAAAAAAAGGGGAGAAAGTTTACAGGACCTAAGAGGTCAAATCAAGGAAAGTTTAATGGCGAGATGTTTTGCTTGTCACAAGTTTGGTCACATGGCTTCACATTGCATGACTCAAGTGAGGAAGGTAAATGACAGATTCAGAGGTGGTAATTTCTTTCAAGGGTATTGCTACTCTTGTAAACAGTTTGGGCACAAGGTTGTTTATTGCAAGGCTAATAACAGGAACAGGGTTGGTCAGAACAGATGGAGTCAAAGATCAGGTATGCCTCAAAGAAATAACATTGTTAGTTGTTATAAGTGCAACAATGAAGGTCACATAGCTAGACAGTGTAGAGCTGAAATTCCAAGGTACAGGAACAGGAACATGGGTATGAACAGGCACAAGAATCAAGACATGGATAAGAACAGGAATGATAACAAGAACAACAATAGTGACATGAACAGGAACAGGAATATGGACAAGGAGAACAAGAGAAGACATGGTAAGGCAGCTATAGACAGTAATGAAGATCAGTGCCTAATGGGAGTTTTACTCCCACCCCGAAATTAATCACCTCAACGGGAGGTGGGGGAGGGACTAAGCTAAGAGGCTCATTCTTAGTCCCAAGCCCCAAAGGTGACCCTTTGCCATTGATGACAAAGGGGGAGAGATATGAGTAAGGGGGAGAGCCTCAAGTCCGGGGGAGCTGATTTCTATACAGCAGTTTTGAGTTTCGGTGTTGTTGAGAAGCATGGTTTGCCATCAATGACAAAGGGGGAGATTGTTGGCAATTTTGGGTTTGAGATCCTAGCTTCTTGTCTATGAGTTGTCATTGATGTCAAAAGGAGCTGGCATTAATGTCAAGAGGATTTATTGGCTTCAAAGGTTGAAGATTCCAAAGAATATTTTCTAGAAGATTTCGGAGAGATTCCATGTGGGAGATGAAAAGGTTTTTATCAAAACCATGGCAGGTTTAAGGGTTTTTATTAAAACCAGGTGGATGCATTAAGGGTTTTTCTCAAAACCACTCTCGGCTTAATGCAAAGGTTGGAGACACTTATTAATTAAATAACTTAATTAATAAAACCTTTTTAAGGTTTTTTAATTAATTATTTATTTGATTTAGTGATTAAATTATTTTAATAATTTAATGGGTTCTCCACCTAAGGTCTAAGGTCTAAAAGACCTTTGATTATTTTTAAATAATCAAAAGGGTTTCATAAACCCTAAAGTTGTTTCGAAGGCGCCAAAATAATATTAATTCAAAAAGTTTGAATTATCCTCCCGTCGACGTCGTGCATAGCATGGAAGTTTGGCTATATAAGCCATAACCTATAGTCCAAAGCAATGGTGTGAAAGAAATTCGAATTGCACAAAGGTTGGGAAGTAAAAGCTACGGCTATCATTTTTTTGCCACGTTTATCCACCGCCAAAGGGTTAAGGAGAAGGAGACTCTTGCTAGCCTTCAAGCTAGCATCGTTGGCCTAGTGGCAACGACTATTCTGCGAAGGCGCTTGAAGGGAGGTCAAGCGTTCGACTCCCGCCGTGGAGTGTGAGAAGAGTTTTTGCGCTCCGATTTTTTGGAGGCACTTGTTGACCCACGATTTTTGGAAGCATTTTTTTGGTAAGGTTTTTTAAATAAAATCTGCATTTTGTTAAAGAAGAAGTGGTTGGGCAGATTTATTTAAAATTATTTTTAAGGTTAAATGCTTCTTTGGAGATATAAGGTTGATAGTGTGTGGTTGAGATTTTTGGCTTGATTGTTGAGTGAGATTTGCTTAGAAGCTATTATTCCTTGAGCATGGTTTAATTAATTTGGAGAAATAAGGTGTAAAAGGATATATTGTTTGTATGCTTTATATTTTTTGGTAGTTGACTTCTAAGGATTGGAGTCATAAGGTGTTTTATGGAATAAATATTTTTGTGGTTACTTTTATGATCTAACCCTAACTTGGTGGCAAAGTTGAGGGTGGTGTTGGTAAGAGGTTGAAGAACTATTCTCTTCTTCCTCAAACAAAGGTATGGGCAACTTCTTCCATGTATATTGTTGATGGTGTATTTTCTGAAATTGAGTTTGGAGTGAAAAGGTTGTCTACTAGGTATTCTTGTTGGTGTAAATCCCATTTTCTGGATATTGAAGATTGTTTATGCATTAAAATCATTGATGAGTTTTTTGGGTGAATGCATAATTCTGGTTGAGGAAGAGGAAGCATTTTTGCACTAGGGTTTATGTTAGTAAGTCTTGCTACTTGCATTGAGTTGGTGAAACCCTTAGTTGGCTGTTTTGAGATTGATGGTTGAGTTGCTTCCATAGAGGTTGTTTTGATCAAGTTAATGCTTTACTTGATACATGATTTGGGCTTACTCCATTGAGATTGATTTGAGCAAGTTATTCTTTGCATTGGTGATTTATGTTGGTGGCTGTTTTGTTCAAATACCTTTGGAGGGAAAAGGATGTCTACTAGTTTCCTTTTCATGTAGTGATTGGTTGAATGCTTCAAGGTTAATGTTGAGTTGAATGATGTTGGTTAAACCTTGTCTATAAGCATTGTTGTTAAAGCCCTAATTGGTTGAGAAAAGATATTGGTTGTGGAAAGAACATGAGTATCATTGTTATATGAGATATTGCATGGTTGGCAATTGTTGGGTTGTGTTTCATGTTCTTGAGAAAAGCATACTACATCTATCTTATTCTTTTGAGATTGAGATTGAGTTGAGATTGAGATTGGGAGTTAAGTATAGAACATATTGAGTCTCTAACAATTCTCTTTATGTTTCTATGAGATTTGAGATTGAGATTGGGAGTTAAGTATAGAACATATTGAGTCTCTAACAATTCTCTTTATGCTTCTATGAGGTTGATGAATCACATTGGGTCTCTAACAATTCTCTTTGTGGGTTCATGCTAAGCAAGTTTTTCTTGATGAACTTGTGAGCTGATTTGGACCAGGTTCTAGTGAAGACTTGTGAGCTGATTTGGACAGGTTCTAGTGAGGACTTGTGAGCTGATTTGGATAGGTTCTAGTGAGGACTTGTGAGCTGATTTGGACAGGTTCTAGTGAGGACTTGTGAGCTGATTTGGACAGGTTCTAGTGAGGACTTGTGAGCTGATTTGGACAAGTTCTAGGGAGGACTTGTGAGCTGATTTGGATAGGTCCTAGCGAGAGGACTTGAGGACAGAGTTGAAGTGGTTCTTTGAGAAGAACCTGAGGATAGTTTTGACAAGTCTTTGAGAAGGCTTGTGTGCAGTGAAGATTGATTTGTTCAAGCTTTATGAGTTGAGCTTGGGACAGATCTGAAGAGTGAGGAAGACTTGTTTTGGACCGTTGACTATGTTTAGTACAGGTTGATGAGTTGTTGTGGAGGTGATCGGTGAGGACAGAGGTCTCTTGAGGCTGAGCATTGAGGATAGGAGGTCTTCTGTGGAAAGGAGTTCCACGTGCTAGTGGAATAAGAGGCGGGTGATCTTCTAAAGTATCATTTATAGAGCTGAGGGGAAGGATTCTCCTTTGGGCAGGAGGCTCATAAATTCATGAGGGGAAGGATTCTCCTTTGGGCAGGAGGCTCATAAATTCGTGAGGAGGGGAAGGATTCTCCTTTGGGCAGGAGGCTCATAAATTCGTGAGGAGGGGAAGGATTCTCCTTTGGGCGAGAGGCTCATAAATACTTGAGTAGGGGAAGGTTTCTCCTTTGGGATGAGGCTCATAAACATTGTAATTGGGAAGGATTCCCAAAGAACTTTGAGAAAGCTTTTTAGAGAAAAGTTTTGTGGATGTAGCCCATGTTGGGTGAACCACGTTAAAATTGGTGTCTCATTGTGTGTTGCTTTATGCATTGCTTTGATATTGCTATTGGTTCATTGCTTTGCGAAGTTGAAGTTAAATAGAGAAAGTAAAAAGAGGTCTTATATTGTTCACCCCCCTCTCGGTATAAGCTTGTGTTCTTCATTTTCTTGTCTATACTCATCCCTTTTGTAGAGAGGTGGTGCCCCAGAACAATCCCTTCATGCATCATCATGAAGCACTTTTTATTTCTTAGGGACAAGTTGGTCTCTTCACACTAATGGAGTACATATTCTAGGTTGGTCATAGCCTCTTCAAAGGTTTTACCATACATAGTGATTCATACATGTATATCTCCACTACTTTTCCTATCATATCAAAAAAATGCTTAGCACTACCCTCTAAAAAGTGGTTGGTGTGATGCACAGATTGAATGGTAGGACTCTATAAGAAAATGTACTCCAGGGACAAGTAAATTTTGTTTTATCCTAATCTTCTTCTCCAATCTAGATCTAGTTATACCCAATGAATCCATACAGAAAGTAAAAGTACTTCCTTCCTACCAGTGTATCAAGAAATTGGTTAACAAAAGGTAGTGGGAAGTGGTCATTTTTAGTTTCTTTGTTCAAAAATCTATAGTCAACATAGATCCACCACTTCACATTCTTTTTGGGAACCACCACCAGAAATGACACCCAATCACTATTAGATATAGGTTAAATTAATCTAGTTGACAGGAGTTTTTGCAGCTCTACCTTGACTATCTCCTTCATTATGGGGTTCATTCTTCATTGTGCCTGCTTGATCAAACTTGTTTTTTCTTCCAAGTAAATGTGATGGGAAAAAATATCTGGAGTAATCCCTCCCAAATTTGAATAATCCTAGGAAAAATCATGTTGATGCCTGTTTAGTATCTCTTTCAATGCTTTCAGTTGATTTGGTGTCAAATCAGTGCTAACATTCAACATTTTTCCATGCTCAAACTAAATTTGTTTGAAATTGTGGTATTGCTTGTCTACCAATGGTGACTCTGGAGAGATGCTGGAGGATTCTCCCTGAAAGAAATTTGTAATTATTCTATCCTCATCAACCTAATTCTCCAACTCCATCAATGACATTATAGGTTGCACCTTTGATAAAGTTCCATCATCTTGATTTTTCTAGATGGGCTCTCCCAATGCATCAACGGACTGTGCAAGTGGATAGATGGTCAGATTTTTAATATTTTTATCATCTAAAATAGTCATCTATATATTTTGGTAGCTTATATGTGCATTTTATGTTGCCATACAAGACCTTCCTAGGATGAGTGGATATCCCCCCAGTCTAGACTTGGACTACAGTATTAGAAAGTCTACTAGTTATTCCCATGCATCCACCATCATGATGATATATTCTAACATCCCTTTTGGTGATACAATTGATCTATCAACCAGTTGTAGGATGGTCTTGGTAGGCATCAAGCCTATGATCTTAAGATTCTGCATGGTCTTCTTTGGCATCACATTGATGGCTGCTCCTAGGTCCACTAAATTTTTGACCAACGAGTGCCCACAAATCTTCACTATCAGGACCAAGCTACCTATGTCTACATATTTGGGGTGGAAGGTATTTCCTAGCATTAGGTCATCTAGTTTCCCTATCATGTTTATTATCTAGGCTAGATTATATCTTGGCCTTCTTAGATATAACTCCCTGATAGCCTTAGTATAGATCGAGACATCTCTTATGGCTTGGAAAAAAGGGATTGTCATTATAAAATTATTTAAACTTTAGAGGATATCAAATTTTAGTTGTATTAGCTTTCTTTGCTCTTGTAACATTTTAGGAAAAGGAGGAGCTTCTTATTCAACCTTCTCAATAGTTTGTTCTTCATAAACCTCTTCAACTAGAGGTTATTATCCTACTATAATATGTACACCATCCTCGTATTCTATCAAAGGAGGATCCTCTACTCATAACTTTCTACCTAACTTTAATTGTATAGGATTGTAATTCCTAATATTATACATAGGAAACACCTCACTTTCCAATTGGTATGTTTACTGGTTTGTCTTGTTGTTGGGATTGAATGTGGGTTGTGTTGGGAGTTGTGCAGACCTCACTGTAGGGGAAGCTATTAAGCTTTGTTATAGCAAAGCCTGAACTACATTTAGTGGAGTTGTATTCCATTGTTTGTAGTTTCTCCATTGTTGTCCTATTTGCTAATATTGACATCCAAGGGTATTTATTTTATAATGATGCTCCTTGGGAGATATTAATTGAGTATGGTTGTCCCCACTATCCCATATTGGGTGGTTGGACCTATCCTTGTGGCATGTAATTTTCCCCTCCATAGAGAAACATTCCTACTGGTATATTTTCCATAGGGGGATACTGCCAGTTTCTTTGGTTTCCCATGAAGTATGCTTCTAAAAATTTATCATCCTCTTTGATAGTTGGTAGTTGTAGGCACAGTATGATATTGTGATTCTTTTGACAAATAGTGCATACCCTGATCTTGTCTTCTTATTTTCTAGTAGGAGAGTATCCATTTTTAGTGCTAGGAAAAATAAAATTTAGCTCTTCAAATCCTCCAATATGTTTCCTATATCTATATTTATGACTAATGCTGTTGACTTAGTGATCCTAGAGGTTGGTTTACCTTTTATTCAGGAATAATTCTGACATAGTTGTTGGATGTCTAACATCTGGTGTTAGTAAATATCTCCTTTAGAGATCATATTCAACACTTCGAGAGATTCACTATTGAGTCTCCTTAATAATATGCTTCTGATGGACTTGTTTCTTAGCTTCACATGGGGATATATTTGCAAATTGAAATTGAATCTGTCCCAATACTTCTCCAATGATTCATATTCCTTTTGCATCATGTTCAGGACTTCCTCTCTTGAATCCCATGCTCTACCAAAATCTTGGTATTGCTCTAGGAAGAGCTTTTTCATATCCTCCCAAGTAGTGATCTGCTTGTTACCCAAGCTTATGAACCAGCGTAGGTTTGAATAATACAATGTTGAAGAAAATAATTTCAGCTTCTGGGTATCCGTATTATAGTCCATAGACCTGCACAATACATCAAACTTGAACAAAATATGTCTAGGCCTTCTATTGAGAATCCTTTTAAGGTAGGAAGATGCACATGGGATATGTTATTTATATTTGTTTATCCCCTAGCCTCTTATATTAGGAATCTAAATCTAGTTGATGTTTCTTCTACCTCAACTATTATTTTAGAAAATGTGGTCTCTAGATCTATTGTCCTTGAAGTAATTTCTAAGGCCTTCTAGTCACTCTAAGTTTTCTATATGAGAACCTTTAAATAATTTGGTGAAATGGTTTCATCCTCAAGAGCTTTCCACTGTTGTTCATACAACATATTCTCTTCAGATGGGGTTATTTTAAACAAAGGATTATGTATTATTTTCTCTTCACTCAGGTTTGGATGATTTGATACAAAAGAGCTTTGTGCAAAAATTTGGTGCTCAGTCCAATGCACTAGTTGAAGTATCTGTGGGGACACTATTTTAGGTTCAAAGTCTACAATTGGTTTAGAATTTTCTTGTGGGCTCTTATTTTTAAAAAAATAATTGTCTAGTCCTTTATTTCTTGGTGGACTCATGCAAGATCATAAGGAAAATGTTCTGTAGTCTTGAATCAGAATTCCTATAGAATTGGGTATTGTAATGGTATCTACTACTGGCACATCCTTGGTAATGATGCCAAAATTTTGGGGCAAAAATATTGATTAACTTCTACATTGATTTCATAGGCTTCTCACTTAATCATCAACCTAGGGATGTTTGTAAACTTGTGATGTACCAAGCAAATATATACTATAATAATTCTGAGGTGAGTCTGCTAATTCTATAGTCTGGGGGTGTTTTTTGTATAGCATTCACTTAAATCCAAATTATTTAATATATAGAACATAAATTGCTAGAAATGAAATCACACCAAACTTGCAAAAATGAAAGAAAGTAGTAAATAAATCAAATTGCAGAAAAACAATCGAATGCAGAAAAACATAATAAATAAAACTAAAATGAAATTACATAAATGTAAAGGAGAGGGGAGGAATACTGGCCAAGAGTGGGCCTAGGATCTAGTGGATTCTTCTTGGTTAATACTTATGTCAAACTAAATTAGAGAAATTTAAATAAACTTTATTGCATAAATGAAATTATATTACAATTTTATTCATTTACTATTTTTCTCCTCCTTTCAAATAAGTCCTATGCATATATATATCACACATGTTTCTTTGTCGCAATATTTATATTACTATTACAATAATAAATTTTTATTATAAAATTGATTCAGTAACATCACACTAATTGAGGACAATTCAATGTACTCATAATATATTTTGTTTGCTACATCATTTGTTTGTGATCTCATTAATTCAAATGGCTTTTAGTCTTATCTCGTCATCGTTACTTGTGTTCTACCTTCAAAAATTCATTACTCTATTTTATATTAAAATAGAGTAGCTAACATTTTCATCATTTAATGGGAGTTAGGCACCATTAGGTTGGGATTAAGGTGCTTCATTTTTATTAAGTGGATTCAACCATATTTGAATTAATCAATGGAAATAAGGTGCCTTTCCATCATAATATAGGAGAAAGGCACCTTCCCATAAAATATGGGAGTAATATGCCTTGCCATCAAATTACTAGAGTAAGGTGCCTTCCCATAAGAATACGGAAGTAAGGCACCTTTCCATTGAAATATAGGAGTAAGGCACCTTCTCATTAGAATACAGAAGTAAAGCACCCTTATCTTTCATGGTTGAACTCCTTCCTTAATATTCATTGAACTCCTTTTGAAATGGATGATGCTAGGTCCAAGTGGGACCTTGATGTAGTTATATAGAAAATAACTAAAGTGATCAAATATACACACGAAGCATAATTTTCACACAAGTTAGGAAACATACACAATTTTACCATTAAATACATATAAACATTCATAAAAAGTACAAATATGGTAAAATACTACAACACAAAATATTAGAAACATATGCAAAATATGAGCAATTCCAGTGCTCATCATGCTTCCTTCTTATTTCTACTTGTGGGGTACTAGGAAGTGAGGGCAGGTATTATTATGAGGTCCCATCCCTTTTGTACTTGTATCTTCCACCCAAGATGGGAGGGTGTCTATCTCCTTCCCAAGGATAGGATTTTATGATTTGTCCACCCATGCTAGCCCTTTGAAATGTCTACTTAATCAGTAGGGCGGGTCTTTTGGGAAGCCTCACCCAAAGTTAAGGATGGTTTTCCACCCACTCTTACCACCCACTCTACTTTGGTGCCCATCAGTTTGGTCTATCGCGGTTGTTGCTATCACTACTTGATGTCTTTCGCCTGTCCATTATTATTTCTTAAAAATTGGTGCACTCATTTTGAACAAAGAGAGTCACTTCTTGAATGGAAGAGTGGGTGAAGGGTGCAAAATGTCACCCACAGAACCCATGGCTTGAATTTCATGCCATGGCTCACAAGGTAAAAATTTTATGTTCATGCGAACTCTATATTGAATTTTTCTTTATGCAAAAGATTTGATAGTAAGAACTAATGATAACCATTCTGTAAAACCTTGTTAAGTCATGACATATGGCTTAATTCATGGTGTGCCTTAACCATAGTCATACACATAAAAAATTGGTGTGATAGTCCAACTACAAAAATCCACTATGAAAACAACTATAGAAAGTAACTACATAAACTATGGAAACAAACTACAAAAACTAGCTATGAAAAAAATCTACTAAAACTAACTACAAAAACAAACTATAAAAACTAACTACGAAAAAAAAATGTAGAAACTAACTATGGAAATAAACTACAAAAACTAACTATGAAAACATACTAAAGAAACTAACTACGAAAACAAACTACAAAAACTAACTACGAAAATATATTTATAGGAATGCACTACAAAAATAATCTATAGAAACATTCTATAGAAATGCACTACAAAAATAATCTACAAAAATGCACTACATAAATAATTTATAGAAATGCACTATAGAAATATTTTTGTAAGAATATTTTTAATTGCTTCCATTTTCTCTTTTTTTTTTTCTTTTTCTCCCCCAAATTATTATATTAATCCTTTGCTTCTCCCCCAAATTGAATTTTTGGCTATATAGCCAAAACAAGATAAGGAGAGAAATTTTGTATTCATAAGGGTTTATGTTATAGAAAATATTTATAATAGAAATGTATATATATTGTATTTTATACTTTTTTTTTATATTATATATATATATATATATATATATATATATATATAGAGAGAGAGAGAGAGAGAGAGAGAGAGAGAGATTAGGAATATGGGGGTATTTACTTATATCAGTTGTTTATTTAAGCTAAGCCATTAAATAATATTGTAGGCTAATAAATCTTCTTATAATGGAATTGTTTATTTTCAATAGCAAAGATGTTATGCAAAAACATTGATGTCTTCCTTGACTTTTTAATAAAATATTCCATGGATTTCATAATAAATATTTCTAATGTCCCATAGAGATTAATTTTTTGTTCTAATTCCTTTGATATTATGGAGCCCTTTATGAAAAAAATGATAATGAGCTTAAACCAATGTCAATCAACAATATTTTTGTTCTTAGAAATAGGTCTTATCAATGGTTGGACACATTCAAAACTTTCTTTGGAAGAAGAAAGTAAGATAGTCATTCTGGTATTATTTTTATTTTATCATTTCATAGCCATTTTTGTACATACATATAGATTAAGTTTGTAAGTTTTAGGGGTGCAAAGGTTTGGGGAATCATATTCCCAACCACTCTATCAAATTCTTGATGGGAATTGCTACCCTTATCCTTACTACTCTACCCCTTTAAGTAAGAAGAGTCAAAGATTTAGAGAATCAAACGATATAACCATATTTATGGAAATGTAATCCTATCCTTACTACCTTCTCTTTTATTTGGGGAAGAAATTAGAACTTTGGGGATTCAAACTACATAACCATCTAGATGGAAATGTAATCATATCCTTATTATTCTTCCCTTTCTTTTATTGCTTGTGGGCTATATGAAACAAGTTCTTTTAATTTCTTGCTTCATTAATTTTATGATACCATCATGACTATATGACGTCATTTTTGTGAGGTAAGAATATGTCTTCGCACACCGAATATGGTTTCTTCCCTAAACTTGATATTGTAACTAAAAAGTGATGAATAATAAGATGAATAAAACATTTTATGATAGGAATCCATAATGAAATAAAGGAAGTATATTTTAAATAACATTGAGTGATCTTTTCTAGTTCATTTTCAATAAATATTATTATTCCATAATAACCTTCTTTCATTGGTCAAGTAGTGTAAATATTTTTGCCATCCATCTTATTTACTGGTACTTATACATCCAAACAAGAGGACTGATTAGACTACATTCTTTTTAATGACTGCACTTATTTTCTTATTATATTAGATTATAGAGCAACAAATTATTTAGTAGATAGGTTTTTGTTGCTTAATATAGAAATATATGCTCTTATTTAATAGTGGTTGATTGCATTTTATACAAGCACTACAAATAAACATGTTTCTTAAGATGGTTTATAAATTCTTCTTTAGACAATGGATTCCTATAGATCTTAAGCCTATGTCCATTAAATAATAATCTTCTTGTTGATTCATCAATGATATTAAGTTTAATTGTACCATTCCCAAATATTTCTTCAATATTATAGGGTCCAAGTCATCGCATCCTTAACTTTCCTTAGAAATATTGGAAGTGAGAGTCAAATAATAAGGCCCAATTTCCTGGTTGAAATTTTTGTGGTATAATATGTTTATCATGCTATTTTTTTCTTTATACTTGCATTAGTTCAATCATGTGTAATGCATCTAATCTTATTTCATCTAGAATATTTAATTGCTCTAATATAGCTCTTTGTGCTTGATCCAAATCCATATCAAGTTGTACTATTATGCGAAGAGTTTCTATTTCAAATTCAATAGGTATGATAGCTTGTTTCCCATATACCATTTCATAAGGTGATAGTCCTATGGTTGTTTTCCAAGTTGTATTATATACCCATGTAGCTTATTTTAGTCTTTCTACCCAATCAACCCTATTGACGACTATAGTTTTTGTTATAATATTTTTAAGTTCTCTATTTGTAATATCTACCTATTCATTAGCTTGAGGGTGATATAGTGAATAACACAAGCTTATACTAAGAGGGGGTGAATAGTATAAGACCACTTTTTAATTTTTTTCCCAATCAATATTATGCAATGTATCAATAGCAATATCAACAATAGTAATCAGAGCAATGCACAAATCACCACATATAATAGAGACACCAAATTAATGTGGTTCACCCAATGTGGGCTATTCCACAAAGAAATTATTTCACTAATATTTTCTCAATAAATATCTTGGGAATCCTTTCTCTATTACAATATTTATGGATCTTTGTCCAAAGGAGATACCAATTCCCTGATCAAGTTTGTGGATCTCTATTCATAGGAGAACTTCTTTCTCATTTGCTCTGGCTAGTGATCTTCTAGAAGAACTGTTGCCTCCACTACACTAGCTAATGGATATCTATCCACTGAAGACTCATATCCTCACTCAGAAGACCTATCCTCACTACCCTAGAAAATGGATCTCTATCCACTAGAGACTGCCATCCTCTATAATCTGTCACCTCCAAAGCTTGCTCTTAGCTCTGTCTCAAATTTACACTAAACATAGTCCTTCAATCTAGCACAAATATGCTCAATATCTATCTTTGGTTTGGCATAAACCTATCCTCAAATCTACACCAAAATCTATCCTCAAATCTACACTAAATACAATCCTTCAATCTAGCACAAATCTGCTCAATCCCTGTCCTCAAATTTGCATTAAGCATAGTCCTTCCATATAGCACACATCTATCCTCAATCTCTATCCTCAAGCCTTAACACAAATCTTGACTTAATCATAAATCAACTTTGTTGGATTTGCCCAAAATCTTAACTTAAGGTTTGAACAAATCAATCAATCAAATCTGCTCTCGAGTCTTCTCAAAGACTTTACCCAAATCTACCTTGTAAGCTTCCACAAAAACTATCCACAAGTATTCTCAAAGAATTTTCCAATATGCTCGACAATATCTATCCTCAAATCTGTATTGTAAGCTTCCACAAAAGCTCACACAAATTTATCCACAAGTCTTCTCTAAGACTTGTCTCAATTCTTCTCAACAAGTCCTCATTAGAACTTGTTCAATCTCACATAAAAATATAGAGAATTGTTAGAGACTCAGTATGTTTCATCACAATGCTCAATCTCTTTCAACCTCTATTTTTTCCATAGAAACATATATAGAATTGTTAGAGACTCAATATGTTTCACACTTACAAGCACTCAACCTCTTTCTCAAATCAATTTATAATATGGAACAATTTGTTTCACAGAACTTGAAATATAACTTCAACACATCCACTTGACTAGGCTTAACCAAATATACTCAATAAATCACTCAATAAAATAATCCTTGCTCACAAACCTTAGTCCAAGCATATGCACACTTTACTCAATATTTCCAAAAATGCTTATCAAACAAGGTTTCTAGAATCAACTTTCATTCTAGAAAAACTAAACTCAAAAATTCTTATAAAACAATCCTTTTCACTACAACTTAGCATTCACAACATTCAAGAATCACTCACTAGGAAGATGTGCCCATACCTTTTTGTTTGATGTAGAAGTACTTTTAAAAACCTATCTCAATCACAATTTTCTTCTTTACCAATTTCAATGGTTAGATGACAAAATATCACACTAAAACTCTCTCAAAAATATTTCTCAATTACACAAAATAATCAAAATCAAATACACCTTATTACTCATTTAAATTAGCAATCATAAAATCATACATAAAAATAATTACTCAATTTCTCCTTATAATATCCAACTTAAATTAATCAACCTCCAAAAATTAACCTTTCAAAATAATATTGCCTACCCTTTTAACTCCCTCAAATACTCAATATCCAAATTGATTCAGGAAAAAATTAAACTTTATAACCATAAAAAATATTTTATTTTTCTCAACCTTAGCACATCTGAAATAATCAAGTGACCAAGATAAATGACATCAGCACATACCTTAACACTAGCCAAAAGTCCTCGATGGATTTTAAACTCAAAACCACTCCTCGTCGAGCACCTTATCAAGGTGCTAGCCCACCACGTGGGCTAAGTGCTTCCATAAGGAAGTGAAGGCACAAGCCTCCCTTTATTTCCTTTGTTCGGTGCTGCTCATAAATGAAAATACCCTCACTGCCTTACAAAATGAATTCGGTGGGATTCAAACCCTACACACTTTGCCTACCGCAAGACTTAGCACCATCCACCATTGCCAACTGTGCTACACAGTGCTATGCGAGGTAAGAGGAGCCTCACTCCTATTTATCAATCCTTCTACCATTGGAGACCTTTCAAAATGTGAAAACTATTTCTCCCTTTTTGTGCACAATACTTTGGAGCTTAGAAAATCGATCGATAGCATATGGGGATGTAAGGCAAAGGTTTTTGCCACCTTTTATACATGATGCCTCACACCATAAAATGTCGGCACTTTAAATCAAATTTCAAATACAATTTTTAACTTAGCCTTATAACCCTCTTTAGGATTATTCAAATTAATATAAATTAATTTATAATTAAATTATAATTTATTTAAATAATTTTGAAAGTTAATTAAATTAATTTATAATTAAATTATATTAATTAATTTATAATTAATTTAAATTTCTCTTTTTAATTTTATAATATAATATTATTTTCTTGGGCCTCTTATTTGTACTTTGGACCACATCTAACTATCTGGAACTAGATCTGACCAATTGGAAGCAGACTCTCCTTTTTGCATTAATTACGAAACTGCTTCTCCTTGCACTGCTCACTAAAATTGACTCTTGACATCAATGACCACTCACTCTTGACATCAATGACAACTCATTTACTCAAAATGTCCAACAATATCCCCCTTTGTCATTTATGGAAACCCAATTATCTTTTCAAATTTCCTTAAATTTTTTCTTTTCTGCTCTCCCTGGGAAACTGCTCCTCCTGACTCAATGCTCTCTCCTTAAATAAAATCTCTCCCCCTTTGACATCAATGGAAAAGGGTCTCCTTTGGGGCTTGAGGCTAAGAATGAGTCTCTTATCTTAGCCCCTCCCCAACATCCTCTTGACATGGTTAATTCTAGGGTGGGAGTATTTCTACTCCCAGCATGCACTGATCTTTACCTTTGTTCACTTTCCTTCTCATCTAATCCTTATGATTCCTCTGACTATTCTTGTTCTTGCTTATCTTTGGAATTTTTGCTCTACACCACTTTGTTGTATTTTTATCTATAGCACCTTAAATTTGACACACTTAAATTGATTAACTCAATAAAAACATAAAATTTACCTAAGTCTACCCAAAAATCATTCAAAATTAGCAAAAATCCATTTGCCTCGATTTTTACACCCTCAAACCAATGTTGTTTTGACCATTGGGAAAAATTGCCTAAATTTTAGGAAAATTGCTTGAGCGGCTAGAAAATCGTGAAGCAATTTGCAAAATGCCAAAAATCCATTTCAAACCGCATATTTTAAGTTTGGAAAGAGGTTGTAATGACGGATTCTAGTGAGATTAGGCAGGAGGAAAACATAGGAGGGATCCCAACTCCCTCCCTATTTTGGCCTAACCTCTTGATTTCCCAGATTTGCCCCTAATCCTATTTAATCCCCCCTCCAATTCATTTTTTACCTTGACTCCCTGATTGCAAAGCATGCTAAGTGATCCCCTAAGCAGATAGCAGAATTGAGAAGCCATTAGTATAATATTACCATCTTAAATTTACCCGTATTTTCCTAAAATCCATCATTGTCCCATTACCCTCTTTAGAAAATTTTCAATTGTAGAACGGTGAAATCACAGAACAATCGACAGAATCGTGTTGGGAGCATGCAGAGTAGGTGTAAATTTTGCAAAAAATAGCAGCAATCCTGCTGACTTGGTAGCAATCCTGCTGACTTGGCAATAATTTTTCTCATAGATCATCTAGGGGAAAAAATATTTATTTTGTTTATTCTTCTTCCTTCTCTTCCATTTTATTTAGTTATTTAATTATATTTTCATTAATTCAGCAATGCATCTCGGGTATTCACCATCATGTTAATAAATTTTTAATTTAAATCTACATTTTGCTTACATAAAATTCATGAAAATTTAGAATCTTGTACTTACATCTATTACAAACCTTTTCTATCTTTCATTTAGTTGAAAAGGAATGCTTAAATAGGAAACATATCAAAGTTTGAATCATATTTGTGCCAGAAAACCATTTTGTGTCTTGTGTTTTGTTTCTACAAAATTGTAGTGAAATCGCTTGCGATTTCAGCAAATTATTGAGAGATTTTGCCTGGAACAACAGCGATTCTGTCAAAATAGCAGTGATCCTGCTCTACATAAAAAAATCAGAATCTTCATTAGATATCTCAATTCAGGTATGTTTTGAATTTCTTTTAAGCATAGAATTAGCAACTGCATTTGTCATTTCTATTCCTTTATGTTGTTTTCATCAAAAAAGTAAAAAAAAAATCATATCATAGATAAGTTAGTTGCATTTCAAAGGCCAACCTTAGGTGTTTGTATGAGTGATCCAAAAACAAACATATTAAACCTCATTCTCAACCTAGGTGTGAAAACTGTCATCAAAAGTTTCTTGGTGAACCCACAATTCGTCAAAAAATCAACACAAGAAGGCATGATCAAATGCATCTCTCTTGAGGTGTAGCTCTATCATTTTCCATCCCCCTTTGAGGCGTAGATCCATCAGCCTAGAGGAAAGAAGTGTGAAAATTTTAGTCCTACATTCTTTGGTGAACCCGACGTGAAACATTAGATTATCTTTCGATTCTTAAATTAAATATTAAAATCAAAATCAAAACCAAAACCAAAACCAAAATAAAATTAAAAAAAAAACAATAGTTAAATTACATTTTCATTTTAAATGGTAGATTATAATTATAGGAGAGCTATTCATCTTAATGTTACTACAATCTTAGCAATTCAAGAAGTCTCATACTTTAATGAAAGTGAAAATATAACATCTGGAGAGTCCTAGATTGAATTAGATAGAAGACTAGACGTTATTGAAAGTAGACAAGAAGAACTTAAACAAATTCGTAGGATAGACTTGGCTAGAATCTTGGATCCTTATAGAGAACCTACCTATTTTGACCTTCAAATATCTTGTGAAATGTGGTTGACTAATAAGAGAGCCTTGATTTCACCTAATTTATACTCCTTTGAAACCTACCTAGACAACATCGTAGCGACACATAAGTTTTTAGCTCACGTAGAAAGTCAAGAAATAATCCTAGACGACAAGAGAAGGCTTAATACCGTCCCTAGAGTTGTATTCTATAGAGAGTATTATCACGAGCTATATTTTTATAGGTCTAACCTAGAAGTAGATTTCATTACCTTAGCACAATTCATAAGGTTCCTACAAAACAACTTCACATTTTAAGAAGAGCATTATATGACACCTGATCAATTGGAGCCCATTAATGATATACATAAATTATTTCAAGAAGATTAAAATCTACTATTACCTAGCATGTGATTATTTGTGTGTTTAATTGCTTGCTCTACGTGTCCTAGATAAAAAAAAATAAATAAATCAATCTAAAAATAGTAATTTAATTTAATTAGTTAGGTATATATAAATAATATATATACCCCAAAACCTAGCACATATATATATAACATATACATCTGTGAAATCAACTTAATTCAAAATGCCTAAATTGAGGAATGGTAAAGAAACTGAGAATGAAATAGAATATAAAAAACTAGAGCAAGAACGAGAACCATACCGAGAACAAGATAATAATGAAGAAACTCGGTTTGAAGAATAATATGTTTCTTCAGATCATGACAATGATAGTGAGGATGTAGAACTTAATCAACCTAAATTAAATTCTAAAGGCAATCTTAAGTTTGAATCCGTTGAAAATTTTATATCTTTTATGAGAGATAATATGGATGATCTTAATCAAGCAATAGAAGTAGAGAAGCAAGGAAAATGAAACCTAGCAGATGCTTTTACAGCTGCACTTAAAGTGCATACCAACCCCTTACATTACATGGAATCTAGTGAGGATCAAGATGAAACACCAAGATAAAATATGATACATATAAATCAGAGGCCTCAAAAACAAACAACTCAAGCCTCTAAGATTCCTCTTAATAATTTTAGAACAAATGGTAAGCAACAAACCTTTGGTTATATACTTTCCCAAACCCTTAATCAACAACGGAAGGGCAAACAAGTGCAAAATAATAATTATCAAAAGATAGTTCCACCAAGAAATACTTTGCATAACACTATCTCAATGGGAAATCCTAATACAGTTGCACCTAATTATTATCAAGGATATAATGATACGATGCAACCAAACCATTTTTGTGGACATCAAGGGTTGGAAGAAATGGTAAAGCAATTGGCTTCCCACTTAGACCAAATAGATCCTTACCGTCCCTAATACAACTATCAAGAGATGTGTAGCCAACCCTTGGATCCAATCATAATAGCTCAACCTTACCCTAAGCATTTCCTTATGCCAATGTTCACTATATACAAGGGAATTGAAAATCCCATCGAGCATTTACGCATGTTTAGAATAGCATGTCATGATGTATAGCATGATGATTTACTGATGCTTAAGATGTTTCCTAAAATTTTAGGAAGCATAGCCTTGGAATGGTACTATCAAATTCCTAACTCCTTAAGGAATTTTGAAGAAACAACTGAGATGTTTGTACATCAATTTAGTGCCTACATAGAGAGGCATGTGGCTATTAAATATTTGTACAATCTTAGGCAAGGTAAAGATGAAAGTTTTGCAGAATTCCTAACTAAGTGGAGACACCTTTTAAGCAAGTTGCATTTTGCATTACCACAAAGAGAAATGCCAGACATATTCATAAATTAATTTGCAAGAACAATTGTCCTATGAAATTTCCACGGCTACTATAACATATTTTTACCAAGCTATTGACCTAGGGAGAAGGGTAGAGAGTGCCCTTATTAGAAGAGGTCAATATAAAAAGAAATATGAAGGTAAAAATTTTAAAAATCAGTATAAGAACAAGCAAGTAGTCGGTGATGGAGTTATCGATAGTAGGAATAATCAGAATATCAACCTTACTGAAGTTGTGAAGAAGTTCATACTAAAAGCTCCTGATAAACCTCCAAGAGATTTTACCATATTAAATCAACCGTTACAAATGATTTTACCTCAGTTATTAGAACAAGGCTTAATTTGGTTACCTAAAATAAGACAACCCGATACAATTGTAGCGGGGTTTAGAGCTGATTTGCATTGTAATTTTCATAGAGTTGATGGACATTCAACAAATTCATGTAAAATATTAAAGCATATGATTCAATATTTTTTGATAAAGGAGATATGGAGGTAGATAAATTTCCTCCTAGAAATGTCCAAAATGATGCTAAAAAACAACCCCAAAAAAAGAATGTAAATCAAAATATGGATATTTTTCAACATCCTTTACCAAAAAACAATAAAGAAGCTATAAATCAAGTAGAAAAACATAATTTTTCCCATCCAACTAGATATGTGGGAACTATTAGTGGTTTTATATCTCATAAAAATTTACAAAATCCATATGCTACTACGACATCTCAAATGACTATCAGACCCTTAAGAGATTGTCAAATAACAACTGTAGAGAGTAATAAAGGGAATAGTGAAGGTAGTGATGATGAAAGTAAAATGGATATCACTTCAAATAAGTCAAATAGTTTAGAAGATGAATCTGAAGCAATCACTCCTGTTACAGATCATATGGTTCCAGAAGAACCATTTCCAAGAAGGGTGACCACTAGACCATCGTCACAACAGTGGCTCTCAAATGAACAAGCGCAAAATGCAAGACCTCGTAGAAATTTTGTGGGGACTATAGGAGTGCTTACAAGGCAACAGGCCCAAAAATAGAATTCACAAGACCAAAGTGATAAAGCAAACCCATTTATTCTAAAAACTCCTAACAAAGGAAATAATGAGTTTGGTTCACAATAGAGAACACCCTATGATATTAATGAACAATTATCTACCATTCCAGTGAAAATTTCTCTTCTAGACCTTTTGATCTCCCACTCATAGAGATGAATTAATGAAAACTCTAAATAAAATGATGGTTCCATAAGATATTGAACCAAACGCTATAGTAAACACTGTAACTTTAAATGAAGTAAACTTCATAGATTTCAAAGATAAGGAAATACCTCCTCAAAGTATGTTTGGATATAATACTTTATATATTATAGCAATGATTGGAGATGTAGGTTTAAAAAAGTTCTAATAGACAATGGATCTTCACTGAATATATGCACTTATGATTTTTTTCAAAGATTTTGATTTAAGAAAGAAATGTAAAAAACTAATATGCTTATTAAGCCATTTAATGATGAGACTCAAGAAATGCGTGGAGTAATGAAAATACCATTGCAAGTTGGTCCACAAATTTTGGATACGACTATGTTTATTGTACCTTGCTTTGCATCGTACAACATTCTTTTGAATCGACCTTGGATCAATGCAATGAGAGCAGTTCCTTCCACATTACATCAATGTGTAAAATTTGAATTTAAAAATCAATTGGTTATCATCCATGGAGACCCTAGACATTTTGACATGTGTGCTCTAGTAGAACCCATAGGAGTTCCATTTTGTCTAGCCATGACTTCTATCCCTCAGAATCTAAATACACCCATAAAGCACTATAAGCCTAAATCACATTCTAAATCACCATCACCTAAAGCATGTGATAAAGTATCAATGAAAATAAAAGAACCATCCCCTTCTAAAGGAATATCTAATCCTTTTCCTAAACCTGTAGTGACGAAATTACCTATAGATCCTACAAAGTTTAAATTTTCAACATCTAAGGAAAATGATAAATAACATAAGCCATCTACCTCATATGCAGTTTCAGATGAAGGATTAGCGGATTTATCCTCAATTTTGGCACCAATTGAAGAAGTTAATCTAGCTACGCAAGTTTCTAAGATATTATCTAAGTCTTCCTCATCTCCTCGCACTTTTGGAGTACCTAAGAAAGGGAGAATTTGTCATATTGGGAGCTTTATATTTATATTTGTAGGATATGATTTTGGAAAGTATTCAATATTACAAATTTCAATTGATCAAAATGAATTTGCCAAATGCTATTTTTTAGATAAATATGTAATACCAAAATAAATAATGTGTAATTTGGGATATAGAGGTAAAGGCTTAGGACCTTATCAAAAAGGTATAAGAGAATATTTAGAAGTTATTTAATGGCCAGATCGATGTTGTCTTGGATTCATCCCCACAAAAACTGAGCCATTTCCATACAAGGATGATGACAATCTCATGACATATCAAGAATACATAGAATTAAAAGAAATGTCTAGAAAAGTGCATACATGTAACATGTTAACATTTGTATATCCAAACATGATTGATTCTATGGATGAATGTTTAGAAGGGTACATATATCATGATGTGTATTTAGAAGAAATTTTTCAAAACCAGTATTTCTTTTATGGATCCATGCCATGCATAGCCCATATAGAAGAATGTAATCCTTAAGAGGAATTAGCTAAATGCACTTTAGAAGAATTACAAGAAATGGGTGTGTCTCTTGCACCACAAAATTTTGAAAGAGACTTAAACATTGTTGTAGAAAATTTTCTAAAATTTAACATTGGTACAGAAGAAAATCCTCATATGGTAAAAACTGGATCTGAATTGAGTGAAGAAAAAAAAATATTATACATAGAATTTCTCATAGAATATTCAGATGTCTTTGCATGGACATATGTAGATATGCCTTACCTAGATCCTTATGTAGTCATGCATCATCTAGTAGTGCACCCTGATGCTAAACTAGTAAAGCAAAAATTAAGAAATATGCATCCTAAAGTCACACTATTAGTCAAAGGTGAATTAGAAAAGCTCTTAAATGTCATTTTCATACAAGCAATTGATTATGCAGAATGGATTTTTAATGTTGTTCCAGTAGAAAGAAGCCACAAAAATTAGGGTTTGCACATATTTTAGAGATATTAATGTGGCATGCCTTAAATATGATTTTCCTCTCCTTAATATAGATCAAATCATAGACTTTATAGCTAGGAGTGGAATGTTATCTCTTATGAATGGTTTTTCAGGATACAACCAAATCAGAATTGCTCCTGAAGACCAATAAAAAATGGCTTTCATCACACCTTGGGGAACTTTCTATTGGAAAGTTATGCCTTTTGGTTTAAAGAATGCTAGAGCAACATATCAAAGAGCCATGATGTATATCTTTCATGATATGATGTATGCTATTCTACATGATTATGTTGATGACATCATAGCTAGATCCAATGAAGAAGATGATCACATTAGAGATTTAAGGAAAGTATTTGATAGACTAAGAAAGTATCTAATACGCTTAAATCCAGATAAATGTGTATTTGGGGTGAAATCTAGCAAGTTATTAGGAGTTATCATTTCTATAAGAGGTATAGAAATAGACCCTCTAAAAATTAAATCTATTCATGATATGCCATCTCCTAAGAATATATCATAATTAAGAAGTTTGCAAGGAAAATTACAATCTATTCACCACTTCATAGATAAGTTGGTAGATAGGACAAAAAATTTCCTTAAATTGCTTAAGAAGAATGTATCCTTTCAATGGGATAAAGAGTGTCAAGAAGATTTTGAAAGCATTAAGCAATACCTTCTTAATCCTCCAATGCTTGTTCCGCCTAAACTAGACCAACCTTTTATTTTGTATATTTCGGCTTCAGAACTTGCACTTGGAGCTATGTTAGCTCAAATTGATAAAGAAAAGAAAGAACGAGCAACATATTATATAATTAGGACTTTAATAAATTATGAGACAAGGTATCCATTGGAAAAATTATGTTTAGTAGTAGTATTTTCAATATAAAAATTGTGCCATTATATGTTAAGTCAAACGACATATGTCATTGCTAAATCTGATCCATTAAGATATTTAATGAGTAGACCATATTTGTCAGGATGCATAGCTAAATGGGTTCTTGCTCTTAGTGATTTTGAACTCATATTTATCGGCCAAAAATCTATAAAAGGCCAAGTTATAGCAGATCAATTAGTTGTTGCTCCTATGGAATCTACTCAGCCTATGAGCATCGAATTTCCTAATGAATTCCTTAACTTGGAAGAGGATCACTCGAAAACTTGGACAATATTTTTTTATGGAGCTAGATGTATGAGTGGAGCAAGTGTAGGTATTATATTAAAATCTCCTCAAAAACACATAATCCCTTTATCCTTTAAATTACAATTTGCTTGTACTAATAACATTGCAAAATATGAAGCTCTAATCCTTGGATTACGAGCCGCTTTAGCACTAAAGGTAAAAATATTATTAGTTTTTGGATATTCTAAATAAAATTAACAAATTTTATCAAACACGAGATGAGAAAATTTTTCCTTATAAGGAATATGTGTTAAAACTTATATCATTGTTTAATAATGTAACTTTAGAAGGTGTTCCTAGAAATAGTAACCGTGCTACCGATGTTATGGCTGCGATGGCTTCTTTGTTGCCTTTGGAGTTGGATGATGAATATGCTACTATTATCATCAGAAAACTCTAGGAACCTACTTCTACTAAGTCATGTATGGAACCATTAGATGTTTTTCTGATTAATGAAGTTACCCCAGAACCGTGGTACATAGACATTTTTAATTTCTTACAAAATGGAACCTTCCCTGAAGGATTTGATAGAAACCAACATAGATTGTTACGCAAGTGATCTGTTCACTTCATAATAATTGGTAATACCCTTTACAGGAGATCCTTCAAAGGTATCTTATTAAGGTATCTAAATTCTAAAGAGTCTAATAAATCCCTAAGTGAAGCTCATGATGGGTCTTGTAGAGGACATTTTAGTGGAAGTGCTATTTCTAGAAAACTTCTTAGAATAGGTTATTTTAGGCCTTCAATGGAGAAAGATGCAAATGATTATGTGCATCAATGTGATAAATTCCAAAGGCATTCTGACCTTGTCCATGCTCCTACCCAAGAACTCCAAACCATAGCATCCCATTGGCCTTTATCTAAATGGATTTTAGACATTATTGGTAAAATCAACCCTGTTTCATTTGATGGTCACAAGTTCATCATAACTGTAATTGAATATTTTACAGTGGGTCGAAGCTATGCCTTTAGCTTCTTACACAGGAATCCAAGTCTCAAAATTCATATTTAATCAAATCATTTGTAGATTTGGAATTCCATCTAATCTTATTTCTGATAATGGAACATGTTTTAAAAGTAAAGATATTAGGAAATTGTGTCAAAAGTATAAAATCCAACACAGATGGTCCACTCCTTACTATCCATAAGGAAATGGCCAAGCCGAAGCATCTAACAAAACCTTAATCAAAATCTTAAAAATAATGGTTAATAAAACAAGTCATGACTGGCACATTCAATTATATCCTGCTTTGTGGGTTTATCGAACTAGCGTTCGTACTCCCACTGGTGCTACACATTTTGTCTTGGTATATGGTGCTGAAGCAGTTTTTCCCTTTCAATTAGAAGTTCCATCCCTATCACTTTTACTTCAAGATGCTGAAGTAGGAGATGAATATCATGCTAGCAGACTCAGTTAGCTAGAAATTTTGGATAAAAAATGCATTCATGCTTTAGAGCACCTTCATGCTTACCAAGACAAACTTAAAATATCATATGCTAAAAAATTTCATAACAGATCATTTGAAATTGGAGATTTAGTTTTTTTTTTTTTTAAATAGAGGAATACTAATGCAAGAAAAGACCTTAAAGAAAAATTTCAGCCCAAATGGCTAGGACCATTTATCATCACTAGTAAATTTGGGTCAGGTGCATATAGATTGGCTACCTTGGAAGGAGAATATCTCAAGGAACCCATGAATATTATGCACATCAAACGATATTATGCATAGATCCAAATCTTCATCTTTGTACATATTTGTAAATAGGTTTGTCATGCACTTTAAAAAATGTTCCTCAAAATAGACAAACAAATTACAAAATAAGAAAAATACAAAAATATTCCCAACAGATTTAATCAAATTTTACTAAAATAGCAAGTAATATTTTCCTTTATCTAGGATTAAATTCAGAAGTTATCTTGAACCACGCACTTAAAAATTCATAAAATTAAATAATTTTTATATCTGTTATTTTGATTATAAATCTCTCTTATATCAAAGAACACTATTTTCACTAAATAAATTTTCTGTTTATGAATGATGTTGCTACTTTTTGGAACCAAGACCCACACGTTACACATTAAATATGATTTATTGCAATCTTCAAATAATGGTACTGCATAGTGAGTTTTAATGCTTTAAGCAAAAAAATTTCCCTGTTATCCTCTCATGTGCATGATCTAGAATGAATGAGAAATTGGCAAAAGGACAAGATTCCATCCTACCCAAATAAAAATCCCTTGCTCCACATCTAAGTTGAGAAAGTATCCCAAAAGAAAAATCAAGAAAAAAAAGTCAAAAATCAAAAGAAATAAAATAAAAATAAAAAAAATAAAAAATAAAAAATGAAAATATTAAAAAAAGCAATAAACTCTCCTTGTTCAAAACAAAATGAACAAAATCCCTACCCCCTAAAAGTGAATAAAAGAAGGAATAAGGAACTTTAATCCCTGGAATTTCTCATTCAGTCAAAAATCATGAAGGTAAGCCCCATAACAGGTGATTTGTGCCCAACTTGCTTGACATTTGGTAATTCCTTTTCGTGTGGCGACATGTCTATCACATTAGCGACCTTATTTTGTACAGACCAATGTCCGCTTGTGGATTAGCTAGCTTTATGGTAATTTGACTCACATAGCAGTTCATTCCTAATGCATGCACAAAATCATGGTTAAAGAACATTTCACTTGCACACACATTGGTTTCATTAAGTTTGCTCCATCATTTATCTACTTAAAATTAGTAAACAAACTTTACAAAATATACACACATTTGCTATTTGAGAGATTTTGTATCATTATGATAGCATCAAAATGGAAATAAATGCACTTCACACACAAGGGTTCTAGATAAATTTGATTTTTTTTTTGAGATAAATTAAAATATTGCATTGATATTTTATTAAATTTCTACATATCAAACTTAAAATTACAAAAATTCAAAAAAATATATCTTTTTCACAATGATGGTATTATTCCTAAGCAATTAGGGATTCCTTGCCTAGCGAAAACCATCTTCATAAATTTGTCATGTTAACAAAATATTATAAATAACTCAAAAATATTATATCTAAATTTACATATTCATCGTGCATTGCATTTTGGTTTTACTGCGATGATGGTGTTATTCCTAAGCAATTAGGAATTCCTTACCTAGAGAAAACCATTCTTCTAATTTTTCATGCCCAAAAATTCATCGAAAGCATCTATAAAACCTTTTGCATATGTGATACAATGATTTACACAAGATTAATTTTACATTTTACAAAAATATTTTTTATCTTGCATTTTCATGATGACTTTTTGCGATGATAGTATTATTCCTAAGTAATTAGAGATTCATTTCTTAGGAAAAGCTATCGTTCGACGTTTGTATTCCCAAACTTACATATTTTTTTATCAACAATCAATACATCTCATCCTATAAAAAAGCCTTAAGAATTTTCTTAAGCACCCAACCATTTCATTTAGCAATATCAAAATACACCTCATAATAGGATCAGCTTCATGAATTAACAAGCTTAGATCTCCACAACAGTCACATAACAATACCACATCCTTCAAGGTTTATTGCTAAATTCACATTTCCTATTTTTAGAAACAACAAAACCATTTTACACATCTTAATGCAATTTTACATCAAATCATTTTATCAAATTTAAAATACAACTCTTTAAAATCAAAATGCAAAATTAATCATCAAACACATTGACACATAAGGCAAAATATAAAAATCTATATATATCATCAACAAAGTATATATATACAATAGTAGATTGGTATGCCACAATAGCCATCATCGGTATACTCAGTCATCCAAAACTACATCATCAATACATCATCAAAAGTCCAATCCTCACGATTATCCAACATCCCTAGTGCTCTGTGCATCGTCACCTCCAGGAGGCGGAGGAGCCTAAGCTACAGTAGTCTCTCAAGTGGAATATTGGGATCTTCGACTTGCTCGAGTCGATGGCTCGTACATCATTGGGAGAGGTACTCTCTATCCCTCTGGGACAGTCATGAAGTACATCACCTGGTAGAAAGCAGCTCACCCGAAATCCCTGGAGAACATATCCACTATCCCTCTTACTCCTCTCTATGCCTACACCATTGATTGGACTAAATCTACCTCTAGCATCTCAATCGCATAGTGAACAGCGAAATCACATAACAATCGATAGAATTGTGCTATGAACAGGTGGAGTAGGTGTGCGATTTCGTAGAAAATAACAGTGATCCTGATGACTTGGTAGTGATCCTACTGACTTGGCAGCGATTTTGCTCACAGATCATCTAGGGGTAAAAATGTTTATTCTGTTTGTTCTTCTTCCTTCTCTTCCATTTTATTTAGTTATTTAATTATATTTTCATTAATTCAACAATGCATCTCCGGTATTCATCATCATGTTAATCAATTTTTAATTTAAATTTACATTTTGCTTACATAAAATTCATGAACATTTAGACTCTTGTACTTACATCTATTACAAAACTTTTCTATCTTTCATTTAGTTGAAAAGGAATGCTTAAATAGGAAACATATCAAAGTTTGAATCATATTTATGCTAGAAAACCATTTTGTGTCTTGTGTTTTGTTTCTACAAAATTACAATGAAATTGCTTGCGATTTCTGCAAATTGTTGAGCGATTTTTCCTGGAACAACAACAATTCTACCAAAATAGCAGCGATCCTACTTTACATCAAAAAATCATAATATTCATTAGATATCTCAATTTAGGTATGTTTTGAATTTCTTTTAAGCATAGAATTAGCAACTGCATTTGTCATTTCTATTCCTGTCTATTTTTTTCATCAAAAAGGTAAAAAAAAATCGTATCATAGGTAGGTTAGTTGCATTTCAAAGGCTAACCTTAGGTGTTTGTATGAGTGATCCAAAAATGAACATATTAAACCTCATTCTCAACCTAGGTGTGGAAACTACCATCAAAAGTTTCTTGGTGAACCCACAATTCGTCAAAAAATCACCACAAGAAGGCATGATCAAGTGCCTCTCTTTCGAGTTGTAGCTCTATCATTTTCCATCCCCCTCTAAGGCACGGATCCATCAGTCTAGAGGAAAGGAGTATAAAAATTTTAGGCCTACACTATCATTATTGCACTTGTAACACTTAATATTGTTATTCCTTGAAGGTGCAAATATGTTGGGATTTCTTCTAGTGGAGCCATATTTATTCCTGTCATGGACCCTGCAATTCATTGCCTTGTGACCAAACTAATTACATGAGTAACAATACCCTTGAAAAAGCTACCTATTTTTGAAATTCCCATATCCCCGTGTTTCATGTGTCCTGCATTGTGAAGCCTTGTACCCAAATTTATGACATGAGAAACATCGTCCATTGAAATTTCCTTGTCTTAACCTCATTGGTCTCTTAGTCTCTTTTACCCTATGTTGGTTCTTATTCCATATGTTCCTCTTTTGTGCATTGTTCTTTTCCTTTTTGAATTTTCTATTGTCCAACTCTTTCTCAGAAGTCTCACTTTCTCTCACATTGTCTTCTTTTGAAGTTTCTTCTTCTTCAGAACTTGAGGTTGACTCCTCTTCTTATTTCTTTTGTACCTGTTCAAAACCAAGACCTATTTTATTTGTTGACCTTCTTTGTACCTTGATCATCTTATCTACAATATTTGAGCTCTTTCCAAACCTGTGTAGCTTATCCTTAGATTTTTCTACTTCTTCCTTTAGTAGAGCTACTTCTTGTTCTAATTTTCACATTCTAAGACCTTTGCTTCTAACTTATCCTTGAAATTTTTTGTCTTAGCCATTGACCTATTTAGATCCTCTAAAATATTTCTTCTTTCTTCATCACATTCTTAAAACTGAAGCTTAAGTTGGGATTTTTACTTTCTTATCTTCTTTAATGTGTTAAGAGGATAAATAAGCTCTCCCTCAAGATCAACTTCTCCTTTCTCCGATTCTTCCTCTATTTTTTTACCTTTGAAAACATATTCATTCCATTCTGACTTGTCTTCTATAGGATCACCTCCTTCTTCTTCTAGTGCCATTAGAATATTCTCTTCTGGTCCTTCAAGTGTATCTTCATATTCATCATCATTGAAATTGAAACCATTCTTTGTACAACTATCTTCAAGATTTCCAAAATTACCACATCTAAAATACTTGAGAATTATTGGTGATATTTTCTTAACTTCTTCTTTTTCTTCTATAAAAAATAGAACTTCACCTTTATCATTATCTGAGAAACTATTTTCACTATCACTTGAGTACTTACTTGCATTTTCTACATAGTAACCCCTCTTCTGTCTTTGAAATAACTTCTTTCCTTGTTTGCCTTGTCCATCCTTGCATTTCTTTTGGTACCTACATTTTTTGATTTCCTTTTCTTATGATCCTATTTTTCTTCATCATTGCTATTTATAGCTTCTTGAAAATTAGTTGCATAGTGACCATACTTTCCAAAATTGAAACATCTAACAAATTTTGCATCTTTAAATCTTCTTGGATCCATAATTTTCTCCTTCATTACTGGATGATTCATTGCATGAATCTGACTTCTTTCCCTTTGTCTTCTTAGTATCTTTGAAGGTTGCTTTCTTCCAGATATTAGGTTCCTCTTTTGTTCTCATATCAAAGGCTATAAGAATACCAAGTAATACATATCTTATCAAAATATCACCATATTTTGATTCCTCTATAGCATAGATATTTTCACTAAACCTTTTTGGGAAAGATATTAAGATCTTATCACAAACATCATATTCTTCAATCTCAAGTCCAATTCCTTGCATGGCGTTAACAACCTCGTCTACACAAAGTAGATAATTACTAATGTTTTCCCCATCCTTTATTCTTAATTCTTCAAATTTTCCTTTGATATTTTGTATCTTTACCTTTTTGACACTTTTATCTTCATATATGCTTTGTAGCTATAAACATCTAAAATGCTTCATCTCAAGGGCGACTACTCATATGGGACATGCTACAAGACCATATGTAATATTTGGATAGACTCCAATATAGAGTAGTGGTTCTAACCACTCAATTTGGTCTCCTTGGACTAATTAGTTTGAACTATGATTGGGACCTATGGTCTATAGTCTGAACTATTGTTGATAGTTGTAGTTTACAAGTTAGGTTGCATTTGTGACCTATGGTTTAAATTGAAGTTTATTTGGCCTTCATCCGAGCCAAATTATATTGAATGACCATTTGTTATAGAAGAATGCAGTTAAATGATGGAATCTTCCAATCCAACTGTCATAACCACCTCTTCCTAATCTTGGCTTCTCCATGAAGCCACCCCTAGCCCTTGGGTAATCCTATAAGAACTCCTTAGAATTAGGGTAAAATATAAGAGAGTGCATTGGATATTAGAGCAACGAAGCCTTATCGGATTGTAGACTCACTTGAGTGTACTAAGGGATTTTAGTTTCCATTCACTTGCAAATTTGCCAAGCATCATGTCAATTTGTGTCATGGATGCCCTAAGGAGCTAGAACACCAAGAAACACAAATTCGGGCAAACAAAGACCCAACTGCACAATTCAATTGCCAAACCAATCATAGGACAACAAGACAACCCTTGATCATCAATTGGACAAGGAATATCAAGCCCACAACCCTAGATTTGGAGGTCAAAACTATTTTATTGCTCACCATGGCTAACAGTTGTGGTGTACAGTGCAAACCACTCATCAGAGCTAAATTTTGCAACCAATGATAGATTTCCTTACTGTTTATTTTGCTTTGTACTTAATTAGATTAGATTAAGCATTTTAGTAGTTTATTTCATGTTTTAGAGACATTGACTAGTTTAATTAGGGTTTTACATGAGTTATTTCCATTTAGGCAACTTTACACTAATCTTTTGTTTCCATGCATCATTTCATGCAATTAGTCTATTATATAGAGAGCAGTACTCTTCATTTCTATGTTTCAAGCAATCTTTATGAATTTGGTATAAGTATAGCATGTTTTGTTCATTTTCTTGATTTCATTAGTGTTATAGCATCTTTAAGTTCACATTCCTCAAAGGGCCTCATCATGAGAGGCTTCCTATGCTATTAATGCTTTTGTGTTGTTTCTTGATCGTAGGAAATCATATTTAAAGGAGACTCAATCATCCAATTCCTTCCTCAACATGAAGAAGAGGGTCAGATCCAACCTAGAGTAGTTCGTGTCACCCCAAACCTGAAACTCACATTCACCCTTGATGGGGATTTCATATGCTTTTCCTACTGTAATAAGAGTATCATAATGGTATCCCTAAGAGGGATGTATTTGTAACCGAAATTGTCTTCTTTCTTAATATAATAAAAGTGTTATTTTCTTTCTAATTTGTTGTCAATATCACCATGCATTCTTTTGTGTCTTTTGTTTATATCACGCAGTAGGAAGCATAGGTGTGAGATCATTTTGGTGGTCACATATGGTGATCATGGTGGAACTTCACAATTCATGCCCCTAATTTTTGATATTTTTGGTGTTTTTTGATATCAGGTGCAAACCGTAGTTCACAACTATGATCTCATTATTGGCCCACAGCTTCAAAATGTGGTCTACAATCTGAACCGCATCAGACCTGTAGTTCACAATAGACAGCAAACAATAGGGGTTAAAAACTAGATCAAATTAGGACCTAAGGTAGGCCCTTATGACATTCTCTATCTTTGTATTTCATCTCTATGTTTTTCTAGAACAGCAAAATTGAAACCTAAATTAGTTAAGGATAAAAAGAACATGAAAATGAATTAGGTCCTTAGGGTTTCTTTTTCTAAATTTTAGCTAGGCACTTCTAGGAACAATAGACCTCTAAGTGTAGTATGCCCTAGAATCCATCATGCTAGATTAAATTATGTGTTGGTTTGCATTTCTAAGGCCCAATCAGTGGCCACTTACATCGTAAGGTGCATTATCAAAAAGAGCATATAGTATGTAGCTTGCATTTCTTGAATCTGAAAAGTTATTTTTGCTACATAGCATATAGAAAATGAGCATTTATGTTGTGTGATGCATTTTATTTTCATGTAAAAATTAAAATGAACCATACACAACATGCTTTAATTAAATGCTAATGATTTGGGTATGACATCCAACCATTAGTAGGGTTCATCAACAGTGGGGGTGATTTCCATCCATTGGCCCAAATCCTATGTACCCTTGGATACTAGACCAATACTGCATCTGAGAACATTTCATACCCTAGAAAAATTGCATGTATTCTCTTTTGAGGGTATAACACTGATTGGGAGAAAATGGATGAGGATCTGGGAGGACATGTGCTCCCTGACCATGTGTGGACTTCATTACCACACATTATAGGTTGGATTATGCAACTTGGAGTTCATAGCCAAGTTGTCGAGCTACGAGTATATAGGTGAAAGTCAATTAAAATTATATTATCATCCAATAGGCTTTCAAACATGATAAGAGTTTCTAATACTAACACAACAACTCATGAAACAACATCAAATAGTTTAGGACTCACATTTAAAAATTAATACGAGATAATTACCATTGTATACCTTATTTGCATAATAAAAGATAAATATAGGCATTAGGTGCACCATGGTAGGGATACAGAGTGGTCAGTAAAGGCTTAAGCCTAATGACATTGAACAAGCCCCACTAAATTCACAAAAAATATGTCAAACCCTCACCCACATGAGCTTCTCAAACATCATTCGATGAGCATCAAAGGAGACAATTCAACACAAGGGGACACCATTGAACATACCCCTGATAGAGGAGTTTCTATACACTCTTCTAAACATAGGATAGAGCATGGAGACTCTCATAATGAGGGTACTCCACTCAAAATAATTTATCGAGATCACATTGCACATGCATTCATGAGATCGATCGATGAGTATATCATACAAGGGATCAAGTTGGTACCCTTACATAATAGATCCATAGGAGGTTTCATACCTCTAACTTTAGAGTATAAAAGAGATCGAGATCCACCCATTCAGGGGCATGCAGGTAGGTCAAATTCTGAGCATAGGTCTATCCACACTCCCATGTGTAGTGAACCTTGCAAGATCACTATCGACATATACAAGGTGGAAGCCAATGAGACACCACCACATGATCCATGGCGATCCAAATAGTTGGATGGTTTGGGTAGCATCTTAGAGTAGTTAGGCTATAAGCCTTCAAATTCACCTACTCATGCTCTGAGTGAGCATAGCAAGACTATTTTTAGGAGTACCAAAGAACATGGGGATGCTTCCAAGTGCCCTCATGGTTTGCATCCACCATCCGTGTATGGTGGCACACAACACAGGACTTAGCATGATGCCAATGTCATCTTCATGAAAAAATGCAAAAGCATCACAAATTAATCAAAAGGGTATAGAACCCATAAGGTCATTTGCACATAGCACATATACCAGAGGCCTCTTACGGTCGATCGCATTGATAGATAGCATAGACTGTTATCTGAGCAGAGATGACAACTCCTCCAAGATCAATTGGAAGATGCTCACCTAGAGAGGTAGTGCATTGAAGAAAAGAATATTTAGTCACAAATGCTCATTAGACAAATATTATATGAGAAACATATGCATGAGGAATGCATCCTTACCCAAAAGGAGTGTGTGGAATGAGAGGATATGCTAGCCAGGGTTGGTTTATACACCCACACTAAATATAGAAAGTGCATTCATAGGGGGGATTTTTCACAAGATGACGTGCATAAGGAGCATAGAGACACTCATACTCATGCCAATGCCAAATATAGATAACGACCACCACCATTCAAAGATTAGAGGTAAAGACAATATGTGAAAGAAGAGGGAGATGGACCTGATCAAGGATATCCTGAAAGTTCCCAAGTTGAGGAGGAGGAAGAGAAACATCTCCACCTCAATAGAGGAAGAATTTACCTCAAAGAATGCCCCTATGTCAGCTTAGGGAGGAGGACTTTCTATCCTCATAGGCCTCTAAGGCCCTAGCAAAGAAAGTGAAAGCAATCAAGATGCAAGGTGCAACTTTTCAAAAGCCAACATTGAGAAATATTCATAATGAGCCTTTGGACCCCTCGGTGCCTGCTCCAACATATCCTAAGCATTTTTTCATGATCAATCTAGATAAATTCAAATGTGATGAATATGCATAGGAGCATGTCATAGGCTTTTTAGATGTATGCTTTCAGATTGTGAGCAACAATGCCTTGCTTTTGCATTCATTTGTCACAACACTCTTAGGCCCAACCCAAGAGTGGTTTAATTAGCTGAAGAAGCATAGTATCACCAGTTTTGAGCAACTGGTTGATGCCTTCCTTGAACGCTTTTCTTTTGGCATTAGGAAGCAAGCTAACATTTTTGATCTAGTTTTTCTAGCTCTGTGTTATGATGAGTTAATCCTAAAATATGGAAATAGGTGGAGGAGATTAATGGTAAAGTTTCCATTCCCCATTCTTGCTACATAATTGACCTGAATGTTCACAAAGAGTTGTACTAAGCACATCTCATTATTATTACCACTATAGTAGTACCAGAAATTCGAGAAAGCTTTGGCGCAAGCCAAATTAATTAAGGATATCAAGCTAAAAGAAGGAAAATTAAAGCTCAAAAATAGAAAATAGGGGCACAAGAAGAGCTCCACGAAACATCAGGGCAAGCAGGCCCATGTCAATCAGGTGGTGCTAAACCTACAGAGAGAGGATAAGGGGTAAAAAAATTAGAACTATCAGGCCCAACCTCCTTCTGCGCAATACAATTAGCATAAAAATAATTACAGGGACAAAAATAAGGAATAATGCCCACCTCGCCAATTCATGCCTTTGATAGAATCATTGACATCGATATTCCATCAACTGTGTAAGGCCAAGGCAATCAGGTTACCCGAGATTAAATTGGTCAATCCTAACCAGCCCAAGTCAAAGGGGTATCAGGATGATCTATTTTACATCTTCCATCGTGTGAAGGGTACGACATCAAAGTGTGTTGGTCCTTCAAACATATTGTGCAAAACATGATCGATAAAGGTGAGATTTTAGTGCCAAATAATTCATTGGTGCTTGAAAACCAAAACATGGGAATTTATAAAAATCCATTGCCAAACCATGAGGCACTGCGCAAAAATTTTGGCCACATCAACCAAGTGTGCATCGAACCACCTACCCAGGGGTTCATAGGTATGGTTAACATTGTTACTATACATGGGAGATATGAGCAGCCAAATAAACTATGCACTCCCATTAGGATATAAGCTAATCCAAATCAGTAGCCAACTCAAAATATTCCAAGCCCACCAACTAGATCAATGGTGACCATACGAAGCAGGTTGGTTCAAAACCTGTAGATAAATCCTATGAAGTTGTCTATTTATGAGATGATGCAGTAGTCCCCCAAACACAAGGAGACTCTCATGAATATTCTGAGGTCCATCAAGGTGTATTCCTAGGATGCTCAAGAATTCACCAATTTTATAGGACAAGTACAATAGTGCCAAGAACCTACGATCCAATTCTATGATCATGAAATTAGGATGGTCCCTACAGATATGACTGACCTGTTGTTACATATCATTGCATGTGTTAATCATGTACCATTTAATAGGGTCTTGATCGACACTAGTTCATCAATCAATATTATAATTACCAAGTTGTTAAGTCCTTTAAATATATCCAAGTTACATATTGTGCCCATCACATTCACATTGAGAGTGTTTAACGATGCATTATATCCGACAGTTGGTATGATCATCCTACCTATTCAGGTGGGCCTAAAGACTATCGTTGTGATGTGTCATGTGATCGAAGGTGCCATGTAGTATAACATCCTATTGGGGAGGCCTTGGATTCAATAAATGCATTGTGTTCCCTCTATATTACATAAATGTGTAAAGTACATTCATGAGGGACAGGTTCACGTGGTGCCATAAGATGGGGAACCCTTCAAATTCATGAACATGGCTGATTTACCAGGAGGTTTCATACTCCCAATCAATGCATCTAGACATCTGTCCAGTATCGTTGGTTAAGAATCCATGAGGAAAACAAAGAGTGCATGCTCAACCATCGACATCTGCATCGCACAAATCTAAGTATACTACAATGATTTCTTTGAAACTGAGTACATCAACAATGCTTTACGATGAAAGGAAGGTAAATATGAAAGTGGGCAAAAAGAAAAATAAGAACATGCTCAAACTAGTAACCAAATGAGGCTTCCATTCCTATGGAAGTAGAGGAAGCCAAGGCTAAATCCAAGGAGGTACCTCAGCCTGTCGTACCTAAATATTCAATAGGATCATCCACACTATGGATGACTATTCATTTGGCCAACACAGGGTTAGGTGAATATATTATGTAGAAGGTCACCTTTGGACCAATTCTAGAGACTACACAAGAGATGGGTCAACCCCATGCTCATCATTTTTTGGTTGGATTAGTAGTGCCATTGGGAGAGCCACCCAATCAAATGAACTTCATCTACGTTGGGCTAGATCAACTTCCTACCCGAATACCCATGGATGAAGATGACAATGAACCATTCACAGTAAATGTTTGTTACCTATCCAACCCTGAATACAACATGCGTATTTTTAAATTATATCATTGGCATGGGTATGGCCTTGGTATTATTGAGCAAGGATGTAGGAGTCCACTTGATTCGCATTATCAATTGGAAATTGATAGGTTTGGGCTAGGTTTGCAAGTATGAGGACAAGATTATTTACTTGTAGCATCTTTAGATCACCTATACCTTAGTCTGGGGGATGATGTGGATTTCAACCCACATAACCCTGATATTTCTATGTTCCAAAGGGATAATCAAATGGTGTCTTATGTCATCATAGCACCACCCGAGTCATATCATGAGGATATCTTAGTGGATAGTGAGACCTCAATCGACAATCAGTTTGGAAATGAGGTTGATCGGTTTATGATGTAGTATCGTATTTACGGTGCTTATACCCTATTTTACTAGATAGTGATGACAGTGATAAGGAGATAACTTATATGGGGCCACATTTTCCAAAGCATCCCATGCTAGTGGATAGTGGTGAAGGATTGTATTACGATAGTGATGATGAGGACAAAACATAGAGAGCCTATCTAGGACCTCCCTATCTACATCACTGTAATGTACCTTATACGTTCGAGGACATATGTAGAGATATCAATCTCAACCTTTTCCTTAGGGAAAGACCACCAAAATTTAATGTGATCTATCACATGGTGTTTCCTAACCCGCCTATGTGCATGGAGCTCATTGAGTTGAATGATCCTATCTTGCAATTAGTGTATAGAGAGGATCTAGTAATTCATAGCCCACATAGAGAAGATCCATTTGTGCCTATATCGCTATAGCTATATCTCAGGTATGGGAGCTACATCGATGATGTAGGTATTTTTTCATTTGGCCCTAGAGATTAATTCCATTCCATCAATATGGTATCCATTGATTTGACCACTCCACTCCACAATATAGCCAATCCGTCCAAGCCATTGTGTCTGAATGTAGATGCTATCAATTGGGATCGCACTGACTTGCCTATTGAGCCTGAAGATTTTTTCCCTAATGAAGAAATGCTACAACCATTTCATTTTTCTTTAGGTTATGTTTATGATTTTTATCATGCTAAGGATGCTTCCAATGTGGAACCTATAATCCTAGCAGATGACATCCACTTGATCCCTATGCCTCATCAACTTGAGTAGGGATCACATATGTCAGTAGAGGAAACCTTCGATGTGGATATCAGTAATGATCCTACCAATCCAAGGAAGGTTAAATTTAGAGATATTCTCACTCCAGATGAGCATGCCACACTCATCCCTCTACTAAAATATAGACCTATTATTTTTTCCTGTACTTACAAAGATATGCCAAGTCCAGACCCAAAATTGGTTACCCATAACCTTTCACTTGATCTATCAAAGAATCTAGTTAGGTAGAAGCTTAGAAAGATGCATCCAACAGTAACCTTAATGGTTAAATATGAGTTGCAAAAGTTGTTAGACATAGAGTTTGTTATCTCCATAGACTATCCAAAATGGGTATCCAATATGGTGTCTGTAGAAAAACTTGATGGAAGGATTCGTATTTTTACAGATTTCAGAGACCTGAATAAGGCAACAGCTAAGGATTCATTTTTGTTGCCTAATATTGATGCTCTTGTAGACACAACTGCAGGTCACAAGATGCTCTTCTTAATGGATGGTTTTTTTTATTACAATAAAATTTGTATTAAGCCCAAAGACTAGCATAAAATCACGTTTATAACACCAAGGGGAAGATTTTTCTATAAAGTTATGCCATTTGGACTCAAAAATTTTTGTGCCAAATATCAACAGGCCATGACATATATCTTTCATGACTATATGCATAATATCCTAGAGGATTATACGGATGACTTGTTGGACAAGTCATTACTACATGTTGAGCATGCAAAAGTCTTGAAGAAGGTCTTCGATCACCTAATAGACCATAATGTCAGGTTGAATCCTACGAAGTGTGTATTTGGCATAAATTTTGGTAAGATCTTTGGGTTCATAATTTCAAAATGAGACATCGAAGTTGACCCAAAAAAGGTCAAGGCTATTTTAGAGACGTGTCACCCCACAAACATTAAAGAACTAAGAAGCCTTGAGGGCAAGATAGCATCGATAAAGCGATTTATCACTCAACTATAAAATAAATGTCAACCCATGAATAGACTTCTACACAAGGGGGTCCCATTCAATTGGGATGAGGACTATCGAGCAACCTTTACTAAAATCAAGCAATACATGGCAAAACTGCCAGTACTAGCTCCACCAAGGCCAAACATGTCATTTTTGCTATATATATCAGCAACCAACTTTGCATTAGGGACCATGTTAGCCCAAAAGAACATGCAAGGCAAAGAGCAAGCCATATATTATATTAGTCGAACCTTGGTAAGTTACCAGATAGGATATGCATATGTGGAGAAGTTGTATTTAGTGGTAGTGTTTTCTACAAGGAAATTATGGTACTATATGCTAAGTCATATGACATATGTTATATCAAAACAAAATTATTTTTAGTATATGATAAGCAAGACATATCATAACATGCGTACTAAAAAGTGGATCATGCTACTGATGGAATTTTACTTAGAGTTCATAAGCCAAAATTCCATTAAGGGACAAGTCATAGCTAATCACCTGGCTGAGGCACCACTGTCAAACAGTAGACCTCTTACCATTGAGCTTCTGGATGATGTAGTATTTTTCATATCCAAAGCTCCCAAACCCAAAGAACTAGAAAATAATGCTGATATGACCTTGTTCTTCAATGATTTGAAGTGTGAGAAAGGGGGTGGTGTAGGAATAGTTTTTTTCACGCTGTAATGAGCTCCAATGCCCTTGTCATTCAAATTAGACTTTCCTTGCACCAAAAACAATGGTGAATATGAATCCCTAATTTTGGGCCTCCATACAGTCATTACCATGAACATTAACAGATTAAACATCTTTGGTGACTCTTTGCTCATTGTTAACCAAGTTAAGGGGCTCTTTCAGTGTCGATGTCCTGTATTGAAATCTTATAAAGATATTATTTCTACATATTTGTCTAAGTTGGAATGGTATGACATCGAGGTAATCCCTTGTTCTTAAAATAGGTTCACAAACACCATGGCATATTTGGGATCCTTAATCCCTCAGAATCCATTTGCAAATTTCACTACCATCCATGTTAAGATGATCTCGCACCTTGCAGTAGTGCATGTAGTCTTTGATAATAAAGAGTCATTCAATATGATTAGCGTGGAACCAAAAGCTGAATGGTTCTGTAGAGCTGAAGAATTTCTAAAGAAGGCACCCTGGGGGTCATTAACCTCTAAGATTCTGACGGGGAGTGGTACTCCCATTCACCACAAGGTTGTTTCCCATTCTGCATTTATACATATAGATACACAAGGGGAGCAATTCATCTTGGTAGTCAAAGTTGAGGCTTATCAAAGCTAGATGTCATAAATCCAAGAGGCTTATCAAAGCTAGATGTCATAAATCCAAGATGCACATTCAAGAAGAAAGTGACTAAATATGTCTTGATAGGAGATATTTTGTACTGATGAGGTTATGATGGAGTTCTCCTTTGTTGTCTAGAGCTCTAAGAGTCATATTAGGTGATTTCACAAGCTCATGAAAGTACATACAATGGCCATTTTAGTGGCATGGCCATCGTCAAGCGCATCCTTCGAATGGGGTACTATTGACCCACTATGGAGAAGGATTGCAATGCATATGTCAAGAAATACATCAAATATCAGCATCATGCTAATATTATGCACTTGACATTGCAGGCCTTACAACCCATTCAAGAGGCTTGGACATTTTATCAATGGGGATTTGATCTCATCAGTAAGATCTCTCCCCCATCATCAGGCTAGCATACATTTTTTATCATGACTACTGAGTATTTCAGAAAGTTTGTGGAAGAAATACCCTTAACAATAACTACTGGAGCTCACATGGCAAAGTTTATACTCGAGCATATCATATGTTATTTTGGGATCCCATCCAAGATAGTTTTGGATAATGGAACGTCATTTTAAGAACAAAACTATGAGAGATTTGATATCTAAGTATAGAATCAAACATATTTTTGTGACTCCATACTATCCATAGGAAAACGGGTAAGCTGAGGCCTTGAACAAGATAGTGATTTCCATCTTGAAAAATATGGTGCAAGAACACCACAAATATTGGCACATCTAGCTACCCCTTGCATTATGGGATTATAGGACTAGCATTCAGAAAGGGGAAACTCCATTTTCACTAGTATATGGTACTGAGGTCATTATTCCCATAGAGTTATAAATTTCATCGCTGCACGTTGCATTGAAAGATTTCATTGATGATGATATCATGTGGCAAGCTCACCTAGATCAACGGATGCTACTTTATGAACGTTGCATGAATTCCCTGGAGTACCTTCACGTTTATTAGGAGTGACTAAAATGATATTATAATATCAAATTCCATCAGAGAGACTTTGAATTTGAGGATCTTGTATTGAAAGAGAGCCAACAAAACTCTAATTTGTCGCCTGATATGCGAGACAAATTCACGGATAATTGGCTAGGACCCTATATCATATCTAAAAATATTGGTTTGGGTACCTATCACCTAATGTCTCTAGGGGGTTTTGAAGAGCCTGGATCTCTCAACATCATCTATCTTAATGCATTTTATGCTTAAGAGTGTATTAAAAGGCTCCAAGGGTTCATAAAACCACTTGGTCATGTCAGTAAAAGGCTCTGAGAGTTTACTTAAAACTGCTCAGTCAACCTCAAAAGTCTCCAAGGGTTCCTAAAACCACTTTTTCATGTCATTTGAAGGTCCCTATGGTTTACTTATAACTGCTAGGTCATCCTCAAAGGCCTTGAGGATTTTCTAAACACTACTCGATCATCCTAAAAGGATCCAAAGGTGCTCATAATCCCATTGGTCAATCCAAAATACCCAAAGGTGCTCATAATATCTTTGGTCAACCTAAAAGCTCCAAGGGTTTCTAAAAAATTGCTTGGTCACTCCTAAAGGCTTCGAAGGCATGTACTCACCTTTTTGTCAAATATAAAGGCTCAAAATCCATAAAAATTTAAAAAGCAATAAAACCCCCCAAAAATGGTAAAGAATAAATCCAAAAATATTTGCATTTCATTTGCATAATTGTATTTCATGTTCCACATGCATTTCATCGTTGCATTGCATATAGGCTATTGGTTCGGCTTTCATACACACCCCATGAAGAATGAGCATAAAATACCAATAACACTAATACGAGATAAATCCCACTCACTTTAGGATCTTTCTGGTTATCCAAGGTGTGAGTTACAGAGTTGGGTCAAATGGCTATTCACTCTTTTCTGCTTCTGGAATAGTTTTAAGTAGAATCTCTGTTACCTTACAACGGGTTCAACCTTCATTCAATAATGTTTAGTGGTTGTTATCTTTGTTGACAATCGAATTTACAATGAGTTCTTTGATATAGCTCTTTATGCTTTAGCAGATTAAATAAAATACAAATTTGAAAGAAAATAAAAATGGATCATTTAACGGTGGAGTAGGGAAGAAAAGAGAAACTTATCTAACTTAGTTGCAAAATCAAAACTACCAATTTCAGTTACACTATTTAGCTTCACGATAAAACCAATCAAAGAGGAAGGTGTCCAACTTTCTAAGATCACATTCTACTAAGATAATAAGACGAAGATGACAAAGATCTGAAAGAAAATCATAAATAGAAGGGAATTCAGTGTCAACTAGTATCTCTCACTAGTAGCCTAGCTCACACAGTGAGGATAGAGCAATTAGAACAGACCCAAATCTTAAATCTTTAATTTTCCCTAGCATATAACAAATGGAATGAATCCTAGTATCATATTCAATCTTGATAACACAGATTTACAACTAAAATAAATAAACTTTAGTGAGACGAAAATAAAAGAAGATGCACTTATCACAATCCGAAAGATATTAGGCTCCTAGTCATTCTATCATAGAAAAACAATGTCACACCAACTCTAGGTACAAAACAAAGCATTCAAACAAGATTTGCAGGAAATTTCTAAAATGTCTTTTTTTCCAAGTTTTCGCATCTGAAATTTACATTCAAAAGAAGTATATATAAACTCATGATAGACCCTAATATTTTCAAAATATCTTCTTCCAAATATCTAAATCTTGTCATAAAAATCCCACTGTTGAGGCTTTACAATATAAGGCATTTATATATATATAGTTTCGATAAACCCTAATCACTCTAAAAATATTTGTATGGATCTTGCCATAAATGGAGAAGATAAGACTTGGTTTTATCCTCATCAAATGGACATCGCATGTAAATGTATGTTCATCTTTCGATAAGTCATCAGAGCATCTCATTAATTCTTCTACAAAATTTGGATGAGTCATTGACTTTCAAGGCCTTCCATCCTCGCACAACTGCCTTTGTTTGGTTCAAGTTGAGATTCTCTATCCGCCATTACTTTTGCCATAAATTTTCTTGGAAAATACATTCATTGGCAAATTCCTTAAAGTCTGTATTTGTAGCCAGATCTGCAAAATCTGGATGAGTCATTGACTTTTCGGGCCTTCTATCCTCGCACAGCCACCTTTGTTTGGTTTGGGTTGAAATTCTCTGCCCGTCATTACTTTTGCCATAACTTTTCCCAGCAAATCCATCCACCAAAAAATTCCTTAGAGTCTGTATTTATGGCCAGATCTACAAAATCTGTATGAGTCATTGACTTCTCGGAATCTCTTATTTCCATTTGATGGTCCTTGTTTGATCTATGCTAAAATTTAGGTTTGTCTGTCTTTCTCGCAATTACTTCTTCCATTATGCAACTGTCGGATCACCTTCTGCAAAAGAGAAGCAAAGATTAGATTTTTAATGTTTTTCATTTTAATTAATTAATTAATTTTTTCATTTAAATATTTCTAGGGTTTGGACTATGTTGACAAGCTTCCACTTCCTTTGGATGGGTGATGTCATGAAACTAAAGCAAGTCACAATTTCGGGACATTTCCCTCAAGCTATTTTTCCTTGCTTTTGCCCTCGCAAAAATGAGACAAGTCCAAAAATGGAGCATGTCGCGATATCACGACATTTCCCTCACTTCATTTCTCTCAAGCTTGTGCCCTCATGAAAATGGAACATGTCATGATATCGCGACATTTCCCTCACTTCATTTATCCCAAGCTTTCACCCTTGTGAAAATGGAACATGTCACAAAATCGTGACATTTCCCTCAAGCTTTTCTTCCAAGCTTTTGCCCTCACAAAAATGAGACAAGTCCAAAAATGGAACATGTCGCGATACCGTGATGTTTCCCTCAAGCTTTTCTTTCACTTTGCAAATTCTCCAAAAATTGTAGGTTGACTCCAGTGACTTTGTCCATATGTATTTGGCATTTTTACATATTGGTGAAGGATATTCCTTACTCAAATGATTTTAACATTTGAAAAATGAATTTTAAATTGCTTGAGAATGGTAGAAAAATAACAAAAATTCAAAGTGCCCAGAATTTGATGAAGCTTTACAAGCATCTAAATAAGCCCAAAGGGTATCCAAATTTGCAAATGGAACTTTAAAATTCATCATGGATTAAGAGAAAATGCATTTAGAAGTTTGCTGGCCAAAAATAGAAACTGGTATTGAAAATTAAAATCTCTGAAATGATTAATATGAGTTAATACATTTAACATGCAAAATTTCAGAAATTTTAAATTGAAATCAATTCCATATGCAATCCTATTTGGAAATTTTAATGTAGGCAAAATTTGAAAAGGATGCAAAATTTGAAATTAAAACCCGAAAAACTCAAGAGGGTCCTTGCAAAAAAATGAAAATTAAATATTTTCAAATAATGGAATTTCATTTTTTTAGTGGGGGTGTGTTGCTTCTCAACATAGGCATTCGTCATCCATTCAATTTTGCAGTAGAATAAATTGTGTTTGATAGTATTACAAATGACACCATGTTTATGTTTTAATCATGCACCTCTACATTTATGATAATCCATCATTCATGTGAGTAATTGTGTTTTCAAAACAACCTATAATGTTGCTATGAAGAATATATTAGAGTTTTTCGATCACTCAGCCATACCTAGTGGGTTTCTTAGATGTCATAGAAAGCTTGCTTTGCTTTTTTTAGATGAGGTCACTAGTTGTGATAGTACTTGGCATATTAGGATACCAACACTAATTGAAACATTTAAAATCCTGCCAAGATAAGGGAAGATGAAAGCTACGAAAGTTATCCTGGGTGTCTAGAAAGAGGGGTTTGATTACATGCTTATCTTGCAAATAGTTCGGTCTAGAGTGGTGAACCTTGGAAAAAGGACAAGATTTCCCCTACCCGTACATCCCATTTATTACAAATAAAGGAGAAATATCCCAGAGAAACATCTCAGATCAACATTAGAAGTTGCTACCCCACATCGATATCCTAAAATTGATATCCCAAATTGACATCTCAAAAGTCAAAACCCCCAGTATTCAAATCAAATATCAAATGAAGATCAAAATCAAGTTCAAATTTAAATCTAAAGTTACATAGTGAATCAAAAGCACTATATAAATCCCTTGATCAAGAAAAATGGGAACAAACAGTGATTTTTATCACTACACATCAGCAAGTATCCCTTTTAATAGAAAGAAAAGAAGGGTGAGAACTTGAATCCTTGAATTGTTTACCATTCAAAGCCATAGAGTGAACACCGATTATAGCAATGGGTTGAAAGAGTCTCACCTGCTTTCAGAGTAGTAGTTCTATTGGGTTATCCCTAATCATAACAATGGGTTGAAATAGTCCTGACTGTTCTTAGAGGGATAGACCTGATCAATTTGCAATATGAGCTAGCTCTGGTTACCTAGGGTTGTCTAGCATTATAGTCCAATCAAGTCTAAAACAATGATGATACGAACATAGGAGGAACCCGATATCACATATGGGTTGGAAGAGTCTCGATTGACATCTGGGATATGCCTATGGTCTATCTAAAAATACTCACATGCACACACAAGGGTAATGAACAGTTGGGTCATTCATGATGAAAGCTTTGTCTAAAAAAAGCCTTGTACAGTTAATATGTGATGTTTTATAAGTCTACTAGGGTGTTTGAGTCTCATGGAAAACCCTAAAAAAAATATCTAAAAATAGCAACAAATACCAAAGATCACAAACCATAAAAAATAAAAGCCATTCAATCATCAAATTGCAAAGTATCTAATAAGTGATACATCATTACATTGAGCACAAAGTTTTCACGATATAAGATAGATATCGGATGGATATCAGAAATGATATTTAGAAGACCACTGACTATATTGTGCACATCTTTTAAATTACAAAAATAAATATAGAGTGACATATTATATCATTCGCATAATGCCACTGCATATCATTGCACTTCATATATGGGTGATTAATTTATTAAATTCCTGTAATCAGGATTTTCAATTACATTCATGATTTTTACACATTATGCGGTGTCGTCCATTAGATTGTTAAACATGTATCGCATTCATTCCTTATGTTTTAAAGTTATTAAAGCATATAAGTCATTTACATTAAATTACCATCGTGTAAATAAAGCGTTACATACATTACACCAGCATAGCGTGACATCGTCACAAATTAAATGCATACAATAAATCAAAATTAAATATGTGTTTAAAAATAAGTATCACATCCATATGCATCCACTATAAATAGCACATCTAAGCATCTAGATCATTGCATACCATCATCATCATAAATTAAATAGCTATTTAGTGTATATCATCCATACATCACATCATATAAACATAGCATCAATATAAAACATCTACATCCATGTGCATAAACATAAAACATAAAATATATAAATAAAAAGTACACATAATGAGCCAAAATGATCAAATATCATATATAAATATGTGTATCAATGAGTACATAGAGGTATATCAAAATGCCTACAGACTACAAATGTGTAGCTCCTTGACCTTACACTCAAAAATGGTATAATAAATATCTATCAGATATGTACTATAGAGGGCCTATGCCCCTATCCTAAGAGTTATCACCATCACCCCTGCCATCCCTGTGGCTCCTGTGAGAGCTTGCTCCATGTGTGCTAGAGTACATGTGTGTCCTCTTAGTCCTATGGGTACTGTGACTCGAAATAGCATAGGACTGCCCTGTCATCCTGGTCCTGGTCCGCTGCAACCCTGAGGCATGTGGATCCTCTAGGACTTGCCTACCAATCAACCTGATGTAGCCCTCTATCTAGTCTATGAGGGCTACCTTTCCCATGTTCCTATCATTACCCTCCTCCATAAGGGAATGTAAGCACTAGATCTCTACCATGGGGTTGCGATCGCCTGGTAGCAATGATGATGGTGTGGTTGGAGGTACCATGATAGCCTGGGAGGATGAAAGATCCCCATCTATACCCTAAGTAGATCTCTCTCCAATAGCCACACTCAGTCATGCCTATTATAGATCATGTGCACTAGTGAGATCATATACCTATGTCTCTACCCCTATAACCCATACTGTGAGAGTTGTGATCTCATCCTGGGCTTGTTGGAGCTACCTCTCTATATGAAATAGCTTCACCTTTAGAGTGGTGATAGAAGTGTCCCACTGCAACTGCTGGATCTGTAGCCTCCCAACCTGACTCTAAATATCAACAATCTAAGCTAGTAGCTGCTCCACCTCACTATCAGGAGGCACCTCATCCTACTCTAGGGCCTCATCCTTAGCCTCAACCTATGGAGCATATTCTACAGTGGCCTCTACACTCCATCCACCCTAGGTCTACTGGTGCACATTGCACCCCTCTAGATCAACCTCTGCCCCATCATCCACACAACCAAGGGGCCCTGATCCCTCCCACTATAGTAAGGACCACAAAGTTTCAAACACTGGGATGGTCCCAGACCTAGCCAAACCTGACTCCTAGAATTCATGGACCTCATCTCCAAGTGGTGTCGGCTAAATCCAGGGTAGTTTCCTCTCTAGTACTAGGCATCGGTAGATGGTAGGCAGCACCAGAATATCCTGTATGAGCTCAAACTAGCGGAGTATGCATGAATAAAATTGATACTCATGGATCTCATCCTTGCGGTTGAGTAATCATCTATCTTGCCTAGCCTGGGATAGTCACTCACTAGCCTCCTCCTATGCAGGGAAATCCATGTACGGATGTCACTCCATGTAATTTTCTCAAAATTTTGCAAATCTACTAATGTAGTGGTCAAAATCCCTAGCGTGGGACATACTTCGAATCCCCTCCTCCTCATGATGTTAGCATGTCACATAGCATTGGCACATGTCAGGAATAATAGTGATGATGAGTGGCAAGTCGGTCAACTACTTGATCTTGATATGCTTCCATCCCTAGATCATAAGTAACAGGTTATAGCTGATGCTAAATTGGCTCCTATGTGTAGCCTAGTATAACTCCTAGTACAATAGGTATAGTAAAGTTCTCTCTGAAGATAAGAGCAATGGTCACTATGTGGAGTTCTGTGTAACTCTCCTAACAATGGACAAGAGATTACAAGGGATCCTTGTACCTAAGGAGTCTGGAAGAACAATCTGAACAACAAGGTGCATAAATACAATGTATCAAACAAAGAAGATGCACTCTCCCTACCAATATCTTATGTGGATGCCCCCATGATCAGCCCTACCCTAGGCATCCTCATTGTGGTCACCAAATATATCATCAAAGACATCCTCATTGCTTTGAAAGGGAGAGGAGGTGATGGACTCGTCATCGATCAGGATCCTAAAGATACGGTAGACGTCCTCCAATGTAAAAGTTATTTCACCTATGGGTAGGTTAAATGTGTTGGTCCACGTATCCTAGCATTGGGCCAACATAGTCATGTATGCCTGATCTACCATAATCATAGGTAGATCAAGCACATAGCCAAAGCCAACTACAATGAACCACTACCACTCCAGGTCAGTGAGTTGTCCATGGAGGGTGCATAGGAGATCCGGATCCTTGGCTCTAGAGGTCAATTTCTAAATAGAAATAATACATAAGGAAAAAGATACTAAAAACAACTAAAAATAGCTAAAATGACCTAAAAATGACAAACAGATCTAAAAATTTCTAAAAATACAAAAACATGCAAAAAGTGATTAAAACTTTCAAACAAAATTAAAAATGCATCTCAAAAGTGCAATAAATGGCATTAATTTCCAAGAAAAAAAATCAATAAAAATTGAAAAATCAGTCTAAATTTGGGAACCATAGGTCAAAGCTGCAATCTACGTAACAGTCAAATTTTTGAGCATTGGGATTTGAATCCCACCATGGCTGATAGCCGTGGTCCCTAATTTGACAATTGGGAACCACATCTTCCAGCTACGATCTATGAACGTGACCTTTTTTGGATCACTTCCTAGCCTAGCACCAAAAAAAATAAAATATAATCTAACCTAGACTACTGTGAGGTTCTTTACCAGTAATTTAGTGAATTTAATTAACCCATTACTTAATGAGGTTCATTTTAAATTGGGAAGGAGTGCAAGGATTAGGTTTAGGGTTACCTTTCCCACACCGACCCCTCTGTTAGATGAAGGCTAGGAAGGGTCCGCTATCAGGATGTGTATGAGGTCATCAAAAGTAGTTTTTAGTAGTGTGTTGCATCAGTAATGCTTCCTCACCTCTCAGATCTCTCCAATTGCAAATTGCTTTCAAGGAATAATAAAGAAATTTTCAAATGGGAAAATTTATATACCTTTTTTCTAATTTTATCAGACCATAGCTTAAAAATATAGTCCCTAAATTAGGGTTTTCTGATCGTATCCCTAATTCATGGTCATCAAAATTTGAAATACCAATCGTAGTCAGTATGCACAGTTTGCAACTGGCATTAAATGCACTAAAATCCCATTGTGGGAATGTTTTAAATGATAAATTAATGATTCCTAATAGATAAAAATCTAAATAAGAGCTATCAATTTATCAAATTTGGTGATGTTCAAACACCAAGATCAATTAAAAATTTAAAAAGTCAAAAAAATTATTAAACAAGTCAAAAAGGCCAAATGCAACTCGTATTTAGTTATTTACCCTAGACACTTGGCGGTTGCATCGACTGACACTCCATGCAATTCGATGAGATGAGTAAATAACTATAATGACATTTGGGGTAAAATTGTTATCGTTTATTTGACATGCTTATTTTCAATCCCAAAGAAGGCCTTCAAGGCTGGACCGCTCCATAGGAATGAGGCATTTCGTATCATTTTTCCTATGAAATCCTTTTAGCAGATCATTGAAAAATTGATTCAATATAAATATAATTGGCATTGTATAATTTTGATTCTCTAAGAAGGCTATTGCAACCCGACCGATCCATGGGATAAGAATATGCAATTACTATTAACAGTTGTAATCATAGTTGAAGTAGGCTTAGCCATGTAATTCAATGCTAAATTCTAATATTTTTTAGATCATTCATAATGGTCAATCAACCTCATGGCTTCATTCATCATCACTACCCTCATAGACTCATTTTTTGAGGGGGTAGTCATACTTTCAAATCATAATCAAAGTCAATAGAAGATCCCTAAAATTATAGATCCCTTGATCTTGTCAAAACTGCATTCATTCTTGTGAATCATTGTCAACAACTATCATAAGTTTACCCCTTTACTTGGGGAAAATAGAAAATATGATAGTTATTTTATAACTCTCCTCCTTTTGGTTATATAGGCCTAAATCCTATTGTAGCACCAAAGTTACCTGAATGCCTGACGATGAGTGTAAGCTCTTGCAAATTTAAGCCTTTCATTTAGTTGGAAGCAATGACTCTAGGATGCACGTCCTTTTGCAGGACCTGGGGCATATAATATTGATCTGACTAATGATCATCATATAACCTTTGGAATCATTTTAGGTGGTGTATTTTTTCTCACGTGTTTTTTGATCTCATAATGCATCTCAAAAGGGGCATCTATAGACACCTAAAATGTGTCATGTTGAGGGTGACTACTCATATGGGACATTATACAAGACTATATGTAAGATCTTGGATAGAATCCAAGATAGATCAGTGGTTATAACCACTCAATTTGGGCTCCTTGGCCTAATCAATATGAATCATGGTTGAGACCTACGATCTATAGTTTGAACCATTGCTGATAGCTGTGGTTTATAGGTTAGGCTACAGCTATGACCTATGGTCTAAACTAAAGTTTAGTTGGCCTTAATCCAAGCCAAATTGGGTTGAATGACCATTTTTTCTAGAATAAGGTGGTTAAAGGATGGAAAATTCCAATCCAACTATCCTAACCACCTCTTCTTGATCTTGGCTTCTCCATGAATCCACCCCTAGCCCTTGGGTAATCCTATAAGTACCCCTCAAAATTAGGGTAAACTATCAGAGAGTGCATTGGATATTCTAGCAGTGAATCCCTATCATATTGTAGACTCAATTGAGAGTACTGAGAGATTTTAGTTACCATTCACTTACCAATTCACCAAGCATCATGTCAATTTGTGTCATGGATGCCCTAAGGAGCTAGAACACCAAGAAATGCAAATCCAGGAAAAAAAAGGCCCAACTACACAATTCAACCACCAAACTAGTTAGAGGACACCAAGGCAACCCTTGATCATTAATTGGACAAGGAATATCAAGACCACAACCCTAGATTTGGAGGGTAAAGCTATTTTATTTCTCATCGTAACTGACAACCGCGGTGTATAGTGCAGATTGAAGAACATAGACTTATACCTAGAGGGGGAGGTGAACAGTATAAGACTTAACAATTTATCAATTTTTACTTTAGATAGCAATGGCATCATCATAGCATTAATCATCATAGAAAACATCACACAATGAAGACCCATTTTAATGTGGTTCACCCAAGGTGGGCTACGTCCACTCAAATATTTTCTCTAAAAGCTTTCTCAAAGTTCTTTGGGAATCCTTCCCAATTACAATGTTTATGAGCCTCAGCCCAAAGGAGAAACCTTCCCCTACTCAAGTATTTATGAACCTCTACCCAAAGGAGAATCCTTCCCCTCCTCATGAATTTATGATCCTCCGACCCAAAGGAGAATCCTTCCCATCCTCACAAATTTATGAGCCTCCTGCCCAAAGGAGAATCCTTCCCCTCAGCTCTGGAAATGATACTTCAGAAGACCACCTGCCTCTTATTTTTCTAGCACATGGAACTCCTTTCCACATAAGACCTCATGTCCTCAATGCTCAGCCTCAAGAGACCTCTGTCCTCACTGATCACCTCCACAACAACTCATCAACCTATACTAAACACAGTCAGTCGGTCCAGCACAAGTCTTCCTCACTCTGTCAGATATATCCCAAGCTCAAATCATAAAGCTTGAACAAATCAATCTTTGTTGCACACAAGCCTTCTCAAAGACTTGTCAAAACTGTCCTCAGGTTCTTCTCAAAGAACCACTTCAAATCTATCCTCAAGTCCTCTGCTAGGACCTGTCCAAATCAGCTCACAAGTCCTCCCTAGAACTTGTCCAAATCAGCTCACAAGTCCTCACTAGAACCTGTCCAAATCAGCTCACAAGTCCTCACTAGAACTTGTCCAATTCAGCTCACAAGTCCTCACTAGAACCTGTCCAAATCAGCTCACAAGTTCATCAAGAAAAAACTTGCTTAGCATGAACCCACAAAGAGAATTGTTAGAGACCCAATGTGATTCATAAACCTCATAGAAGCATAAAGAGAATTGTTAGAGACTCAATATGTTCTATACTTAACTCTCAATATCAATCTCAAATCTCATAGAAACATAAAAACAATTGTTAGAGACTCAATATGTTATATACTTAACTCCCAATATCAATATCAACTCAATCTCAATCTCAAAAGAATAAGATATATGTAGTATGCTTTTCTCAAGAACATGAAACACAACCCAACAATTGCTAACCATGCAATAACTCATATAACAATGATACTCATGTTCTTTCCACAACCAATATCTTTTCTCAACCAATTTGGGCTTCAACAAAAATGCTTATAGACAAGGTTTAACCAACATCATTCAACTCAAGATTAACCTTGAAGCATTCAACCAATCACTACATGAAAAGGAAACTAGTAGACATCATTTTCCATCCAAACGTATTTGAACAAAATAGCCACCAACATAAATCACCAATGCAAAGAATAAATTGCTCAAATCAATCTCAATGGAGTAAGCCCAAATCATGTATCAAGTAAAGCATTAACTTGATCAAAACAACCTCTATGGAAGCAACTCAACCATCAATCTCAAAACAGCCAACTAAGGGTTTCACCATCTCAATGCAAGAGCAAGACTTACTAACATAAACCCTAGTGCAAGATGCTTCCTCTTCCTCAACCAGAATTATGCATTCACCCAAAAACTCATCAATGATTTTAATGCATAAACAATCTTCAATATCCAAAAAATGGAATTACACCAACAAGAATACCTAGTAGACAACCTTTTCACTCCAAACTCAATTTCAAAAAATACACCATCAACAATATACATGGAATAAGTTGCCCATACCTTTGTTTGAGGAAGAAGAGAATAGTTCTTCAACCTGTTACCAACACCACCCTCAACAAAAAAATGCTTCCAAAAATCGTGGGTCAACAGTGCCTCCAAAAAAATCGGAGCACAAAAACTCTTCTCACACTCCATGGCAGGAGTCGAATGCTTGACCTCCCTTCAAGCACCTTCGTAGAACAGTCGTTGCCACTAGGCCAATGACACTAGCTTGAAGGCTAGCAAGAGTCTCCTTCTCCTTAACCCTTTGGTGGTAGATAAACATGGCAAAAAAATGATAGCCATAGATTTTACTTCCCAACCTTTGTGCAATTCAAATTTCTTTAACACACTTGCTTTGGACTATAGGTTATGGCTTATATAGCCAAACTTCCATGCTATACATGACGTCGACGGGAGGATAATTCGAACTTTTCGAATTAATATTATTTTGGCACCTTCGAAACAACTTTAGGGTTTATGAAACCCTTTTGATTATTTAAAAAATAATCATAGGTCTTTTAGACCTTAGACATTAGGTGGAGAACCCATTAAATTATTTAAATAATTTAATCACTAAATCAAATAAATAATTAATTAAAAAACCTTAAAAAGGTTTTATTAATTAAGTTATTTAATTAATAAGTGTATCCAGCCTTTGCATTAAGCTGAGAGTGGTTTTGAGAAAAACCATTAATGCATCCACCTGGTTTTAATAAAAACCCTTAAACTTGCCATGGTTTTGATAAAAACCTTTTCATTTGCCACATGGAATTTCTCCAGAATCTTCTAGAAAAAAATTTCTTTGGAATCTTCAACCTTTGAATCCAATTAATCCTCTTGACATTAATGCCAGTTCCTTTTGACATCAATGACAACTCATAGACAAGAAGCTGGGATCTCAAACCCAAAATTGCCAACACAGACCACTCATCAAAGCTGCAGTTTGCAACCGGTGATAGATTTCCTTACTATTTATTTTGCTTTGTATTTAAATATATTAGATTAAGAATTTTAGTAGTTTATTTCATGTTTTATCGAAACTGACTAGTTTAATTAGGGTTTTACATGAGTTCTTTCTATTTAGGTAATTTTACACTAATATATTTTTTCCATGCATCATTTCATGCAATTAGTTTGTTAGATAGAGAGCAGTACTCTTCATTTTTATGTTTCAAGAAATATTTTTGAATTTGGTATAAGTATAGCATGTTTTGTTCATTTTATTGTTTTCATTAGTGTCATAAAATATTTAAGTTCACATTCCTCAAAGGGCCTCATCATGAGAGGCTACCTATGCTATTAATTCTTTTGTGTTGTTTCTTGACCACAGGAAAGCAAATTTGAAGGAGACTCAATCATCCAATTTCTTCCTCAACATGAAGAAGAGGGTCAGCTCCACCCTAGAGTAGTTCATGTCACCCCAAATGGCTTGAAACTCACATTCACCTTGAGAGGGATTTCATATGATTTTCCTACTGTAATAATAGTATCATAATGATATCCCTAAGAGGGACGTATTTGTAACTAGAATTGGCTTCTTTTTTAATAGAATAAAAAGTGTTCTTTTCTTTCTAATTTGTTGGCAATCTCATAATGAATTCTTTTATGTCTCTTGTTTATATCATGCAGTAGGAAGCATAGGTGTGAGTCTATTTTGGTGGTCACAATAGGTTATCTCAAATTCCTTTTGTTGATTTGCAATGCATAACCTTTATGAACTCTGTTCTATGCAAACCTCTCAAAATTGCATTCGTTACTTTTGAATTGTAATGATGTAGAAGCTTACCATCTTTATCTGTAGGTGGAGTAGCTGGTGGTGTGTATTCATTTTCAACTACTTCCCATTTTTCATTACCAAGTGCCATCAGGTGAATCTTCATTCTCACACTTCAAAATATATAGTCGCTTCCATCAAATACTGGTGTTGAATTATCTAAGGATCCATTCTTAGAATCCATTATATTCTTGTAAGCTTTTTCTTCAAGTTGTTAAACTCTTCCGAAGGAACTTGCTCTAATACCAATTGAAGAACACAATATTATACTAAGAGGGGGGTGAACAGTATAAGACCACTTTTTACTTTTCTTTCCCAATCAATATTATGCAATGTATCAATAACAATATCAAAAATAGTAATCAAAGCAATGCACAAATCACCACATACAATAGAGACACCAATTTAACATGGTTCATCCAATGTGGGCTACTCCACGAAGAAAATATTTCACTAATATTTTCTCAATAAATATCTTGGGAATCCTTTCCCTATTACAATATTTATGAATCTCTTTTCAAATGAGACACCAAGCCCTTTTTCAAGTTTGTGGATCTCTATCCATAGAAGAACTCCTTTCTCCTTTGCTCTAGCTGGTGATCTTCTAGAATAATTGTTGCCTCTACTACATTAGCTAATGGATATCTATCCACTAAATACTTACGTCCTCACTCAGAATACATGTCCTCATTTCCCAATAAAATGGATCTCTATCCACTGGATACTATCGTCCTCTATACTTCGTCACCTCCAAAGCTTGCTCTTAGCTCTATCTCAAATTTGCACTAAACATAGTCCTTCGGTCTAGCACAAATCTACTCAATATCTATATCTGGTCTGGCACAAAACTTTCCTCAAATCTACACTAAACTTTATCCTCAAATCTGCACTAAACACAGTCCTTCGATCTAGCACAAATCTTCTCAATATCTATCCTCAAATCTGCACTAAAAACAGTCTTTTCTTCTAGCACAAATCTATCCTCAATCTCTGTCCTAAAACCTTAACACAAAGCTTGACTTAATAATAAATCAACTCTAATGGATTTGCCCCAAACCTTAACTTAAATTTTGAACAATGTAGGCACCCAAAAGTTGCACATTGCTATACCTACGTACTTGTAGATCCTTTTGGACACTTGTAGGTTTACATAGGCCATCCTAGGTACCCCTAGGCTATTGTAGACCAGTGTAGACTATTGTAGATCCTCCTAGACATGCGTATATTGTTGTAGTCATGCGTAGATGGTCGTAGTCATGCATAGATCGCCATAGATTATCATAGCATCGTGTAGACTTCCATATACCACTTCATCGACTTTTAGGTCCTAAACCCTCATAAGCCTTCAAAATCACATCCCATGCATTGGGATATCCTCCGATAGCCTATTTGCACTCAATTGAGGCCCCCACGGGGTATTAGTTGACCAAAATAATTAACAAGTCAATTCCAAAAATCTAATTTAATGTTGACTTCACTTAAGTCACCTTTTTAGGGAAAATTTGATTAAATAAACTCTTAATCCTTAATTAACACTAATTGCACCCTCCCACATGTGTGTAATTAGGGTTTGTTAGGATGTTTCTTTTAATCATGTCCTAAATTGACTTAAGATCTCCTAATCAGGATTAACTCTAATCCATCCTCACACATGTGTGAGGATGAGATATTTCTCATAAGGAATGTGATGTTGCCACATTGCATTTCCTAACCTAACCCTAGTCAGAATTCAACCTAGGTTTAGTCTATCTAACTCTCCCCCCTGCACCTTGCCATTTCCTATAAATAGTGGGTCCTAAACCCCTAATTACCTCTCTCTCCCAAGTTCAACAAAGCACAAAAACTCTATAAAAATTGATACTAAGTATTCAATAGTCAGTTCTCGGAGCATACAATCAGATTTCCATAGTACATAGAGGCACCCCAGCTGCCTAGGAATCGATCCACCAAAGGGATTTTGCAAAAGAGACTTCACAGCTCAAATCACCCCCTGCCCCATGAATCCGGTCCTAGTTCACCCCTCGGGTGGTGAATTGGGTCTACAGGTCCCAAATCACCCCAAATTTGGGAGGTAAGCTCTGTTTCACCATATTATCAGCTTTTGCATACTTTATTTCAGATTTTAGCATGTTTTCATAGTCGTTTTGTCTTTCTAAACATGGGGCCTGACTAAGGCAAGCCCCCCATCACACTAACCCCCTTTTGTAGGTTCTTCATAGGTTATTTAGTAGATCTGAAGAGGAAGAACATCATCAAACAACCAACAACCCTACGGTGGCCCACATACAAAGAAGCCCACCTACATTGAGGGACGATAGAAGGTGGTATCAAGACTGTTGTGAAGTTTATTGTAAAAGACATTATGAAAGGGAAACATATCCCTATTGTAACCTATGTTATCTTTGAATATAAATGAAATACAACTTTCTTGTTTAGCATACATTATGTTTATGTTGTTAGATCAAATACCACTTTCCACCCATTTCATTCTGGCATGCCCGGTGGGACCCCCACAATGGATAGTGTCAGGCTAACTTTTTTTGATAAATCTGATATTATCTTGTATTTTTGTGTGTTGTAGGTACTGACTCTAACTTCCACAGAGATTTTCAAAGCCTTGGGAACCCCCTCAGGCCTTTAGAATAGATATTTGGGGTCTCTAGACCCAATTCACCCCCGCCCCATGAATCAGATCTCAATTCGCCCCCTAGGTGGTGAAGTCAACCAGAGAGCCTCAAAACCCCCCAAAATTGTAGGGGTGAGCAGCATATGACCTAAGAAGACTATCCATAGCATCAGAGTATAGGTATTTCCCATTTTTACCCCTCTGTTGTTTAAATTTTGGAAGCATAAAGAGTTCACTAGTCAAATGACAATGTCTAGGTGCACATTTGCCATCATTTCGAGCTTGTAGAATCTTTAAATTTTTTTGAAGTTACAGAACCTACAACTTTCCAACAACTTCACTTAATTTATTTTTCAAATAAATTTACATTTCTCCTCTTTACTTCACATGTAGTATAAGCCTACACTATTTCCCTCTTTGTTTATAGCATCTCCTGCTAAAAGAAGTATACATTCTACAATGTAAGCAAGGGTTTCCTAATCCCCTTCCCCATGTCATTTAATTTTTGAAAATAATTTTGCATTCTAAAGTTGAAAATTAGGGTTTCCTAATCCCCTTTACTCCACACACTTGGATTGCATGTTTCCACGCTTTGCAAACTAGATTAATTTGTTTTGTTTCTATTTCTTTCAAAAAGGCATTAGGGTAGTTTCTCTTTTGAAAAGGCAATTAATTAGTTTCTTACATTGCATACACCGTTAGCAAAACACAAACCCACACACACTCACATGGTATTTAAACAAGTGGTGAGATTGGATTTCATCCCCAATCCATCGCTCGAGACTGGTGTGGATCGAGTTGCACTCTCCATCAGCTCACCCCCTAGACACCTAGCAGCCCCACAGGAGCGGTTTTCTAGATTTCATCACCAAAAAATCCCCCACTTTTGTGATTGGGCCCTAGATTTCATCACCAATGGTTACCTGCGGAGTGGGACAGGATTAGCGCCTTCATCCACAAGGCTAGTATAATTTGTGGAATTGGTAACTATCATTCTTGACTAAGCCCACCCGAGGGTGAAGCGAAAGCATGGGTATGTCGATAGCAGGTCTTAGACAATACCACCTCTCTTCGTGAGAGGAATTTGTGAACTCGCTTCAGTACAGTGGGTTCCCCCTTTCTAGGATATCATTTTACTGCACCTTCCATATAGGTCACCATTTGCACGTTGTGATACCATTCTATTATGTGCATCTTTGGGTGTTGCAGGAGGTTTGATATTGATGACATTCCCGATTTTCTAGAGTATTCACTCCATTACCCGTGATTCTACATAGGGAGTATCAACATCACAACACACAAAAATAAACAAAACACTTTTATTTTTCAGCATTTAGAATTGATTTTGGTCTACCATTGTTTGCATGATCACGGACCGGTCTCATCACATTACACTATATATTATTTTGCCATACACAACATATCACTTGCTTTACATTTACATTAGACATAGTTGAGTCTGTATCACATAGGGTTTATTTCTAAAACCCTTTCTACACATGCCACTATGCCTGTGGTCACCCGTAGTAGAGCATGCGAGCAAGCACACTCCATAGAGGAATGGCCTCCCCCTTCCTCTAGTCAATCCACTCTTACTCCTTCGATCATGAAGGGGAAGACCATAGATACATCTGATTCATGCATAGAATCCAATGTACAACCCACACACATGATGCCTCATGATGAGATGTCAACCTTGAGTGAAGCCCTCGCTACTTCACTCATAGAGGACTACCCACTCCTATCATCCCCATATGCACGTAATCCACCGACCACGTTCTGCGACCATGTGATCTACACAACACTAGGACAACCTCCTCCATTCTTTACCATAGATGAGGAGGTCATACCCACTTCTCCCACCTTTGCACACCCCTTCTTCTAGAATCTATCTCAATCCCTTTTTGAGAGTGATTCTTCCCTCCTAAACCGTACCCATCTAGAGGTCATATCATTCACCCCTACCATAGGAATGGTGTCCGACCCATCCTCCTCTATTGTAGGAAGCCAGAAGCCATCCTTCCAAATTGCACAACAACTCCATCCCCAATAGGAACCGCAAGTATTTCCTCAAACCTCACACCCGTACTCCTCACAGGAGTCTCAACCATTGTCATCCCAAGAACCATTTTTCACCATATCTGAAGGCATCTCCCAACAACCCCTTCAGACACAAGATGCACAAACCCAAGTGGGGGTGTACACATACACCTTCCCCTCAGACCAAGCTCCTACTTTGGTAGCCTACCCTACCTTTTTGGTAGCCTTTCCACCAATCTCCCAGGTATCCAGAGTGTACGATACCTAGCCTTTAGCGCCACCTTCATCTATGGTAACTTTTAGGATACCATCACCTCCTCCTACCCAAGCTCCTACAACCAATATCTCTCCCACCTATGGATTGAGACCAGTAGCTTATCCACCCACCACGCCAAGCTATTCCATGTAGTTTAGCTTCCCTACTTCCTACCCTCTAGGTTAAAATATAGATCCCATCCTTTGATACCTTGTCTCGACCACCCTTAGTATCGGTAGCCCCGATACCTACACCATTACCAGCTGCACCCAACTTCTTTATGCCTCCTCCAACTTGGTCATCACCACCTATGGCCCAACCATTATAGTAGGTTCCAACCCAACAAGTACCTGTGCCACAACCACATACCTCCCAGTCACAGTACTATTACCCACAATAGACACCTACCCCACAACCTAGTGTGCCTATAGATACGATAGCACATGTCGCCCAGTACCCACCTTATCATGATCAGGCACAACAGTACTCTCCATAGTATTATGAAGAACAACAATACCAGTATCCACCACATCCATAGGGTCAGCCTACCATAGCCCAACCCTCAACTCCTATGGCACCCAAACTTCAACTCCTACGAGATGAAGTCAAAATGCTTAACCTACGCACCTCTAGCTATGGGCCACAAAAGCCCTGTTATGATGAACTATGCAATGAGCCAGTTCACCCATTAGTTCCCATTCCTCCCTATCCCTATCACTTTGAAATACCAAAGTTCGACAAGTATAGAGGTAAGGAAGACCCTAGAGAGCATGTGAGCAATTACCACTCATCTTGCTATCAACTCCATAGTAGTAATCCCCTCATGTTGCGTACCTTCTCCCTATCCCTCATTGGGCCAGCACTGGATTGGTACAACATGCTCCCACACCATAGCCTATATACCTTTGAGAAGCTGGCCAACTCCTTCCTAGAGCACTTTTCCATCAACATCAAGAAAAAGACCACATTTTCTAATGTCTATGCTTTATGATAGGTGGATGATGAACCCATTACTGAGTTCGTTGCTATATGGAGAGCGATTATCCATGACCTCACCCATAGCCTCCCCACTACTGAGCTTGTGACACTCTTTTCCAAGAGTTTCCACAAACACATCTCCACATCCCTCCAGCTTCATCAAAGCCACACTTTTGAAGATGCCATTTCACAAGCAAAAGTCATTGAAGACATCAAGGTTCAATCTAGGAAGATTAAGTTGAGAGCCAAATCCAACTATAATCCCAATTTTTGCTTCAATAGAACCACACCAAATCAACCTTATCCTCGGCCACCACAAGCCAACCAAGTTGTAGCCACTACCTTAGCACTACCACCGACTCCTCCACCCTATACACCATAGCCACAAGCATTCCAAGCTAATGCTCCTGCTCCACCTAGACCACAACAATATCGAGGCATGCATCCACAGGTTCCACCGTGCAACTTCACACCCTTATCCAAACCATTGCCAGCTCTATTTCATAGATTATACGAGGGCAACCATCTCGTCCTACCCAGATATCCGCCCATTGGATCCAAATATACCCAAGCCTCGTGGATACAATGAGCAACTCTTTTGTCCTTTCCATAGGCAACGTGGCCATGATATCGATTCGTGTCACTCCTTCCGTGGGCAAGTTCAAGACCTAATCGATAGGGGCACCATCCAGGTAGCAAACCCTCTAGCCCCATAGAATCAAAACTTAGGGATTTTCCAAAACCCTCTACTGGACCACAGAGGACCCAACCCTCCTAGACCTCCAAACAATCCCCCAACACCACCTCACCAAGTGAACAATGTCCAGCGTGATCCTCCATCACGTGGCATAGTAGGTATGATCAACCTTACTATGAGAAACCAACGGTACCCATCATGCCAGATGACACCTATTGTTTCTCCGCCATCTCAGTTCACATCACCACAAGTACCTCAAATGCCTACCACCATACCACCACCACCTCAAAATGTGATTACCATCCGTGGTAGCCTAACCCATCAGTTACATAATGCCCCCATGGCTATCCATATTTGATCTCCTACAATAGTCTCAACCCCACCGCGAGGCATTGAATGACATCCTACGTTCCATTGACTTAGAGACACATGACACAAATGCCTTTGTCAATTTTGTAGGAAATATCCCATGATGCCTCCAGCCCTCAATTAGCTTCCATGACCATGAGATAATGGAACTCATTGGAGAAGGAGCAGATCCCCCTCTCCACATCCAAGCCGCAATCAATGATATCACCTACAAGTGGGTACTCATTGACACGGGTTCATCCATTAGCATTATATCTATAGCATCTCTACATCACCTACGTATCCCACCAACCCATTTTGCCATGCCTTCCCTTGACCTGCATGCATTCGATGGCTCCATGAGACCTATCGTAGGATCCATAGTTCTACCTATTCGTGTAGGTATTCATACCATTTCCATCCTCTTTCACATCATCCAAGGAGAAATGCAATACAACATTCTCCTCGGTCACCCATGGATTAGAGACATGTAGTGTGTCCCTTCCACACTACACCATTGCCTCAAGTATGTCCACAATGGATTAGTTCACTATGTCCCAGCCAATGGAGATCCATTTAAGTTTTGCAATATTGTAGATCTTCCCCCTGCACCATCATTTTCATCCTCCCAACTATTCCCTGTATCTTCCCATCAGTCAGTAGGAGCATCGACATCCTCCCCAACTTCCACCTCAACATCCCAGTGTTCATCAAGAGCACAAGCCTCGATGTCTACACCATTAGCACCATCCTCGATAGAGTCCAAAACCTCTAGCATGCTGTCCTCATTACCATCCTTATGGCCTCCACAATCATCCCAGCCTCTACCATTCCAATTTCCACCCATGGTGCCGCAACCACCATTGCCACCCATTACACAACCTACCATATTACCTCCCCCACCCTTGCCTACGGAAGCCCCTATCCTTCCTACACCACAAACACCTCCTCTGCCCTTTTTATCGAAGCCTAGGACATTCACGTCTCCACGTAGCCTAGCACCTATGCCAACACCTTCCCCTACACAGACCAAACATCCTTTCCAAGCTGCAACAACCAAATGCCATGAACAAGAACAAACAACACCCAAGTTAGATGAACAACTCCCACATCCTTCATCCGCTACCATCAAGGAATCTCAACTTTCTCCTTCCTCATCTGATTTTGATACTCCACCTCAGTCACTAGAGCATACCACACCATGCATATCCATTTTCATGACAAATGGTGGCCCAGGAGACTATAATGTATGCAACACCCACGTATGTGACCCCCCTATCCAGTCTACCCATGATTTTGGTTGCCCCTCAGCCTCAGTCCTTACCATTGGCACCATCATACAATTAGGAAGCCCTAAAAGCCATACCAATTTTGTGTATGTAGGAGTCGACTCCTCGATCCCCCTACCAAATTCTCTACCACCATAAGCTAGCTCTTGTGATGCAATTACACATCTAGCCAACCCTCATTTCACCTTGCGCTACCTCAAGCATTTCCACTAGCATGGATTTGGGCTTGGCCGCTATGAACAAGGGTTACGTACACCCATTAACCCTCGTGTTTGATCACCTACCGACAAAATTGGTCTAGGTTATCGCCCAACCACCATCTATATGCTAGAAGACGAGATCCAAGATTTATCCTTGCATCCTCCTCCACATCCAACACATACCTTGGAAGAGTATATCGATATGGATATACTAGAAGACACTCCTTCACCCAGTTCCACCATCACAGTCCCCTGTGACTTCTTCTAGGAATCTCCTACGTCCGATACCTCCTCATTCTGTGATATGAATAGGTTGGTAGACCATTTTGCTACCTTATCCTTAAATGCAGTACCAATAGAGCCTGATCCAACCCCTCTTGAATCATCACCAACATGTTTAGCCATGTTCTCGCCTATACATAGGCAACTACAGAGAGTGGCTACTCGTCCTCGTTCACCTCCAGTTGTTCTATGACCTCCCTTGAGTCTCTTAGGGCATGCACAAACCATGGAACCCCACTCACCAGATATCTCCCCACCTACTTCACCTACAGCATCGATCAACATGGTTGAGGTAGACTTGCGCTCTCCCCTCCGTTATAGCCACCAACGAATTCGGGATGATACCCCAAACCCAAAATTTATAGATCTCACACATATCTCACACATACCAGTGCTTGGAGACTTCCTTCTTTCACCCCATGTATTATGGGTGGCAAATGCCCATTCCTCATCCACATCATCCCAAGCCCCCCAGGTCCATCATACGAGCATTTACATAGATGATGAATACAAGTTCAGTGAAGCCATCGATGACTTCAACCTCATTCCTGTCCCTGAATAGTTACGTGATGGATCTCGCATGCTCATTGAAGACACTATCGATGTCGATATTGGAGATGATCCTAAAAACCCCCACATCCTCAAGCTAGCTACTAGCCTCTCACCCGAGGAACACATCGCCTTCAAAAAATTTCTATGCAAGTACATAAAAGTTTTTGCATGGTCTTACAAAGACATGTTGGGACTCGACCCTATCGTAGTAGTTCATAATATTATACTCGATCCCAATGCCAAACTAGTGAGACAAAATCTACGATGCATGCATCCAACTATGGCATTAATAGTGAAGTTCGAGCTCCAAAAGCTCCTAGATGTTGATTTCATTGTACCCATCGACTATCCTGAGTGGGTATCTAGCATGGTCCCCATTCCTAAGCCATCTGGCGAAGTTCGCGTCTGCATGGATTTTCACGATTTAAACAAAGCTTGTCCCAAAGATAATTTTCCCCTACCTAACATTGACTCCCTTTTCGATTCCATCATAGGCCATGAGATGATTTCCCTCATGGATGGATTCTCAGGATATAACCAAATCAGGATCAACCCAGCTGATCAACACAAAACCTCCTTTACAACACCCTGGGGGACCTTTTGCTATAAGGTCATGCCCTTTGGCCTTAAAAATATTGGGGCAACCTACCAACGTGCCATGACCTACATATTTCATGATTTAATGCATAAAAACATTGAGGATTATGTAGACGATCTTATCGCTAAGTCCAAGAAACGTATAGACCATCTCGAAGATCTTCATCAGATCTTCGATCGATTATTAGAACACAACGTGCACTTGAACCCAAAGAAGTGTGTGTTTGGTGTTACCTCAGGAAAAATATTAGGATTCATTATCTCCCAGTGAGGCATTGAGGTTGATCCTAGTAAGGTAAAGGCCATAATCAAGATGCCTCCTCCTACCACATTAAAGCAATTGCGTAGCCTCCAGGGCAAGATCACTTCTATCCATAGATTTATAGCACAACTATCAGACAAGTGTCAGCCATTCAATCATCTCCTCCAGAAAGGAGTAAGCTTCAAATGGGATGATAACTATCAAGAAGCATTTGATGCTATCAAAACATACCTTATATCACCATCGGTTATGTCACCATTGCATCCACAATTACCATTGACTCTATATATTTTAGCCATAGAACTTGCGCTAGGCACACTCCTAGCTCAAAAGAATGTGCTCGAAAAAGAGCAAGCTATCTACTACATCAACCACACACTAGTTAGTTATGAAATGAGATATGGATACATGGAAAAACTATGCTTAGCAGTAGTATTCGCTACTCAAAATTTAAGGCACTACATGTTAAACCACACAACCTTTGTCATCGCCCGAGATAACCCCCTTCGGTACATGATGAACAAGAGCTACCACAACTCACACATAGCTAAATGGATCATGCTCTTAACTGAATTTGACCTAGAATTCATATCCCAAAAATCCATCAAAGGGTAGGTCATCGCAGACCAACTGGTCAAAGCCCCTTTAACTAACAATCAACCCCTCCTCATTCAGCTTCCAAATGATTCCATATTTCACATAACCAAAGCTGAAGAATATGTAGAACCTAAATTTATAGCCGACCTCACCCTATTCTTTGATGGTTCTAGATGTCTCCATGCTGGGGGTGTAGGCATTGTCTTCTTCACACCTAAAGGAGAACCACTCCCATTTTCATTCAAACTTGATTTCCCTTGTACCAATAATAATGTAGAATACGAAGCCCTAATCCTAGGACTAAAACAAGCACACTCCATGCACATAAAATGCCTCCACATCATAGGTGATTCACTCCTAATAGTCAATCAAGTGTAGGAACTCTGGCTATGTAATTTCCTAGTCCTCTAACAATATAAGAAGATTTCATAGCAACTCTTATCTCAATTTGAGTGGTATGCCCTCAAAGCCACTCCATAATCATCAAACCATTTTGTAGATACCATGGCCTCCTTAGGATCCCTCATTTTACAAAACCCAACATCCAACACAACATCCATATCCATCCATACGCTCACTAGATCTACCATATCACCCATACCTCCTATAGATGATGGTGGTGTCTATGTGGTAAACACTGAACCCCATGACCCATGGTTTTCACAAATTAAATACTACATCAAGTTAGGTTTCCTACCATGTGATTTACCCCACGCTCAACGCCAAACCTTCAAACAAAGAGTGATCCACTACACATTGCTAGGGGTGAAGAACACAAGCTTATACCAAGAGGGGGGTGAATAGTATACGACCACTTTTTACTTTCTTTCCAAACCAATATCAATTAATTTCCTTAATTGCAATAACAAAATATATGAGTGTGCATTAATAACTAGGATATCAGTAGTAAGCAAGAGTACAAGTCACCACACAATTAAGACAGAACAATTTACATGGTTCACCCAATGTGGGCTACTCCACGGAGAAAATATTTTACTAAACATTTCTCAATCAGTCTCTTTGGTAATCACTCCCAATTACAATGTTTATGGATATCTATCCAAAGTAGAACTCTTTCCCCTTCTGCTATGGTTATATGATCTTCTAGAAGACTCTATCTCTCTATTGCACTAACTAGTGGACCTCTCTCCATTTGAAGACTCCTCACTCAGATCTGTCTTCAATTGTGTTGGCTGATGGATCTCTATCCACTGAGACTCTATCCTCTATACTCTATAAGCTCCAAAGCTCTATCAATAGGCTCACTAAGAACCTTCTGAATAGGCTCACACAGAACCTGCCTAAAAATCTCACACAAAAAATTTCCAATGTTGAATAACAAGCTCACATAGACCCTGTCCAATTTTGAATAACAAGCTCACATAGAACCTGTACAATTCTAAATAACAAGTTCACTAAAAACTTGTCCAAATCTGCTCTAAAAAACTCACCAAGAACTTGCCCAAATATGCTCTAGCAATCTCACCAAGAACTTGCCCAAATCTGCTCTAGCAAGCTCACCAAGAACTTGCCCAAATTTTCTCTAGCAAGCTCACCAAGAACTTTCCCAAAACTGCTCTAGAAAGCTCACCAATAACTTGCCCAAAACTGTCCATAAATCTATCCAAAAACTATCCTCAACTTTTTTCCAAATACCTTCTCAAAGGCTCAATTAGTCATGCACAAAACTTCCACAAATATGTCCAGAAATCTATCCCAAAAGCCTTCTCAAAGGCTCAATCAATCATGCTCAAGTAGTACTAAAAACTCATCCAAAAATCTATCAAGGCAAGTCTCAAAGATGAACTCAACAATGAATGGCAATGCACTCTTTAATGAATGACAACAATGATCCATAGTGATCTCAAATCAACTCAACTCATAGAATCATAAAAAGAATTGTTACATACTTAATATGTTCTAATATCAATCTCAACTCAACTCAACTCAAGTCTTGTAGAACCATAAAGAGAATTGTTAGAGACTCAATATGTTCTAAACTCAATCTCAACTAATCACCACAAGGGACAACTCTTCTTCACAAACCCTAGTCCAAGTATGCATCAACCAACTCAAATGTTTCCAACAATGCTCAACCACAAATCTCACATAACAATGATACTCATGTTCTTTTCTAACTTAATTTATTTCACAACCAATGAGATTCAACCACTATGCTTATAACACAAGGTTTAAACACAACTCTCAATGCAAAAAACCTTGAAGCATTCAACCAACCACTTTAAAAAATGAAACCACAAACAATCCTTTTCCCTCCAATGATATTTTAGAAATCAACCACCATAAAAAATCAATACGAGAATGTGCCCATACCTTTTATGAAGATGAAAAAACCTCTTTGTAAATCTTCCACAATCATAAAATTCTTTTGCCAATCTTCACAAGGGTTAGTAGATTACAAAATAATCAACATTACTCCACTTTTCAATAATCATCACCAAGGCCTTTAATTGCACAACTTCCTTATCTCTCCTAAAACCACTTGTACCATAAAATAAAATAAATCAAACATTGCATAACCTTTTCACTCCCAAAACCACTTATACCATAAAATAAAATAAATCACGATATTGCATACCATGTCACCTCATGAAATAATTAATCCTCTTGAAAAACAAGGTAAAATTCACTTTTGGAACCCCTTTGTAAAATCAGAAATATCTCTTTACACATATTATTTCTCCTTCTAAATAAGTTAGTAAAATAGCCCTCAAAATAAGCTTTCTTACGATATATAATATGCCCCATTTCCAAAATAAATTGAAACCTTTACATATATATATGCCACCCTCCATTAATTGCACATAGGTCGGCCCTCCATTAATTTAAACTTAAAATTTAAACTTTAATATCTTCATCACCGGAGGTCATTTTTCGATGAAACAAAATTCCACCTTGGATTTTAAAAAAATCCCTTTCCACATAAGCCCACCATGGTTTTAAATAAAACCTTTTATTTTTTCTGCCTTGGTTTTCATAAAAACCCTGTAAATAACCATGCTTTCCAAAATATCATAAATGCTTATTTATAAAATATTTTGGCCATCAAAACCAAATGTGATCCATGTGACATCAATGAAAACATAAAATGTCTCAAATTAACTGAAATTTCCAATAGATGGACATACTTTATCACCATAAATATGACGACATGCTCCTGTGTTGCCTAGAACCACAATAATCACAATGGGTTATACAATAAACCCATGATGGTACTTGTGGTGGCCATTTTAGTGGCATGGAAATCACCAAACGCATCCTTTGTATGAGTTATTATTGGCCCAAGATGGAGTAGGATTGCTATAAATATATGAAGCATTGCATCAAATGCCAACAATACGTGAACCTAACACATCTCCCATCTCAAGCACTCCAACCTATCCAGTACATGTGGACTTTTCCCAATGGGGCCTGGATCTAATTGGATAGATCACACCATATTCCTCAAGCAATCATAAATTTATCATCACTGATATATAATATTTCATGAAGTGGATCAAATCCATCCCACTCATCCAAACCACAAGAGCCAAAGTTGTAGCATTCATCACGGATCATATCATATGCCATTTTGGAATTCCCTCCCAAATCATTTTTGATAATGGGAAATCCTTTAAAAATAATTTTGTCCAAGCCCAATGTGACAAATTTCACATACACCATAGCTTTTCTACCCCATACTATCCTTAAGGTAATGGCCAGGTAGAATCCACAAACAAAAACAAAACCATTTGTTCCATCCTTTGTAAAATCATAGCAAAATATCACTGTGATTGGCATAATCAAATAACCCTAGCCTTGTGGGTGTATCGTATGAGCATCCATACTCCTACTAGGGAAAAACATTTTTCAATTGAATATAGGGTAGAAGCTATCATGCCCCTTGAGCTTGAGATACCTTCTTAAGGATATCTATGAAGGATTTCATTGACGACGACACTTCTCATCAAGCCCATCTAGATAAGCTAACACTTCTCGATGAACACTGCATTCATGCAATCGAGCACACATGAGTCTACCAAGATTACCTTCATCGTGCCTACAATAGTAAGGTACATCAACACAAGTTTAAAATTGGTGACCTGGTTCTTAAGGAAAACCAACAAATCACAAGTTAGCCTGACCAGCAGCATGAGAAATTTAGCCCAAACTTTTTGGGTCCATTCATGGTTACACACAAATACGATTCAGGAGCATATCTTCTGGCCAATATCGAAGGCCTAAATGAACCTAAAACCATAAACATACTGCATCTCCATGCATTCAATTCCTAATATACATAGGTTTTCACCATCACAAGTAGTATACACTGCTAGGCACAAGCACACTAGCTACTACGCACTTCACTAAATATGAACTTTTATTTTTTTACAATTACATTATACATGCAAGTTTATTTTACTCTTTGATTGGCATTTATGTACTATTGGCATTTATTTTTCTTTTTGCATGATTTACCATATCCACACTTACACCAACAGTAGCAATACATGACAACACCATCCAATATATACTGCAGCCACAGTCCACACCTATTACAATGGCTGACCTAGCCCAACCAGTACCTGTCATTCATCCTAGGCATATGTCACATTCACCACATTTGGATCATTACAAATCACCCCACCATATGAAAGCTCACCATCAAAGCTCTCCCTATTCGCCTCACTCCAGAGACAGTCAAGTCACCCTATCCTATTTTGATTAAATGGAGGAATCATCCCATCCCCAAGAATAGGGGTTGCCCTCTCATTCGCCTGATAACTTCAAAAATCACTATTCACCAACAAATAATCCCCATCACCCCCTAGGAGATTATCATCCTCCTAATAGAGGATACACATCATCCAAATTGTCCATCATGCCTAACCACCCCACTACCAAATGGAGAATCTTCCTACTCCTAGGCTTTGTAATCCCGCCTGACCCAAGCTGCTCAAGTTGGTCATGCAAACATACCCCCTTTCTATTCATATCGTCACTTAGAGCCATCACCTATGTCACTGGTCCTCAAGATGCCACCTTCCTCCCTACGGGACCTACCTTATTGGCAAGCCCTCCAATCGGCTATACCTTTTTATTCCTCCCTCTCATCATCAAGATCTCACCCACTATCCTGTGCCTACTAGGCCACACCGCACACATCAAGGCCTTGATCACCGCCTTCACCAACACTATCACCACAACATCATGAGATATAATAGCTCTTCTCCTATGTCGAGGCTCTAGAGTTGCAGATGAGCCACTACCATTGCCATGTACACCCATGCTAGTCTCTCATGATCCATACACATTCGCCTTCATGTAGATCCACCCTTTGATCTCGTGCCCAACCAAAATTGGACCCTCGACCCATGCGCCCACAGGTAGACCAACCTTCATCACCTCCAACGAATCCCTATATTTACCCCATGCCAGTACCATTCACTCCCCTATCTAAAATTTTCTACCATATCATGAACCGGGGCCTTATCGACTTACCTGAGATGCAACCCATAGACCCTTTGCACCCTAAACCGTGAATCTACCATGAAAATAAATTTTACATCTACCATCGCCAACCAGGTCATGACATTGATAAGTGTTGAACATTCAAAACCCTGGTCCACAACATGTTACATGGCAATAGAACTCTATTTCCTAAACATTCCATTCCATTTAGCTGACTTTTAAGTCCTCCACATTGCATTATCCCTAGAACTTTACCACAATAAGAGACATTAACACCACCAACCCGCTACATTCATAATATTTCTAATTACACTAGTCATCGAAGTCCAAGCCATACTATCACTTCACCATCTCATTCCCGATCCAAACCCATGACATTTCACCTATTAGTAATTCCGACATGTTCTTCTTCTTCTTTCCTCCCCTTCTTATTTTCTTGCATAGTTGTATGGTCACGCTTCGAGCGGCTACATACCTACGCTGATCTACCCCACTCTTCTTCTATCACTTTTTGACTTTGGTAATCCCATTTTCTTGTTGGTTACCAAAGACCAATTCTTCTACTACTTATTCTAGTTGTACATACTATCTATAGTCCTATCTTTTTATTGACATTACCGCATACATATAACATGTTACAACATATACACCTACTACACACACACCCCACACACTAGGGCAACCATTACTATAGAATCACACTTTTTGATAATCATGATACAATATACTCACTTGTAAATAAGTGTTCTAAACTTCTCCTTCTACACATTGTAAATTTCCTCTTGTAGATATTGCATTCCTCCACTTGCATCATTTACATTTACGTCCATTGCACATATCCATATGTTTTTCATTTAAACATTTAACTCATGTTTGTATATTCTCCTCCAAAATGCGCCTTAGCAGGAGTAATACATGTACTTGTTAGCATCACCACCTATATTTCCATTCCTCATTTTTCAATATTAGGGTATACATAGGTGTCATGTTCAATTTTAACCACTATAGTTCAGGCAATCCAACATCACCCATAGCTACCAAGGCTTGTACATTCTTCTTATGGATCCTTAGGCTGGTTCAACTTCTCTCACATACCACTCACAACAGGTTACACATTAAACAATTTTGAGTATAGGAAAGAGGACATCTTGAGTAGATATCGCCATCTAGCAAATGGTATCCCTTGCTCACCCTATCACTTGCATGGTCAACATACGACCTAGGGATAAACAAAGAGATCAAGCATAAGAAAAAATAAATGATTGGGTAGAAAACAAAAGTCATCGCCCATACAAAAGAGCACCATGAGAATACAAAAGAGTACCAAATGCAAAAAAAAAATTAAAAAAAATAAAAAGAGCACTACAATAAATAGGTCAACACTAGGTGAGGGGAAAAAAACAAATAGAAATGCCTCTTGATATCACCCAATTTATTCTTATCACCTTTGGTCCTTAGGTTCAACATAACACCATGGGATGATTTCCATCGCTAGAAATAGGCTTCAAGAGCCTGCATACCAATGGAATAGTATTATATGTGGAAACATATTTGTAATATTAGCATCTTGCTTTTGTATAGATCACTATTGTAGACGAATAAGCTAGCTAGTCCGGTAGCATCTACAATAGGTTAATCCTACCTCCCTCAAAATGGATAAATGAACCTTACACATGCACACACATAGGTCCATGACATATTTTGAACCAGTATGATTAATTATAAGTTTCCACAAAAATTGTGAATTAGGGAAAAGTGGTGCACCTAATGACAAGCAAAAATATGTGTATCTATCCTATCTCGCTTATGAGCATCAAACGAAAGCATGCATATGAAAATGAAGCAATACCAAACAACAAGGAATAAAATGAAACCAGTATCTTTCTTATTAATTTGGTGGATCAAATTCATGGTTACACAAAAGTACCATTGAGGGCTCAAATTTTATACAATTGTTATAAATTTTGGGGTGCCCAAGGATCAAATCTTCCAAGAAATCCGAGTGCACATCTAATGCCTTTCCTCATACCCAAGATCGATGTGGGTGGGCCAATGCCACCATAGCTTGTATATTAAACCTATGATGTCTGATATTACTTCCCAATGCCTCTTAATAACCTGAAATTGCACACAAGGAAGCAAAAGGGGTCAAATAGCAAGGGTGTGTGAAGGGAAACATGCAATCCCCACAGGCACAAAATGGCACATATATTAAAACTAAATCAAATAAGCTCATAATGCTATGAAACTTTATGGGGATTCTAAATAAGAGGTTTTGAAGGAATATCACCAAAATTAGATCTAAAATTGCATCCGTAGACCCCTCGATTTTGTGTTGCTCGCCTATAACCTACGAAGACCAAGACAAGCAAATCCTACACCTAGACATGTAAAAAACACATGAAATTTGGAAAAAATGAATAAATAGACATTTTAAGACAACCCATGTGGTTATATTTTCAAAATGATGTGCATATCCACCTACATGCAACTAGGGTGCCCGGGTGGGCCCTATGAACCTGCAAAACCTTTAAAATGTGATATCTCGGTCAATTTAACTCCAAATTGCATGAAATTTAAATCACATCCTCATATGATGGTATAGAATAATATAATTAAAAAATAGGAATAAATTATGCAAGGATTTGTCCTCATCCTGGGGGACGATGGTGACTACAACTAATTGGGGGGCACCCTAGGAGGGTATACCCACCAATTATGCATACTTTTTTCTACCAATAACACTAGGGAATGATAATAAATAGTCAAAGGGGATTTGTCATCGAATTTGGTGAATAAATTCACCCGGATTAAAAAGTTACGCCCAAAAGGCCCTCTTGAAGTCACTCGATAACCTCCTTCGCTAAGAAGATATTTCAAGGTCAAGAGAGCTCAATAGGTTGGGGGGAAATCTTGGCAGCACTCCATTGCATATCCTAGAACTCATCTTCTTCCTTTTTTTTTGTGGACCATATATCCATTTTATAGCCCAAAGGGGCTCATGTGCAAAAAGGCATGCATGGCAAGAGGCACCATTTGTCAAAAAGGAGGTATGCATTGGGTGTGGAAGAGAATCTCCATTTTGGGCCTCCATTATGAAGCATGTCATAAGGATGCAGTGCCCTCTAACCCGAATACTCCAAATGGTGTGCTAAATGGCATTTTCTGGGCACCAAATGTCCCAGATTTGACTTTTTCTAGGTAAAACCAAAGAACATGGGATGTATTTGTAACCGGAATTGTCTTCTTTCTGAATATAATAAAAGCGTTATTTTCTTTCTAATTTGTTATCAATATTGTAATGCATTATTTTTTGTCTCTTGTTTATATCACACAATAGGAAGCATAGGTGCGAGGCCATTTTGGTGGTCACATATGGTGATCACGGTGGAACTTCACAATTCATGCCCCTAATTTTTGATATTTTTGGTGTTTTTTATATCAAGTACAAACCGTAGTTCACAACTACAGTCTCATTGTTGGCCCATGGCTTCAAGACGTGGTATATAGTCTGAATCGCACATCAGACCTGCGGTTCACAATAAACATAGCAAACAATAGGGTTTAAAAGCTAGATCAAATGAGGACCTAAGGTAGGCCCTTATGACATTCTCTATCTCTGTATTTCATCTCTATGTTTTGCCAGAACAGCAAAATTAAAACCTAGATTAGTTAAGGATAAAAAGAACATGAAAATGAATTAGGTCCTTTGGGTTTCTTTTTCTGAGTTTTAGCTAGGCGCTTCTAGGAACAACGGACCTCTGAGTGCAGTCTACCCTAGAATCCATCATGCTAGATTAAATTGTGTGTTGGTTTGCATGTCTAAGGCCCAATCAATGGCCACTCACATCATAAAGTGCATTATCAAAAAGAGCATATAGTATGTAGCTTGAATTTTTTGAATCTAAAAAGTTCTTTTCGCTACATAGCATATAGAAAATGAGCATTTATATTGTGTGATGCATTATCTTTTCATGTAAAAATTAAAATGAACCATACACACCATTGATTTAATTAAATTTTAATGAGTTGGGTGTGACATCCAACCATTAGTAGGGTTCAATTACGGTGGGGTTTATTTCCATCCATTGGCCCAAATCCTACATACCCTTGGATATTATATCAATACTAGATCTGAGAACCTTTCATACCCTAGAAAAAATGCATGTATTCTCTTTCAAGGGTATAACACTAATTCAGGGAAAATGGATGAGGATCTGGGAGGACCTATGCTCCCTGACCATGTGTGGGCTTCATTACCACACATTATAGGTTGGATTACGTGACTTGGAGTTCATAGCCAAGTTTTTGAGCTACAATTAAATAGGTGAAAACCAATTAAACTGAAATTATCATCCAATAAGCTTTCAAACATGATAAGAGTTTCTAATACTAACACAATAACTCATGAAACAACATCAAAAAATTTAGGGCTCACATTTAAAAATTAATACGAGATAATTACCATTCTATCCTTTATTTACGTAATAAAAGATAAATCTAGGCACTACGTGCACCATGGTAGAGACACGGAGTGGTCAGTAAAGGCTTAAGCCTGATGACATTGAAAAAGCCCCACTAAATTCACAAAAAAATGTGTTAAACCCTTACCCACATGAGCTTCCCGAACATCATTTGATGAGCATCAAAGGAAACAATTCGACACAAGGGGACACCATTGAACGTACCCCTGATAGAGGATTTTCTATACACTCTTCTAGACATAGGATAGAGCATGGAGCCTCTCAACATGAGGGTACTCCACTTGAAAGCCATTATCAATATCACATTACACATGCATCCATGAGATCGATCAATGAGTATATCATACATGGGGTCAAGTTGGTACCCTTACATAATAGATCCATAGGAGGTTTCATACCTCTAACTTTAGAGTATAAAAGATATCGAGATCCACCCATTCAGGGGCATGTAGGCAAGTCAAATTTTAAGCATAGATCTATCCATACTCCCATGTGTAGTGAACCTTGCAAGATCACTATCGACGTATCCAAGGTGGAAGCCAATGAGACACCATCACATGATCCATGGCGATCCAGAAAGTTGGATGGTTTGGGTAGCATATTAGAATAGTTAGGCTATAAGCCTTCAACTCTGCCTACTCGTGCTCTGAGTGAGCATAGCGAGACTATTTTTAGGAGTACCAAAGAACATGGGGAGGCTTCCAAGCACCCTTATGGTTTGTATCCACCGTCCGTGCATGGTGGCACACAACATAGGACTCAGCATGATGCCAATTTCATCTTCATGAACAAAGGAAAAAGCATCACAAATCAGTCAAAAGGGTATAGAAATCATAAGGTCGCTCATACGTAACACATATACCAGAGGCCTCTTACGGTCGATCGCATTAATAGATTACATAGACTGTTATTCGAGTAGAGATGACAACTCCTCCAAGATCAATTGGAGGATGCATAGCTAGAGAGGTAGCACATTGAAGAAGAGAATATTCAGTCACAAAGGCTCATTAGACAAAGATTATATGAGCAACGTATGCATGAGGAATGCATCCTTATCCAAAAAGAGCATGTGGAATGATAGGATAGGCTAGCCATGGTTTTTTTATACTCCCACGTTGAGCATACAAAGTGCATTCATAGGGGAGATTTTTCACAAGCTGACATGCATCAGGAGCATAGAGACACTCATACTCATGCCAGTTCCTAATATAGAAAATGACCACCACCATTCAAAGATCATAGGTAAAGACAATATGACAAAGAAGAGGGAGATGGACCTGATCTAGGATATCTTGAAAGTTCCCAAGTTGAGGAGGAGGAAGAGCAACATCCTCCACCTCAATAGAGGAAGAATTTACCTCCAAGGCTGCCCCCATGTCAGCTTAGGGAGGAGGACTTTCTATCCTCGCAGGCCTATAAGGCCCTAGCGGAGAAAGTGAAAGCAATTGAGAGGCAAGGTGCAACTTTTCAAAAGCCAACATTGAGAAAGATTCATAATGAGCCTTTGGACCCCTCGGTGCCTACTCCAGCATATCCTAAGCATTTTTTCATGCCCAGGCTAGATAAATTCAAAGGTGACAAAGATGCACAGGAGCATGTCATAGGATTTTTGGATGTATTCTTCCATATTGTGAGCAACAATGCCTTGATTTTGCATACATTTGTCACAACCCTCTTAGGCCCAACCCAAGAGTGGTTTAATCAGCTGAAGAAGCACAGTATCACTAGTTTTGAGCAACTAGCTGATGCCTTCCTTGAACACTTTTCTTTTGGAATTAGGAAGCAATCTAACCTTTCTGATCTAGTTGTGCTAGCTCTGCGTGATGATGAGCTAATCCTAAAATATGGAAATAGGTGGAGGAGATTAATGGTAAAGTTGCCATTCCCCATTCTTGCTATAGAATTGACCTGAATGTTCACAAAGAGTTTTGCTAAGCACATCTCGTTATTGTTGTAACTACAGTAGTACCAGACGTTTGAGGAAGCTTTGGTGCAAGCCAAAGTAATTGAGGATATCAAGCTACAAGAAGGAAAATTGAAGCTCAAAAATAGGAAATAGGGGCACAAGCAGAGCTCCATAAAACATCAGGGCAAGCAGGCCCATGTCAATCAGGTGGTGCTAAACCTATAGAGAGAGGATAAGGGGTAACAAAAGTAGAACTATTAGGCCCAACCTCCTTCTATGCAATATGATTAGCACAAAAATAATTATAGGGACAAAAATAAGGAATAATGCCCACCTCGCCAATTCACGCCTTTGACATGATCATTGACATCGATATTCCATCAGTTGTGCAAGGGCAAGGAAATCAGGTTACCCAATATTAAATTGATCAATCCTAAACAACCAAATTCAAAGGGATATCAAGATGATCTATTTTGCATATTCCATCGTGTGAAGGGTCACGACATAAAAGTGTGTTGGTGCTTCAAACATATTGTGCAAAAAATGATCGATAAAGGTGAGATTGTAGTGCCAAATAATCCATTGGTGCTTGAAAACCAAAACATGGGGATTTATAAAAATCCATTGCCAAACCATGAGGCACTATGCAACAATGCTGGCCATGTCAACCAAGTGTGCATCGAACCACCTACCCATGGGTTCGTAGGTATGGTTAATGTTGTTACTAGACATGGAAGATATGAGCAGCCAAATAAAATATGCGCTCCCACTAGGATACAAGCTAATATGAATAAGTATGCAACTCAAAGAATTTCAAGCCCACCAACTAGATTGATGGTGACCATACGAAGCAGGTTGGTTCAAAACCTGTAGATAAATCATATGAATTTGTCTATTTATGAGCTGATACAGTAGTCCCAGAGACATAGGGAGACTCCCATGGATATTCTAAGGTCCATCAAGGTGCAGTCCTAGGATGCTCAAACATTCACCAATTTTGTAGGACAAGTACAATAGTTCCAAGAACCTACGATCCAATTCTATGATCATGAAATTAGGATGGTCCCTATAGATAATACTGACCTGTCATTACATATCATTGCATGTGTCAATCACATGCCATTTAATGGGGTATTTATCGACACTGGTTCATCGATCAATATTATAATTACCAAGTTGTTAAGTCCTTTAAATCTACCCAAGTTACATATTATGCCCACCGCATTCACATTAAGAGTGTTTAACGATGCATTATATTCGATGGTTGGCATGATCATCATACCTATTCAGGTGGTCCTAAAGACTATCCCTGTGATGTGTCATGTGATCGAAGGTGCCATGTAGTATAAAATACTACTGGGGAGACCTTGGATTCAATAAATGCATTGTGTTCCCTCTATATTACATAAATGTGTAAAGTATATTCATGAGGGACAGGTTCACATGGTGCCATCAGATAGGGAACCCTTCAAATTCATGAACATGGCTGATTTACCAGGAGATTTCATACTCCCATAAATGCACCTAGACGTCTGGCAAACATCGCTGGTTAAGAATCTAGGAGGTAAAAAAAGAGTGCATGATCAACCATCAACATCTGCATCGCATAAATCTGAGTACACTATAGTGATTTCTTTGAAACTAAGTACATCAACAATGCTTCAGGATGAAAGGAAGGTAAATACAAAAGTGGGAAAAAATAAAAAGAAGCACATGCTCTAACCAGTCACCAATGAGGTTTCCATTCCTATGGAAGTAGAGGAAGCCCAGGCTAAATCCAAGGAGGTACCTCAACCTATCTTACCTACATTTTCAACAGGATCATCTGCACTGTAGGTGACTATTCATCTGGCCAACACAGGTTTAGGTGAATATATTATGTAGAATGTCACCTTTGGACCAATTCTAGAGACTGCACAAGAGATGGACCAACCCAATGCTCATCGTTTCTTGGTTGGATCAGTAGTGCCATTGGGAGAGCCACCCAATAAAATTAACTTCATCTACGTTGGGCTAGATCAGCTTCCTACTCGAATGCCCATGGATGAAGATGACGATGAACCATTCATAGTGAATGTTTGTTACCTATCCGACCCTGAATATGCCATGCATATTTTTAAATTATATCATTGGCATGGGTATGGACTTGGTATTTTTGATCAAGGATGTAGGACTCCACTTGATCTGCATTATCAATTGGAAACTGATAGGTTTGGGCTAGGGTTGCAAATATGAGGACAAGATGATTTACTTGTAGCATCATTAGATCACCTATACCGTAGTTTGGGGGATGATGTGGATTTCAACCCACATAACCTTGATCTTTCTGTATTCTAGAGGGATAATCGGATGATGTCTTATGTCATCATAGCACCACCCAAGTCATATCATGAGGATATCTTAGTGGATAGTGAGACCTCACTCGACAATCATTTAGGAAATGAGGTTGAGCTGGTTTATGATGTAGTATCGTATTTACGATGCTTAGACCCTATTTTACTAGATAGTGACGATAGTGATCAGGAGATAATTTATATGGGGCCACATTTTCTAGAGCATCCCATGCTAGTGGATAGTGGTGAAGGATTGTATTACGATAGTGATGACAAGGACAAAATAGAGAGAGCATATCTAGGACCTCCCTACCTACATCATCGTAATTTACCTTATACGACCGAGGACATATGCAGAGATATAAATCTCAACCCTTGCCTTAGGGAAAGACCACCAAAATTTTATGTGATCTATCACATGGTGTTTCCTGACCCTCCTACGTGCATGGACCTCTTTGAGTTGAATGATCCTATCTTACAATTAGTGTATAGAGAGGACCCAGTCATTCATTGCCCACATAGAGAAGATCCATTTGTGCCTGTATCGCTAGAGCTATATCTCGAGTATGGTAGCTACATAAATGATGTAGGTATTTATCCATTTTATCCTGGAGATTAATTCCATTCCATCAATATGGTCTCCATCGATTTGACCACTCCACTCCATAATGTAGCCAATCTGTCCAAGCCATTGTGTCTGAATGTAGATGCTATCAATTGGGATCAAACTGACTCGCCTATTGAGCCTGAAGATTTTTTCCCTAATGAAGAAATACTACAACCATTTCATTTTTCTCTAGGTTATGTTTATGATGTTTATCATGCTAAGGAAGCTTCCAATGCGGAACTTATAATCCTAGTAGATGACATCCACTTGATCCCTACGCCTCATCAGCTTTAGGAGGGATCACATATGTCAGTAGAGGAAACCTTTGATGTGGATATTAGTAATGATCCTACCAATCCAACGAAGGTTAAATTTAGAGATATTCTCACTCCAGATGAGCGTGCTTACAAATATATGCAAAGTCCAGACCCAAAATTGGTTACCCATAACCTTTCGCTAGATCTATCAATGAATCCAGTCAGGTAGAAGCTTAGAAATATGCATCCAATAGTAGCCTTAATGGTTAAATATGAGTTGCAAAAGTTTTTAGACATAGAGTTTGTTATCTCCATAGACTATCCAAAATGGGTATCCAATATGGTGCCTATAGAAAAACTTGATGGAATATTTGTATGGAGCAAGGCGGTGGTGTAGGAATAGTGTTTTTCACACTACAAAGAGCTCCAATGCCCTTGTCATTCAAATTAGACTTTCCTTGCACCAACAACAATGCTTAATATGAAGCCCTAATTTTGGGCCTCCATACAATTGTTACCATGAACATTAACAGATTAAACATCTTTGGTGACTATTTTCTCATTGTTAACCAAGTTAAAGGGCTCTTTCAGTGTCGATGTCCCATATTGAAAGCTTATAAAAATCTTGTTGCTAAATATTTGGCTAAGTTGTAATGGTATGACATCGAGGCAATCCCTTGTTCTTAAAATAGGTTCACAAAAACCATGGCATATTTGGGATCCTTAATCCCTCATAATCCATTTGCAAATTTTACTACCATCCATGTTAAGATGATATCGCACCCTGCAACAGTGCATGTAGTCTTTGATAATAAAGAGTCAGTCAATATGATTAGCATGGAACCAAAAGCTGAATGGTTCTGTAGAGCTGAAGACTTTCTAAAGAAGGCACCCTGGGGGTCATTAAACTCTAAGATTCTAATGGGGAGTGGTACTACCATTCACCACAATGTTTTTTACCATTTTGCATTTATACATATAGATACACAAGAGGAGCAATTCATCTTAGCAATCAAAGTTGAGGCTTATCAAAGCTAGATGTTGCAAATCCAGGACTTATTAAAAGTTGGTCTGATCCTAGAGGGATTTTCACGTGCCACAAGATGCACATTCAAGAAGAAAGTGACTAAATATGTCTTGATAGGAGATATTTTGTACTGATGAGGTTATGATGGAGTTCTCCTTCATTGTCTAGATCCCCAAGAGTCATATTGGGTGATTTCACAAGCTCATGATGGTACATACGATGGCCATTTCAATGGCACAGCCATCGTCAAGCGCATCCTTTGAATGAGGTACTATTGACCCACTATGGGGAAGGATTGCAATGTGTATGTCAATAAATACATCAAATGTCAGCATCATGCTAATATTATGCACTTGACATTACAGGCTTTACAACCCATTCAAGTGGCTTGGAAATTTTATCAGTGGGTATTTGATCTCATCGGTAAGATATCTCCCCCATTATCATTCTGGCATACATTTTTTATCATGAATGCTGAGTCTTTCACAAAGTGGGTGGAAACAATAACCTTAACAATGACTACTGGAACTCGCATAGAAAAGTTTATACTCGAGCATATCATATGTTATTTTGTGATCCCATCCAAGATAGTTTTGGATAATGGAACGTCATTTTAAGAACAAAACTATGAGAGCTTTGACATCTAAGTATATAATCTAACATATTTTTGTGACTCCATACTATCCATAGGCAAACAGGTAAGCCAAGGCCTTGAACAAGATAGTGATTTCCATCTTGAAAAATATGGTACAAGAACACCACAAATATTGGCACATCTAGATGCCCCTTGCATTATGGGCTTATAGTACTAGCATTCGGACACCCATTGGGGTAACTCCATTTTCACTAGTATATGGTACTGAGGCCATTATTCCCTTAGAGTTGGAAATTTCAATGCTGCACGTTGCATTGAAAGATTTCATTGATGACGATACCGTGTGGCAAGCTTGCCTAGATAAACGAATGCTACTTTATGAACATCACGTGAATTCTCTTGAGCACCTTCATGTTTATTAGGAGTGACTAAAATGAGCTTATAATATCAAATTCCATCAGAGATGCTTTGAAGTTGAGGATATTATATTGAAATAGAACCAACATGACTCTAATTTGTTGCCTGATATGCAAGACAAATTCATGGTTAATTGGCTAGGACCCCATATCATATCTAAAAATATTGGTCTGGGTACCTATCACCTAACATTGCTAGGGGTTTTTTAAGAGCCCGAACCTCTCAAAATCATCCATATTAAGGCATTTTATGCTTAAGAATGTATTAAAAGGCTCCAAGGGTTCATAAAACCACTTGGTCATGTCAGTAAAAGGCTCTGAGAGTTTACTTAAAACTACTCAGTCAAACTCAAAAGGCTCCAAGGGTTCCTAAAACTTTTTTTCATGTCATTTGAAGGTCCCGGTGGTTTACTTATAACCTCTAGGTCATCCTCAAAGGCCTTGAGGGTTTTTTAAACACCACTCAATCATCCTTAAAGGACCAAAGGTGCTCATAATCCCATTCATCAATCCAAAATCCCCAAAGGTGCTCATTATCTCTTTGGTCAACATAAAAGCTCCAAGGGTTTCTAAAAAATTTCTTGGTCACTCCTAAAGGTTTTGAAGGCATGTACTCACCATTTGGTCAAATATAAACTCTCAAAATCCATAAAAATTCAAAAAGCAATAAAACCCAAAAAAAATGGTAAATAATAAATCCAAAAACATTTGCATTTTATTTGCATCATTGTATTTCATGTTCCACATGCATTTCATTGTCGCATTGCATATAGGCATTCGTCTTCCATTGCATTTTGCAGTAGAATAAATTGTGTTTGATAGTATTACAAATGACACCATGTTTATGTTTTAATCATGCACCTCTGCATTTATCATAATCCATCATTCATGTGAGTAATTAGTTTTTCAAAACAACCTATAATGTTGCTATGAAGAATATACTAGAGTTTTTTGGTCACTTAGCCATACCTAGTGGGTTTCTCAGATGTCGTAGAAAGCTTGATTTGCTTTTTTTAGATGAGGTCACTAGTTGTGATAGTACTTGGCATATCAGAATCCCAACACTAATTTAAACATTTAAAATCTTACCAAGATAATGGAATATGAAAGCTACGAAAGTGATCTTAGGTGTCTAGAAAGAGGGGTTTAATTACCTGCTTATCTTACAAATAGTTCGGTCTAGAGTGGTGAACCTTGGAAAAAGGACAAGATTTCACCTACCCATACATCCCCTTTCTTAAAAATAAAGGAGAAATATCCTAGAGAAACATCTTAGATCAAAATTAGAAGTTGCTACCCCACATCGATATCCTAAAATTGATATCCCAAATTGACATCTCAAAATTCAAAACCCCCAGTATTCAAATCAAAGATCAAATGAAGATCAAAATCAAGTTCAAATTTAAATCTAAAGTTACATAGTGAATCAAAATCACTATATAAATTGACCATCATCAAAGCTAAGTACCTTCATCAGGTTCCCTTTCTTGGAGAGCACAACCTACCTGGCGGATCCCATTTCTGGAATGGTGTCACTAAAACAAGGAAGATCATCATGGAAGGTTTAAGGTGGTGTCTTGGAAATGGATTGACCATTCGATTCTGGGATGACCCTTGGATCCGTGAAAAACCTCTCAGTCAAGATCCTCATCTTGCTATGCTCAAGACAGTGACCGAAGCTACCTTTGGGGATAATGTGTGTCATTTCATTAACCCAGGTACTACAAGACCCGAATGGAAACAACTGGATCTGAATGGGAGCTTAGGTAGCTTCAAAACTTACTGAGGAGCTGCATAATACCTAGCTCTCACAAAGCAGACTCTATGGTTTGGAACCTTGAAGATTCTGGGCAATTCACTGTCAAATCTGCCTACTACAACCAAGAAGCTCCCAGTGATGGCCGTGACTCCTCTAATCTGGTATGGGTTCCCAATATCATTCCCAAGGTTAAATTCTTCTGCTAGTTGGCCATTCAAAATAGAATCCTCACCACTGACAATCTGATAAACAAAGGGCTTCTCATCCCCAATTGGTGCATCCTGTGTAAAAATGCCTGTGAGTCCACTGAGCATGTTTTTTTGGAATGTCCCTTTTCCCTTGCAATGCTCAACCAGGTTTTCAACACTTTCACCATCTTCGTAGCCCTCCCTCATTCCATTCCCCTCATTTTTCAACAGTGGCCCTGGCATTTCAAAAGCAGTCAACTCAAATTCATGTGGCAAGCTTGCCTTCACATTTTCCTGTGGAAGATTTGGCTTGAGAGAAATGCCAAAAATTTTCAAAACCTTTTCAAGGATAAGAAGATTGTTGTTGCCAAAATCTTGGCACTTGCTACGGAGAATGCCTCTATCGTCTCATCATCCAAACCCCCCCTCCTGGACTTGAATTGGATCTAGAAAATCATTTCAATCTTCTCAATTTTTCTACCACACCCCGCACTTCTGTTGACAGGTCTGCTATCAAGTGGGTCTTACCTCCTTCTGGGTGGCACAAGCTTAATTTCGATGGCGCAGCCAAAGGCAACCCTGGAGTGGCCGGTGGAGGTGGAATTATCAGAAATCATAGAGGAGAAATAATTTTGGCCTTTGCCCAAAACTTAGGAATTCAGTCTAACAATATGGCCGAGGCTCGGGCCTTGTTCCAAAGCTTGATTCTCTTGGAAGGCTTGACTATCAATAAACTCATCATATAAGGAGACTCATTGCATTGCATCAACTGGCTCAAAGAAACCTCTATGCCTCCCTGGGCCCTTGTTTCCATATTCGATGAATGCAAGACACTAATTGGTGTTTATCCAAAATTAATCATTCAACATCAATACCGGGAAGGAAACAAAGCTGCAGACTGGCTTGCTAATAAGGGAGTTGACACAACAGACATTCAATTTTGGAGAGATTCCTTCCAAATTGGCCTCAGGGACATTTCTTCAAGTTCCAATGTTTGCACAATGTGAGTGGGTCACTGGTATCCGTGTTTTTTGGCTGCGTTTTGGCATCTTGGAGCGGTTGCACGTCATTTTTCTAAGTTGGTTGCAAAATCTCAGCTTGCCACGTTATCTCAAAATTTCCTTTTTGCTCAGGCCGTGAGGTTGCTTCTTGTCATGATATCGCGACACCTTTCTCTCCCTCCGATACGGTCTTCCAACTTGTCATGATATCGCGACACTTTTTCTCTTTGGGTGCTTTTTTGCAAACTTGTCATGATATCGTGACACCTTTTCCCTCCAGGTGCTCTTTCGCAAACTTGTCGCGATATCGTGACACTTTTGGCCTTCAGGCGTGGTCTTGCTTTTTGTCGTGATTTTGTGACACCTTTTCTCTCTCCAATGGCGGTCTTCCATTCGGTCACGATATCGCGACAAGTTTTCTCTCCAACGACGGTCTTCCATTTTGTCACGATATCACGACACTTTTTCTCTCCGGGTGGCTTTGCGCAAACCTGTCACGATATCGTGACCTTTTTTTCTCTCCAAAGGCGGTATTCATTTTTGTCGCAATATCGCGATGCCTTTTCTCCCTCCAATGGCGGTCTTCCAGGTTGTCGCGATATCATGACCTTTTCTCTCTCCAATGGTGGACTCCCATTTTTGTCACAATATCGTGACATTTTTTCTCTCCAATGGCGGTCTTCCTTTTTGTCGTGATTTCACGACACTTTTTCTTCTTGGCAGCAAGCTTCCACTTTCATCGCGATTTCGGGGCTCTTTTTCCATTTCGGCTGTGGTCTTCATTCTTGTCATGATTTCATGACACCTTTTCTCTTCGGCATCATTCTTACTTCTTGTAGCAATTTCGCGACTCCTTTTTCTTGTCGTGATTTCGCTACTTTTCTCAACCCTGCAACTTGTCGCGATATCGTGACACTTTGCAACATGTCGCGATATCGCGAATTCTTCCCTTCTTCGGCTCCGACGGTGATTCTTGTCATGATTTTGTGACTTCTTTTCTTCCTGTGGCTTCATCGACGTTTCTTGTCATGATTTCGCGACATCACCATTTTGGTCGTGATTTCGTGACACCTTCCCTAGTGTGGAGGTTTGCCAGCATTCTTTTACTTTCTTCTTGGACCTCCTCGGTCGATATGGTTTTATTGTAATCTCTCTTGTACAAGGTTCAGGGACCTTTCAAAACCCTTTCTACAAATAAAAAAAAAATTACTATATAAATCCTTTGCTCAAGAAAAATGGGAATAAACAGTGATTTTTATCACTACACATCAGCAAGTATCCCTTTTAATAGAAATAAAAGAAGGGTGAGAACTTGAATCCCTGAATTGTTCACCATTCAAAGCCATAGAGTGAAAACCAATTGTAGCAATGGGTTGAAAGAGTCATGCCTACTTTCAGAGTAGTAGTTCTATTGGGTGATCCCTAATCATAACAATGGGTTGAAAGAGTCCTGACTATTCTTGGAGGGATAGACCTGATCAATTTGCAATATGAGCTAGCTCTGGGTACTTGGGGTTGTCTAGCATTATAGTCCAATCAAGTTTAAAACAAGGATGATATAAACATAGGAGGAACCCGATCTCACATATGGGTCGAAAGAGTCCCAATTGACATCTGGGGTATGCCTATGGTCTATCTAAAAATACTCACATGCACACACAGGGGTAATGAATAGTTGGGTCATTCGTGATGAAAGATTTTTCTAAAAAAGTCCTTGTACAGTTAATATGTGATGTTTTATAAGTCTAATAGGGTGTTTGAGTCTCATGGAAAACCCTAAAAATAAATTCTCTAAAAATAGCAACAAATACCAAAGATCGCAAACCATAAAAAATAAAAGCCATTCAATCATTAAATTGTAAAGTATCTAATAAGTGATACATCATTACATCGAGCAAAAAGTTTTCACGATATAAGATAGATATCGAATGGATATCAAAAATGATATTTAGATGACCACTGACTATATTGTGCACATCTTTCAAATTACAAAAATAAATATATAGTGACATATTATATCATTCGCATAATACCACTGCATATCATTGCACTTCATATGTAGGTGATTAATTGATTAAATTCTTGTAATCAGGATTTTCAATTACATTCATGATTTTTACACATTCTGTGGTGTCGTCTATTAGATTGTTAAAAACGTATCGCATTCATTCCTTATGTTTTAAAGTTATTAAAGCATATAAGTCATTTACATTAAATTACCATCGTGTAAATAAAGCGTTACATACATTACACCAACATAGCATGACATCGTCACAAATTAAATGCATACAATAAATTAAAATTAAATATGTGTTTAAAAATAAGTATCACATCCATATGCATTCACTATAAATAGCACATCTAAGCATCTAGATCATTGCATCCCATCATCATCGTAAATTAAATAGCTATTTAGTGCATATCATCCATACATCATGTCATATAAACATAGCATAAATAAATATAAAACATTTGCATCCATGTGCATAAACATAAAACATATAAATAAAAAGTACACATAATGAGCCAAAATGATCAAATATCATATATAAATATGTGTATCAATGAGTATATAGAGGTATATCAAAATTCTCGTAGACTACAACTGTGTAGGTCCTCGACCTTACACTCAAAAATGGTATAATAAATATCTATCAAATATGTACTACAGAGGGCTATGCCCCTATCTTGAGAGTTATCACTATCACCCCTACCATCCTTGTGGCTCCTGTGAGAGCTAGTTCCATGTGTGGTAGAGGAAATATGTGTCCTCTCAGTCCTATGGGTCTTGTGACTCGAAATAGCATAGGAATGCCCTGTCATCCTGGTCCTAGTCTGCTGCAACCTTGAGGCATGTGGATCCTCTAGGACCTGCCTACCAATCAACCTGATGTAGCCCTCTAGATAGTCTATGAGGGCTACCTTTCTCATGTTCCTATCATTACCCTCATCCACAAGGGCATGTAAGCACTAGATCTCTACCATGGGGTTGTGATCGCCTGGTAGCAATGATGATGGTGTGGTTGGAGGTCCCATGATAGCCTGGGAGGATGAAGGATCCCCCCTCTATACCCTAAGTAGATCTCTCTCTGCAATAGCCACACTTAGTCATGCCTATTATATATCATGTGCATTGGTGAGATCACAGACCTATGTCTCTACCCCTATAACCCATATTGTGAGAGTTGTGATCTCCTCCTGGGCTTGTTGTAGCTACCTCTCTATATGAAATAGCTTCACCTTAAAAGTGGTAATAAAAGTGTTCCACTACAACTACTAGGTCTGAAACCTCCCAACTTGACTCTAAATATCAATAACCTAAGCTAGTAGATGCTCCACCTCACTGTCAAGAGGCACCTCACACTCCTCTAGGGCCTCCTCCTTAGCCTCAACCTATGGAGCATCTTCTACAAGGGCCTCTATGCTCCATTTACCCTCGGTCTACTAGTGCACATTGTGCCCCTCTAGATCAAACTTTGCCCCATTGTACACACATTCAAGGGGCCCTGATCCCTTACACTATAGTAAGGACCACCAAGTGTCAAAAACTAGGATGGTCCCAGGCCTAGCCAAACCTAACTCCTAGAAGTCATCGACCTCATCTCCAAGTGGTGTCGGTTGAATCCAGGGAAAATCCCTCTCTAGTACCAGGCATCGATAGATGGTAGGTGGTGCCAGAATATCCTATATGAGATCAAACTAGTGAAGTATGCATAAATAAAATTGATACTCATGGATCTCATCCTTACGATCGAGTAACCACCTATCTTGCCTATATTTGCGTAGTCACTCACCAGCCTCCTCCTATGCAAGGCAATCCATGTATGAATGTCACTCTATGTCATTTTTTCAGAGTTATGCAAATCTAATGATGTAATGGTCAACATCCCTAGCATGAGATCTACTTCAGATTCCCTCCTCCTCATAGAGCCAGCATGCTACATAGCAATGGCATGTGTTAGGAATAATAGTTATTATGAACGGTAAGTCGATCAACTGCTCGATCTTGATATGCTTCTAGCACCAGATCTAAAGTAATAGGTTGCAGTTGATGCTAAATTGGCTCCTACACATATCCTATTATAACTCCTAGTACAATAGGTATAGTAAAGTGCTCCCTAAAGATAAGAGCAATTTTCACTATGTGGAGCTCAGTGTAACTCTCCTCATAATGGACAAGAGGTTCCAAGGGATCCTTGCACCTAAGGAGTTTGGAAGAATAATCTAATAAACAAGGTGCATAAAGACAACCTCTTAGACAAAGAAGATGTGCTCTCCATACCATTATCTAATGTGGATGCCCCCATGATCAGCCCTGCCCTAGGCATCCTCATTGTGGTCACCAAATATATCATCAAAGACATCCTCCTTACTTTGAAAGGGAGAGGAGATGATGGAATCATCATTTATCAGGATCCTAAAGATCCGATAGACGTCCTCCAATGTAAAAGTTATTTCACCTATGGGTAGGTTAAATGTGTTGGTCCATGCATCCCAGCGTCAGGCCAAAATAGTCATGTACACCTGATCTACCCTAATTATAGGTAGATCAAGTACATAGTCAAATCCAACTACAATGAACCACTACCACTCCAGGTCAGTGAGTTGTCCATGGAGGGTGCATAGGAGATCCAGCTCCCTGACTCTAGAGGTCAATTTCTAAAAAGAAATAATACATAAGGAAAAAGATAACTAAAAACAACTAAAAATAGCTAAAAATGACCTAAAACGACAAAAAAATCTAAAAATTGCTAAAAATACAAAAACATGCAAAAAGTGATCAAAAATTTCAAACAAAATTAAAAATGCATCTCAGAAGTGCAATAAATGGCATTAATTTCCAAGAAAAAAAATCAATAAAAATTGAAAAATTTGTCTAAAATTGGGAACCATAGGTCAAAGCTACAGTTTGCGTAACGGTCAAATTTTTGACCATTGGGATTTGAATCCCACCATGGCTGATAGTTGCGGTCCCCAATCTAAAAATTGGGAACCACATATTCCAACTGCGGTCTATGAACATGACATTTTCTAGATCACTTCCTAGCCTAGCACCCAAAAAAAAAAAAATATAATCTAACCTAGACTACTGTGAGGTTCTTTACCAATAATTTAGTGAAGTTAATTAACCCATTACTTAATGAGGTTCATTTTAAATTGGTATGTAGTGCAAGGATTAGATTTAGGCTTACCTTTCCCATATCGACCCCTTTGTTGGATGAAGGTTGGGAAGGGTCTGCTATCAGGATGTGTATGAGATCATCAAAAGTAGTTTTCAGTAGCGTGTTGCATCAATAATGCTTCCTCAAATCTTAGATCTCTCCAGTTGCAAATCACTTTCAAGGAATAATAAAGAAATTTTCAAATGGGAAAATTTATATACCTTTTTTTCTAATTTTATCAGACTGCAACTTAAAAATGTAGTTCCAAAATTAGGGTTTTTTAATCATAGCCCTAAGCTGCGGTTCTCAAAATTTGAAATACCAATCATAGTCCATACATGCAGTTTTCAACTGGCATTATATGCACTAAAATCCCATTGTGGGAATATTTTCAATGATAAATTAATGATTCCTAACGGATCAAAATCTAAATAAGAGCTACAATTTATCAAATTTGGCGATGTTCAAACACCAAGATCAATTAAAAATTTAAAAAGTAAAAAAAAATTATTAAACAAGTCAAAAAGGCCAAATGCAACTCGTATTTAGTTATTTACCCTAGACACTTGGCGATTGCAGCAACTGACAATCCATGCAATCTAATGAGATGAGTAAATAAATATAAGGACATTTGGGGTAAAATTGTCATCGTTGATTTGAAATGCTTATTTTCAATCCCAAAGAAGGCCTTCAAGGCTAGACCGCTCCATAGGAACGAGGCATTTAATATCATTTTCCATATGAATTCCTTTCAGCAGATCATTGAAAAATTGATTCAAAATAAATCTAATTGGCATTGTCTCATTTTGATTCCCTAAGAAGGATATTGCAGCCCGACCGATCCATGGGATAGGAATGTGCAATTACTATTAACAGTTGTAATCATAGTCGAAGAGGCCTAGCCATGTAATTCAATGCTAAATTCTAAGCTTGCTCAGATCATTCATAATGGTCAATCAGCCTCATGGTTTCATTCATCATCTCTACCCTCATCGACTCATCGCTTGAGGGGGTAGTCATACTTTCAAATCATAATCAAAGTCAATAGAAGATCCCTAAAATTGTAGATCCCTTGATCTTGTCAAAACTATGTTCATTCTTATGAATAACTGTCAACAACTATCATAATTTTACCCCTTTACTTCGGGAAAATAGTAAATATGACAGTAATTTTATAGCTCTCCTCCTTTTGGTTATATAGGCCTAACTCCTATTGTAGCACCAAAGTTACCTGAATTCCTGACAATGAGTGCAAGCTCTTGCAAATTTAAGCCTTTCATTCAGTTGGAAGCAATGATTCCAGGATGCACGTCCTTTTGTAGGACCTGGGGTATATAATGTTGATTTGACTAATGATCATCATATAACCTTTGGCATCATTTTAGGTGGTGTATTTTTGCTCACGTGTTGTTCGATATCATAATGCATCTCAAAAGGGGCATATGTAGATACCTAAAATATGTCATGTTGAGGGTGACTACTCATATGGGACATGATATAAGACTATATGGAAGATCTTGGATAGACTCCAAGATAGATCAGTGGTTATAACCACTCAATTTGGGCTCCTTGGCCTAATCAATATAAATCATGGTTGAGACATGTGGTCTATAGTATGAACCACTGCTAATAGTTGGGGTTTACAAGTTAGGCTACAGCTATGACCTATGGTCTAAACTAAAGTTTAGTTGGCCTTAATCCAAGCCAAATCGGGTTGAATGAACATTTGTTCTAGAAGAAGGTGGTTAAATGAAGGAAGCTTCCAATCCAACTGTCCTAACCACCTCTTCTTGATCTTGGCTTCTCCATGAATCCACCCCTATCCCTTGGGTAATACTATAATTACCCCTCAAAATTAGGGTAAACTATCAGAGAGTGCATTGGATATTCTAGTAGTGAAGCCCTGTTATATTGTAGACTCACTTGAGTGTACTAAGATATTTTAGTTTCCATTCACTTTCCAATTCACCAAGCATCATGTCAATTTGTATCATGGATGCCCTAAGGAGCTAGAACATCAAGAAATGCAAATTCAAGAAAATGAAGGCCCAACTGCACAATTCAACCACCAAACCTGTCAAATGACACCAAGGCAACCCTTGATCATCAATTTGACAAGGAAGATCAAGCCCACAGCTCTAGATTTGGAGGGTAAAGCTATTTTATTGCTCATCGCAACTGACAACCATGATGTATAGTGTAGACCGCTCATCAGAGTTGCAGTTTGCAACCGGTGATAGATTTCCTTACTGTTTATTTTTATTTGTATGTAATTATATTAGATTAAGCATTTTAGTAGTTTATTTCATGTTTTAGGGACACTGACTAGTTTAATTAGGGTTTTACGCGAGTTATTTCCATTTAGGAAACTTTACACTAATCTCTTGTTTCCATACATAATTTCATGCAATTAGTTTGTTAGATAGCGAGCAGTACTCTTTATTTTTATGTTTCAACCAATATTTATAAATTTGATATAAGTATAGCATGTTTTGTTCATTTTATTGATTTCATTAGTGTCATAAAATCTTTAAGTTCACATTCCTCAAAGGGCCACATCATGAGAGGCTACCTATGCTATTAATGCTTTTGTGTTGTTTCTTGACCACAAGAAAGCAGATTTGAAGGAGACTCAGTCATCCAATTTCTTCCTCAAAATGAAGAAGAGGGTCAGCTCCACCCTAGAGTAGTTCATGTCACCTCAAATGGATTGAAACTAACATTCACCCTTGAGAGGGATTTCATATGCTTTTCCTACTGTAATAAGAGTATCATAATGATATCCCTAAGAGGGATGTATTTGTAACTGGAATTGTCTTATTTTTGAATAGAATAAAAGTGTTCTTTTCTTTCTAATTTTTTGGCAATCTCGTAATGAATTCTTTTGTCTCTTGTTTATATCACGTAGTAGGAAGCATAGGTGTGAGTCCATTTTGGTGGTCACAGTAGCTTATCTCAAATTCCTTTTGTTTATTTGCAATGCATAATCTTTATGAACTCTATTCTATGCAAACCTCTCAAAATTGCATTCATTGCTTTTGAATTGTAATGATGTAGAATCTTACCATCTTTATCTGTATGTGGAGTAGTTGGTGGTGTTTATCCATTTTCAACTACTTCCTATATTTCATTACCAAGTGTCATCAGGTGAATCTTCATTCTCACACTTCAAAATATATAGTCACTTCCATCAAATACTAGTGTTGAATTATCTAAGGATCCATTCTTAGAATCCATTGTATTCTTGTAAGATTTTCCTTCAAGCTGTTAAACTCTTTCGAAGGAATTCATTCTGATACCAATTGAAGAACACAATCTTATACTAAAAGGGGGGGTGAATAGTATAAGACCACTTTTTACTTTTCTTTCCAAATCAATATTATGCAATGCATCAATAGCAATATCAAAAATAGTAATCAAAGCAATGCACAAATCACCACATACAATAGAGACACCAATTTAACATGGTTTGTCCAATGTGGGCTACTCCACGAAGAAAATATTTCACTAATATTTTCTCAATAAATATCTTGGGAATCCTTTCCCTATTACAATGTTTATGGACCTCTTTCCAAAGGAGACACCAAGCCCTTTATCAAGTTTGTGGATCTCTATCCATAGAAGAACTCCCTTCTCCTTTGCTCTAGCTGGTGATCTTCTAGAAGAATGGTTGCCTCCACTACATTAGCTAATGGATCTCTATCCACTAAAGACTTTTTTCCTCACTCAAAAGACATGTCCTCATTGCCCAATAAAATGGATCTCTATAAATTGGAGACTATCGTCCTCTATACTCCGTCACATCCAAAGCTTTCTCTTAGCTCTATCTTAAATTTTCACTAAACATAGTCCTTCGGTCTAGCACAAATCTGCTCAATATCTATATCAAGTCTGGCACAAACATGTCCTCAAATCTACACCAAACTTTATCCTCAAATCTGCACTAAACACAGTCCTTCGGTCTAGAACAAATATTCTCAATATCTATCCTCAAATCTACACTAAACATAGTATTTTATTCTAGTACAAATCTATCCTCAATCTTTATCCTCAAGCCTTAACACAAAGCTTGAATTAATCATAAATCAACTCTACTAGATTTGCCCCAAACCTTAACTTAAATTTTGAATAATGTAGGCACCCAAAAGTTGCACATTGCTATACCTACATACTTGTAGATCCTTTTTGGACACTTGTAGGTTTACATAGGTCATCCTAGGTACCCCTAGGCTACTGTAGATCAGGGTATACTATTGTAGATCCTCATAGACATGCGTATATTGCTATAGTCATGTGTAGATGGCCGTAGTCATGCGTAGATCACCATAGATTATCATAGCATCGTGTAGACTTCCATATACCATGTTAGGACCCTCCTAACATACCCTAATACTTATATTATTTATTAATTATATTTTAGGGTCACAACCCTTCACTCTTACAACTATTAGACTAGGTATTTAAATGCAATCCAAATATGATAATAAGGCATCATCGAAAAAATATATTATTAACTCTATTGTGGGTTTTCTACCTTACAATCAAAAAGCGATTCCTCCTTTTACACTATTTAATTTCATACCATCTGAATTAGAGCTAGATCAAGGAGCAAATTCACCATTAATTTTTTTTTCCCACCACATATTTCAGCAATTCCACATTCATGAGGATGCAAATAGCATTCACACTTCACAGATCCGTGTCATAATCCTCACAAAAAATTAAACCTTCTCCTAAAGGTACGAATTAAGTTGTCTTACACCCAAATTTCTCGACCTTTCGCCTGCTATTGCCCTGCCAGTCTGCCTTCCCACCTGTCGCCTTGTCAGTCGGCCTTCTGCCTACCACCCTGCCGACCGCCGTGTGCTATCGACCCTGACACCTCTACAAGCTATCTATTAAAAAATAGAGATCACCAAATTCAAAAATTTTATAGGGCATTGCCCATTAAATTTTTTATTTTTTATTTTTTGCTCACCTATACCAAGTCATATTGATCATTACCTACACCAACCGTAATGGCTGAAGGATGATGATCACTGAATTCCATTCATGAGAAACATGAAAGGCTCGCTAAAGAATTTCAATAGGAAAGAGGAGAGAATACCTGTAACACAAGATAAATCTTTGAGAAAATATTTGCAATGGATGTTAAACTTGATGCCATATGTCAAAATCAGGCAACACCACATGTAAATTCAACCAACAACAGGTCATCAAACTGAGCGATGTTAGGAGGTCCACAAAATTCCATTCTACCATGGACGACCAAATTAGACTTCCCAAAATTTGGAGGAGACCCTACAAACTGGATCTACCGAGCAGAGCAATATTTCTCACTAAATCAAATTCCGGAAATGCAAAAAGTGCATATCGCATCCTTCCACTTGGAAAATGATGCCATCCAATGGTACCAATGGTTTGAGAAAACTAACGGCACTCTAACATGGTCAACCTTTACACAGAATCTATTAGTGTGATTCGGCCCTAGAAAGTTTCAAAGCTTTACAGGGGCCCTCATTAAATTATGCCAAACCACTTCGATAAGCGAATACCAAGCAGAATTTGAAAGGCTAGCTAATCGAACATCTGGATTAGATGCTGCCTTCTTTCAATAATGTTTTTTCAATGGATTAAAAGAATAAATTTGAATAGAGGTGCAAATGTATAACCCTACAAACATGTTAGAGTCCATCAGCTTGGCGAAATTAGCAGAGGACAAAATCAAGGCACGTAATCGGTTCACAAAACCAACTTGGGAGAAACCATCAAACACTTATACCAACCCCAAACCAATGCAAAATGGACAAACCCAAAACTCCTACATAGCCCCCAAAATTAACCCTACGCTACCAATTAAGCATCTAAGTTTCGAGGAAAAGAAGGAAAGACAATATAAGGGTCTTTGCTACCATTGCGATGAGAAATTTGATAGAAATCAGAAATGTGTCTCACAAAAATTATATATTCTAGATGCCACAGAGGAAGGGAATTCTACTGAAGAGGAACCTAAACTCAAATTAGAGGTATTATCCAACACACTTGAATGTGACGAAGAAAATGCACCAAAGGTTTCCTTCAACGCCCTTGCCAGATTTTTTTCCCCTCAAACAACATGACTTAAAGGGTATTTTAAGAAACAAAACCTTACCGTGCTCCTAGATTCTGGTAGCATGCACAATTTTATCGATCCAAATGTGGCTAAACAAGTGTAGCACCCTAAAATTGGTGTAGTAAACCTTAGCAAATAATTAAAATTACCTTAGTAATAATTTAAAATTTGAATTTTAATCCCAAATTGCCTGTTAAACCGCTTTCCTTGTTTTCTATGCCATTTTTAGGATTTGTTGTGACCATTGGACGATATCGTCGTCGATCAGATGATATCGTCTCAAATCAGATGAATTCGTATGGAGCAGAACATCCAGACGATTTCATCCCAAAACTAATTTTTATAATTAGATTCTATTTCAACGGTGTCTCTAACCTGGGCAAAAGCATGTCTGTGCAGTTAGAGACTTCCATCCTTGGAGATCTCCCAAATTGGGATGATCTCTAACCTCCCAACCTCCTTCCTATGCCTATTTAATCTTAGGCCCTCCCCTTGACATTCCCTTGGCTGAATTTTTTTGTACTTCAAGTTTTATTTGCCTTAGAATGTCTTAGACTACTGTTTGCCTTTGTCTCTTTTCGAATTTTCTTATATGAACTTTGTCATTCTTCAGCCGAAGCAAGCTCAGATCGTCGTAGACGATCTTGTACGATCTTGTATGATCACGCCCCAATTCGATATGATTTCACACTCTACGAATTATTTCAAGTACAGTCAACATTGGGGGAAATTAGTGCCCAGAGTTTGCACTTTTCTCTTCTCATCTGCTATTTCATTTTGCATTTAGATCATTTTATCATTATTTTCTACTATTTTGCATTTTGGAGTTCACCCATATAGCTTGAGTGCATGATAAGATCATAATTTTTCATTAGAATACTATAATTTACTTGAATTTCTATTCGTAATTATCGTTTTAGTATTTATATTGTCATTTTACACCGTTTTCCTCTGTTAGTATTGCTGCATTTTTTGTGTTCTGTGTCTATTTATCTGATTGCAGGTCTCTAACAAATTTGTCTGATGAATTCATCAGATCTCAGACGATCCTGTCTGATTTCAGATGATCCTATTAGATCAAAGGTGATCTTGACTGCTTCAAAAATCAGAACCTCCATCAAACATCCGAAATCAGGTTTAACTTATCTTTATTTAGTATATTCTCTGTACTTGATATTCATTGCTACTTTTTGTATTCATTTAAATTTGCATTTCATATAGAACAGTTTAGATTCATTTGGCCAAACCTAGGATTTGAATTATTAAAGATAAAATTGAACACATCAAACACATTCCCAACCTAGGCGTGGAAACTGCCACTAAACGTTTCCTGGTGAACCCCACCATCCATCAAAAAATCACCTTAATACCCCTCCCCCGAGAGGTGGGACCTTCAAAAGTCCTCTCAGTCTGAGGTATTGTTCCATCCTTCTCGCATCCCCCTTTCGGGCATGGATCCTATAGCCTGAAGGTAAGGGTGCGAAAAATTTGGAGCGATACATTTTGGTGAACCCGACGTGAAACTAAAACCTTTTGAAAACAAAAAATATAGATTCATTTAAAATCATTAGAAAACTACTAAGTTGCATATCATGTTTAGATGGTAGTTCCTAAGAAAATACTAGCTGTCACTATAAATATTGAAAACCAATTAGCAGCCATAGAAATTAATTTTGTGCTTAGTGTGCCTGAAACAGATAGAAACCAAATTTTGTGGGACGAACTTAATAGGAGACTAGGTATCATTTCATCTAGGTCAGCAAAACTTAGAAAAATCAAGAGGTTTGCCCTAGATAGAATCCTAGATCCTCATCAACTCATTTTTTATCATGAACTTCAGAGAGCTTGCCATAGGTGGTTAGCAGATAGAAGAGCCCTTGTGTCTTCTGAGTTGTATACCTTTACTTCTACCAATCAGAATCGAAAATAGATAATATCACCATAGCACATTTTGTTGACTTCTTGAAAAATAATTTCCAATTTGAAGAACATTTCATGACTCCTAAAGAACTTGAGCCCGTTAATGATATTTATAAATTGTTTATAGAAAACTAGATCATTGCTTTCATTATTATTATTTCTTGCATTTTGTGTGTTGTTTGTTATCTTTATAATATTGTTATAAAAAACAAGAAAAACCAAAAACATAACAAAACCAAAACATTTTATTTTAAATACTATAGTAGGTATATAATTAAAATATATACCTCTTAAGCTTGTTGCATATATATATATATATATATATATATATATATATATATATTTGCTGAAATCTAAGTTTAAGCATAATGACTAGACTTAGGAATGGTAAACAAACTGAAGAAGAAGAAGAAGAAGATTGGTTAGGAAAGAAAACAAAAAAATCAAATGCCCTTCTTGAGGATCCAATTCCAGAAGGAGAAACTCTAGAACAACCAGAAAATGAGTTGGTTGAAGAAAATGAACAACAAAAAAATGTTAGAGAGGAAGGATCCTCATCCCCTAGAATGGCTCCAGATGGAACTGTTACTTTTGATAACATAGATAATTTATGGAAATTCTTCAATAATAATATTGGTGCTCTTAATATGGCAGTTCGTCTTGATAGGGGACAAATTAGTGAAACTCAAGCAATCCTAGAAGAAGGATTTAACATGCACACTAATCCCTTGTCCTTCGTTGATCAAGAAAGTGATAAAGCTGGACCATCCAATATGGATATGGCCACTATAATTCAGAACATGCAAAAACAATAGGTTACCCAACCTCCTAAGGAACCTTTTATTGAGCCTAAAATCATTCCCACACAAAAGAGACCTTCATTCACTACTTTATTTCACCAAACTATTGATCAATATGCTTCAAATCGACAAAAACCTAAAAATAAGCCAAACATCAATTTCCAACAATCCGGGATACAACATAATACAACTTCAAAACTTCTTCATAATACCCTTCCTACCAACAATTTACACAATAGCAATATATCATCTAATCTTCATGTCCCTCCATCATATGCTCACCAATCCCATATTAATACCCTACCGAACCAATATGGTGGGCAAACCAGTAATCTGGAAGCCATGGTGAAACAGTTAGCTTCCCGCATGGACCAGATGGATCCCTACCATCCCTCGTACAATTATTGAGAGATGTGTAGTCAGAATTTGGATCCCATAGTTGTAGCACAACCATACCCTAAACACTTTCCCATGCCCATCCTGCCTATATATAAAGGAACTGAAGATCCCATAGAGCATCTTCGCATGTTTAGGATAGCATGTCATGATATATCACATGATGACTTGTTATTACTAAAAATGTTCCCAAAAAGTTTAGGAGGAATGGCATTAGAGTGGTACTATCAATTGCCCACTCATTCTTTGAGAAATTTTGAAGAGACCATTGAATATTTTGTGCATCAATTTAGTGCCTATATCGAAAGGCATGTAACCATTAAATATTTGTACAACTTAAAACAAGACAAAGATGAATGTTTTGCTGATTTCTTAGCTAGATGGAGGCAGTTGACAGGAAAATTGCACTTTGTGCTACCTTATAGGGAAATGTTGGACATTTTTATTAATAATTTGCAAGAACAAATATCTTATGAGTTATCAACTGCTACCTTAACCACCTTCGATCAAGCTATAGACTTAGCTCAAAGAGTAGAAGATGCTCTCATTAGGAGAGGTCAGCTTAGGAAGAAAGATGATGAGAAAACATCCAAAAATCAATATAAAAACAAACAAGTTGTAGGTTACGGAGTCACTGACAGTATAAATGTTGCTAATATCAATACAATGAAGACAAAAAAAAAAATTATATTGAAACCTCCTGATAAACCTCCTCGAGTAGATTTACTAGATTGAATCAACCATTATCAACTATTCTACCCCAATTACTTGAAAGAGGTTTGATTCAATTACCTAATATCCAGGAACCTGATCCAACCATACCCGGATACAGAGCCGATTTACACTGTGATTTCCATAGAGGGCCTGGACACTCTACCAACTCTTGTAAAAGGTTAAAACATAAAATACAAGATCTGATTGATAATAATGAGATGGAGGTGCAAGCCTTCCAACCTAAAAAAAATGCTCCTAATAATGCTCAAAATAACATTCCCCAAAATCAAAATCAAAATGCTAATCAATCATTAGATATATTTCAACATCCTTTACCAAAATATGGTAAAGAGGTGGCCAATCAAATTGAGCATCATAATGTCCTTCCTCCTACCCGATATGTAGGAACTATTAGTAGAAATTTACCTAATCATGATTTACAAAAATTTGACGCAACTTTATCCATGGTCACGACCAGGCCCCTACATAATATTCAAACATCGAATCTCAGTGATGTAGAATTGGATACTGAAAGTGAAATAGATATCACCTCAAATCGAATAGTTCTGAAAACGAATCAGATCCTATTCAACATATTACAGATTCTATGGTTTCAGAAGAACCATTTCCTAGAAGAGTTACTACTCGACCCTCTTCTAATCAGTTCCTTCCTAATGAACAAGCCATAAGTGCTAGGCCGAGACCAATTCAGCATCCTCAATATAACATTGTAGGTACCATCGGAGTCGTTACCAGACAACAAGCTCAAAATTTTCAACAAGAACCAAATCATAACGATGGATCAACTCCATTTGTTTTGAAAAATCCCAATAAAGGGAATCATGCTCCTAATGTTCAATATAAACCTCCTTATAATATTAATGAGCAATTATCCAATACTACAGCCAGAATTTCCCTTTTGGATTTGTTAAGATCTTCTCCTACCCATAGAGATGAATTGATGCTCATGTTAAGCCAAATGATGGTACCACAAGATATTCAACCCAAAGCTATGACCAATACTATCATCACTAGAGAAGTCGATTGTATTGACTTTCGAGATAAAGATATACCACAACATAGTTTACATAAGGATAACCCCTTATATATTACTACCCTAATTGGAGATGTAGCCGTTAAAAGGGTCTTTATTGATAATGGTTCATCTCTAAATATTTGCACTTTTGAATTCTACCAAAGATTTGGGTTTAGAAGTGATGAAATTAAGAAAACTGGCATAATCATAAAATCTTTCAATGATGAAACACAAGAAATGTGTGGAGTTATCACCATCCCATTGCAAGTTGGTCCAAGAACCTTAGATACGACCGTGTTTATTGTACATTGCCCTACATCATACAATATACTCTTGGGTCGTCCTTGGATCAATGCAATGCGGGTTTGTCCCATCAAATTTACACCAATGTGTTAAATTCAAATTTAAAAATCAGTTGGTCACTATACATGGTGATCCTAGACCCTTTGATATGTGTGCTTTGGCAGAACCTGTTGGAGTTCAATTTTGCCCTACTCTGTCATCCACACATCCTAATTCTTATTTTTCACCTAAACCTATGAAACACACACCCATAACTTCATCTATTTCTCCTCCATTAATTTCACCCTCATATATAGCTCAACAATCTTCTAAACAAACCACACTAGAACCTCAAAAAGATCTTAAATCCACAACCAATCCTTCATGTTCCATCCCTATAATTTCAAAACCTATAGACCCATTTATTAACACCTCCACATTATCTACATCTATCATACCTTCCACATCTAAAGATATAGGGAATGATCCTTCTACATCTTATGCTCTTTCTGATGAACTCTTACCTGATTTATCTAAAATTTTTATATAAAAAAAACAAATGCTTCTATGCAAAATTCCATTATCTTAAGTAATTTTCCACCATCTCCTCGTACTTTGGGCCTCCCACAACCTATGGGAAGTACTTACCAAGTCTGGAGTTGTGCCTTCATTTATAAGGGATATGACTAGGGAAGAATACCCAGGAACATCAAAACTCATCATGAGGGATATGCTCGATGTTATTTTACTAATGAGTATATTAAAGCTAAACCTATAATGCTTAAAATGGGATATAAAGGGAAAGGTATTGGGACCTTTCCAAGATGGTATGAAAGAACCCTTTGAGGTAGAACCATGGCCCGCCCGATGTGGTGTGGGCCTATTTCCTAGTAAGGGTCAACCCTTCCCTTTTGAAGATGATGATCAACTCATATGTTATCAAGATTATTTGGATGGGCGTGATGATTTGCCTCTAAAAAATCAGCCATTTACATGCAATATGCTATCCATAGCTTATCCTGAAATGATTGCTAAATCCGATGATGAGTTGGAAGGAGATATTTTCCATGATGTCTCCGTTGAAGAGTTGTTACACAATGGTTTTTATTTTGATGGTTCTATACCTACTATAGCCCAACTTGAGGCCACTACTCCTCAAGATGAATTATCCAAGTTAACCTTAAAATAATTACAAGAATTGGGTGTTTCACCCACCCCACCTAATTTTGAAAGAGATCTACACATGGAAGTAGAAAACGTCATTAAAGTTAACATTGGAACCGAGGATAATCCCCACATAATCAATATTGGATCAGAATTAAGTCAAGAAAAACAAGAGCAATACATTGCATTCCTTAAAGAATATGAAGATGTCTTCACTTGGACATATGAAGATATGCCGAGGTTTAGACCCTTACGTAGTCATGCATCACCTTGTAGTCCATCCGGATGCTAAACCTGTTAAACAGAAACTTAGAAAAATGCATCCCAAAGTGGCCTTGCTAGTCAAAGGGGAGTTAGAAAAACTCCTGAATGTTGTTTTTATACAAGCTATTGATTATGCTTGAATGGATCTCGAATGTAGTTCCAGTCACCAAGAAAGAAGCTACCAAAGTTAGGGTTTGCACGAGACTTTAGAGATATTAACGTTGCATGCCCTAAAGATGATTTTCCTCTTCCCAACATGGATCAAATCATTGATTTTACTGTTGGAAGTGGAATGATGTCCCTGATGGATGGATTTTGTGGTTATAATAAGATCAAGATAGCTCCTAAAGATCAGGCTAAAACAACCTTTATTACCCCTTGGGGTACCTTTTGTTGGAAAGTGATGCCATTTGGCTTAAAGAACATAGGTGCAACCTATCAACGAGCTATGACTTATATTTTTCATGACATGATGCATGATATCCTACATGATTACATAGATGATATCATAGCTCGTTCCATCAAAGAAGATGATCATTTAAATGACTTAAGGATAGTGTTTGATCGGTTAAGGGAATATCTTATCCGACTAAATCTTGCTAAATGCATATTCGAAGTTAAGTCCGATAAACTATTAGGGGTTATAGTTTCTTTACGTGGCATCGAAATCAACCCTCTCAAGATTACGACTATCATTGATATGCCCGCACCTACCAATATATCTGAGTTATGAAGTTTACAAGGTAAGCTTCAAGCTATATGTCGCTTCATCGATAAGCTGGCGGACAAAATCGGTCCCTTTCTTAAGCTTCTTAAGAAGGATGTCCCTTTTCATTGGGACGACGAATGTAAGGAAGCTTTTGAACTTCTCAAACAATACCTCATTAACCCACCTGTGCTTTCACCACCTAGACCTGATCGACTATTTATCCTGTATATTTCAGCTTTAGATTTTGCTTTAGGAGCTATGTTAGCTCAACTTGATGATGAGAAAAGAGAACATGCTAATTATTATATTAGCCAAACTTTAATTAGTTATGAAACCCACTACATAAAATTAGAAAAACTATGTCTAGCAGTCGTATTTTCTATGCAAAAATTATGCCATTATATGCTCAGTCAGAAAATATATGTCATTGCTAAATATGATCCCATGCGGTATCTCATGAGTCGACCTTATTTATCGGGTCACACAACAAAGTGGGTTCTTGCTCTAAGCGAGTTTGAACTCACGTTTATAGGACAAAAGTTTGTTAAGGGTCAAATCATAGCAAATCAATTAGCTGCTGCACCCTTAGAGTCTACCCATCCCCTCATCATTGAGTTTCCTGATGAATGCCTTCAATTAGAGGTAGACCATGTTGAACAATGGTCCTTATACTTTGATGGAGCCCGATGCATGAGTGGGGCTGGTGCAGGTATTATTTTAATATCTCCACAAAAACACATTATACCTTTGTCCTTTAAATTAACATTTGCTTGCACCAATAATATTGCTGAATATGAAGCTCTAATCCTTGGATTACGAGCTGCCTTGGTGCTAAAAATTAAACATCTGCTAGTTTTTGGTGATTCTCAACTTGTTATAAACCAAATTAATGAAGTTTATCAGACCAGAGATGATAAATTGTGCCCATATAAAGCATATGTTTTACAATTAATATCTCTATTTGATCAAGTTACCTTGGAAGCTATTCCTCAAACTAGCAACTGTGCGACTGACGCTATGGCTATAGCTGCATCTCTTCTGCCCTTGGAGTTAGATGACGAATATGCCACCATAATTATTCATCGACTCTAGGAACTCGATTCAAATAAGTCATGCTTAGAACCTTTGGATGTGTTTCTAATCAATGAAACTACTCCTGAACCTTGGTATACGGGTATATTTGATTTTCTTCACAATGGGACTTTCCTTGCTAGTTCTAATAGAAACCAGCATCGGTTATTACGTAGACAAGCAAGTCGATTTGTAATAATTGGCAATACTTTATATAGGAGATCTTTTGAAGGTATCCTATTGAGATGTTTGAATTTAGAAGAATCCAGATCAGCTTTGAGTGAAGCCCATGATGGATCTTGTGGAGGACACTTCAGTGGTAGTGTCATTGCTAAAAAGCTCCTTAGGATAGGATACTTTTGGCCTACCATGGAGAATGATGCACATGATTATGTGTGCCATTGCGACAAGTGCCAGAAACATGCTGACCTTTTCCATGCCCCTGCACAAGAACTGCAGGCTATTTCATCTCCTTGGCCCTTTTCAAAATGGGGCTTAGACATTATTGGAAAAATTAATCCTATGTCATCTGATGGACACAAATTCATCATAACCTCCACTGAGTATTTCACGAAGTGGGTTGAAGCTATGCCATTAGCTTCTTGCACTGGAACACAAGTCTCTAAATTTATTTTTAATCAAATCATTTGTAGGTTTAGAATTCTTGCAAATCTCATCTCAGACAATGGAACTTGTTTCAAAAATAAATATGTTAAGAAATTATGCCAAAAATATAAGATTCAACATCGTTGGTCCACTCCCTATTATCCTTAGGGTAATGGCCAAGCAGAAGCTTCTAACAAAACCTTAATCAAAATTCTCAAAAAATTGGTCAATAAATATGGCCGTGACTGGCACATTCAATTATATCCAGCTTTGTGGGCATATCGCACTAGCATTCGTACTCCCACAGGTACTTCACCTTTTGTTTTGGTTTATGGTGCTAAAGCTATTTTTCCCTTTGAATTAGAAGTTCCTTCTTTGGCTCTACTACTTCAAGATACCGAAGTAGGAGATGAATATCAAGCTGGCAGACTCAGTTAGCTAGAACTCCTAGATGAAAAGCACATCAATGCTTTGGAGCATCTTCGTGCCTACCAAAACAATCTTAAAAGATCATATGCTAAGAAAGTTCGTCATCGATCCTTTGAGGTCGACGACCTTGTTTTAAAAGAAAATAAAAAAATACTAATGCAACTAAAGACCTTAAAGGTAAATTTGAACCCAAATGGCTTGGACCATATATTATCACTGCTAAATTTGAATCGGGAGCATACAAATTAGCTACCTTAGATGGTAAAGATTTAAAAGAACCTATGAATATTATGCATCTTAAGCGATATTACGCATAAAAATTGGTCATTTCATCATTGTATATATTTGTTTAAAATATTTCAAAAAACCACTATCTTGTATTTCTTTCAATTTATAAACTTAGAAATATAAAAAAACACCAAAAACATCCAAATCATCAAAATCTTCAAAACCATATTTTATCTTTGTACCTCTCAATTTGTGAAGTATTGCAGTTATATTTTCAAATTATTTTGGATAAATTAGCATTTATTTGGAATCTCTCACTTTTGCAAACACAAAAATAAATATCTTGATTTTATCTGGCATGATTACTAATCTCTCTTATATCAAAGTCCACAAAATTCAATTAAATAAAGTTTGAGCACGAGAGAATTGATCTTGTTATTTACTTAAACCAAGTATATCCTTTCACAATAAAATGATTATATTTGTAATGTCCATGCTATGCTACATAGTAGAAGTGGTTTCTTGAGCGAAAAGTTTCCCTTACTATCCTATCATGCACATGGTCTAGAATATTTGAGAATTGACAAAAGGACAAGCTCACCCCTACCCAGAATAAAAATCCCTTGCTCTACAGCTAATCCGAGCAAGTATCCCTAGAATAGGAAGCAAAAGAAAAAGAAAAATCAAGCAAAATCATGAGAAAAAGAAGCATTATTTCAGAATCATTTTGTACTCTCTTAGCACTATTTCAGCATTATCTCAAATATCAAAGCAAAAGATACGAAAAAGAAAAATACAAAAAAAAAAGAAAAGAGAAAAAAGAAAGCAAAACAAGCAAAAGCAAAAGCAATAAAATCCCTTTCCCTACCCATTGAAAAGAAAAGAAGGGTTGATGAGCTTGAATCCCTGGAATTCTCAATTATTCAAAAACTGTGAGGTAAGCCCCATAACAGGTGGTTTGTGCCCAACCCGCTTGGCCTTGGGTAACTCTTAGCGTGGTGATATGTCTGTCACATTAGCGACCTTCTTTTGTATAGACCTATGTCTGCTTATGGATTAGCTAGCTCTTGATAACCCGACTTACATAGTAGTCTGGTATGGTTATATGCATCTAAATCATGGTTAATGAACACTTATTTGGTTAATTCAAATCACTTGTATCAAATTATCTTGCTCAAAAACTGGTAAATGCACAAAGCAATTGCACACACATTTGTATTTGAGAGATTTTGTGTATCATTATGATAAATCAAGATCGGAAATGAACTCACATACGCACATGGGATTCCTTATAAATCTAAATTTTGTCTTTAAGATACTTTGAAATATTTTTGCAAATTGTCTGGAATAATTTCATTTTCTTCTCTGAGAACAGTTGTTTAGTATAAAGACAACTACATGCATTACCAAAAAAATCAAAATCATTTTTAAAAAACATGCAATAAAGTTACATTTATATATAACTTTTGACTTTCACGATGATGGTATAGTTCCAAAACCAAAATTGGAATTTTATGCCTAGCACAAGTCCTCATCTTCATATTTTCTGTTTATTTTCAAAAATTAAAAATCAACCATGCAATAAAACTATTATTTTCTTCTTTGGATTTTGCGATGATGGTATAAGTCTATACCTATAATTCTATGCCTAGCGCAAACCATTGTTCTAATTTTATGTTCCATATATTTTTAAACAAATTCATCAAAACATATGACTTGAATCATTATGTTACACAATTATGCTTTACAAACAAATGAACACTTATTACTATTTCATGACATTATGTTCAAATTCAATATTGCAACCATGGTATAAATTCTAAGGAATTGTTCAAAAATTTTATCACACTTAGGAATTTATGCCTAGCAAAAATCATTTTTAAATATTTCATGCATACTATTTTTATGAAAATATGAAAACAAATCATCAAACCATCATCATCTCCATCATTACAACACAAAGTCTTAAGACAGTCTCTTAAGCACTCTTTTACTTTTAACAATATTTCTATACTAGGATTAGCTTGATGACCTAGCGAGCGACGACTCCATGAAATGGTCTATAATAGCGACAATGTCCTTTGAAATTATTGTTAGAAGTCCCTTTTATTTTTATCAAATTATCCCACAAACAACCAATTTGTTTACATCAGATTATTTCATTTAAATTTTAAAAGCATGACATTCAAACCATAATATTTCCAAACGACATAATTACATGAATCATCAAATCAATCACACTCAAAACATTAAAGCATCATACAAACACATAAGACAAGTCATATGATCAAAAATATCTCATCTATATATATATCAAAAATATATACATCATCTCAAAGCTGGATCGGTATGCCACAATCTGTACCTCGGTACTCAATCCTCTCAAAAATAATAACATGTATCAACTGTGAGTGGTGCACCGCCTGGATGGTTGCTATCTCTCCCCCGTGGAGGAGTGTCCATAAAAATGAATAGTAAAAAATGAATTCTTAATTTTATTCAAAAACACTTAACAACATTTTAATTTTTGCTTTTCGCGTTTTTACCTCAAACGTTCGATTTGGGTAAAAACACGGAGGGGGCACCATAGTAAGCTGTCGTACGATTCGACCTAGAATCGTCGCCTAAAAATGGGAATAATTTTTGCTTTCTTGTAGATCAAGAAGAACTCATCTTTAACGCATTTTCTTCAGAAAATTCGCTAAAGAGGGGGCAAAATGTAGCACCCTAAAATTGGCACAGTAAACCTTAGCAAATAATTAAAATTACCTTAGTAATAATTCAAAATTTGAATTTTAACCCCAAATTGCCCGTTAAACCGCTTTCCTTATTTTTCACGCCATTTTTAGGATTTGTTGTGACCATTGGACGATATCATCACCGATCAGATGATATCACCTCAGATCGGACGAATTCATTTGGAGCAGAATGTCCAGACGATTTCGTCCCAAAACTGATTTTTCATAATTAGCTTATGTTTCAACGACGTCTCTAACTTGGGCAAAAGCATGTCTGCATGGTTAGAGACTTCCCCCATTGGAGATCTCCCAAATTGGGATGATCTCCAACCTCCCAACCTCCTTCCTATGCCTATTTAATCTTAGGCCCTCCCCTTGACATTCCCCTGGCTGAATTTTTCTGTACTTCGAGTTTTATTTGCCTTAGAATGTCTTAGACTACTGTTTGCCTTCGTCCCTTTTTGAATTTTGTTTGCAGGAACTTTGTCATTCTTCAGCTGGAGCAAGCTCAGATCGTCGCAGATGATCCTGTACGATCTCGGACGATCACGCCCCAATTCGAGATGATTTCGCACTCTACAGATGATTTCGACTGCAGTCAACATTGGGGGCAATTAGTGCCCAGAGTTTGCACTTTTCTCTTCTTGTCTGCTGTTTCATTCTGCATTTAGATTAGTTTATCATTATTTTTTGCTATTCTACATTTTGGAGTTCACCCATATAGCTTGAGTGCATGATAAGATCATAATTTGTCATTAGAATACTATAATTTACTTGAATTTCTATTCGTAATTATCATTTTAGTATCTATATTGTCATTTTACACCATTTTCCTCTGTTAGTATTGTTGCATTTTCTGTGTTCTGTGTCTATTTCTCTGATTGCAGGTCTCTGACGAATTCGTCTGATGAATTCGTCAGATCTCAGATGATCCTGTCTAATTTCAGATGATCCTGTCAGATCAGAGGCGATCTTGACTGCTTCAAAAATCAGAACCTCCATCAAACATCCAAAATCAGGTTTAACTTGTCTTTATTTAGTATATTCTCTGTACTTGATATTCATTGCTGCTTTTTGTATTCATTTAAATCTGCATTTCATATAGAACAATTTAGATTCATTTGGCCAAACCTAGGATTTGAATGATTAAAGATAAAATTGAACACATCAAACACATTCCCAACCTAGGCGTGGAAACTGCCACTAAACGTTTCCTGGTGAACCCCACCATCCGTCAAAAAATCACCTTAATACCCCTCCCTCGAGAGGCGGGACCTTCAAAGGGCCTCTCAGTCCAAGGTATTGTCCCATCCTTCTCGCATCCCCCTCTCGGGCGTGGATCCTATAGCCTAAAGGTAAGGGTACAAAAAATTTGGAGCGATACAAGCAAATTGTTTTATATACCCTTGCAATAACTTCGAAGTGATGATTGGAAACAACAAAAAAATTGCATGCAAAGGAAAATTAAAAAATATAAAACTAACTATGGGGGTTTATAATATGAAATGCGACATGTACGTCCTACCCCTAGGTGGGTGTGACATTGTACTAGGCGTACAATGGTTATGAACCTTGGGCGTAGTCCAATGGGAATTCACTGAACTATGGATGAAATTCACAGCAAAGAACCAAACCTATATTATCCAAGGCCTGAAATCAGGACCTTCCCAAATCGTTAGCTCACATAGAATGGACAAAATTATCCGAAAATGAAACAAAGGAATGGTCACCCAATTATTTTCAATTCAACCTAGTCACAAAGAAGACGAGACACCAGAGTTAAAAATATTTTAGACCACCATAAGGCAGTATTCAATGAACCAAAAGGACTACCTCCACAACTAAGTCATGATCACACTATTCCACTATTTCTAGGGCATCAACCTCCTAATATTATACCTTATCGTTATCCATACCTCCAAAAGACAAAAATAGATAAATTAGTACAAGAGATTTTTAAGGCAGGAGTCATTAGACCTAGAAAAATCCCTTACTCCTCTCCAATTATTTTAGTTAGAAAAAAGGATGGCTCGTGGCGTTTATGTGTCAATTTTTGAGCGCTTAATAAAATTACCATCAAAGATAAATTTCCTATTTCGGTCATAGAGGAGCTATTAGATGAACTCCACGAGGCAACTTATTTTTCCAAGTTAGAATTATGGTCAGGCTACCACCAAATACGAGTCAATCAAAAGGATATTCCTAAGATGGCCTTTCGCACTCATGAAGGGCACTACGAATTCTTGGTGATGCCATTTGGCCTGACCAACACTCCTTATACCTTTCAAAGTCTAATGAATAAGGTATTTCACCCTTTTCTTCATAATTTTATATTAGTTTTCTTTGATGACATTTTGATTTATAGCAAAACATGGGAAGAACATTTGGACCATGTTAGACAAGCGTTCCAAATCTTGAAGGAAAATCAACTTTATGCAAAAATATCAAAGTGTTCCTTTGGAAAACAAGAAATTGAATACTTAGGGCATATTGTCTCAAAGGAAGGAGTTATGGTAGATCCTTCCAAAATAGAGGAGGTGAAAAATTGGCCTATTCCAAAAACCTTAAAAGCTCTACGTGGGTTTCTTGGAATAATGGGATATTATAGAAAATTTGTCCAAAATTATGGTAAAATCGTTGCTCCTCTAACAACATTACTTAAGAAAAACACTTTCAAATGGTCGTCTAAAGTGGATGAGGCCTTTATCACCTTGAAAACTATAATGTGTACCACCCCTGTTCTATCCATGCCCAAATTTTCTAAATAGTTCATCATTGAAAGTGATGCTTCAAGAATAGGAATGGGAGTCGTACTCATGCAGGATGAAAGGCCTCTAGATTTTATAAGCAAAGAATTTTCTCCTAAGAATTTAGCTCACTCTACGTATGAAAAAGATATGTTGGCAATTTTCCATGCTATTCAACATTGGAGGCCTTACCTTATTGGCCAACATTTCATTATACGCACTGACCATCATAGCTTGAAGTATTTTTTGGAACAAAGGACTAATACCCTGGAACAAAAAAAATGGGTTACTAAACTTCTTGGCTATGATTATGAAATTACATATAAAAATGGAAAGGACAACATGGCAGCCGATGCACTTTCTAGAAAATTTGAAGATATGCCTCAATTCCATGCTCTTTCCTCACTTATTCCTAAATGGGTAGATGAGGTGCATGAATAATGGATAAATGATCCTACTATCAATGCCTTAATTCAACAACTTCAACATAATCCTAGTAGCAAACATCCATACACTTGGAAGGACAATATATTAAGATACAAAGGGAGGATGGTCCTCACCCCCAATTCAATTTATCATGAAAAACTTCTTCATGAGTTACATACCTCACCCACTGTAGGCCACTCAGGGTTCTTAAAAACCTATAAAAGAGCCACTACCTCCTTCTATTGGGTAGGAATGAAAAATTACATCAAAAACTTTGTAAAAGAATGTGAAGTTTTCCAAAGAAAAAAGGGGGAGACCCTCGCTATTCTAGGATTACTTCAACCTCTGCATATACCCACCAAAACATGGGCAAATATTTCTATGGAATTTAATGAAGGATTACCAAAATTAGGAGGAAAAACAACCATTTTCATAGTCATTGATCATTTATCTAAATATGCCCATTTTTGTTTCGTGGCTCATCCTTATATTGCTAGCACTATAGCCCACATCTTCCTAGATAACATATTTAAATTACATGGTATGCCCTCCACAATTGTTAGTGACCATGACCCAACCTTCACTAGCACATTTTGGAAGGAATTGTTCAAATTACAAGGTACTCAACCTCATATGAGATCCGCTTACCATCCTCAAACTGATGGCCAAAAAAAAGTTGTAAATAAATGATTGGAAACATACCTTCAATGTTTTTTTTCCACTCAACCACTCCATTGGGTAAAGTGGCTTTCACTAGCAGAATGGTGGTATAACACTTCATACCATACGTACATCAAAATGACTCTTTATGAAGCACTATATGGTCAAACACCACCATCCCTCACTTCCTATATTCCAGGGACTACAAAAGTCCATGCGGTGGAAATGGAAATTTCTAATAGAGATGACATACTATGAATCCTAAAAGAGAACCTACACACCGCCCAACATCGCATGAAGCAGCAAGCCAATCAACATAGAAGTGAACGTAGTTTCCATGAGGGTGATATGGTTTTCTTACGTCTCCAACCTTACCATCAATCCTCTCTTAAACAAAAAGGTTCTCAAAAGTTAGCACCCAAATTTTACGGGCCGTATAAAGTTCTCCAATGTATTGGGACCGTTGCTTACAAACTAGAGCTTCCTCCCTCTTCCAAACTTCACCCCATATTTCATGTATCTTTCCTTAATCTCGCAGTTGGATCCCATATCACAACACAAACCACTCTCCATGAACTCTTCGATGATGGAGTACTTCTAGTCGAGCCATAAGCTATCTTGGATTGCCGATCTCGTCACCTTCGTACTCATGATATCACAAAAGTTTTAATCCATTGGAAAGGTCTACCTTTAGAAGACGCAATGTGGGAAAATTTTCAAGATATCCAGCAGCAATTTCCAAATTTCCAACTTTGAGGACAAAGCTCCTTTAAGGGGGGTGGCATGTTAGGACCCTCCTAACATACCCTAATACTTATATTATTTATTAATTATATTTTAGGGTCACAACCCTTCACTATTACAACTATTAGACTAGGTATTTAAATGTAATCCAAATATGATAATAAGGCATCATCGAACAAATATATTAATTAAGTCTATTGTGGGTTTTCTACCTTACAATCAAAAAGTGATTCAATATAAAAATGATTCCTCCTTTCACACTATTTAGTTTCATACCATACCACTTCATCAAATTTTAGGTCCTAAACCCTCATAATCCTTCAAAATCACATCCCATGCATTGGGATATCCTCCGATAGCCTATTTGCGCTCAATTGAGGCCCCCACAGGATATTAGTTGACCAAAACAATTAACAAGTCAATTCCAAAAATCTAATTTATTGTTGACTTCACTTAAGTCACCGTTTTAGGGAAAAATTGATTAAAAGAACTCTTAATCCTTAATTAACATTAATTGCATCCTCCCACATGTGTGTAATTGGGTTAGCTAATATATTTTTCTAAGAAACCCAACCCAAAATTAACTTAAGACCTCCTAATCAGGATTAACTCTAATCCATCCTCACACATGTGTGAGGATGAGATATTTATTATGAGGAATGTAATGTTGCCACATTGCATTTCCTAACCTAACCCTAATCAGAATTCAACCTAGGTTTATTCTATCTAACTCTCCCCCCTACACCTTGCCATTTCCTATAAATAGTGGGTCCTAAACCTCTAATTACCTCTCTCTCCCAAGTTCAACAAAGTACAAAAACTCTACAAAAATTGATACTAAGTATTCAACAGTTAGTTCTCGGAGCATACAATCAGATTTCCACAGTACACAAAGGCACCCCAGCTGCCTAGGAATCGATCCATCAAAGGGATTTTGCAAAAGAGACTTCATAACTCAAATGACCCCCTGCCCCACGAATTTGGTCCTAGTTTGCACCTCGAGTAGCGAATTGGGTTTATAGGTCCCAAATCACCCCAAATTTGGGAGGTAAGCTTTGTTTCACCATATTATCAGCTTTTGCATACTTTATTTCAATTTTTAGTATTTTTAAACATGTGGCCTGACTAAAGCAAGCCCCCCATCACACTAACCCCATTTTGTAGGTTCTTCATAGGTTATTTAGCAAATCTAAAGAGGAAGAATATCATCAAAAAACTAACAACCCTGTGGTGGCCCATATACAAAGAAGCCCACCTACATTGAGGGACGATAGAAGGTGGTATCAAGACTGTTGTGAAGTTTATTGTAAAAGACATTATGAAATGGAAACCTGTCCCTATTGTAACCTATGTTAGCTTTGAATATAAATGAAATACAACTTTCTTGTTCAACATACATTGTGTTTATGTTGTTAGATCAAATACCACTTTCCACCTGTTTCATTATGGCATACCCGATGGGACCCCCACAACGGATAGTGTCAGGCTAAATTTTTATAATAAATCTGATATTATCTTGTATTTTTGTGTTTCAAGTACTGACTTTGATTTCCATAGAGATTTTCAAAGCCTTGGGAACCCCCCCAAGCCTTCACAATAGATATTTGGGGTCTCTAGACCCAATTTACCTGCCCTGTGAATCAGATCTCAATTTTCCCCCTAGGTGGTGAAGTCAACCAGAGAGCCTCAAAACCAACAAAAATTGTAGGGATGAGCAGCATATGACCTAAGAAAACTATCCATAGCATCATAGTATAGGTATTTCCAAATTTTATCCCTTTTTTATTCAAATTTTGGAAGCATAAAGAGTACAGTAGTCAAATGCAATGTCTAGATGTAGATTTGCTTTCATTTCAAGCTTGTGGAATCTTTTATTTTTTCTAAAATTATAGAACCTACAACTTTCCAGCAACTCCACTTAATTTATTTTTCAAATAAATTTACATTTCTTCTCTTTTTTTCACATGTAGTATAAGCCTACACTATTTCCCTCTTTGTTTATAGCATCTCTTGCTAAAAGAAGTGCCATTCTAATGTTTAAACAAGGGTTTTCTAATCCCCTTCCCCATGTCATTTAATTTTTGAAAATAATTTTGCATTCTAAAGTTTAAAATTAGGTTTTCCTAATCCCCTTACTCCATACACTTGGATCGCATGTTTCCGCACTTTGCAAACTAGATTAATTTACTTTGAAAAATGCATTAGGGTAGTTTCTCTTTTGAAAAGGCAATTAATTAGTTTCTCACATTACATACACTATTAGAAAAACACAAACGCACACACACTCACGTGGTAATTAAACAAGTGAGATTGGACTTCATCCCCAATCCATTGCTTGATATTGGTGTGGATCAAGTTGCACTCTCCATCATCTCATCCCCCTAGACACCTAGCAACCCCACAAGAGCTGTTTTATGGATTTCATCACTAGAAAATACTCCACTTTTGCGATTGGGCCCTCAATTTCATCACCAATGGTTACCTGCAAAGTGGGATGGGATTAGTGCCTTTATCCACAAGGCTAGTATAATTTGTGGAATTGGTAACTATCATTCTTGACTAAGCCTGCCTAAGGGTGAAGCAAAATCATGGGTATGCCGGTAGAAAGTCTTAGACAATACCACCTATTTTCATGAGAGGAATTTGTGAACTTGCTTCAGTATAGTGGGTTCCCCCCTTTCTAGGATATAATTTTACTACACCTTCTATTTAGGTCACCATTTGCACGTTGTGATACCATTCTATTATGTGCATCCTTAGGTGTTGTAGGAGGTTTGATATTGATGACATTCTTGATTTTCTAGAGTATTCAATCCATTACTCATGATCTTACATAGGGAGTATCAACATCACAACACACAAAAACAAACAAAACACTTTTATTTTTCAGCATTTAGAATTGATTTTGGTCTACCATTGTTTGCATGATCATCGACCAGTCTCATCAGATCACACTACATATTATTTTTTCATACACAACATGTCACTTGCTTTACATTTATATTAGACACAGTTGAGTCTGTATCACATAGGGTTTATTCCTAAAAACCTTTTCACACGTCACTATGCTTGTGGTCACCCGTAGTAGAGCATGCAAGCAAGAATGCTCCATGGAGGAATGGCCTCCCCATTCTTCTAGTTAGTCCACTCTTACTCCTTCAATCATGAATGGGAAGACTATAGATACATCTAATTCACATATAGAATCTGATGTACAACCCACACACATGATGCATCATGATGAGATGTCAACCTTGAGTGAAACCCTCGCTACTTCACTCATAGAGGACTACCCACTCCTATCATCACCATCTACACGTAATCCACCTACTACATTCTGCAACCATGTGATCTACATAGCACAAGAACAACCTCATCCATTCTTTACCATATATGAGGAGGTCATACCCACTTCTACCACCTTTGCACACCCCTTATTCCATAATCTATCTCAATCCCTTTTTGATAGTGATTCTTCCCTCCTAAATCGTACCCATCTAGAGGTCACATCATTCACCCTTATAATAGAAATGGTGTTCAACCCATCCTCCTTTGTTGTAGGAAGCCAAAATCCATCCTTCCAAACTACACAATAATTCCATCCTCAATAGGAACCGCATGTATTTCCTCAAACCTCACACTTGTACTCCTCATAGGAGTCTCAACCATTGTTATCTCAAGAAATATTTTTCACCATATTTGAAGGCATCTCCCAACAACTCATTCAGACACAAGATGCACAAACCCTAGTGAGGGTGTATGCATGCACATTAACCTCAGACCAAGCTCCTACTTTAGTAGCCTACCCTACCTTTTTTCCATCATTTTTGCCAATCTCCCAGGTATCTAGAGTGTACGATACCTTTTTTCCATCATTTTTGCCACTTTTAGGATACCGTCACCTCCTCCTACCCAAGATCCTACACCCAATATCTCTTCCACGTATGGATCAAGACCAGTAGCTTTTCCACCCAATATGCCAAGCTATTCCATGTAGTTTAGCTTCCCTAATTCATATCCTCTAGGTCAAAAATAGATCCCATCCTTTCATACCTTGTCTTGACCACCCTTAGTATTGGTAGCCCTGAAACCTACACCATTACCAAATATACCTAACTTCTTTATGCCTCCTCCAACTTGGTCATTATTGCTTACAACCCAACCATTACAAAATATTCTAACCCAACAAGTACTTGTGCCACAACCGCATACCTCCCAGTCATAATACTATTACCCACAATAGACACCTACCCCAAAACCTTGTGTGCTTGTAGATACGATAGTACATATTGCCCAGTACCTACCTTATCATGATTAGGCACAAAAGTACTCTCCATAGTATTATGAAGAACAACAATACCAGTATCTACTACATCCATAGGGTCATCCTACGTAGCCCAACCCGCAACTCCTATGGAACCCAAACTTCAACTCCTACAAGATGAAGTCAAAATTCTTAACCTTCATACCTCTAGCTATGGGCCATAAAAGCTCTGTTATGGTGAACTATGCAACGAGACAATTCATCCATTAGTTCCAATTCTTCCCTATCCCTATTGCTTTGAAATACCAAATTTTTACAAGTAAAGAGGTAAGGAAGACCCTAGAGAGCATGTGAGCAATTATTGCTCATCTTGCTATCAACTCCATAGTAGTAACCCCCTCATGTTGCATGCCTTCGCCCTATCCCTCTTTGGACCAGCACTGGATTGGTACAACATGCTCCCATTCCATAACTTGTATACCTTTGAGCAGCTGGCCAACTCCTTCGTAGAGCATTTTTCCATCAACATTAAGAAAAAAACCACATTTTTTGATGTCTATTCTTTATGATAGGCATATGACAAACCCATTACTGAGTTCGTTGCTATATAGAGAGTGATTATCCATGACCTCGTCCATAGCCTCTCCACTACTAAGCTTGTGACACTCTTTTCCAAGATTTACCACAAACACATCTCCACATCCCTCCAGCTTCATCAAAGCCACACTTTTGAAGATGCCATTTCACAATCAAAAGTCATTGAAGACATTAAGGTTCAATATGGGAAGATTAAGTTGAGAACCAAATCCAACTATAATTCCAATTTTTGTTTCAATAGAACCACACCAAATAAACCTTATCCTTGGCCACCACAAGCCAATCAAGTTGCAGCTACTACCTTAGCACTAGCACTGACTCCTCCACTCTATATGCCTTAGCCACAAGCATTCCAAGCTAATGGTCCTACTCCACCTCGAACATAACAATATTGAGGCATGCATCCACAGGTTCCATAATGCAACTTCACATCCTTATCCAAACTATTTCTAGCTTTGTTCTACATATTGTACAAGGGCAACGATCTCATCCTACCAGAGATCTGCCCATTGGATCCAAATGTACCCAAGACTCGTAGATACAATGAGCAACTATTTTTTACTTTACATACATAACATGGCCATGATATCGATTCATGTCACTCCTTCCATGGGAATGTTCAAGACCTAATTGATAGGGGCATCATCCAGGTAGAAAATCCTCTACCCCCATAGAATTAAAACTTAGGTATTTTCCAAAATCCTCTACTAGATCATAGAGGACCCAACCCTCCTAAACCTCTAAACAACCCTACATCACCACCTCACCAAGTGAACAATATCTAGTGTGATCCTCCATCACATGGCATAGTAGGTATGATCAACCTTACTATGAGAAACCAACGATACCCGTCATGCCAGATGACACCTATTATTCCTCCACCATATTATTGTACATCACCACAAGTACCTCAAACACCTACCACCATACCACCATGACCTCAAAATATGATCACCATCCATGGTATCCTAGTCCATTAGTTACATAATGCCCCTATGCAGCTATCCATATTTGATCTCCTACAACAATATCAACCCCACCACGAGATGTTGAATGACATCTTGTGTTCCATTAACCTAGAGACACATGACACAAATGCATTTATCAATTTTTTAGGAAATATCCCATAATGCCTTCAGCCCTAGAATGGCAATGCACTCTTTAATGAATGACACCAATGATCCACAGTGGTCTCAAATCAACTCAACTCATAGAAGCATAAAGAGAATTGTTAGATACTCAATATGTTCTAATATTAATCTCAACTCAACTCAACTCAAGTCTTGTAGAAATATAAAGATAATTCATAGAGACTCAATATGTTCTAAACTTAATCTCAACTAATCACCACAAGGGATAAATCTTATCCACAAACCCTAGTCCAAGTATGCATCAACCAAATCAAATGTTTCCAACAATGTTCAACCAAAAATCTCACATAACAATGATACTCATGTTCTTTTCTAACTAAAGTTATTTTACAACCAATGATATTCAACCACTATGCTTATAACACAAGGTTTAAACACAACTCTCAATTCAAAAAACCTTGAAGCATTCAACCAACTGCTTTCAAAAAGGAAACCACAAAAAATCCTTTTCCCTCCAATGATATTTTAGAAATCAACCACCATAAACAATCAATAGGAGAATATGCCCATACATTTTATGAAGATGAAAAAACCTCTTTGTAATCTGCCACAATCATAAAATTATTTTTCCAATCTTCACAAGGGTTAGTAGATTACAAAATAATCAACATTACTCCACTTTTCAATAATCATCACCAAGGCCTTTAATTGCACAACTTCCTTATCTCTCCTAAAACCACTTGTACCATAAAATAAAATAAATCAAACATTGCATAACATTTTCACTCCAAAAACCACTTATACCATAAAATAAAATAAATCACAATATTGAATACATTGTCACCTCATGAAAGAATTAATCCTCTTGAAAAAGAACAAGGCAAACTTCTCTTTTGGAACCCCTTTGCAAAATCAGAAATATCTCTTTACACACACCTTATTTCTCCTTCTAAATAAGTTAGTAAAATATCCCTCGAAATAAGCTTTTCGACAATATATAATATGCCCCATTTCCAAAATAAATTGAAACCTTTACATATATATATATGCCACCCTCCATTAATTGCACATAGGTTGGCCCTCCATTAATTTAAACTTAAAATTTAAACTTTAATATCTTCATTACCGGAGGTCCTTTTTCGATGAAACAAAATTCCACCTTGGATTTTAAAAAAATCCCTTTCCACATAAGCCCACCATGGTTTTAAATAAAACCATTTATTTTGTCTGCCTTGGTTTTCATAAAAACCCTGTAAATAGCCATGCTTTCCAAAATGTCATAAATGCTTATTTATGAAATATTTTGGCCACAAAAACCAAATGTGATCCATGTGACATCAATGACAACATAAAATGTCTTAAATTAACTAAAATTTCCAACAGAGGTACATACTTTATCACCATAAATATGAGTCTGTGTTGCCTAGAACCACAAGAATCACAATGGGTTGTACAAGAAACCCATGATGGTACTTGTGATGGCCATTTTAGTGGCATGGCAATCACCAAATGCATCCTTTGTATGGGTTATTATTGGCCCAAGATGGATCAAGATTGCTATAAATATGTCAAGCATTGTATCAAATGTTAACAATATGTGAACCTAACACATCTCCCATCTCAAGCACTCCAACCTATCCAATCCATGTGGCTTGTTCCCAATGGGGCCTGGATATAATTGGACAGATCACACCAGCTTCCTCAAGCAATCATAAATTTATCATCACTACTATAGAATATTTCATGAAGTGGATTGAAGCTATCCCACTCGTCCAAACCACAAGAGCTAAAATTATAGCATTCATCACAAATCATATCATATGCCATTTTGGAATTCCCTCCCAAATAATTTTTGATAATGGGAAATCCTTTAAAAATAATTTTTTATGAGCCCTATGTGACATATTTCACATACACCATAGCTTTTCTACCCCATACTATCCTTAAGGTAATGGACAGGTAGAATCCACAAACAAAACCATCTATTCCATCCTTCATAAAATCGTAGCAAAATATCACTGTGATTAGCATAATCAAATACCCCTAGCCTTGTGGGTGTATCGTGTGAGCATCCATAATCCTACTGGGGCAACACCTTTTTCAATTGAATATAGGGTAGAAGCTATCATGCCCCTTGATCTTGAGATACCTTCCTTAAGGATATCTATGAAGGATTTCATTGACGACGACACTTCTCATCAAGCTCATCTAGATAAGCTAACACTTCTCGATGAATTTTGCATTCATGCAATTGAGAACACATGAGTCTACCAAGATTACCTTCACCATGCCTAAAATAGTAAGGTACATCAACACAAGTTTAAAATTGATTACCTGGTTCTTAAGGAAAACTAGCAAATCACAAGTCAGCCTCACCAACAACATGACAAATTTACCCCAAACTGGTTGGGCCCATTCATGGTTACACACAAATACAATTAAGGAGCATATCGTTTGGCCAATCTCAAAGGCCTAAACAAACCTGAAACCATAAAAATAATGCATCTCCATCCATTAAATGCCTAATATACATAGAAATTCACCATCATAAATAGTATACACTTCTAGGCACAAGCACACTAGCTACTACGCACATCACTAAATATGAACTTCTATTTTTTTATAATTACACTATACATGCAAGTTTATTTTACTCTTTTATTGGCATTTATTTTTCTTTTTGCATTATTTACCATATCCACACTTACACCAATAGTAGCAATACATGACAACACCATCCAGGATATATCGTAGCCACAGTCCATACCTATTACACTGGCTGACCTAGCCCAACCAGTACCTGTCATTCACCCTAGGCATATGTCACATTCACCACATTTGGATCATTACACATCACCCCACCATATGGAAGCTCACCATCAAAGATCTCCCTATTCACATCACTCTAGAGATAGTCAAGTCACCCTATCCTATTTTGATGAAAATGAGGAATCATCCCATCTTCAAGAATAGGGGTTGCCCTCTCATTCGCCTGATAACCTCAAAAATCGCTATTCACCAACAAATCATCCCCATAACCCCATAGGATATTATCATCCTCCTAATAGAGGATACACATCATCCAGCTCATCCATCATGCCTACCCACCCCACTACCAAATGAAGAATCTTCCTGCTCCCAGGATTTGCAAGCCTGTGCGACCTAAGCTGCTCAAATTGGTCATGCAAACATACCCCATTTCTATTCATATCACCACTTAGACATCACCTATGTCACCGGTCCTCAAGATGCCACCTTCCCCCATATGGGACCTACCTTCTTGGAAAGCCCTCCAATCGCCTATACCTTTTTATTCCTCCCTCTCATAATCAATATTTGATCCACTATCTTGTGCCTATTAGGCCACACTGCACACATCAAGGCCCTTATCACCACCTTCACCAACACTATCACCACAACATCATGATATATAATAGCTCTTCTCCTATGTCGAGACTCTAGAGTTGTAGATGAGCTACTACCATTGCCATGTACACCCATGCTAGTCTCTCACAACCCATACACCTTTGCCTTCACGTAGATCCACCCTTCGATCTCGTGCCCAACCAAAATTGGATCCTCGACCCACACGCCCACAGGTAGAACAACCTTCATCACCTCCAATGGAGCCCTATATTTACCCCATGCCAGTCCCATTCACTCCCCTATCTAAAATTTTCTACCATCTCATGCACCAGGGCCTTATCAACTTACCTAAGATCTGACCCATAGACCCTTTGCACCCTAAACCATGTAACTACCATGAAAATAAATTTTACATCTACCATCGCCAACCAGGTCATGACATTGATAAGTGTCAAACATTCAAAACCTTGGTCCACAACATGTTACATGGCAATAGAACTCTATTGCCTGGATGTTCCATTCCATTTAGCTAACTTTTAAGTCATCCACATTGCATTATCCCTAGAGTTTTGCCACAATAAGAGACATTAACACCACCAACCCGCTACATTCACAATATTTCTAATTACACCAGTCATTGAAGTCCAAGCTATACTATCACTTCACCATCTCATTCCTGATCGAACCCATGACATTTCACCCATTACTAATTCCCACATGTTTTTCTTCTTCTATCCTCCCATTCTTCTTATTTTATTGCATAGTTGTATGGTCATGCTTCGAGTGGCTACATACCTACATTGATCTACCCCTCTTCTTCTATTACTTTTTGACTTTGGTAATCCCATTTTCTTGTTGGTTACCAAAGACCAATTCTTCTTCTACTTATTCTAGTTGTACATACTATCAATAGTCCTCTCTTTTGATTGACATTACCACATACATCTAACATGTTACAATATATACACCTACTACACACACACCCCACACACTAGGACAACCATTACTATAGCATCACACTTTTTGATCATCACAATACAATATACTCCCTTGTAAATAAGTGTTCTAAACTTCTCCTTCTACACATCGTAAATTTCCTCTTGTATATATTCCATTCCTCCACTTGCATCATTTACATTTACGTCCATTGCACATATCCATATGTTTTTCATTTAAATATTTAACTCATGTTTGTATATTCTCCTCTAAAATGTACCTTAGCAGGAGTAATACATGCACTTGTTAGCATCACCACCTGGATTTCCAGTCCTCCTTTTTCAATATTAGGGTATACATAGGTGTCGTGTTCAATTTTAACCACTCTATAGTTCAGGCCATCCAATGTCACCCATAGCTACCAAGGCTTGTAAATTCTTCTTATGGATCCTTAGGCTGGTTCAACTTCTCTCACAGACCACTCACAACAGGTTACACATTAAACAATTTTGAGTATAGGAAAGAGGACATCTTTAGTAGATATCACCATATAGCGAATGGTATCCCCTGCTCACCCTATCACTTGCATGGTCAACATACGACCTAGGGATAAACAAAGAGATCAAGCATAAGCAAAAAATAAATGATTGGGTAGAAAACAAAAGTCATCGTCCATACAAAAGAGCACCACGAGAATACAAAAGAGTACCAAATGCAAAAAAAAAAGAAAAAAAAAATGAGCACTACAATAAATAGGTCAACACTAGATGAGGGGAAAAAAACAAAAGGAAATACCTCTTGAAATCACCCAAGTTATTCTTATCACCTTTGGTCCTTAGGTTCAACATAATACCATGGGATGATTTCCATCGCTAGAAATAGGCTTCAAGAGCCTGCCTACCAGTGGAATAGTATTATAGGTGGAAACATATTTGTAACATTAGCATCTTGCTTTTGTATAGATCACTATTTCATACGGATGAGCTAGCTAGTCTGGTAGCATCTACAATAGGTTAATCCTACCTCCCTCAAAATGGATAAATGAACCTTACACATGCACACACATAGGTCCATGACAGATTTTGAACCAATACAATTAATTATAAGTTGCCACAAAACTTGTGAAGTAGAGAAAAGTGGTGCACCTAATGACAAGCAACAATATGTGTATCTATCCTATCTCGCTCATGAGCATCAAATGAAAGCATGCATATGAAAGTGAAGCAATACCAAACAACAAGGAATGAAATGAAACCAGTCTCTTTCTTATTAATTTGGTGGATCAAATTCATGGTTACATAGAAGTCCCCTTGAGGGCTCAAATTTTATACAATTTTTACAAATTTTTGGGTGCCCAAGGATCAAATCCTCCAAGAAATCTGGGTGCACATCCAATGCCTTTCCTCGTACCCACAATCGAGGTGGGTGGGCCAATGCCACCACTACTTGTATCTTCAATCTATGATGTCTGATATTACTTCCCAATGCCTCTCAATAACCTGCAATTGCACACAAGGAAGCAAAAGAGGTCAAATAGCAAGGGTGTGCAAAGGGAAACATGCAATCCCCACAGGCACAAAATGGCACATATATTAAAAATAAATCAAATAATATCATAATGCTATGAAAATTTATGGGGATGCTAAATAAGAGTTTTTGAAGTAATATCACCAAAATCAGATCTAAAATTGCATCCGTAGACCCCTCAATTTTGTGTTGCTCGCCTACAACCTACGAAGACCAAGACAAGCAAATCCTGCACCTAGACATGTAAAAAACACATGAAATTTGGAAAACATGCATAAATAGAAATTTTAAGACAACCAATGTGGTTAGATTTTCAAAATTATGTGCATATCCACCTACATGCAACTAGGGTGCCCAGGTGGGCCCTATGAACCTGCAAAACCTTAAAATGCGATATCTCGGTCAATTTAACTCCAAATTGCATGAAATTTAAACCACATCATAATATGATGGTATAGAATAATATAATTAAAAAATAGTAATAAAGGATTTATCCTCATCCTAGGGGACAGTGGTGACTACAACTAATTAGGGGGCACCCTAGGAGGGGATACCCACCAATTCTGTACACTTTTTGCTACCAATAACACTAGGGAATGATAATAAATAGTAAAAGGGGATTTTTCACTGAATTTGGTGAATAAATTCACCCGGATGAAAAGTTACACCCAAAAGGCCCTCTTGAAGTCACTCGGTAACCTCCTTCACTAAGAAGAGATTCTGAGGCTAAGAGAGCTCAATAGGTTGGGGTGAAATCTTAGCAGCACTCCATTGCATATATCCTTTTTTTTTGTGGGCCATATATCCATTTTATATCCCAAAGGGATGTGCAAAAAGGCATGCATGGCAAGAGGCACCATTTGTCAAAAAGGAGGCATGCATTGGGTGTGGAAGAGAATATCCATTCTGGACCTCCATTATGAAGCATTTCATAAGGATGTAGTGCCCCCGCATACTCCAAATGGTGTACTAAATAGTAGTTTCTGGGCACCAAGTGTCCCAAATCTGACTTTTTTTTAGTCAAACCTGCTCACCGTCCCACCCTAGGATGATGGCTCACCACCATCCCAACGTGGGATGGTGGGAATCTACCACCATACCACTCTTTCTATTATGGATTTTCCTACCGCACTCTTTCTGTGCTTCTTACAACACTCTTACTCAACCTCACTTTCAGTTTTTCAAGAATAAACAAGGTTGCAGTAACCTTACTGCACTTTTTTAGTTCTTTATACTGGCTCACTCAAACGGCTCTTTTCAAAATGGTTCTACTTTTCCCTCCTTTTTGCCATGCATTCTCAGCTGCGTTCAATCTGTCACACTCTCTCTAACGTGCTCTGTCTTTCAGCCGCTTTCTTTCTGACGCGTTCTGACAGTCTTCTCTGCTCACTCTGACAGCCTTTTCTATGCATTCTGATAGCCTTTTCTATGTATCTCGGTGCTCTGTCATTCTTATCTTCTCTCTTTTGAATCCTGAGCTACCTTTTCACTTCTGCATGCAACTGCCCTTTCTGACACATGCAACCTATTAATGAATTTCTCTTTAATCGGGATTCTCAGAATATCCACCCCTCTGACAGTCTCACAGCGTTACGGCCCTGTAACAGCCGTTCTGTCTTTAATGCACTGTTCTGTAACTGCCCCCTGTAACTGCAGTTCTGACTCCAGTTAACTCTTACATGTTTGGCTGTATGATTTTCCTCTGCAACTTCCCCCTGCAACTGTCGTTGTGTATGCTTCTCGGCTTTTACCCACGAAACTATGACATGTCGCGATATCGTGACATTTCTGCCCCTTTGACTTTTTCTTGACAGTTGACCGTGAAAACAAGACATGTCGCTATATCGTGACATTCTCCGCCTCCTTGTCCTCTTCTCGGCATGCAACCATGAAAATAGAACATGTCACGAAATCGTGACATTCTCCGCCTCCTTGTCCTCTTTTCGGCATGCAACCGCGAAAATAGAACATGTCACGAAATCGTGACGCATTCGCTGCCTTGATCTCTTTTCTGTCTCTTGCCAGTGAAAACACAACATGTCATAAAATCATGACACTTTTCACTTCCTTGCACTTCTCTGCCTTCTACACGAAAATGGAACATGTCACGAAATCATGACACTTTCGCTGCCTTGTGCTTCCTTTCGACATGCACCAACGAAATCGAAACATGTCACGAAATCATGACACTTTCGCTTTAGAGCTCTTCCTCCTTGACTTTGTCATGAAATCATGATGCTTCCACTTCCTTGCTCTTTCATTTTGCTTCTGTCATGAAATCATGACACTTCATCCTTCGGAGCCTTCCTCTCTCTTTGTCGTGAAAATGTGACATGTCACGAAATCGTGACATCTTTTCTCCTTGGCTCTTCTCTTCTCTTCAGGTCGTGAAAACGACATGTCGCGATATCATGACACTTTTTCTCTCGAGCTCTTTCTCTTGCAATATGTCATGAAATCGTGACACTTTTTCTCCTTTGCGCTTCTTCTTGCAACTTGTCATGAAATCGCGATAGTTTTCCTTACAAGCGCTTCTTCTCGCAACTTGTCACGAAATCGTGACAGTTTTCCTTGCAAGCGCTTCTTCTCCAAACATGTCATGAAATCATGACAGTTTTCATTGCAAGCGCTTCTTCTCCAAACATGTCATGAAATCATGACAATTTTCATTGCAAGCGCTTCTTCTCCAAACATGTCATGAAATCATGATAGTTTTCATTGCAAGAGCTTCTTCTCCAAACATGTCACGAAATCGTGACAGTTTTCATTACACGCACTTCTTCTCCAAACATGTCATGAAATCATGACAGTTTTCTTACTTGCCTCTTTTGCTTCCAACATGTCACGAAATCATGACAGTTTTTCTACTTGCCTTCTTCTCTGCCAACATGTCGCGATATCATGACAGTTTTTCCACTTTGCCTCTCTCTTCTCAATATGTCGTGAAATCATGACAATTTTGCTTTTCCCTCTCTCCTCATCCATGTCATGAAATCATGACAATTTCTCCTGCTTTTCTCTCTCCTCTCGATATGTCACGAAATCATGACAGAAAACATGTCGCGATATCGCGACAGTTTTCTTACTTGTCTTTTTCTTTGATTTTTTGAATCTGGGCCACTTCTGTCTTCTTGGAAATTCACTGTACATGTTCTGATTGACCTCTGAACTCCTATCCACTGCATCAATTGATCTATCTGTCTGTGTTGACAACAATGACAATACTTTTGCTGCACCTTGCTCAACAATCTCCCCCTTTGGAATTGTTGGCAACACTCATGCACTCTCTAGTAATTCTTCTCCCCCTTTGACAATAATACCAAAGGGCTGCTGCAGACTCCCCCTGAGTCCATGCACAACATTCTCAGGCACACAATGTTATAGTTAGCAAAAATTACAAACATGAGCAAATAGGTAATCAAATATATAATTGCTCCCCCTGAGAATGTATTCCCGATAGCTAGTCAGTTCTTGGGTAGTGTGACCACTCCCAACTTACTGCGAAGGTATTCAAAAACTTCCTTGGGCAATGGTTTTGTGAATATATCTGCTACTTGCTCTGTAGTTGGAACAAACTCCAATTTGACCTCTCCTTCTGCAACTTTATCCTTCAAGAAGTGATACCGGATCGCAATATGTTTGGTTCGAGAATGCAAAACCGGATTCTTTGATATGTTGATAGCACTAGTGTTATCACATTTAACTGAAATTGGCTCATTGAAGTGAATACCAAGATCTTTCAGTGTTTGTCTCATCCATAATATCTGTGTACAACATGTTGTTGTTGCAATGTATTCTGCCTCTGCTGTGGATAGAGAGACTGATTCTTGTTTCTTGTTGTGCCATGCTACCAACCTATCTCCAAGATAAAATGCTCCTCCACTGGTACTCTTTCTGTCATCAATACATCCTGCCCAATCTGCATCAGAATATGCAAAAAGAGTGAAGTCTTTTCCTTTTGGATACCATAACCCATACTCCATAGTACCCTTGAGGTACCTAAAAATCCTTTTCACAGCTGTCACATGAGTCTCTTTGGGACTAGCCTGAAATCTTGCAACCATGCAAACTGCCTGTAAGATATCTGGTCTGGTGGCTGTCAAATACAATAGGCTCCCAATCATAGATCTGTACATTGTTTGATCAACATCTAGAGATTTTTCATCCTTGCTCAACTTGTAGCCTGTTGTCATGGGAGTGCTAACAGGCTTACTATCCTCCATTGTGAACTTTTTCAGCATTTCTTTCACATATTTAACTTGAGAAATAAAAATCCCCTTTTTAGTTTGATTAACTTGCAGTTCGAGGAAATATGAAAGTTCACCAATCATAGACATTTCAAATTCTTTCTGCATTTTATTTGCTATGTCTCTACATGACTCATCATTGTTGCTGCCAAATATTATATCATCTACATAAACAACAAGGACAATAAGATTGCCATTCTCTATTTTGATATATAAATTGTTGTCCACCATACCTTTCTTGAACCCTTGCTGAGTGAGATAGTTGTCCAGTCTTGCATACCATGCTCTGGGTGCCTGTTTCAAGCCATACAATGCTTTCTTCAGCTTGCAAACAAAGTTGGGATTATCACAGAGTTGAAAACCATCTGGTTGTTCAATATAAACTTCTTCTTCAAGATTTCCATTCAGAAATGTTGATTTCACATCCATCTGATAAACTTTGAAATTCTTGTGAACTGCTAAAGCCAGAAATAGTCTGATTGCTTCAAGTCTGGCCATCTGGTGCAAAAGTTTCTTCAAAATCAATCCCTTCAACTTGAGCATAGCCTTTACAGACCAATCTTGCTTTATTCCTTACAACCTGTCTCGTCTTCATTCAATTTGTTTCGAAAAATCCATTTAGTACCGATTATGTTTTTATTTACAGGCCTTGGTACTAACTCCCAGGTTTTGTTTTTCTCAATCTGATCTAGTTCTTCATTTATTGCCTCCATCCAACTTTCATCTGTGCTTGCTTCAGCAATATTTTTGGGCTCAATGCTGGATAACAGAGAGTAGTTACTTATTACTCTTCTTCTTGTTTGAATACCAACTTTGGGGTCTCCAATAATTTGCTCTCTGGGATGATTTTTCTGCCAGCTGCCTATTTTGGATTTCCTGTTTTCTTCGATTTCTAAATCAGTACTGAAATCATCTGAGTCAAATTTTTGTTTCTCTTCTTTTTCTTGATCTTCATCCTCTTCAATAAATTCTTCATAAGTAGGGTAGTTTTCTTCATAGCTGATTTCTTGTTCCCTACCTTCATCAACCTTAACATCGGCACTCTCAACAATTTTCTTTAGTCTTTTGTTGTAGCACGTGTAGGCTTTGCTTTTCGTTGAGTAACCAAGAAAAATACCTTCATCAGCTCTATCTTCGAACTTACCAAGATTATCTTCAGTTCGTTTGATGTAACACTTGCTGCCGAACACTTTGAAGTATTTTGCTGTTGCCTTTCTGTCGAACCACAGTTCATAAGGTGTTTTGCTTTCATGCGTCCTCAACATGCACCTATTTTGGATGTAAACTGCAGTATGAACTGCCTCTTTCCAGAATCTGTCAGCTATTTTGCTCTCAGTCAACATGGTCCGTGCCATTTCCTGCATAGTTCTGTTCTTTCTTTCTACCACACCATTCTGCTGAGGTGTTCTTGCTGCTGAAAACTGTCTTCTAATCCCATATTTTTCACAGTATTCTGCAAACTCCTCTGACATAAATTCTCCTCCTCTATCTGATCTTAAACATTTAATTCTTTTTCCTGTTTGATTCTCAACTTGGTTTTTGAAAGACTTGAACATCTCAAAGGCTTCTGATTTAAGCTTCAAAAATAGTACCCATGTCATTCTGGAATAATCATCTATACACAGCATAAAATATTTGTACCCATTTATGCTTTTCGTTCTCATGGGTCCACATAAATCAGTGTGTATTAGTTCTAACGGTTTGCTCGTGAAGTACTCTTTTGCTTTGAATGTGGCTCTGGTTTGCTTCCCCTTTTGGCATGAAGCACAAATGCTATTTGAAGGTTTGCCAATAGTGGGTATATCTCTTACTTGCCCTTTTTGAGCTGATTTTTACCAGATTATCAAAGCTTATATGACCGAGTCTCTTGTGCCACAGCCAATTTTCTTCTTCTTGTCCAACCAAGCAAGCTCCTTCTGAGGTCTCTGAGAGAGTATACAGATTTCTAGAAGTCCTCAATCCAGTAGCTATCAATTTCCCATTTTTTGTCTTTCTTACTTCACAGCCCTGCTTCTTAAAAATTACTTCATGACCTCTGTCACAAATTTGACTTACACTCAGTAAGTTATGCTTCAGACCAATCACAAACAAGACTTCTTTAGAGTTGATTTTTTCGTCACTTATCTTGACTGATCCTTTACCAACTATCTTGGCTCCATCATTATTTCCAAATTTTACAGAACCACCTTCGTATGTCTGTAACTTATCAAATTTTTGTTTATCTCCTGTCATATGACTGGAGCATCCACTATCCAGAATCCATGGTGCAGATTTGTTCTGGGCTTTGAGAGTTGTTTGAACGATCAAGGATTCCTTTTCTTCCTTAGGTCGCTCCTTTTCTTTCCATTCTGATTTGATGGCAGATTTGGTCACTTGTTTTGCCTTTTCCCTTTCATTGGCTTGTGCCTGTTTTTCGGGAAATTTTTTGTTTTGTTTCAATCCATTTGGTTGATAATTTCTTCCCTGATATTTATTTCCTGCAAAAGAGCTACGACAATTTCTTGCAATATGTCCAAAGTTATGACAGTTATAACATTCTACTGCATAATCTATCAAAGGTGAAAAAATATTTCTACTAGTGAAATTTCTTTGTCCTACATTATAACTGCAATTTGAAATTTTATGACCATAAGCATTGCATTTAAAACAATAACCAGAAAAGGAATGATTGTACCTGGGTAATGGTCTTTGCCATGTTGTAGTAGGTGCCATAGGTCTTCTTCTTCTTTGATGTGTGACTTTGGTGAATCCATCATTGTCAGTACTCCTATCGTGCCTGGCCTTATTGTTTTCTTTTGCATGATTCGGTTTTTCTTGATCAACCCTGATCTTACCTTTATTCTTTATTGGTTCTACAATTATGGTCTTTGATTCCATTGATGATTCTTCTTCTACGAAGCCCAAACCAAATTTAATGCCTGTAGGCTTTTGGTTATTTATAATCTTATCAAGCTTCACAGAACTTCCTTCAAGTTTGTGGTAGCAACTCAGTTTTTGACTCTTTTCTTCTAGCTGCATTCTTAAGCCAACAATCTCTTCTTCCAGTTTGTTGCACTCATCTATTTTCACTGTTAATTGTGCTTCAAGATCTTCAGACTTTTTCTTAAATTCTTCAGTCTGTACTTTCAAACTGATTATTATTTCATTGGCATCCTCAAGTTTTCTTGAAACCTTTTTATTCTTTTTCCTTTCTGTACTTAACTCTTTAAGTGCAGCAACCAACTCACCTTCCAGATCTACTACAGCCTCATCCTCTAGTTTTTCATCACACTCCTGGGTTTCCTCTGTTCTTTCTTCTTCAAATGCCATGAACAAAGCTTCACCTGTTTCTTCTTCAGAATCCTCACCGGAGCTGTCTTCAGAAGAGTTGACATTCTTGGAAATGAAACTTTTCTTCTTGAAGTTCCTTTTTCTAAAATGTGGTTTCTTCTTCCAGTCACTTCTTTCTTGGTGTGACCCTTCATCACTTTTGTTTTTCTCATTCATTGGGCATTTAGCTGCAAAGTGCCCGATGCCTCCACAGTTGAAACACTTAAATGGTAACTTTCCTCTGTACTTTCCTTTTCCCTTTATTAGTTTCCTAACAAAGTTTGCTTCAGTTTCATCTGAAGATTCTTCTTCCTCAGATTATTGTTTAGCTTTTATATTTTTTTGTGCTTTAAAAGCAGCTTCTCTGTCTGAGGGCTTAGTTTGTCCTATTCTCATTTCATATGCAGTTAAAGAACCATGCATTTCATCCATGCTAAAAGTATTTAGATCTTTAGCTTCTTCTATAGCAGAAACTTTAGAATCAAATCTTTTGTGAAGAGTTCTTAGTACCTTTTTCACAACAACTGCATCTTCCATTTCCTCGTCGAGTCCTCTAATCGCATTAATGATTCCATTGACTCTCAGCATATAGGCCTCTATGTTCTCATCATCATTCATCTTTAATGCTTCGAACTAGGCTCGATGTGTTTGTAGCTTGGCTTCCTTGATCTTGTCGTCTCCTTCATGAATGCTTTGCAGTTTGTCCCACATGTCTTTTGCCGTTTTACAACTCATGATCCTTATTAGTTCACTGTCTACTAACCCACACATTATAGCATTTTTTGCTTTAGAGTTATTCTCAAACTTTTTCTTCTCAGCAGCATCTATTGGAGGAGTAGAGGGTATTGTGTATCCACTTTCTACTGACTCCCAAATGTCATATCCCAAAGCACATAGATAAGTCTGCATCCTGAGTCTCCAGAAGGAGTAATTAGTTCCATCGAACAAAGGAGCTTTGTTGGATGAAAATCCTTCACCACCGGCCATTGTGTTTCTTCCAAGATCACCTTAGCTGATTGAGCTTGTTCAGGAACTTGGCTCTGATACCAATTGATATTCTCACAATGACACTGAGAGGGGGGGGTGAATCAGTGCAACTATTTAAAACTTAAATCTGTAGCTCCTAATGCTGAAATAATGCAAGCTTAAAATAGATACAGCAAGTATAACAAGATAGCATCACACAACACAAAATATAACGAGGTTCACCGATTTGGCTACTCCTCAAAAATGACTATTTGGACTACAATCCAAATCCAGCCTTTGCAAAGCTTCAACTTTACAAGCAATTTACCAGCACCCACTGGAAGGAGCACCAACCCCTGATTAACCAGCACCAACTGGACTTCTATTTTGAATCTAGATTTGACATAAAAATGCCTTCTCTTTTACAAGACCCTCACTGGTCTATTGCTCACTCAACTCAATCTCATAGAAGCATAAGGAGAATTGTTAGATACTCAATATCTTCTATTGCTTACAAAACCTCTCTTTTTATTTGCATAAACAAAACAAGGTTTATCAGCTCTGTTACGGTTTTGCCTACCGCACTCTTTCTGTGCTTCTTACAACACTCTTACTCAACCTCACTTTCAGTTTTTCAAGAATAAACAAGGTTGCAGTAACCTTACTTACTGCACTTTTTCAGTTCTTTATACTGGCTCACTCAAACGACTCTTTTCAAAATGGTTCTACTTTTCCCTCCTTTTTGCCATGCATTCTCAGCTGCGTTCAATCTGTCACACTCTCTCTGACGCGCTCTGTCTTTCAGCCGCTTTCTTTCTGACGCGTTCTGACAGTCTTCTCTGCTCACTCTGACAGCCTTTTCTGCGCATTCTGATAGCCTTTTCTGCGTATCTCGATGCTCTGTCATTCTTATCTTCTCTCTTTTGAATCTTGAGCTACCTTTTCACTTCTACGTGCAACTGCCCTTTCTGACACATGCAACCTGTTAATGAATTTCTCTTTAATCGAGATTCTTGGAATATCCACCCCTCTGACAGTCTCATAGCGTTACGGCCCTGTAACAACCGTTCTGTCTTTAATGCACTATTCTATAACTGCCCCTGTAACTGCAGTTCTGACTCCAGTTAACTCTTACATGTTTGGCTGTATGATTTTCCTCTGCAACTTCCCCCTACAACTGTCATTGTGTATGCTTCTCGGCTTTTACCCGTGAAACTATGACATGTCACGATATCACGACATTTCTGCCCCTTTGACTTTTTCTTGACAGTTGACCATGAAAACAAGACATGTCGCTATATCACGACATTCTCTGCCTCCTTGTCCTCTTCTCGGCATGCAACCATGAAAATAGAACATGTCATGAAATCGCGACATTCTCCGCCTCCTTGTCCTCTTTTCAGCATGCAACCACAAAAATAGAACATGTCATGAAATCATGACGCATTCGCTGCCTTGATCTCTTTTCTATCTCTTGCCAGCGAAAACACAACATGTCATGAAATCATGACACTTTTCACTTCCTTGCACTTCTCTTCCTTTCGCCTGAAAATGGAACATGTCATGAAATCATGACACTTTCGCTTCCTTGTACTTCTTTCCTCCATGAAAATCGAAACATGTCACGAAATCGTGACACTTTCCTTTGCTCTTCCTCCTTGACTTTGTCATGAAATCATGACACTTCTGCTTCCTTGCTCTTTCATTTTGCTTCTATCATGAAATCGTGACACTTCATCCTTCAGAGCCTTCCTCTCTTATTTATCAAAACACATGTCACAAAATCATGACATCTTTTCTCCTTGGCTCTTCTCTTCTCTTCAGGTCATGAAAATGCGACATGTCACGATATCGTGACACTTTTTCTCTCGAGCTCTTTCTCTTGCAATATGTCATGAAATCGTGACGCTTTTTCTCCTTTGCGCTTCTTCTTGCAACTTGTCACGAAATCGTGATAGTTTTCCTTACAAGCGCTTCTTCTCCAACTTGTCATGAAATCGTGATAGTTTTCCTTGCAAGCGCTTCTTCTCCAAACATGTCACGAAATCGTGACAGTTTTCATTGCAAGCGCTTCTTCTCCAAACATGTCATGAAATCGTGACAGTTTTCATTGCAAGCGCTTCTTCTCCAAACATGTCATGAAATCATGATAGTTTTCTTACTTGCCTCTTCTTCTCCCAACATGTCACGAAATCATGACAGTTTTTCCACTTGGCCTCTTTGCTTTCAACATGTCACGAAATCGCGATAGTTTCTTTTCTAGCTTCTCAACATGTCGCGATATCATGACAGTTTCTCCAGATTTTTCTCTCTCCTCCGATATGTCATGAAATCATGACAGAAAACATGTCGCGATATCGTGATAGTTTTCTTACTTGTCTTTTTCTTTGATTTTTTGAATCTGGGCCACTTCTGTCTTCTTGGAAATTTACTGTACATATTTTGACTGACCTCTGAACTCCTGTCCACTTCATCAAAAATTGATCTGTCTATCTGTGTTGACAAAAATGACAATATTGTTTTTGCACCTTTCTCAACATTAATGAACAACTTTTACATCCCTCCTAGGATCTCCATAGTTGCATTTTGATCCATGTGAAATTTGGACCCAATTTGAGCTCTTTTGGTGCAGTTTTGGACCTGTTTTGGGTCATTTTGGGTTGTTTTGGCCTATTTTTGCTATCACCATCCCAGAGTGGGATGGTGGCATGTTCTACCACCATCCCATGGTGGTATGGTCATCCAAATGTGTGCTCATCCCAACCCTGGTATGGTGGTGACCCTTGCATCTTTATATAAACTTAAAATATGAGGGTTAGGCTCATTTGTGCATGCTTCTTTTTGCAGTTTTGAGAGGTGAGGAGTAGGAGAGTGATTCTGAGTAGTGGAGCACTGTCAAATTCATCCCATAGTCACCATGAACTAGTGGTTAGACTCAGCCAGTGTAGGATTCGATGCAAGATAGGTATGCCAAGTCTTTCTTATTGCATTTTCCTAGTATTAGGAGTTGATTTTTTTGCTTTTATGGCATGTTTTTGGCTTGGAATAATATCACACTATATTTTAGGTAATTATACCTAATTTATGATATATGTACCAAATTTTGTGTTTTATCCATGTTTTTGTGCAATTAGATTGCATTTTATAGGTCCAATTTTGCCTTGTTTTTGCTATTTTTGATGGCCTAAAAGGCCTTTTTGAGCCCAATTTGTTGGATTCATCCCTAGGTGGGATGGATAGTGTGGGATGATCATGGGACATCCCTTAGTGGGATGATATTAGGGTTTGGGGCTGTTATTTTTGGAAACAACCACAAATCGACCTCAAAGAGGGGCCATTTTGAGTCTTTGCTTTTGAATGTTTTTGGGGCCATTTGAGGCCATTTTGGAGTTGTATTATTGAGTTGATTATCCCTGTAATGTGGTGAGGAGTCAGTATCGAGCACCTAATATCTTTGATTTTGTGAGGTATGCCTTGACCATAGAGGACTGGGAATATTTGGATGCCATCAGACTCAAGCAGGTGACATGGTTAGAGCCTGTGATAGGAGATCGTGCATATTTTACTGCCTTGATTGATCTGTGGGATCCGGGCACCAATACCTTCCATGTACCCATGGGGGAGATGAAGGTGATGCTTAAGGAAATCTATCAAATTCTTCAAATTCTGATAGAAGGGTGATCGATTAGCATGACACCATGAGATCAAAGATGTGCAGTGCTTGAGAGGTACTTCAATTATGATCTAGAGACAACAGAGCTAGACTACTTGAAGGGGGGTATGTTGGTAGGATTCTGGCATGAGGCAAAGGTATTGGGGGTGAGGCATACACTACTTATGATGCTCATCTCCAATATTCTATTACATGATTCTTCTGGAGTGAAGTTCCCATGGAACCTGGTGGAGATAGTGTTTGAGTTGGTAAGGTGCACTATGGCAAAGCCACTGGTGATGGCATGGGAGTGTTTGAGTTGGTAAGGTGCACTATGGAAAAGCCACTGGTTATGGCATGGGGTACTACACTATTGGAAAAACTCTATAATGAGTTGTACAAGATCTGCTATCATTAGCAGAAGGGTGTGGAGTGTAGATTTTTTTTGTAGTGTTGGGGATGGTAGCACATAGCTATGGGGCAACCACATGGGCTACCATGGATGACTCGGGCATAGCTGATAGATAGGGAGATAGGATATGGCATCCTATGGAAAAGGGCTCAAGAGAGGGGATAGAGTCGATGATTCATATGTGATGTGAATCATTATGGAGATTTATTTGCATGAATCAGGGTAGGTCAGGTTTTATGGAGGCCATACAAAGATTATCTAGAGTGGGAAGATGCTACTGTATAGCTCCGTAGGGTGTAGTGAGGTAGATGGCTTGTTGGATGACATGGCATAGAGTGGGAGTACTTCACTTTTGCTCAGGTGATATGATATTTTGGGCTATGCCAAGGGATTCCTAGTGAGCCGATGCCTTATCAGCATCACAGAGATGAAGGGAAATTGGTGTGGCTGATGGCAGAGGCAGTGGCATGGGATACAAATCTTGTAGTAGATATTCCATATGTGGATGATATTAGGACTACAATGGAGTATGATTCTTGGTGGGTGATAGGCTAGGGGCATGGAGAAGGGCCACTGGGGATAGGTGTAGCTAGGAAGGCATATCAAGAGGTTTTTGGTGAGGACCAGGGTGAGGTAGGTGATTGGTAGGGACACATGGCAGGGGAGCATGTGGTTCTATTGGACTTAGGAGATCGAGGTGACTTTGGGGATGATGATATCGGGGATGAGAAGGTGTAGGCACCACCAATGGCACCAAGGGACATAGAGGTATAGCTACAAGATGAGCTACTCAAGGTTAGGTAGGAGAGAGATCTCCTATAGACATAGGTGCATGATGTACAAGTAGAGCTAGCAGCACAGTGAGCTGGGGTACAGGTGGCCCAAGCCGAGATAACATCTCTTTGGGTACAGTTACGATCTTGGATCCCTACACTAGAGGGTTACAGTAGCAGGGAGTTTGCTAGGCTATAGTTAGAGGTGACACAACTTCATTCTATGGTGGAGACTTACCAGGCATGGTGTCGATGGGGACAAGCCTATGTGGATGAGCTAGAGACTGAGGTAGTGCACCTTGAAGGGTGTCTACAGGATGATGCAGCTACTAGTGGGTGATGCTAGAGTCACCATAGTAGTACAGGGTAGATCTCCTCTAGTATGGAGGCACCAGTGTCTAGGCGAAAGGCTCACAGGTTAGGTGGTAGCAAGTATGGGAGTTCATAAAGGACTTCAATTGTAGGTAGGAGCATGATTCATGGTATCAATCCTAGGTGATCATGGTAGAGACTCGCATGACTCTTTTTGTATTTTTGGATATTTTAGCGGTATTGCAACCTTCAAAAAACATGATGTATCTTTTTGTACCATACATATACAGATATATATGTGCTTTTTATGTGGTTTATCATGTGTTTATTGTTTTATGAAATGTATTCAAATGTATGCACTTTTATTTTATGAAATTATGATGAATGCCTATGTATGCATGTGTTTGTAATGTGATTTGATTTGATTTTGTACATTTATAGATGTATGATGAGATGGATGACTATATAACATACTATGCTAGCACCATAGACGATATAGAATGCATCAATTCATATGTGTTAGGATCCTCAATCCTAACATTATTAATTAGTATTAGTTAGTATTATTAATCATTTAATTATTATATTATTAACTTATAAAGTGAACCATCACAACCCTTCATAACATGAACCATCACGTCTCTTCATACGTGAACCATCATGTCTCTTCACCAACGTAGCTTTAGGGTAGATATATATATTAGGTTGGCTATCCATATCAAATCATCCAAGAAGAATAATAATAAGCATAGATTCTAAGGAGGGAGCCCCCTATAGTGGCAAAGTGATTACAAGGGAGCCCCCTTTGAGTGGCCTACTAATACATTTACATTAATTTGTTAATAATTTTATAGTTAGACCTTGGGGTCTTACCATTTGGTATCAGAGCCATGTGGGATCCAACCATGTGGTATTTTCTCAAAGATCTTCATCAAATCACTTTTGTGCGTGAGTATCAAACTCGGTTTGAGGATATCACCAAACACAACACAAGATTGGATGAATCAATTCTCATCAATGGCTTCATTAGGGGATTAAAAGAGGAAATTAGAATGGAGGTGACAAGGTTCAATCCCTATACCATGATGCAGACCTATGGATTGGAAAAATTAGCTGAAGATAAAATTAATGCACAACAATGATTAGGGAAACCACTTATGGAAAAATTGTCAACCACTTACATCGCTCCCAAACCTATGCATAATGGAAGGGCACAAAGCACTTACACAACCCCCAAATCTAACCAAACTTTACAAATTAAACATCTTAGCTTTGAGGAGATGAAGGAACGATAAGCAAAAGGACTCTGTGATAATTGTGATGAACAATTTGGACCCCACCATAAATTTGCTACACTAACATTGTATTTATTGAATGAATTTGATCCATGTCTCTCCATAGAGCAAGAAAATGAGGTAGTTGTGTTTGAAGTGACCAATGCACCTACTCACCGCAATGAAGACAATGAGGTTGATGTGCAAGAAGTGATTGATGTACCAAGCAAGGATGAGGTAGACATACCCAAAGTGATCAATTCTAGCCAAATATGCACTCTACAAGACCTACACATACCTTCCTCACCAATAGTGAGTTCTTGCCATATGACCAAACCTATTCGAAACCAACACAGAGTGACTACACACTCCTTCTCTGTTGGCTCTACCAAGGAACCAAAAAAGGATATGAAATAATTACCATCACTTTTGATGCATCATTCTGAAGTATTTGAGGAACCCCAAGGGTTGCCCTCCCATCCTCATCATGATTTTCCTAAGGAATATTCTACTATTGTTCTTGGAAACCCCCCACTAATGCTTCATCCTTCTCGATATCCCTGCCTATGAAAGGATTCCATTAAAAGAGTCCAAGAACTTACACAAATCCTTCTTAGAAAACAAAGGACAAAGCTTCTCACTTTGAGCTTTGAGGACAAAGCTCTTTTTAAGGAGGGTGGCATGTTAGGATCCTCAATCCTAACATTATTAGTTAGTATTAGTTAGTATTATTAATCATTTAATTATTATATTATTAACTTATAAAGTGAACCATCACAACCCTTCATAACATGAACCATAACGTCTCTTCATACGTGAACCATCATGTCTCTTCACCAACGTAGCTTTAGGGTAGATATATATATTAGGTTGGCCATCCATATCAAATCATCCAAGAAGAAGAATAATAAGCATAGATTATAAGGAGGGAGCCCCCTATAGTGGCAAAGCGATTACAAGGGAGCCCCCTTTGAGTGGCCTGCGATTACATTTACATTAATTTTTTAATAATTTTATAGTAAGACCTTGGGGTCTTACCAATATGTAATATGGTTTATGAGAGTATGTAATGGATTTGTGAATAATTTAACTAAAATGGATGTGGTGAAGTGATATGATGTTTATAGGATGTTCATGAGATTTTCACGAGACTCAAACATTCTAGTCAATTGCTCAAAAAGTTGTATACTAACCATGCAAGACTTTTTGACAAGGTATGAATCTGTTAGGATGACCAAGATACTCAATATCCCTGTGTGTGTAAGTGAGTTCATTCTTGCGAGATGCATAAAGATACCGCCATTGACAAGTAGGCTATCCACCAAACCTATAATGAGGATCACTCTATGAATGCCACAATTTGGAGTTTTGTACTCAGTTGGATTAGACCACTAGGTAGTATAGGTGACCAAAAGCTAGCTCGTCCACATGCAAACATTGGTCTACACACGTGCGAAGATAATTTGGTAGACATATCATCATGCGTTTAGGATATCGTCATTGACAAGTAGGCTATCCACCAAACCTATAATGAGGATCACCTAGATGGTTTGTTGAATGCTAAGAATTCTAGGGATTCAAGCTCAAGCTCCCTACTTTCTTTGATTTATTGGGATACTTGATCTCATATATAGTGATAAAAATCACTGTTTATTTTTCCCTTTTTAGTGACTATAATCACTGTTTATTTTGAGTTTTTATTTTTCTCTTGAGAAAGGGATTTGAGTATTGAGTGATGGGATCACTGTTTCTTGTGCTTTTTGATGTGTGCACTTTTGTATGTTGTACTTTGGTATTTGTATTTTGAATTTTTGCTTTGTGGGTATTTGCAAATTTATATTGTTGCAAATATGTGACAATGTGGTATTTTTATGACAAAAAATGGGGAAAAACCACTTATTATTGTGGGGGAATTGGGTAGGGGAGAACTTGTCCTTTTTCCAACTCTCAGCATTCTTTGAACCTTTCACATACGGAATGAGCAGGATGAACTTTTCGCTCAAGGTACCCTAGACCACTTTGTGGATTTCATCTTTCTTTGCACCAAAATTGGATTTATTAGTGTGAAATATGTTGGGATTTGATGTATATGAGGCACAATCTCAGCAAGACTCTACCTCCTAAAAATTTCACTAGCCTTCTAAAAAATATGAGTAGAGACTGGATATGGGTGAGTGACCGAAAACCCTACTGACATTCTAAAACAAATGGCTAAGTGAAGGGAATAGACATGACTATGGAAATGTAGGAAATGTAGATGGAAATGATAAGTAACTATGGAATGAGGTGAATGATGACCTTGACAATATTGATTGCAAATTGTGACTAGTGTACAATCTTAGTGCTAGACATGTATGAGCCACTCTAAAATGCAAAGTGCAAATGATGCTTATGCCTAATATAAGTGATTATGCAATGGTATGTGACTTGATGAGGATGCAATATTTTTTTGAAATTTTGATAATGCCCTTCTTTTTGAAATTTGGATTGGTATATATGTATGAAAGTGCAATGCAATGCAATGTTTTTGTATTTTGATGTTTTGATGATATTTTTGAATTTTTGATTGATATATATATGTATGTACCTATGACCAATGGGATTATTGGGGGCCATTTTGGAATTTAATGTTTACCTAGATTATCATACATAGTCTAGGATCATTTTTACTTGACCTAGACGGTGAAAACCTGCTAGGAACCTTTTGGGTGACCTAGACGTTCAATGGCACTTAAAAAGTGTCTACGACTGACTAGGGGTATTTTTTTGTGAATAAAGGGATTATTTATGCCTTTGGGTCTTTTTGGGTTGACCTAGATGATCGTAGATAGTCTAGGAGCATTTTTACTTGACCTAGATGGTGAAAACCCGCTAGGAGCCTTTTGGGTGACCTAGATGTTCAATGGCACTTAAAAAGTGTCTATGAATACCTAGGGGAATTTGGTTGTGACCAAAGAGCTTATGGATGCCTTTGGGGCTTTTAGGCTTGACCTAGATGATCGTAGATAGTCTAGGAGCATTTTTACTTGACCTAGATGGTGAAAACCTTCTAGGAGACTTTTGGGTGACCTAGACGTTCAACGACACTTAAAAAGTGTCTACGACTACCTAGGGGTATTTGGTTATGACCAAAGGGATTATGGATACCTTTGGGTATTTTTGGATTGACCTAGATGATCATAGATATTTTAGGAGCATTTTTACTTGACCTAGATGGTGAAAACCTGTTAGGAGCCTTTTGGGTGACCTAGACATTCAATGACACTTAAAAAGTGTCTACGACTACCTAGGGGTATTTGGGTGTGACCAAAGAACTTATGGATGCCTTTGGGGCTTTTTGGATTGACCTAGATGATCATAGATAGTCTAGGAGCATTTTTACTTGACCTATACGGTGAAAACTTCCTAGGAACCTTTTGGGTGACCTAGACATTTAGCGACACTTCAAAATTGTCTATGACTACCTAGGGGTATTTGGTTGTGACCAAAGGGCTTATGGATGCCTTTGGGGCTTTTTGGGCTGACCTTGATGATCATAGATAGTCTAGGAGCATTTTTACTTGACCTAGACGGTGAAAACCTGCTAGGAGCCTTTTGGGTGCTCTCTAAGCATGAAATGGCCACAAGTGAAGGATGTTCAAGGGTTTAGGATCCTCGACACCTTCAAGGGAAGCTAGGTGATAAGTTCCAGGCCCTATTTGACTAGTGATGACAAAGGGACCTAACCAGTTTGTCATAAATTTGTCCCGCAGGTGGGGCAACAAGCTAGAATTTTGTTGGTTCTCTTTTAGGACAAGATCACCAACCTAAAAGTCTTGAAGATGAACTTTCATATTGTAGGCCCTCTTGAGCCACTCTTGATACACACATAGATGCTCAAGCACATTAATGCAATGTTCATCCAACAACATAAGCTGATCTAGGTGAGATTTTCATGCAGTATCATCATAGATAAACTCCTGCATGGATATGCATAGTGATGGGATTTCTAGCTCTAGAGGCATGACTACCTCAGCTCCATACACTAGTGAGAACGGAGTTGCCCTAGTGGGTGTCCAAATGCTAGTGCAATAATCCCATAGGGCAAGCGGCATTTGTGTGTGCCAATTGGTATGATTCTCTTTGAATATTTTCTTCAATATGGCAATTAATGTTTTGTTTGATGCTTATGCTTGCCCATTTTCTTATGGATAATAAGGTGTTGAAAAGTTGTGCTAGATATTATATTTTGCTATCAAAGCACACACATATTTGTTCTTGAATGATGTCCCATTATCCGAAATTATCTTGGATGGAATACCAAAATGATAAATGATATTATGCAATATGAACTCCGCTATGTGGGGTCCTATCATAGTGGTAAGGGGGATTGCTTCCACCCACTTTGTAAAATAATCGGTATCCATGATGATAAATGTGTGATGGCCCGAGGATTCTGAGGGAGATTTTCCCAATTAAATATAATCCCCATTGCAAAAATGGCCAAGCCGATTGGATCGGTTGTAAGGCCTGAGAAGGTACATGTGTCAAGTTAGCATGGTGTTGACATTTCATGCACTTCCTCACATATGTGCAACAATCTTTCTCTAAAGTTGGCCAATAATAGCCCATGTGAAGAATGTGCTTTATGATGGCCATGCCACTAAAATGGCCACCACAAGTACTATCGTGTGCTTGGGCTATCACCCAAGTCGATTCTTGATACTCTAAGCAATTAAGGAGGATTCCTTCATAGCTTCGATGATATAAGATGTCTCCTAACAAGAAAAATTTTGTTGCCTTCCATTTAAATGTCCTTTTGGCAGTGTGCGATAATCTAGGAGGGAGATTACCAAGATTTAGATACTCTCTAATCTATGTGGACCAGTCCTGCTATGTGGAATCCTCGATTGCATGAATTGCCTATCCCTCATGAAGTTCATCTTGAGAAAATGTTGATTGGGATAGAACTTGTAAGAATAGCATTGTGCTACTATCAAAAGGGGTTTGGGGGAATAAATTCCCCCAAGCGGCATGATTCAAGCACTCGTGAATGTGTGAGAATATCTCTTGATGAGGTTCTATCTAAATTAAGTAGACTTCTGGCATGGCTTGAGTGCTCTCACGCTCAACCACTGATTGCGATAGCATCTTGACTTGAATGGTTGTCATCTCCTCTATGGGGTCTTACGGGATCAAGGATCCTAAAGAGGCCATTGTATCCACAAAATGATTAGATGATCGAGGGAGTGCCTCAATGTCATATCATTCAAATTTTTCTAGGGATTTGTCCACAAGGGCTTTGTAGGCTTGCAAAACTGGGCACTTGCACTGGAATATTCCCTTGACCTAGTTGACAATGAGCAAGGAGTCGCCAAAAATGTTGAGCTTGGTGATTTTCATGGTGATAGCCATTTTAAGCCCTATGAGCAAGGCTTCATACTCAAAATTATTATTGGTGCAGGGGAAATCGAGTTTAAATGATAGGGGTATGGGAGCCCCATGCGGTGTGAAAAAAATGATCCCTATGCCACCCCCTTGCTCACATTTGGAGCCATCAAATAAAAGATTCATATCTGCCTATGACTCAAGCTCATCAAAATCAAGTGATTCTGATATTTGGAAGACTCCATCATCAAGAAGCTCCATGCTAAGAGGTTGATCATCCTAGAGAGGAGCCTCTGCAAGTTGATCAACAATGACCTAACCCTTGATTGAATTTTTTCCTATGAATTCTAGGTCAAATTTTGTTAACAACATGATCCATTTCATCGTGCGACTACTATGATAAGTACGACTCATCATGTATCACAATGGATTCTCTTTAGATACAACATACATAGTGTGGCTGAGCATATAGTGTCATAGCTTCTTGGTAGCAAAAACCACCGCTAGACATAACTTTTCAACATATGCGTACTTGATCTCATAGCTCACTAGGGTGCGACTGAGATAGTATGTGTCTTGTTACTTATGTAGTTTATTGTTTTGGGCTAACATGGCACCCAATGCAATCTCAGTAGCTGAGATATATAATCATAATGACACCCCTGGTCTAGGTGGAGCTAACACTAGCGACAAAGCTAGGTATTATTTAATTGTGTCAAAGGCATCCTGACACTCATCGTCCCAGTGGAATGTGACCCCCTTGTACAAAAATTTGTTCATGGGTCAACACTTATCCGACAATTGTGCTATGAAGCGCTTGATGGATGCAATCCTCCCCTGAAAGCTATGAAGCTACTTTATGGTAGTCGGGGGAGGCATTTCAAGGATTTCCTTGACCTTATTAGGGTCCACTTCGATTCCTCATCTGGAAACTATAAATCCCAAGAGCTTTCTAGATGTGACACCAAATATGCACTTCTTGGGGTTTAGTCTCACATTATGTTCAATAAGGCGATCAAGGACTTTGCGCAAGACATCTAGGTGCTCATGACGTAATAAATATTTAGCTAGTAAGTCATCCATGTAATCTTCCAAAATCTTGTGCATGTAGTCATGGAAGATATATGTCATGACACGCTGGTAGGTGGCACCGACATTCTTAAGGCCAAATGGCATGACCTAAATGTTCCCCAAGGCATTGTGAATGCTATTTTGAGCTGGTCTTCAGGGTTGATACAAATCTTATTATACCTAGAGAATCCATCCATAAGGGAGAGCATTTCGTGTCCTACGGTGGCATCTACTAGGGCATCTATGCTTGGTAAAGGAAAATCATCCTTAGGACTCGCTTTGTTCAGGTCTCGAAAATCAATGCAAATATGAATCCTCCCATCAAGATTCTTGATGGGGACCATGTTGGACAACCATGGTGGATAGTCTATAGAAATGAAAAACTTGGCATCCAACAGTTTATGTAGCTCATATTTGACCATCAAGGCCATTTTTGGGTGTATCTTTCTCAACTTTTTATTAACAAGCTTGACTTTGGGGTCAAGCATTAGATTGTGTGTGACCAGATTTGGATCTAGTCTTGACATGTCCTTGTAAGACCATGCAAAAGCTGCCTTATTCTCTGTGAGAAGGGATATATAATTAGCTTCCTCTTTGGGGGATAGGCTTTCCCCTAGCTTGATACATTACAGGTTGTCAGGATCTGAGTTGATATCTTTGTCAATCATAGGCTTGATTGACATATGAGACCCCTCCTCCAACTGATGGGGAGTAGGGATCAAATGGATGTCATTAGCTAGATTTAAATCCTCGATGGGAACCTCAGGTTCCTCCTCAACATGGAAGACATCATGATTTGGTCCTATAGAGAAATGGAAAAATCCACCACAAGCCCAATACTCAAAGGGTGATGGGGGTGAATCAGTGCGATCCCAATCAATCGCATCTAGATCTAGATGGAGTGGTTTGGAAGGATCAACTAGGTTGTGGAGTGGTGTGGTCAAATCAATGGAGATCATATTGATGAAATGTGTTTGTTCTCCAGGACCACGTGCATGTAACTATGTATTGATATCATCTCCCACCCCTAGATGTGGTTCTGGGGGAATGGGGATCACCGAATCTTGTCTAGGAATAGACTGCAGGATGGGATCATTAGGCTCAAGGAGCTCCATGTGTGTGGGTGGGTCTAGGGAATACCTCATGGTGGATCTAGCCTAAATTGATAGGCCTTGCCCTTAAGCATGGGCCAACATGTAATTGATGATAGACTTCATCTATGTCTATGGGCTCATGATGATGGCGCAAGTAATGAGGGCCAAGGTATGCCCTCTCTATTTCATCCTCATAGTCACTATCGTATATGGGAATCTCATTGTTACCCCTTGGGATCGGGCGATCAGGTAGGTGTGGTCCCATATATGCTAGTTCCTCATAATCATTGTCATGGATGAGGATTTCTTCATTCTCATCTCGTAGTGCCTCAAGCTCATGAGGACCTAGCTGCTCAAGTAAATTAACTGCTCCCTCCCTAGGAGGTCTAGATTACTATGGGTGAATCAGCTCTTTAGGAGGAAGGAGCTACTGCTATATAGGATTAGGGAAAGGGAATAGATATATGAGATATTCCTATTGGTAGTTAATAGGAATAATTTGTGAATGATCACTATCTGACTCAAAAGGATCATACGATGCCACCCCGTAACCCGAATCATCATATAAGGTCCATTTATATGAGGTTCCTTGATCTGACTCATCACAGACATGGGGATAACTTCATGAACCTTCCCCTCTCTCAAAATATGGGGGAATTTCACTGGGGATCATGGGGTTCCCATATAATAGTGGGAAGTAGTCCCCCAGGGAGTAGACTATATTGGGATTGGCATAAGGATCTTGGGCCAACCCATCCTCATAGCCTATATTCAAGTGATTTAGGCCATCCATGAGGACATCTAGAGGCAAGGGATTGTTGCATCCCACTCTCGACTTGTCATAGGGCATTTTATATTATGGTTGATAAGGTATTCTTATGCCTTACTCATATAGGTCTAACCCATAACCATGTCAGTTGCATAGGTCAAGGTACTTCAGGGTGAAGTTAGGGTTAGACAAGTAGTCAATGTCTTCTCCAAAAGGCTCCTCATACTCCTCCTACTATTGGTAAGGTTCGATGCCATAGTCAAGGTCCCCATAGACAAAATTTATTTGATTGGGTGGAATACCAAGAGGTACGATAGTGCCTATGGGAAGATGGGGTCTACCTATGTCTTGCATCGACTCTAAAGTAGGAGTAGTGGTGATATTCCTAACCATGTATTCTCCCAATCTGGTAGAAGTCAGGTGCACTATAACCTGAGGCTACGGATGAATATGGATGAGATTGAGACTTGATCTAGCTCATTATTTGCCTTATGTGGTGTCTCTTCATCATCCCGGCTAGGTATCTCCTCTATAGAGATAGTGGATATGGTCAGTTGGACCTCATCAATGGGCTACTTTTTTGGGTTCCTAGGCAAAGGATCCACTGGTGCATTAGGCATTTAGAGTGGAGACGATGATGAGGATGGCATGGTATGTGGTAGTGGCGGGGTCGAACCTCGACCAGATTTATTCGGTTAAAAATAAAGATGTGTCGATGGTAAGGTTGACTCGGGTAACTACTGCACCATGTTGCAGTACTTGAAGGGCTCTAGGTCCATGGGGATGACATGAAATTTCCCTTCATGAGTGTACTTGAGGCACTGGTGAGTGATGGAAGGGACACACTTCATGTCCCTGATCCATGGTCTTCCTAACAAGATATTGTACACCATCTCCCCCTCCAGGATGTGGCACATCATCGGGATGATCTTTTCTCCTACCTGAATAGGTAGGACGATCGTACCAACCATTGAGCATATGACATTATTGAATTCTCAAAGGGTGTAGGTAGATGTGACAATGTGAGATACTGGGAGCTTCAAGTGCTTTAGAGCTATTGTAGTTATGATGTTGCTCAAATACCCAGTATCTATCAATACTCTCTTGTATGGTGTTCCATTCACACATGCGACAATGTGTAAAGGGGGATCCACTATATCATGTGGAACCAGTTTAAGTTCATCTTAGAAAAATGTAATAACTAATTTTGTGCATTGCTGCACATGCCCCACAAATTTTTTGAAGGAATTATACTCCTGGGACTGAAGCTCAATTGCCTTAAGGATCTACATAAAGGCTTCTTTATGATGTTGCAATTGCTAGATGAGCTCATAGATGGAGAGTTGGGAAGATGTTGTTCTTAAACTCTAAGTGAGTCTACTCTTAATGGTGACTAAAGGCCTAGGTGGGAGGCTTGTATCGGGAGGTAGTATATGTTGTGATGTCAAAGGGACATAACTTTGGGCTGCAAGTGGTGTAGTTGGACTTGGATACCACCTATTTCTTATCACAATACTGATCATGCCAACATATACTTGCTTAGGAGGGGCATGGTGAACCTTATTCACCTAGGACACTGGTTTGGCCTACTCTATGTGGGCAGGAAAGGGGTCCTTGAATATCTCCATATATTGGTTGTTTGGTGTGATAGGGTTGTCTACCTGGAGGGCATTCCTATCAATTAGGTCTTGCACCAAGTGTTTGAAATTGAAACACATTTGCACATCATGCCCGTTTTGCCTATGAAACTTGCAATATAGGTCTTTTCTATATCCTTTGGGCTTCGATGCATTTGGGTTGATAGGTCAACTATTAGGTAGATGGATCACATTGGTTTCCAAGATGTGATCAAACACCGAGTCCATAGATTCTATAATGGGCATGAATTGTCGCTTGGGGTGACACTACTGATTTTACCCTTGACCATTCTAGTTTTCCATGGCATAGTTCCCAAGAGTGGCCTAATAATTAGGCTTTTGAGGTGGCACGACTTGCACTGGCACTAGGAAACTAATGGCAACATAATTTACTAATGCTGACTTAGGTTGCACTGGGGCATTTTTAGCATTATTTTTCCATTTCTTCTTGTGAGGCTTCGTAATCTCACCCTCTTGAATCTTGATTTCTTTGATGATCCTAGCCTATGCTAAGGCATATTCAAGAGTGGGGTATTGTTGCAATTGCAACAATAAGGATATTGACTTCAAGAAACTTTTGGAGAACATCTGAGTCAGCTCCAACATGGGGAGAAGATAAGGTAGCTTGGAGAGCAAGGTTCACCATCTATTTCCATAGTTTGTTATTGACTCATCATCATACTATTTCAACCCAGCTACATCGGCCAACATTTCCTTCCTCTTGTTGTTGAAGGCAAAGCATTCTAGGAATGCATCTACAAGTTGGTCCAAATTATGGATGCTATGCTTAGGGAGTTGGTAAAGCCACTTGGATTTAGGGCTAACAAGGGTAGTCATAAATGTCCTTAGAAGCAAAGCATCATTGTCATGAATTCCAAAACATTGACCTAGGAACCTAGTGACATGTTCTTGTGCATCCTCTTCTCCCTTAAAGGTAGCCAAATGAGGTAACTTAAATTGCTCTGGATAGGGAGGTGCAAGGACTGATGGATGGATGGGTTGAATACGCAACTGGTGCATAGTGGTATTTTGAGATCCCAACCTAGAGGTCTTATTTTCCACTAACTCCAGGTATTCTAGCAATGCTTTATACGGGCCTGAGGACTTGATCTCCTCATCCTTGTTCACATCTTGCGATGGAGATCTAGGATCCTCCAACCTAGGGTGAGGTGGTGGTAAGTTGACCCCCTACCTTGGTAAGGCATCTCAACATACTCTACTTTTGGCTCATGCTCAGTATAATCCCCGTAAGTCATCTCTCAAGCTAGTCTATAAATTGGGGTATCTACGCGTAGTGGGCACCCTATGTTTGGCCTAGGAGGCATCTCTCAATCTGGCCTAGGAGGTCATGGATGCAACATTTGATAAGGTATCAGGGACCTCTCTCGAATGAGCATGGGTTACCTCGGGTGGACTTCCTGCCTATGTGTCTTAGGGGTAGGAACCCTCTCTCGTAAAGTCTTCTGGAATAGCTTGTTGGTCTGTCATTCAATCCTTTCTTTCTCAAGCTAGTACAAGTGGTCTAATTATTCTTTGTACCATTGAAGCTGCTTGAACTGAGCTTGGAATTCTATATATCTTGCAACTGCTTGCCAAATTTTATCTGTAGTGCGAGGCCTAGGGGGCCTAGGAGTCTCACCCTGGGATCAACCTTGTCAAAGGTAATCTATGTTCTCCATGGGATGTTTTCTTCTCAAGGTTTACCACATTGACTTAAGGCTCGAGATAGAACATATGTTCATTATACTCAGCTGATGTAGAGGCACATCGGGAATGCATGAAATATTATTCCTAAGGAAAGTCTGGGATATCCTCATGTCTTCCCTCTTGGACAAGGAAAGATAGGGCATAATTGGCTCACCCTGACCTATGAGTGTCATTCTCATCGGGGTGCATGAGTTGTATCCTATCAAAGCGACGTAGAGGTAAAGTCACATCGACTTGCTCTGACCAGTGTGTGAAGTCATGATCCTACCTAGGATTAGGTGTGTTATCCCTAATGGGTATGTAGATGTGTGGCATCGCTCTATCTATTAGTGCCTTAGTGCATAGTTGCCTTTCACCAAGGAAGGCCTGTGAAGTATCTACATACCAGGAACACTCTTCCAAGTAATGCTCCTCATCCCTAGGGATATCTCATCGAGGATACCTTCAGATATGAGGCTTGTGCCCTACTATCTTGGGTCTAGGTGGAGTAGAATCTTGCTATGGAGGTATAACCAAGTCCCTTGGGCTATATTAGAGATAATTCATGTCTCCTAATCCACTCTCCATAACTTTCACCCATGCTTGGGCTTGGTTGCGGGTGCGTACCATTGCGCTCCTCTATCAATACCCCAAGTTATTATCTTCTTTACAAATTTTTAATGAAACAACAAATAGAAAATGAAACACCCAAAAGGTAGATGATTATCTCTTTTATGTTTATTAGGATCCTATCCTAACACCATGTTGTAATTCTCATTTACCTATGTAATAACCCACTTCCAATGTGGGGATCCTATTTTAATGTTATTATGTAATACTTAGTAATGTAGGTGGCAATTAAGGTACATCGCCAAGTGGTACCATCTCATGTAACCATTTTATAAATATTGTAACTGATGTAGTAAGATACCTCACCAAGTGGTACCATTTCATGTAACCATTTTTATCAAGATTGTAATCGCCATTTTGCGGGAGATTCTAGCTTCAGTGGCATATTGCATGTAAGCCACATCTTGAGCATTTAGGTCGGGTTGCATGTAGTTTTCCTTTAAAAATATATGAATCCATGTACGAGATTATCCTTTTGCAATCTAATGAAATATTGAAGGAGGTTGCCCCCTCGAAGAGGGCTGTAATTCAATGTTACTATGAGATTTTTTCATTTCTATAATTGATTTTTGCATAGTGATATTGAGTTATTTGATGTATGTGAGTTATTTTTCAGTATTTTGTGTGAGTGTGCTTTATTTTAATAGTAGGTTCCTAACAAGTGGTATCATAGCGCTTTCCAGGGCCAAGTTCTACTACAACTAATATGATTATTGCCAGTCATTCCACCTATTAGGTATAATTTTCTTGTGTGTTTTTTATTTCTATTTTTCCTTTATAAAAAAAAAACCAAAAAATACAGTCATTTTTTTTCTCATAAAATCAGAAAAGACCAAAAAAATATAGTAGTTGTGTAGGTTAGAAACCCTGTGCCAAGGGTTTTAAAATATTACGAAGGAGCTGTCATTATTGGCTAAGCTAGATAGCCCATAAAGAATCTAGTGAAGTGAGAGGCGATTAGGCTCCAATACCCAAGCCTCAAACAACACTCGTGCACAAAATTGAGCTCCCACGTATATTCGGGTATATCGGGAGATAATCTAGGTTTAAACAATATTTTATCCATTAGGAATATTTTTGGCCTTGTATTATCCATATTCCATGGGACACAACATCCCGAAATATTATCCTCCCGTATTGTCAAAGAGGTAGATAGTGTGCTTAAGGGTATGTGTGGAATCCTCCTTGAGTAGTGACCTAAAATATTGGTCCGAGTACTATTGTTCATCACTGTGGTATAACAGAGGGCCTATGGGTATTACATACTCCCTTAATTAGCATACCCTGGTTCTAGAAAACAAAACAAAAACAAAGTATCATTCCCTTGCAAATCAACCCATCCTTGTTCTACTAACCTGCATTCACCATCCCCAAAAGTGAGCATACGTAGAAGGCTTTCCCTATCATAGAAAACAACTTGCATGCACCAAAAGTCAAGATAAATTTATGCAAGTGTTTGAACCAGCCTATGGTCAGAATCTAAACAATCAGGATAGTGATAGTAAAATTCAAGACAATAACAGTGGTAGTCGGGTCGACAGTAACATTCCTCTATACCAATCCAGAATTGCAGACTTTTAGTTTCAGAAACAGAGTTGTCAGTGTCATCAAATTCGCCAAGATCAAAAGTATAAATTGTGTCAGTAAACCTAGTATAGGTGATAGGAATATAGAACAATGAGTGACATGCTGGTTAGGGTGCAGTATACAGGTTCGAAACAGTTGATCCTAGGTCCCAAATTTTGAACTGTAACTCCAAATTAGAAATTGAAAAAACCAAAAAAAAGCATTGAAATTTTATTAAAACATGGATATCTCTTCACACAGAGCTCAGATTCACTCAAATATTTAGCAAAAAATTCTACACTCTATTCCAGATAAAATTGTACTTGGCAGCTCCTAGTCAAATTTTGTACCAAATTTCTAAAAATAGTAAATTTTGATTTTTCCTGCTAAGGCCATAACTTTTCATCGGTCCATAAAATTGATCCCATTTTTTGCAAATATAATATACTTTTTATTCTGCACAAAAGACCCTCAAGGACTCATTGGTGAAATTTTAAGTACAAGTGGAAGAAATTACCTTGACATCGACTTGCAACCAATAGATCACAAAAAGTCAAGAAATTCAGTATATCTCCTCATTGAGTGCTCAGATCAAATAGCCATCGGAGTGGACCCTATCCTAAAATTAGTGTTGCAACTCATTTCCCAAATTAAATTTTGGACCCTTACTAAAAATAGTAACTCCTAAAAATTTGAGGTCTATTTTTAGTAACTCAGCACAAGAGGGACCGCAATGGCAAGCGACACTCGAGGACAACAACAAACGAATTTATACTTGGGCACATTATTGGCCGACCTACAAAAATCCATTGCTGACTTAACCTCTGCAAACAAGAACATAGGCATAGAGATTCGAGAGCTTCGACTGGATCAGGATAACACTAGATTTTGTTTAGAAGAACAACTCACAAAGATGGAGACCAAATTGCACGGTAGTACAAAAACTGAACACCATGCTGAAAACTCTAAATGAATTTGATGAACACCAGATGACAATCACTCTGATCGAGATCCAACCTTCAGAATACCTAAATTATACTTCCCTAAGTTTAGTGTAAAGGATGTCAATGGGTGGTTATGTCAGGTTGATCAATTCTTCCGACTCCATAATGTCCCTGTCTATCATCGGGTTCAAATGGCTTCCTTCAACCTAGAATCTGAGGTCTTAAATTGGTTCCAATGGCTACGGGTTGCTAACTCTGATCTATCTTGGGAGGATTTTGAGTCCCAACTACTCACCTGATTTGGCCCTAATGATTATGATGACTTTACAGGTGCACTGACAAAACTGAAACGAACCACCTCAGTTCGTGATTACCAGACCCAATTTGAGAAATTGGCCAATAAAACTAAGTGTTGAATGAGGGATTTTTTATGAGTTGTTTTTTTAGTGGGTTACGATATTATCTCCATGATGAAATCAAGATTTTCAAACCCCACACCATGATGGAGGCTATTAGTTTAGCCCGATTGGCCGAATCTAAACTCTCATATCAAATGCGAACATCATAATTTTTGCATAACCGACCTTCTTTCCCTCTTGGGGTCCAAAAAAATACTGATAATAAACCTCTTTCTTCCAAGAGAATGACTACAGAGAAAATGGATGCGCGTCGCACCCAAGGGTTATGTTATAATTGTGATGAAAAGTTTATGAAGGGGCATAAATGTGCAAATAAGAGATTGTTTTTAATAGATGTGGAGAAACCATAAAAAAATGACCATAGTGATGAGGAGAGTGATACAACTGAGGCACCAACTCCACAGGAAGAGGAACCATTAGAAACACTAGCAAAAATTTTAGTCCATGCTCTTGTCGGGATTACCACCCCACAAACCATGAAATTTGTGGGTTATTTCAAAGGCCAACATCTCATAATTCTTATTGATTCAGGTAGTACACACAACTTTATTGATCCTTAGGTGGCCAAATGGACCAACTGCTATATACATTCATGTAATTATTTTGAAGTCATGGTGGCCAATGGAGGCACCTTACCTTGTAAAGGCAAAATTTGAAATGTCAAAATTTAGATAGGAAATTATGAACTCAAGTAAGATATGTTTGCCCTCCAATTGGTAGGATGTGACGCTGTGTTAGGATCCTAATGGGTGAGCACCTTGGGCACTTTCTCCTGCAACCTTGTAGATTTATGGCTACAATTTTCACAAAATGGACAAACATATACCCTCAAGGGTATCAAGGCTGGCCCTACACAAATTATTAGTTCCAATCACATTGGAGAAGTTGTTGAAAAAGTCCTCCCGTGGGGTCATTGCACAAATATTTTCAATTCAGCCACCCATTTCTACAGTAGATCTAATTCTAGCATATTTGCAACTTTTTCTAACCAAGAACAATAGCTTCTTTTTAGAACCAACTACACTACCACCTCGTCACTCTCATGACCATGCTATTCCACTACTTTTGAGTAGTGCACCATCGAAAATTAGACCATACTGATATCCCCATGCTCTCAAGTCAAAAATTGAGAAGATGGTACAGGAATTGCTCAAGGTAAGTGTCATTCGATCCAGTACCAGTCCCTATTCTAATCCAATTTTTCTAGTTCATAAGAAATATGGCTCGTGGTGATTGTGCATAGACTACCATGAGCTCAATAAGATCACCATCAAGGATAAATTTCCCATTCTAGTAGTGGATGAATTACATGGAGCTATGTACTTCTCCAAGTTGGACCTTCGTTCGGGGTACCATCAAATTAGGCTCAAGGACGAGGATATTCCAAAAACTACTTTTCATACTCATGAAGGTCACTATGAGTTCTTGGTAATGCCATTTTGTTTAAAAAATGCACCATCCACATTTCAAATCCTTATGAAAAACATCTTTCATCCCTTCATGTGGAAGTTCATCCTGGTTTTCTTCGATGATATATTGGTTTATATCCGCTCGTGGGAAGAACACCTTACCCGTGTGGATCAAAAATTACGATTATTGGCCCAAAATCAACTTTTTTCTAAGTTGTCTAAGTTCTCCTTTGGTATGACTAAAGTGGAGTATTTAGGACACATTGTTTCCAAAGATGGTGTCAAGGTCGACCCTAATAAGATTCATGTAGTTCATAACTGGGCAAAACCCCACACTCTCAAAGGACTACAGGGATTCTTAGGACTTACAGGTTAGTACAAGAAATTTATTTGTAATTATGGGAAGATAGCATCTCCCATCACATCTATGTTAAAGGACTCTTTCACTTGGACAGGACCTGTTGATCAAGCCTTTCTGTAATTAAAGCATACCATTTCCACCACACCTGTTCTAGCCATGCCATATTTCTCTAAACCATTTGTCATTGGAAGTGACACTTCTAGTCATGACCTTGGGGCAGTATTGATGCAAGAAGGGATACCCTTGACCTTCACCATGTAAGGCACTCTCTGAGTGTAATTTGGGAAAATCTATTTTTTCCAAGGAGATGTTGGCCATATTACATGCTATCACCCATTGGAGACCATATCTCATTGGGCACCATTTCTCCATTAAAACAAACCATAAAAGTCTCAAATATTTCTTAGAACAATGGTTTGCTGCCCTAGAAAAACAAAAATGGGTTTCTAAACTCATGGTCTATGATTATGATATCACCTATAAGAAGGGCAAAGAAAATCTTGTGGCTGATGCTCTCTCTCACCAATTTGAGGTCCTCAGTATGCTATGTGCTCTCTCCACACCTATCCCCAAATGGATAGATTCCTTATGACATGAGGTGCTTCAAGATGTAGACCTACAAGCTTTTATGGCTTCACTTCAAGCTAATCCGACTTCATAACCAGGCTACAATTGGGATGGCCAGGATTTGTGTTATCACCAATGCCTTGTTATTCCTCGTGCCTTGCCACTTGGTGACCTATTCATGAAGGAACTACACACTGCTCCCTATGTAGGTAATTTTAGATTTCTTAAAACATATGAATGCCTCAAGTGCACATTCTTCTAGAAATGGATGAAATAGGACATCTATGAATTCATGGTAGCTTGTGATACCTTCTAATGGATGAAAAGGGAAACAATTCATTCTCTAGGTACTCTTCAACCATTTCCCATTCCATATCAGGTTTGGACTAATATTTCTATGGATTTTATCAAAGGGTTACCTAAATCAGGTGGTAAGTCTGTTATTCTCATAGTAGTGGATCGCCTTTCAAAGTATGCTTATTTTTGTCCCCTTGCCCGTCCTTACACAGCCTCCACCATTACCCAAATATTCCTTGATTATATTTTTTGCCTTCATGGTATGCCCACCTTCATTGTGTTCGATCGATACCCAACCTTCACTAATCATTTTTGGCAAGAGTTGTTTAAGTTTTAGGGAACAAATCTCAAAATGACTTTAGCTTATCATCTGCAAACGGATGGTCAAATTGAGATTGTCAACAAATGTTTGGAGACCTATCTTCATTGCTTTGCATCAGATCATCCTTCTCAATGGGCAAAGTGGATTCCTATGGTGGAATGGTGGTACAACATGTCCTATCATAGAGCTACCAAATTCACTTCTTTTGAGGCTGTTTATGGGCACCCTCCACCCATGCCTTCTTCATACATTCCAGGAAGCTCAAGGGTCCAGGAAGTCAAAATTACTCTTCACTAGTAGACTAATGTCCTTCACCATCTTAAACATAATTTGGACATGGCCCAGAACCAGATGCAACAATAGGCCAACCAACATCAATTCAAGCGTAGCTTTGATGTGGGTGATATGGTTTTTCTTTGCTTGCAGTCGTACAAATAGTCATCCCTCCAACTCCATCGGTGCCAAAAACTTGCTATAAAATTCTATGGGCCCTACCAAGTTCTATAGCGGATTGGTTCCACTACTTACAAATTGGCTCTTCTGCCCACCTCCAAGCTCCATCCTATTTTCCATGTTTTGTATCTCAAGAAATTTGTGGGCACATAGGTACAAGTTCAATCAGCATTACCATAATTGGATGAGGAAGGGTCCATCTTAATTGAACCAGAATAGTTGTTGGATTGTTGCACCCGCACTCTCTACAATCATACCATCATAGATTTCCTTGTCCAATGGCATGGGCTCCAGCCAGAAGATGTTACATGGGAGCCTCTCCATCAACTCCAACACCAGTTTCCTCAATTTCAACATTGAGGAAAAAGCTTTTTGAAGGGGAAGGACATGTTAGGATACTATCCTAACACCATGCTGTAATTCTCATTTACCTATGTAATAACCCACTTCCAACGTGGAGATCCTATTTTAATATTATTATGCAATACTTAGTAATGTAGGTGGAAATAAAGGTAACTCACAAAGTGGTACCATCTCATGTAACCGTTTTATCAATATTGTAACCGATGTAGTAAGATACCTCGCCAAGTGGTACCATTTCATGTAATCATTTTTATCAATATTGTAATCGCCATTTTGTGGGAGATTCTAGATCAAGTGGCATATTGCATGTAAGCCACCTCTTGATCATTTAGGTAGGGTTGCATGTAGTTTTCCTTTAAAAATATATGAAGCCATGTACAAGATTATCCTTTTGCAAGCTAATGAAATATTGAAGGAAGGCACCCCCTTGAAGAGGCCCGTGATTCAGTGTTACTATGAGATTGTTTCATTTATGTAATTTATTTCTACATGGTGATATTGAGTTATTTGATGTATGTGAGTTATTTTTTAGTATTTTTTGTGAGTGTGCTTTATTTTAATAGTAGGTTCCTAAAAACGTTTTATATGTGATTCCCTAAACTATTTCGTGTGTTTCAGATGTTTTGTTTTACAAAATATGACCTCGTGTCACGTGTTTGAAATATTGTTGGATGGTAATCTCATGTTCAATTGGATTTCACCTATATAATCACAACTCAAAAAACCATCTATGAACTCCAGGTTATGTTATCCTACCTATAATGTGTGGTGATGAGGTCCACACATGACGAGGGAGCACAGGTCCTACCAGTTCCTCACCCAGTTCACCCGTAGTCTGTGATACACCTCCCCGAAGGGTGATGCATGCTATAACCCACGGGCTATGATGGATCTTGGAACCAGCCTTGGTAATATGTATTGGGTTCATGGTATTTGAGCCAAGTGGATGGATATGAAACCCACCGTCACTTGCGCTCTACTAGTGGATGGTAATGAAGTCCATCTCACTAGCGTTTACATGAATCGTGGTGTGTGTGTGGTTCTTTATTATCAAATAAAGTAAGCAAAGAAGCAATAAATGATCATTCACTAAATTCATGCAAATAAGTGCATTTAAATTTCAAAAAACTAGGGTAAATAACCTACAAATGCAACTTATGAATGCAAATCCTAAATGCTAACTTACCCATTGGGTAAGCCATAAACAATCAAGCCACAAAGATGCATTGCTACTTTAGATTTCCTTTGATTTTTCTTCTTATTTTGCTATGTGATGTTATAAGAAAAGAAAAAATATAAATTTTAACCTTTATATGCATGCAAATGAAGTAAGAAAACTAATTTTTTACAATCTTTGAAAATGTAGCAGAAAAATAGAGGGTTTAGGCACTTACTTTGTCCATTTTGAGCTCTCCAAATTCTGAATTTTTGGGCAAAAATATCTCTATTTCCTCAAATCTCCAGGGTGGGATGATTAGAAGCATCACCACAATCCTAGGGTATGATGGTGAAGCCACCATCCTAGGGCATTCCGGATAAAGGCTCTACCACCATTCCAGGGTGGGGAGGGAAGCACCTGCAACACAAAAAGGGCAAAAATTACAAAATTGAGGTCAGATTTTCACCCAAATAATAAGGGAAAAGGGTCCCACCATTATCACAATTGAATTAGGAAAAAATTATGCACCTAATTATGAGAAAAAATATGTGTATCTATCCTATATCGCTCATGAGCATCAAACAGAAGCATGCATATGAAAGTGAAGTAATACCAAACAACAAGGAATGAAATGAAACTAGTATATTTCTTATTAATTTGGTTGATAAAATTCATGGTTACAAAGTAGTCCCATTGAGGTATCAAAGGTGATACAATTGTTACAAATTTTGGGTGCCCAAGGATCAAATCCTCCAAGAAATCCAGGTGCACATCCAGTGCCTTTCCTCGTACCCACAATCGAGGTGGGTGGGCCAATGTCATTGCTGCTTGTATATTTGATCTCTGATGTCTGATATTCCTTACCAATGCATATTAATAACCTACACCTATACACAAGGAAGCAAAAGGGGTCAAATAGCAAGGGTGTGTGAAGGGAACATGCAATCCCCACAGGCACAAAATGGTACATATATTAAAACTAAATTAAATCAGATCATAATGCTATGAAAATTTATGGGGATGTTTAATAAGAGGTTTTGAAGGGATATCACTAAAATAAGATTTGAAATTGCATCCTTAGATCCCTCGATTTTGTGTCGCTCGCCTACAACCTATGAATACCAAGAGAAGCAAATCCTACACCTAGACATGTCTAAAACACATGAAATTTGGAAAGAATTCATAAATAGAAATTTTAAGACAACCCATGTGGTTAGATTTTCAAAATGAAGTGCAGATCCACATGCATGCAACTGGGGTGCCTGGGTGGGCCCTACAAACCTACAAAACCTTAAAAATACAATATCTCGGCCAATTTAACTCCAAATTACATGAAATTTAAAAAAAAACATCATATGATGGTATAGAATAATATAATTAAAAATAGTAATAAAATTATGCAAGTATTTGTACTCATCTTGGGGGGACGATGGTGACTACAACTAATTGGGGGGCACCCTAGGAGGGGATACCCACCAATTTTGCACACTTTTTGCTATCAATACCACTAGGTAATTATTTTAAATAGTCTAAGGGGTGTTTTAATAGAATTTTGTGAAGAAATTAACCCAGATGAAAAAGTTATGCCCAAAATGCCCTCTTGAAGTCACCTGGTAACCTCCTTCACTAAGAAGATATTTCGAGGGCAAGAGAGCTCAATAGGTTGGGGTAAAATATCGACAACACTCCATTGCATATCCTAGAACTCCTATACTTCCTTTTTTTGTGTGGACCATGTATCAATTTTATATCCCAAAGGGGCTCATGTGCAAAAATGCATACATGGTAGGAGGTGCCATTTGTCAAAAAGGAGGCATGCATTGGGTGTGGAAGATAATCTCTATTCTAGGCCTCCATTATGAAGCATGTCATAAGGATTCAGTGCCCTCTAACCTACCTAATACAAATGGCATGTTAAATGGCAGTTTCTAGGTGCCAAGTGTCCCAGATTTGATTTTTTTGGGTCAAACCTACTCACCTTCCCACCTTGGGATGATGGCTCACCACTGTCCTAGGGTGGGACGATGGGAATATGCCACCATCCTAGGGTGGGATGGTGGTCAATTTTGGGCAAAAACTTCCTAAAATTGGTCCAAAAGCCTCCAAAAACCCTTCTAGAGTGGCTATAACCACTATGAGCCTTTTGAGGGCTTCCCAAGAGGCCATATGATGCCAATTTGATCATTGTTTGTGGGTGCTTAATCAGGTTAATTATATTTTAGTGTCTACAACTTGTATAGCTAAGGTTATGAGATTTTATTGTCATAACTATGGTGGTCAAAACCATTACACATGTCTTACATTATCCACCATCCCTAGGAATGGATCGCATCCATACAATTAAATGCCATGATACAAGTGCTTCCTTGGTTCATTTCAGTATGTCCATACATGCATCCATGCATCTATGTCATATATATTTAGTACACATTATAGCTATGTATTCATCCTACATGCATTCATGAAATTGAATCACATTATTACATTCATCCTATATGCATTCCAAAATCAAATCACATCATTGTATTTACTCTACATGCATTCATTACAAAATCATATCAGATACCACATCATATTGCATTTGAAACATAATCATACATACTATTCTACAAGTTCATCCATACCACAAAATGATAATAGATCTAAACCATTCACACATGTATATCTATTTATCATACATACCTACAAACTATGCTACGCTATCTATGAAAACATAACAAGAACACATTTCAAATAATCAAAATGACACATGTATATATCACAACCAAAATCAAAAAATATATATATATATATATATATATATATATATATATATATATATCGTCCATACAAAATACCCAAAGGCTATAATTTGGGACCATGTCCATCATCATATAGCATCTAAAATTCATGTAAGCTACAATACATACAAAGCCTAAATCCCACCAGGAGTCTCCCCACGTCCCTCATGGCTTACCCACATCTCGATAGCCCTACTCAATTTCACTTCAAACTCTAGAACTGGATCCGCAATAGGCTGATCCTACACTACAACCCTAGCACCCATATACCCCATCGTAGCAGAACTACAGTGGTTATGATGAGAATAGACCTACACTCATGATCGTGATGCCAATTATGACACCATATAATCATAATCAAGAAGAGGAATCTTGTGCATTGATAGAGTAGTCTCATACAGTATCTTCCTCATATACTCTACATCCAATTGAAGAGCCAAGATCCTAATAGTTTGCTCCTATCTAGTTGCCCTGGCCCTTAGTTGCTCCACCTCAGCCTCTAACTACCAAACTCTATCTCGTAACTCCTATGCCTCCACCGTTGCATCCTACCTCATAGGAAAATTTATAGGAATATTTCCCATGCTAGCAAAAACACAAATATCAATGGTATTATATATACCATCTATATCAGTAGCCCCACCTCCCTCCTCCTATACTCCAGTGGCCTGCTCCATGGTCACGTCAACACCCACAATCACCTCCTCCACCATCACTCCCTGGGTGCTCACTACCTCACCCAAGCATCATCATGACAATCATAGAGAACCTCCTCCTCACCTCCAGCAACATCCTCTATCTTAGCTCGAGCTCCCCCACAGGCTCCCCCCTCTGGTGGAGGTGCCCCGACATCAGCTACCACCCATCAATCAATCACACCTCTCCTAGGCTCTCAACTATGTAGTACCCACCAAGCCTTAAACTTAGGATTAATCCCAACATCCTCCACATTTGGTGTAGCCAGATATGGATACCTCTCCCCAACCCAAGGAAAAACCATAGGACACTCTCCTCTATCACCTTGTTGCTTGAAATAAGTCATAAAAATCCTAGGCATATCCTATTGTAAATCAAACTACCACCTCACCCAATCAAACTAAAACTACTTGGTCTACCGAGTATATCACACTACTATCCATCTACCCTATCATATGGCTCATAACTCTTCATCATCCTTGTCCTATCTGACCCCACCCAACCAAGGCCTCCATATGATGTCACTAGAAGTCAAATATTCAAATTTACCCCTTCTCAACAATGGGTCACCCTCATGTGGTCTCTTGATACCCTGCTTTGTGACCATACTCCATCGCAAAGCATAGGGAAAATACTCCTTGCCCACCACATGCATAGGGTAAGGCAATAATGAGGGCCGCTCAATGTGCTCCCATGCCCGTACCTACAACAAGGTAATCACACTCAACCCTGTGCATCTACCTCAAACAACATCATGTAACTCCGAGTAAACTTGGGCCAATAGTGCAGGTGCCCAAAAAAACACTACCCTATGCTCAACCATGTTTCTCACCACATCTAACATGTTCTAAGTGAACAACACCCTAGAAGTATCAGGTAATGCATAAGTCAATATCATCATCATTGCCACACACTATCGATCAGATATCGTATCTTGTACCCATAGCCACTCAATCAATATTAGAGACATCAATGCCTCTTCAATATGCCCTAAAGAACCTCTCAAACATAGCCTCCTTACTCTCATCAGTGGCTGCTCTCATAGGAACACCTTCAATCAGTAATATATATATCCAATATACATCCTCAAAAGTAATGGTTATTTTCCTAGTGGGAAAATAAAAGGTGTTCATGTCTATGTCCCACCTCTCACACAGTGTAGAAACATAGGCTCAGTTAGTCTGGATACTCTTACATTCCCACACACCTCGAAACCATTTGTCATCCAACCAATCTAGCTCATCCTCTATCTTCATCAACTCCTCAAAACCCTCCTTCATTTTTTGCACCCGATGATGGGGCTCCAACATCTTCACCTATTCATCCATAACAAAACACAACAAAACATACATTAGTCATTAATCCAATCACAAACCATCAATCAAAATTTACAAATTACAACAATTTAATTTGACATGCACTTCAAGACAAAAATAGTGCATAAATCATATGATAAAACATATCAACAAAAAAATCACATATTTGGATACCCATTTCATCATTTTATGGCAAAATTTCAAACAAATGTGAAAAATAATACATATTTGGCTTCCAACAGTCAAATATAAGTTCACCCACATACCCATTGTGGCATGAAATTCAAAACATGACCAATTCATTTAACATACAAAAAAAAAATACATTTTTGAATACCCATTTGCCCACTTAGCGGTAAAACTTTCGACAAAATTCAAAAATAACTTACAAATCAACACAGAGTTCAAAGTCAACTTTATCGTAAATACACCAAAACTGAAAACACATCAGAAGACACAATTCAAAAATAATAGTCACATTTTTTAACACCCATTTTCCCACTCCACAGTAAAAGTTCAAAAAAATGTGGAAAATAGTCTAAATCAGGATCCCTACAACTCATTTTCAATTTCACATTACCCACACCTTGGCACTCAAATCAAATGCAAGCCAAATGAATTCATCTAAAAAAATAAACTATATTTTTGGATACCCATTTTGCATTTCAATGGTGAAATTTTCATCGGTTTCCAAACATACTACCTCTAGAATAGTAAATCTAACAATCAAGGTTCACTACTTACACCTAAAAGCAACAAATTTCGAAATCACACCAAATGAAAGCAAAAAAATATAACAGTCACAAAATGGGATACCCATTTCCCACTTTTATAGATAAAATTCAATAACATGTCAAAAATAGTACATCGTCGCTTCACAAATGCACGGTCAAACTTCACACCTACTCTACCCTTCACCCGATAAAATCTGTGCTAAAACAAGTCCAATCTTGAAACATATCACATTTTTGGGTACCCATTTGGCTTTTTTGTCACTATGTGTTCAAATTTTGATTAAATATTGCTAAAATTTTTAAAACGAGATGAAAACCTCCCCCCCCATTCAAATTTCTTTGGAAAAATAAAACAAAATAAAAATAGGGACAAAGGACACTTAACGGTGGGTCCCTGCACTTGCTACCAGCCGCCTTGCGTCCCCTCATTATCGTCACTCTTAAAGTCGTCAACCACATTCTCCTCGTATTTTTAGAAGCTCCCACACATCGCTTTCTAATATTTCCCATCATCAAAATGAAGCACTTACAAGGAAATTTGACCTTAAATATGCCTTAATCCTGCCTTCACCCATCGAGAGATGAAATTAAGCCCAATTCACCCCTCGGGTGGCGATTTAGGTCAAAATCACCCCCCAAGTGACGAACTCATCCAAAACATCCCAAAACCAACCAAACTGCCCCCAATCCTCCAAAACCCTAGGAACCTCCCAAAGTTGTCATCTAATTTAATTTGCAATCATATTTCATCATGCATTGGTATCTTATCAATCACTGCATCATCAACTTACCATGCTTCATTTTCCTCATTGCTAATTCCTTGTTTGAGAGGGTATTCATATCCAAATTTAGCTTTATACGCAACCACAAAATCAAAAATCTAAAAGTGCGATTAGCACATTTGTCTACAAATTTTTTTGTTGAAGATTATCATACGAAATAATCTCAATCACAACCAAACATGGGTTATATCACGAGATTTATGTGTAATAATGGAAAGGTCACCTTGGCATTCATGGAGCACAATGAATGACATGGGCAACTAATCCAGCGCAACATTTGAAGGACTTCACTCTGGCATTCATGGAGCACAATGAATGACACGTTTGAATAATTCAAATGTTAACTAACTCAAATGGTTTGACACTTTTTGCCATGTTCTCATCAATAAATCAACAACAAAAATTTAGATAGGTTTTTATCCTATTCATAATTTTGGACCACGCTGATCTGGTCGTAAAAGCAAAGGAGTAAAAAGTTGCCATTCTCAAGCAACTGGTATGGCATCGTAAATGTCATATAGACTCAGCAAAATCACATCATTGCATCCACAATCATCCATTTCCTTTTACCGGTATTATTTTTATTTCTTTCCTCTTTTCCTTCTTTTCTTTCTCTTCTTTCCCCTGGACATCCAGTTGATGTTGTATGGTCATGCTTCGAGCGGCTACATACCTTCGATTAGATTTCATTCTTTCTCTTCTTTTCCCTGGACATCCAGTTGATGTTGTATGTTCATGCTTCGAGTAGCCACATACCTTTGATTGGATTCCATTCCCCTTCTATCCCTTTTCCTTCTATACAAAATCTTCACATTTTTGTATTAAACTGTGTTCCACATAGTATATTACAAAAGGGACAAAATGTAGGCACCCAAAAGTTGCACATTTCTATACCTACATACTTGTATATCCTTTTGGGACACTTGTAGGTTTACATAGGCCATCCTAGGTACCCCTAGGCTATTTTAGACTAGCGTAGACTATTGTAGATCCTCCTAGACATGCGTAGATTGTTGTAGTCATGCGTAAACAACCGTAGTCATGCGTAGTCATGCATAGATCACCATAGATTATCATAGCATCATGTAGACTTCCATATACCACTTCATCGGTTTTCAGGTTCTAAACCCTCATAATCCTTCAAAATCACATCCCATGTATTGGGATATCCTCTAACAGTCTATTTGCACTCAAATGAGACCCCCATGGGGTATTAGTTGACCAAAAAAATTAACAAGTCAATTCCAAAAATCTAATTTAATGTTGACTTCACTTAAGTCACATTTTTAGGTAAAAAATGATTAAAAGAACTCTTAATCCTTAATTAACATTAATTGCATCCTCCCACATGTGTGTAATTAGGGTTAGATAATATAATTTTCTAAGAAACCCTAATAAAGCCCTAAATTGACTTAAGACCTAATCAGGATTAACTCTAATCCATCCTCACACGTGTGAGGATGAGATATTTCTCATGAGGAATATGATGTTGCCACATTGCATTTCCTAACCTAACCCTAATCAAAATTCAACCTAGGTTTAGTCTATCTAAATCTCCCCCTACACCTTACCATTTCCTATAAATAGTGGGTCCTAAACCTCTAATTACCTCTCTCTCCCAAGTTCAAAAAAGTATATAAAATCTCTAGAAATTGATACTAAGTATTCAACAGTTAGTTCTCGGAGCATACAGTCATATTTTCATAGTACACAGAGGCACCCCAGCTTCTTAAATCGATCCACCAAAGGGATTTTGCAAAAGAGACTTCACAGCTCAAATCACCCCCTACCCCATGAATCCAGTCCTAATTCACCCCCTGGGTGGCAAATTGGGTCTACAGGTCCCAAATCACCCCAAATTTAGGAGGTAAGCTCTGTTTCACCATAGTATCAGCTTCTGCATACTTTATTTTAGTTTTTAGTATGTTTTCATAGGGCCTAACTAAAGCAAGCCCCCCATCACACTAACCCCCTTTTGTAGGTTCTTCATAGGTTATATAGCAGATTTGAAGAAAATGAATATCATCAAAAAACCAACAACTCTGTGGTGGTCCACATACAAAGAAGCCCACCTATATTGAGGGACGATAGAAGGCGGTATCAAGATTTTTGTGAAGTTTATTGTAAAAGATATTATGAAAGGGAAACCTATCCCTATTGTAACCTATGTTATCTTTAAATATAAATTAAATACAACTTTCTTGTTCAGCATACATTGTGTTTATGTTGTTAGATCAAATACCACTTTCCACCCGTTTCAAACAAATCAATCAATCAACTTTGCTCTCAAGTCTTCTCAAAGAATTTTCTTAAATATTCCTTGTAAGCTTCCACAAAATCTCACACAAAACTATCCACAAGTCTTCTCAAAGACTTGCCAAATCTTCTCAACAATATTTGTCCTCAAATATATATTGTAAGCTTCCACAAAAGCTCACATAAATCTATCCCCAAGTCTTCTCTAAGACTTACCTCAATTCTGAACAACAAGTCCTCACTAGAGCTTGTTCAATCTCACAAAAACATATAGAGAATTGTTAGAGATTCAATATGCTTCATCACAATCCTCAATCACTTTCAACCTATCTTTTTACCATAGAAACATATAGAGAATTGTTAGATACTCAATATGTTTCACACTTACAAACACTCAACATCTTTCTCAAATTGATTTAGAATATGGAACAATTTGTTTCATAGAACTTGAACTATAAATTCAACACATCCACTTGACTAGGCTTAACCAAATGTACTCAACCAATCACTCAATGAAATAATCCTTTCTCACAAACCCTAGTCCAAACATATGAACACTTTACTCAATATTTTCAACAATGCTTATCAAACAAGGTTTCTAGAATCAACTTTCATTCCAGAAAAACCAAACTCAACAATGCTTATAAAACAACCCTTTTCACTCCAACTTAGCATTCACAAAATTCAACAATAACTCACTAGGAAGATGTGTCCATACTTTTTTGTTTGATGTAGAAGTACCCCTAAAAACCTATCTCAATCATAATTTTTTTCTTTTCCAATTTCAATGGTTAGATGACAAAATATCACACTAACACTCTCTCAAAAATATTTATCAATTACAAAAAAATAATCAAACTCAAATACACATTATTACTCCTTGAAATTAGCAATCATCAAATCATACATAAAAATAATTACCCAATTACTCCTTATAATCTCCAACTTAAATTAATAAACCTCCAAAAATTAACCTTTCAAAAAAACATTGTCTACCCTTTTAACCCCCTCAAATACTCAATATCCAAATTGATTCAAACAAAAATTAAACTTTATAACCATCAAAAATATTTTTTTTCTCAACCTTAACACATTTGAAATAATCAAGCAACCAAGAAAAATGACATCATTGTATGCCTTAACACTAGCCAAAAGTCCTTGGTGGGTTTCAAACATGAGACCACTCCCAACCAAGCACCTTATCAAGGTGCTAGCCCACCACGTGGGCTAAGCACTTCCACAAGGAAGGGAAGGCACAAGCCTCCCTTTATTCCCATCATTTGGTGCTTCTCAAAAATGAAAAATTCCCTCACTACTTTGCAAAATGAATTCGGTGGGATTCAAACTCTGCACACTTTGCCTGCCACAAGACCTACCACCATTCGTCGTTGCCAATTGTCCTACACAACGTTGTGTGATGTAATAGGAGCCTCGCTCCTATTTATCAATTCTTCTACCACTGGAGACCTTTCAAAACATGAAAAATCTTTCTCCCTTTTTATGTACAATACTTTGGAGCTTAGAAAATCGATCGATAGCATATGGGGATGTAAGGCAAAGGTTTTTACCACCTTTTATACATGATGCCTTATGCCATAAAATGTTGGCACTTTAAATCAAATTTCAAATTCAATTTTTAACTTAGCCTTATAACCCTCTTTAGGGTTATTCAAATTAATATAAATTAATTTATAATTAAATTATAATTAACTTAAATAACTTTGAAAGTTAATTAAATTAATTAATAAATTAATTTATAATAAAATTATATTAATTAATTTATAATTAATTTAAATTTACCTTTTTAACATAGTAATAGGATATTATAATATTATTTTCTTGTGCCTCTTATTTGCACTGTGGACCACATCTAATTACCTAGAACCGGATCTGTCCAACTGGAAGCGAACTCTTCTTTTTGCATTGATTGCGGAACTGCTTCTCCTTGCATTTCTCACTAAAATTGACTCTTGAAATCAATGACCACTCACTCTTGACATCAATGACAACTCATTTACACTCAAAATATCCAACATATAGGGATGTCTTCCTATTTTTGATTTGATATATTTTAATAAAATTCTCAATCACTTTGGAGAGAAATTGAGATCCATGGTCTGAAACCAATTCTCTAGGTGCTGCAAAGCGTTGCATGATATGTATGTAAAGTAAATCAACTACATGATAAACTTGTGCTCATGGCAAAGCTTTCACTTCAGCCCACTTGGTGACATAATCTGTGCACACAAGTATATGTTTATTGCCTTTACTTAGAGGATCTATTGGTCCAACAAAATCAATTCCCCATTTCTCAAATGATTCAAATATTATTTGTGGTACTAAAGGAATCTCCATTGTAGGTGTAGGTTTACTATCCCTTTGACAAGCATCACATCGATCAACAAACCTATGGGAATCCCTATGCATAGTAGGCCAAAAATAACTTGTTTGAAGTATTTTACTAACTATTATTTGAGCAACATAATGACCTCCACAAGGTTCTTCATGTGTTGCTTGAATGATGTCATATACATCATCTTCTTGCACACATCTCCTAATCACATGGTCAGGGCAATATTTAAACAAAACTCCATTAATCCACATATAAGGGACACTTTGATGCACTAAATTTCTATGCTCATACGATGTGAAATTTTGTGGCATTTTTCTTGTTACCAAATAGTTTACAATATCGACATACCAAGGAGTAAAAATAGAAAGAGCAAACAAATGTTCATCTGGAAAATTATCAAGAATCAATTCATCATCATCAAATATATGCATACAAGACAAATGATCTGCAATGACATTATCTTTACCTACTTTATCTACAATTATGACATTAAATTCTTGCAATAAGAGAAACCATCTAACCACTCTTCCTCCTACTGTAGCTTTGTTCATTAAATATTTAATGGTAGAGTGATCAGTGTGAATAAATACTTCATACCCTATTATATAATGTTTGAATTTATTAATGGCATGAACTACAACTAAGAATTTTTTTTAGTAACTGTATAGTTGAGTTCTACCCCATGCAAATTTTTTCTCACATAATAGATAGCATAAGGTATTTTATTCTCAATTTGTTGTAATACTACTCCTATTGCATAACCTGAAGCATCACAATGTATATGAAAGGGCAATTCCCAATTTGGCCCCCTTAAAATAGGAGCGGTAGTCAATTTATCTTTTATAATTTCAAAGGCTTTTTGACATTCCTCTGTCCAATTAAATTCACTTTCCTTTGTTAAGAGCTTAAGCATAGGAGAGGTAAATTTACTAAAATCCTTAATGAATCTATGATAATATCCTACATGTCCCAAAAATCTCCTTACCTCAGTTTGTGTCTTTGGAGGTTGGAGGGATTGGATGACCTGGATATTTGTAGGATCTACTTTAACACCTTCCTCAGATATATAATGTCCTAAGACAATACCTCCTCTCATCATCATGAAACATTTTTCATGACTCAAGGAGATATTTTGTTCTTGGCATCTAACAAGAACTTTTTGTAAGCTCAACAAGGTTTCTTCAAAGGTGTTACCATAAACTATGAAGTCATCCATATAGACTTCTACACATTCATTAATTAAATCAGAAAAAATAGCTAAAACAACCCTTTGAAAAGTAGCAGGTGCATTGCATAATCCAAAGGGTAGAACTTTGTAAGCATAGGTACCTATAGGACATGTAAAAGTTGTCTTCTCTTGATCTTCTTCTACTATTGAGACCTGATTGTACCCACTAAAACCATCCAAGAAGCAAAAGTACTTCTTTCTAGCCAAGGTATCAAGGACTTGATCAATGAAGGGTAAAGGAAAATAATCCTTCTTTGTTACCTTGTTTAGTTCCCTATAATCTACACAAATTTTCCATTTTCCATTATTTTTGGGAACTATCACAAGTGGTGACACCCATTGGCTATCAGAAATTGGGTATATAAATATTGCATTCAATAGCTTAATAATTTCTTCTTGAACTATGTCTTTCATAGCTGGATTTAGTCTTATTTGAGGTTGTCTCACTGGATGGCAACCTTCTTGGATGAATATACGATGGGTACAAATATTTGGATGTATTCCTTTCATATCCTCATAGTTCCATGCAAATGTTGTTTGATGTTTTCTAAGTACATCTATCAATTGTGACTCTTGTATACTTGTGAGTGCATTATTAATGTTTAATATTTTTCGGTGTAATGTCTATCTACTTGCAATTCTCAGTATTTGCATCTATTCCCATTATTTCATGTTCAAGAACATTTAATTGATAGTTATAAGGCACCAATTGATGATATTGACTTGTACTTGCTTCATCATTAGACATGACAAATTCAAGTGGACAACTAGTGTTTTGATCTTGGTCTTCCTCTTGATCATCTAATAGTAGTGATAGTGGTCCTTCAATCTCTTGTTGTAAATGTTCACTTAATACATTAATTGATATAGTTTGAATATCATCCAAGTCATTAGGAAAATCATACCAAAGTTGTTTTGAAAAACCTTCATCTAATGTTGACTCAGGAAATAATATGAGATCTTTAGTGTGCTTACCATTAGAAATAGTCATATTTCTAGATCTACAACTGATGTAGGCATCAATTGTTGCAAGCCATGGGTATCCTAGAATTAAGGGATGTCCCCCTAATTTCTTCTTTGGTTGTAAGACTACAAAGTCTATAGGATACTCCCATGAACTTATAAAAACTATAATGTCCTCTAACTTTCCTTTTGGTTTGATGGTAGATCTATTTGCAAGTTGAAGCACTATAGAGGTTGGTTGTAATGTATATACCCCTAAATATTCTATTATTTCCTTAGTCATAACATTGATGGCAGCCCCTAAATCTACTAAGACATTATGCAAGGTTGTTTTACCAATGTGGACTATGAGTATAGGTACTCCAGGATCTGCATATTTTGGTAGTAACCTTCCTCTAGTTATTATCTCAGATAATTTCCCAATAACTTGGATGGTTTGAGATTCATTTTTCTTTTTCCTTCCTAAATTTGTTGTGCACATACTTTTTATTAATTTGGAGTAAATAGGAATATCCTTGATAGCTTGTAAAAGAGGAATTTTAATGGTAACATTTTCTAATTCTTGAAGGAAATTGAAAGTTGGTTTAGAGGGTTCTTTAGGTATTGCCAATATTTCAAGAAATGGGATTTCCATTTCTTTCCTTTGAGGGATTTGAAATTCCTTTTGCTTTTCTAGAATAATTTCTGGTGAGGTTTCTACCTCATCTTCAAGTTTTTCATCTTTGTCTCCTTTTTCAAATAAGATTTGGGTAGGTTCCTCAATTTATGTAAAAGTCACTCTATTATTATCCAACACCTTTCTAGACCTTAAATGGATCTGTTGGCAAGGTACCACATATATTGAACATGTTTCATTAGCTTCATAGACTTGTTGAACTATTTTGTTGTTATTAGGATTAGGTATTGGTTGAGTTGGTAAGGGTGGCTGCTTAGGAGGATTGTTCACATTATTTGGAGGTGGGAGGAGTCTATTTTGAGGTTGGTTTTGAGGGGCTTGTCCCCTGAATTGATTTTGAAAGTTTTACTATTGGGGTGGTCCTTGAGACCAGCTAGGTCCTCCTTGATTATATTGGTCATTCATATTCCAATTAGACATATTTTGACCTAACATTCCTTGAGTCCATGGAGGTGGACTCCCATATGAGTTGGACATAAATTGAGCCCATGGAGGTATATTCCATTCTTGATTATTTGGGTAATTATATGGGTTCCAATTTATCCAATTTGATGCATTTGACCAATGGTTAGGTCTTTGTTGGTTGGAATAACTAGAATTTGACCAATTAGATGGACCATTGAATGGGCCACTTCTTCTTTGGGCTACAAAATAAATATCCTCTGCTTCCTCAACTTTAGGTTCTTTTATAGAAGATTTGATAACTAAAATATACTTGTAATTTTTAGTACTATGATTCTTGTCACAGATTTTACAACTAGCAAAAATGTTGGAGATATTTGTGATGTTAAGAGGGCATTCTCTTAGATTGTGTCTTTTCCTACATCTATGATAATATATCTCCTCAATATATTTCTCTTTCGGTTTCTTTTCCATGAGGTCAAGAGATGTAGTTAATGTACTCAACAAATCAGTCTTCAGACTTTCCAACATGTTACCAATTTTTACTCTTGTCACTCCTCCTATGGATGAGTATTTGTTGTTTCTAAGAGGCTTATTCCTTGAATAGTTCTTGCAAAGATTCACAATCTCTCCAAGTACCATCTGATGAATATCTCCCTTAGCCATAAGATTTAATATGTCAAGGACATCTTCTTTTAATCCTTTTAGGAAGAGTTCCTTTAAGATTTCTTCATCTAGCTCAATATTCACTCTAGATCCCACAAACTAAAATATTTCAAGATAGTCTTCAAGGGATTCTTCCTCTCATTGGTTCATACAAAATAATTCAACCTTCTTGTCCCTAAATCTATAGTAATCTTGATATCTTTCAAGGAACATATCCTTCAATCCATTCTCTCCATCCCATCATCTACAAACACTTTCACCTAGACCCATGAACCATCTTAAAGTTGCATCCTTAAGTGTAGAGGGAAATAGTCATAGCTTTTGTTCATTAGTGGTGTAGAAATAAGCTTGGCATACCACTTCAAACTCAAAAAGAAATGCATTAGGGTCCTCATGTGGTTTTCCATGGAAGGTAGGCAAAATAGCAATAGAGATAGGCTTTGGTTCTCTCATTATCCTATCTTCTGGAGAAGGAATGGGAAAGGCAAAAGTTTTTCTTTGCCTACTTCTTCTCTGGTTTCCTTCTACTTCTCCATGATCACTATTCCTTTGACCATTATCTCTTTGGTTTCCATCTACTTCCCCATGTTCACTAATATGGTCATCCATGACTGATTGAAGGAATTCTAAGATTGGATCTAGTATGGGTTTAGAAAATATAGTTGAAGGATCTATATGATTATCAAATTCAGGTTCTAGCAATAGAAATGTTTTAGGATCTTGATCTAGTAGAGTTAATGGTAGTTCAATTTACTCTTTTGGAGAATCCTTAGTTGCTACAATCTCAGTCTCTTTTAATCTAGTAATATCAAGATTTTCACTAGAGTTTTCTTCTTGTCTCTCTTTGTAGACTTTGATGAATCTTCCTTTTGAATCTCTAGGTCTACTCATAAATTTACAAAGCTCTTAATTTCTACAACAAAATAATTCATTCCTCATTAAAAAATTTATGGATATCATTGATTGGTTCTAACTATTCAGGGTTCATGTAATGTTCTTATTCAAATGTAAAATATTGTTTTACAAGATGAATCAATTGAGTAATAAAGGCTTATCCTTGAATAGTGCTAGGATTTTCAAACTATAAATCATGACACAACTCTCTGAAGTATATAATTCTAGGTGCTTTGTGGTATCTTTTATTATATTCCAGACTCACTTCTCTATTTTCTATATCTACTAAGAAATTATGGATAACAAGGGAATCCTCAAAGTAATGCTCCCAAGGATATGTAGATGAGTTTACACTTGCTCTTCTATCCCCTAGCCAATATTCACAACTCCTCAAGAGAGCAAGGTATGGTGAGTGATAATCTGCACCTAGAGCCTTAGTTATATTGATCCTCTTAATTTTTCCCAACTCTTCTGACCTTTCCCTAATAATATCAAGGTGTTCCCACATGTGGTTCCACTATTTCCAAGATGACCTATGTCTTTGTTCAAAAAGTAGGTTGATTTCTTGTTCTAGAAATTTTCTTCTAAGGTCTATAAATGCAGACCAAATAATGCAACTTTCCACCATCAGCAACGTATACTTCTCTCTTTTTTCAATGGTTTTGCCCCCTTTATTTTTATTTTTTGTTTTCTTTTTGAGAAAAATGCAATACTTTGAAAATAAATTCTAAAGAAATCTTATTGCTATTAATTCTAGATCTAAAATACAACAGTCATTCTTAATGTAGCAAGGGAAATTAAAATGTAGTTCATAAAAACTAAATTCTAGAGCAATCTTATTACTATTAAAACTAAATTGAAACACAATAGTCAATTTTAATGCAACAAGTGAAACTAAAATATTGTTGTTACTACTTGGTTTTAAGAAACACTTCGATATGATCTTGTTGCACCTATTGACTTGTATACAAGTTAAAGTTTCCAAACCTAAGTATGTAACAACCACACAATGCTGAAATTAAATTTGTTGAAAACAAAATAAAGGCTAAATTGTTGTCACTACTTGGTTTTAAGAAACACTTCGGTATGATCTTGTCGCACCTACTGACTTGTATACAAGTTAAAGTTTCCAAACCTAAGATGTGACAACCATAAATTCTAGAAAAATGACTTGCTAGAAATTAAATGCTAACTAGAAAGTAGTAAAATTGAACCTAAGAAAATGGAACCTAAAAATGTTGAGATGAAGACACTTGTTGGAACTCCTTGTGCCACTCTAACCTGCATGCATGTTGGAACTTCTTGTGCCACTTTGACCATGCAAGTAATCCCCCTTCTCACGTAATCCATGAAGAACACAAGCTTATACTGAGATGGGGCGATGAACAATATAGCGCCCACTTTTTACTTTCTTTCCAAACCAATATCAATTAATGTCCTTAATTTCAATAAATAAATCTAGTAGTGTGCATTAATAACTTATATATCAATAGTAAGAAAGAGAACAAGTCACCACACACAATTGAGACATAATATTTAACGTGGTTCCCCCAATGTGGGGTACTCCACAAGATAATCTCCTTATAATATTTCACATAGAAATAAGGATCCTTATCCAATACAATGATTACTTTGATTTGATAAAATCTAGGTAATACACTGATCTACTCAGGTAGGTAATCCACTGATCTGCCCATCTAGGCAACACACTAATCTACTCAGGTAGGCAACACACTGATCTACTCAGGTAGGCAATCCACTGATATGCTCAACTAGGCAACCACTGATATGCTCAGGTAGGCAATCAACTGATCTACTCAGCTAGGCAACACACTAATATGCTTTAGTAAGCTCACCAAGAACTTGCCCAAATCTGCTCTAGCAAGCTCACTAATAACTTACTCAAAATCTGCTCAACAAGCTCACTAAGAAATTGCTCAAAATCTGCTCAACAAGATCACCAAGAACTTCCTCAAAATATGCTCAACAAGCTCACCAAGAACTTCCTAAAAATATGCTCAACAAGCTCACCAAGAACTTGCTCAAAATCTACTCAACAAGCTCACCAAAAACTTTCTCAAAATCTGATAAAAAAGCTCACTAAGAACTTGCTTAAAATCTGCTCAATAAGCTCACTAAGAACTTGCTCAAAATATGCTCAACAAGCTCACAAAGAACTTGCTCAAAATATGTTCAACAAGCTCACTAAGAACTTGCTCAAAATCTATTCAATGCTGTCCATAAATCTATCCAAAAATTTATCCCAAAAGCCTTCTCAAAGGCTTAACCAATCATGCTCAAATAGCACTAAAATCTCATCCACAAATTAAAGGAAAGGCTTAAATATGGACTCAAAAATGAATGGCAATACACTCTTCAAAGGATGACAACTATGATCCACAATGATCTCAACTTAAATCAATATCATAGAAGCATAAAGAGAATTTTTAGAGACTCAATATGTTCTATACTCAAATCCAATATCTTTCTCAAATCAAAGCAATCTCATAGAAGCATAAGGAGAATTGTTAGAGACTCAATATGTTCTAATCTCAATTTCTTTCTCAAATTCAACTCAAATCAAATCAGAATATATAATAGTTTCTTTTATGGACCTTGAACAATCACTTCTCATAATCACTTTACTAGGCACAATCAACTCAACTCAACTATTCATCTCAAGGGACAACTCTTTCTCACAAAACCCTAGTCCATGAATGTATCAACAAACTCAAATGTTTCCAACAATGCTCAACCATAAATCTCACATAAAAATGATACTCATGTTATTTTCAAGTTCTTTTCATAACCAATGGGCTTCAACAACTATTCTTATAAAACAATGTTTAAACACGACTCTCAAACTAGAAAACCTTGAATCATTTCAACCAACCACTTTCAAAAATGAAACCACAATCAATCCTTTTCTCTCAAATGATATTTTTAAAATCAACCACCATAAACACAGCCAATGGAGAATATTTCTCATACCTTTTTGATGCCTTATTGGTTTTCCACTAAATCTGCCACACTCAACAAACTTTGAAAAAGAAAAAAACACCTTCACTTATGAAAATATATCTTTATATACACGTTATTTCTCCCTCTAAATAAGTTAATCAAATAGCCCTTGAAATAAGATTTCCAACGATATATAATATGATATATTTCTGAAAAGAAAAACACCATAAATTTCTCTTTTTCCAAAAGTGGATCACAACCCTTATTCCTCCTAGAAATAACAACAAGCTTACAAAACCTTATAACTCCCTATATCTAAAAAATATTTTTCATACACCTAAAGAATTCACAATATCAACTATGCAAGGCGCTTCTCATAAATACCTTTAATTTTGAAATCGTGGCCTTAACATTTGAAAATGTTTCACAAAAATTTATGAGCACCTTCACACCTGCGGGAGTCAAACTCTGTTCCTCCTTGCTAGAACTGTGAGATGCTAACCATGTTGGTGCAAGACCACATTGGGAATAAAACCCAACCTTGTTGTATAAATTGTGCTAGATTATTCTTAAAACGAAAAATATTTTCCACCAAAACTTCTGCCCCTACGGTATTTGAAATGTAGACCTCCCTTGTGCCAAAGTTATCTCTTGCCAACTACACTGCGGTGTCCAACGTGATGTCAGGTCTAGACGTCCTCAATTTTATTTAACCCTCGAAAATGACTTCTTTATTTTTCACCTTCTGCTTCCTCCATGCATGAATTACTCTTCGATTTCCTCAATAGGCAAAGTTTTTAACTATTATATACACATTATAATGCTTCGAAAGACGTCGATAGATTATAATAAAACCTTCATTATTTTGGACATCAGCGATAATAAAATATTAAATTTAATTTTAAATTTAAATTTAAATTTTAAATAATTTAAAATTTAAACTTAAATATTTAAAATTAAATATCTCCTTCATCGGGGCACCTTTTTCGATGAAACAAAAATCCAACTTGGGTTTTAAGAAAAACCCATTTCAAATATGCCATCCAAGGTTTTATTTTTTGAAATGGGTTTTTCTTAAAACCCAAGTTGGATTTTTGTTTCATCAAAAAGGTGCCCCGATGAAGGAGATATTTAATTTTAAATTTAAATTTAAATTTTAAATAATTTAAAATTTAAATTTAAATTTAAAATTAAATATCTCCTTCATCGGGGCACCTTTTTCGATGAAAAAAAAATCCAACTTGGGTTTTAAGAAAAACCCATTTCAAATATGCCATCCATGGTTTTAAATAAAACCTTTTATTTTTCTTGCCTTGGTTTTCACAAAAAACCCTGTATATATCCATGCTCTCCAAAATATCATAAATGCTTATTTATGAAATGCCTTGTCCATAAAAACTCAATGTGATCCATGTGACATCAATGATCCATGTGACATCAATGATCCATGTAACATCAATGACAACATAAAATAACTCAAATTACCAACAATCCAACAATATCCAATAAAAATAATGGCACTATTCTCCCTAGAAACGACATCAAAATATCGAGCTATAATATCTCACACTTAATTGTCAATCCAAATTATATTTAAAGAATAGTAATCCCTTATAGATATCCATAATTCTTAATCATTGAATTTTTATTCTATTTCCTTAGTTTTTGGTAGAAAAGTAAAAGTTGCAGTAAATGAAATACTTGAAATTATGCTTAAATTAAAGGATGCAATTATGAATTAATCTAGATTCTATGTGGATCCACTTTATGATTTAATAATACATTATTTATTTACTATATTCTAAAATCTATATTAGGCATTTTAATTGGGTTTATGTTATAAGAATTATTCTATATTCTTATTAAATCTACTGTATTTCAAGAAGAAGATAATAAGGGACTAACCATCTTGGAGTGGGCTCTACCTCATCAAGGTCAATATTATTCTCTTCTCCTCTTCTACTCTACTTTACTTTAGAAAACTATTTTTATTAAACTAATATTTAATTCATGGTTGCAAGAAAATAAAATAAGCTACAAAAACAAGCAAAACATGAAGAAACTATGAAACAACATTACCATATCCATAGAAGAGAATGCTACTAATTGATCACTTTATTCCATTCTTCATAATTTGTACAATGTAATATGCTTGTGCAATAGCTAAAATAGTATATACATGTGGCAAAAAAGTAACAGAAGGTAGATATTTTATAGGGTCTTTACATTGTAATTTATAATGTTACCTTCAATCCTTACAATAGAAATTCAAACAACTACTTTGTTACACGATTTTTGAACGAATCTTGTCCAAGTGGCATAATGCCAAATATAAGTAAAAAAAACCTATAACTTACTAACAAAATTCTAACAATGTAAAATGACATTTTTGTCCTTTTCCTTAGGAGGACAAATTTAGACTACATTCGAATTAGATAATCTTTATTTCAATAACAAATTATATAACAATTAACAACTTGCATAACATATTTAAATATGGTCAACAATATATAATAACCAAGCTAATTTTGCAACACATGTTGTGCTAGCTAAGATGTCAACACGTGTGGTAGTTTTCATCACACCAAACAGGTTTACGAAATCAGCTGGTTTCAGTAGATCATTTTCGTAGCACCCTTTCGTAGGTGATTTTAATAGATAGCTTCATAAATTGTTCTACTATGTTTTCCATGAACTACTTTGACTGTGTTTAGTTATAGCATTCTTCTGCAATTACATACAACTCATACCTACTAACAACATAATATTCTCATGCAATATACATAAAATTACTAGCATATATCACATAATCTCTCATAGATCAATTTTACCAAAAATCATATAAATTATGCATATTGTCTAGCAAAATACTTTCATAATCATTATATTTGCATCTTAAAACCAAGAATAAAATTGCATATCATAATCATATTTCATCGCTCATCAATAGTACATGGAAAAGGATACCTTCTAAAGCTAGACTAGTTATTCCCCTAGCATATATGTATTACATTAGAGCTCTTGGTTTAGACCTAGGGTTAAAAACTCAAAAATCATGTATAATTACCTTTCCATAAGTTTATCATGCAGTATTGCATGCAAAGAATATCCTAATTATTGTAGGAAGACTTCCGCCAAAAGTAGTCATGTATTATTGCTCTAAATTCCCTCAATATACACATCAATCTAGGACACCAACACCTTTATATATTGAACCTCCATCACATTCATTGCCACTTCTCAAAATGGCTCTAATCCCTCCTCCCAAAAAATCATCAACTTCATCCCCTTTCCTCCTCTTCCATCTAAAACCCCCCAAGAATAAACTTTGCTACTTGATATCCAAAATACCTTGAATAAAATTAATAACAAGGTAAATACCATGGAAAAAGAGAAGTACAAAGGTCTCAAAAAAGAATATTCCCATATGTAAATAGAGATCAAAGGCCTACGACTAGTAGTAATACAAGGCCTAGGGTAATACCAATATTGATGAACATGAGTCAATCCATGAAACTAGTGGATATATAGTGTTTAATTTACAATGATCCCCATAGTCTAGAGACTTGTGCTATGTATTATCATCATGTGCAACGTGCTATAGAAAAGGTTGAAATATCCCAAAAGAGTACAATAAATATGTTGTGGCAACTTGAATAGGTCATGGTTGGTCAATATTATTTGGAGGAAGAAGTTATTTCTATCCTCACAAGATTAGGAAAAAATTTATTGTAAGTAAATCCACATAAAATGGGACAATTCTAGGTACCTTCTCAAAATAAGGGAGATCAACCTTCAACAAGCAATGAGATATTTCCAGTTCCTCAAGTAGGGGAAAATAGGGCTTCAATTCCAAAGGAACAAGGGAATGATAAATTTATTCTAAAATAAGTTGATAAAGAAAAGGGGAAAAACAATTTGAATCTCAAGAGGAGTCTACCGAGAAACTAAGATTTTATTTTATAACCAAGAAATAAATAATTGAGGTAACCCAACAATTTAAAAGAAAAATTGGTGAATGTGAAAGTAAAATTTTAGGGAAATTTGATTTCAATATTGTGGAAGAATTGAAGAGAACCCCTTCTAAAGCAATTTTATATGATACCCTATTTATTCTTGGTTAGATTGACCTATTGAAATTTTCTTTGAAGAGTAAATTTCAAGAAAAGGAGAATCCAATTATATACAACTTATCATCTGAATGATAGAAAGTGATTTTGCATGTGCTAAAGAATAAACCACCTCCTTTTTACATTTATTTAAGGATGGAAGGGTAGGTATTTCATAACTACATGATAGACTTAGGAGCATCAACTACAGTTATGCCAAGAGCAATTTGTAAAGAAATGGGTATAGAGTATATTTGCTCTTGTTCAGGAGTCTTACAATTGGATGGAACTCTAGTTAAAACTATTAGGGTAGTCAAATATATTCTGATGAGATTACATAGAACCCTAGAGATTACTATTTTTCAAGAGATAGTTGTAGCATAGAGCAATACTTTTTTTTGGTAGGTAAAAGTAAATTTTATTTACTTTATGGGTTGAAGAGGCCCAACCCTATTTACATATGGAATAGCTGCACAAAATTTATAGACAATACAAACATTGGTAGAAAAATAGATTTCCAAAAATGGGAGAAATTACGGGGTATGATGGCTTGGAGAAAGGGCTAATGCTGGAGTTACTTTATATTCACAATGTTCACCCACTCAGTGCTAGCATTGGTAACCACTCTCTAAGATTTGCTTGGCCAAGAGTGCTATATTGGTGACATTAATGCGGCGTAGACCCAGGACTCCTTGATATTTGGGGGTGCATACTTTATCCCAGGCCATAATGTGGAACTTCTTCTGGGTTTCAAATCCCAACCACAAGAACTATTTCTAAATTTTTCAATGGCTTCACCCACAATTGCCAAGATTTTAAAAAATGATAAAAAATATGTGGGAATACTTTACAAGACCGATTTTACAAGGGTTTTACTCCCTGCACTGGAGAGGAGAACACCCTTCCACCATGCTAGCCTATTGCAGATCTTATCCACCATGTTCTCCCACATGCTAGGGTGGGCCCTTCCTTAGAACATGGGAAGGCCAAGGTAGGTGGTCGGGAAGTCTACTATGGAGCATCCCAAAATTCTGTTAATCTTGCACTACCTTCTGATTGGGGTGTGGATGAAAAATATCTTGCTTTTGATGTAGTTGATCTTCTGCCCAGTAGCCTCTTCAAAGAGGTTAAGGAATTCTTTGATCACGATGGTGTCTGCAATGGAGGCTTTGGTTGCAAGTAGGGTGTCATCCATAAACTATTAGTGGGTTTAGGGGAGGAGCCCTAAAGCTGCTTTGATGCTAGAGAGTTTATTACTAGAATAGGCTTCTTTGATAGTTCTTCCTAAACTTTTAGCAAGAATGATGAATAGGATAGGATATAGGGGGTATCCTTGTATTAGTCCCTTGGAACTCAGGAAGTAGCCTGTAGTGGAACCATTCACTATAATTGAGAACTAGGAAGAGGAGATGCAATTGTAGACCAGATTCATCTAGGCCTTGTGGAACCCAAACTTGAGGAGGACTTGACTGAGAAATTCCCTGTTGACCATATCGAAGGCTTTATTCATTTCTAGTTTGAGCAAAAAGTAGCGGTCTTGGACTGGGCAGAGTAAATCAACTTATGGATGGTGATGACCCCATCCAGAATATTGTGGCCTTTGATAGCACTCCCTTGGCATGGATCAATGATGGCAGGGAGGATGCTAGAAAACTGGGTAGCTATGGCTTTGGTAAGGATTTTGTAGATGATGTTGCAAAGGCTGATGGGGTGATAGTCTAAGAGGGACATAAGATTAGCTCATTTGGGGATAAGATCCAAGAACATGGAGTTAATGTCTCTAGGAATGGTTTTGGAAGATTGCATTTCCATGACTACAACATAGAGTTATGGGCCCACAACATCCCAGAAGGTCTAGAAAAACCTGGGCAGGAATCCATCCAGGTCGAGATATTTGTTAGGCTTCATGGAAATGAAGGCCTAGTGGATTTATTTGTGGGATAGAGGGCTGAGGAGGAACTCATTGGAATTCCAAGAAATGAGGGTGGGGATATTAGCAAGGAGTTATTCCATGGCCAAAGGGGACTGGGAAGAAAAGGAGCCTAGGAGGGCTTTGAAGTGGCTAACAGCTTCATCCCTAATTAGATGGATGTTCAAGGTGTCTGCCCCATATTGAGTGACTAGTATCTTGATCTTGTTGGATCCTTTGTGCCTAAGGGTTGAAATGTGGAAGAACTTGGTATTGGAATCCCCTTCCCTGAACCACAACTACCTTGAATTTTGGTGCCAAAAGGTTTATTCTTTAGATAGGATATTGTGGTACTCAACCAACAGGTTACACTCCTCATCCCTGAGGCTATCACTACCTTCTCCTCTTTGAAATGTGTCCTTGATCTAGCTAATTTGGGATTTGACCTACCACTGAGATTAAAATATATTCTTGAAGGTTTCACTATTCCACTTCTTTAGGTTTCCTTTTATGAATCTGAGTTTCTGGGTGACCTGGTTAGTGGTATACCCTAGTAATTTCTACTTCCACCAATACTCAATCAACCCTTTGATGTCAGGGTGGTGGGTCCACATTGATTCAAATTTGAAGGGAGTCTTGAACTGCAACTTGGTATTTGATTCTAACAATAGTGGGCTATGGTCAGAATTGATCTTCGAAAGGTATCATAGACTAGCATTTTTAAACTATGGGAGGGCTTTCTGGGAAAGGAGGAATCTATCTAGGTGCTCCTATATGAGACTGTCACCTTTCCTTCTGTTGCTCCAAGTGAAGAGGTATCCCTAGATGTGGATATCCATAAGTAAATTGGAATCAATGAAGTGCCTAAAAGCTTTAGTATCCCTGTGAGTGATTCTGGCTCCACCCTTATTGTCACTAAAGTGCAGGGGGGAATTGAAATCCCTAGCTATGATCTATGGGGTTCCTTCAAAGTCTTACCTCATGGATGTGAGCATGTTCTATAGATCTTCCATTCCCATGGGGAATTAGGAGCATACACATTTGACATTACCCAAGAAATCTAGGACTCAGGATCATGGAACATAATATTGCTTATCTTGTCTTGTCTTGAAATGAGGTTTCCTTGGACTTTGGTAGGGTTCCACAAGCAAAGGAGCCCTCCTAATGTCCTAAACGTTGGGGAGTGCACGAAGTCACAATTTTTCCAGATATTTCTAGCAATGATGGGGGACCACTAATCACCTAGTTTTATTTCCTGAATTATAAATATAGTTGGATTATGCCCTCTTATCATGGCTACAGCTAGTATTTGTTTGGTTTCCCCATTTAGTCCTCTCGTATTCTAGGAGAGGACTTTCATTTAGAACTCTTGGAGGTTTTCCTACCCCATTTTCCTTACTGAGCAGGGGTTTTGGTTCTTTTGCCTTCATCCTTTGAGCTACTTGACCCTTCCTAAAAGAGCATTATTTGGGTCCCATTGGCTATGTCTTCCGTTGTGTCTCTATTCCTTATATTTGAATCTATTGGTCTGCCCTTCTTTTTTTCTTTCCCAACATCCATCTGGGATTTTTTGTAGCTTGGATTCTATCTAGGGCTCCTTTTCTCAAGGGATGATAGATCCTCATCCTTATAGTTAGAGATGACAAGATCATAGGGGGCTGGTGAGGTTGGGGTTTCATAGATCAGTCAGGGAGAAATATGGGGTGGGTTGGAGGGAGGCTTTGAAGGGTTCCCAAGGGAGATAAGGCTTGAGGAGGGAGGGGTAATGGGAGTTTTATTTGCCAGGGGAATGGTTTAGGAAGGGCAGGGAGGAATGACAAAAGGGGTTTGGAGGATAGAGGGGATAGGCATCGGCTCAGAGCTCCCTAGGATCTCCCCTTCCTCAATGTCCTCAATAGAAACAAAATTTTGCAAGCATTGAATTTATTGGCCATGGGAACAGAGGTACTTGCCTTATGAGAGAGCTATCTCAATGAGGGTATGGTGGTGGTTTTGTTCTGCACTAGAGGAATTGAAGACTAGCGACGGTGCGTCGTTCTGGAATGATCCTCAGAGCGAGCCATTTGGGGCAAGAATTAGAGCTTGGAACACTGCGACAGGAGATGACCTGGGATTGACATTTAGGGCAAAAATCTAGTTTTTTTTTGTAGATGAGCATATATTTCCACTTGAAGTCCCTATAAATTAGGTTAAGGTGATCTAGTAGCTGGCTCTCCAAATTCACATTTACACACACATTCTTGGGTTAGACGGGTCCTTACATGAGTGGTCAGGTCAATGGCCACGAGTTCACCAATGACCTTGGAAAGACCCTAGAGGGCATCTTCATAGAAGAAGTGGAATGGGAGATTCAAGAGCCTAAACCAGATGGGGGCGAAGTTGATATTCTAGGAATTGGGATCAAATTTTTCTTGCCACTTTTTTAGAAATAGACTTCAACTTTCGAAGAACCATGGGCCTTTGGATAAGATGCACTTGACGTCTTCCTGGGTGTTGAGCTGGATCATGAAAAACCCTTAGGTCATTGCTGAGATCTTCATATTCCGTAGGTTTTTCCACTTGGATGCAACCCATATGTGAATGATGTCCATATTGGGGTGTCTTCCGATAATTTTCCCACCAGGGAGTGGGTTTCCTGGGACTCATAACCCTCCATAATGTTTTTAGTGCATAAAACATCACTTCCATAGGTGATGAATTTGTTTGTCATGGATGAGATGGGGAACCACTTTTTTTGCAAAATATTGGTGAAGGATGATTTCCCACTAAGGATTTTGCCCTTAGAGAGTTGGAGGGTTGCATGGAGATTCTCATCTCCTCCTAAGAGCGAATTGATTTGATCATAGTCCATGGAATTAGTCCCGCTAGGATTTGAGGTACTATAGTCCCCAAACTTAGGAATGCTTGGCGACATCATGAGGAACCTTTGTGTTCCACATTCGCACTTCATGCTAGGCCCTAATGACCAGAAGACCAGTATTTTGGAGGAGTCCAAAAATGGTGTAGGGAAATGATCAAGGGGGGATTCATCATCACAAAAATCACACGTGCCCTAAACTTTCACCATAGGGAGGGATTCTACTAATCGCCGATTAGACTGCCAATTTTCATGAACTCATAAAGGAAATAATAAACCACCAATTTATTTCATATTACTACATAGAACCATATTTTGGCCTATGTCTATCAAGGGAGTTTACTGATAAACTACGAGGTTACATGTATTTGGACTATTCTCACATGATAATCCCCTATAAAGGTAAAATAATAAAAATAGTCCTATAGAAGCCAGTATCCTATCATATTGAGAAAATATAAGATGATATATACAACTCTATTATGGAGGAACCAAAAATGGTTGAGGTACTAGAATATTTAGAGATTAAGGATGATTTACCATTATAGGATAGTAAAATTTTATTTAAAACTAGACTCAGCACATACAATATCACTTTTGAAGATCAAAAGACAACTCATATGATTTCTAATCAACTTTTAAGAGAATATGAAAATTGGATTATGTTTTTATGGAGCAAGATGCAAGAATGTATTCGGTGTAGTAGTAGTTTTAAAATCACCTTCATAGGGAGTCAAAATATTTTCCTATAGATTAACTTGGTCATGCATAAACAATACTATGGAATATAAAGCTTTATGTTTAGGTTTGATGCAAGTAGAGAAAATGGATATTAAATTACTAGACATTTATGGTGACTCAAAATTGATATTAAATAAAGTTATAGAGAAGTGCAATAACAAGCATCATTATTTGAAGACATAAAAATAGGATATATAATTTAATTGAATCTTTTGATGCTTTGAACTTACACATTGTACCAAGATAATATAACCTTTTAGCAGATGCTTTAGCTATCAAAGGTGCTAAATTTTCTCCATATTTAGATTATGGATAAACTAAGAATAAGAAATTTAAATTGGTTTTTATAACTTCAATGCTATATAGACATATATTTTAGTTAGTATTTGAAAATGATGATTAGTTTGTTGATTTCTTAGTTAGAGAGGCTAGTTGTATCAGTTCACAAGGTGAGATATCTCAAGAGATTAAACAACAATAAATTATAAGGTTAAAAAATAATCATATACCTAGGGTTTGATTACCTTAGAAATATTTTTTGACAATGAATATGGAAAAATACTAATGCAAATGAAAGTTGATGATAAGATTTATAAATAAATAGAAATAGAAAATGAAAAAAAGCTTAAAATTGGTATCCAATGTACTCCAAAAGAAGGATAATTTAAGTGTTTTTATTTCCAATATCAAGAAAATAATAGCTTGGACCTATGAAGATTTGAAAGTTTAAGATAATAGCATAATACAACAAACTATTGAATTAGTTCCTGAAGCAAGACCATTTAGAAAGAAACAAATAATAGTAAATCCCAATATTTAAGCAATCATGAGGTAAGAGTTGCTTAAATTGTTAAAGGCAAAACTCATTTACCTTGTTAAGCACTCCAGATGGTTTGCCAATATGGTTCCAATGAGAAATAATAATGGTGATATATGCATATGTGTGGATTTTAGAAATCTAAACCAAGCATCTCTCAAAGATCATTATTCCTTGCCATAGATAGATCAAATTTTAAAGATAGCATTTGGGGCTAGAAATTTCTATTTGTTAGATGACTTTTCTAGATATAGTCAAATCAAGGTAAAAGATGAAGATCAATATAAGACAACTTTCACTACAAATTGGGGTACTTTTGCATATCAAAGAATTCCATTTGGCCTATCTAATGCAAGATATATGTTCCAAAGGGCTATGGAGTATGCATTTGGAGAACTAATTAATAGAATAATTTTAATATATCTGGATGACATGACTATTTTTTCTCATGAAAATTTGATAAACCTCAAGCATTTAGAATAGGTTTTTAAAAGTGCTAAGAATTTGGCATATTCCTAAATCCAAAGATGGCAATATTTGCAGTTCATGAAGAAAAGGGATCCTTTGCTTCAGAAATGGATTACGTTTTATATAGAACATGAACATCCGCTATTACAAAAATATCTTATTCTATTTTAATCATGTGACGTTATTTTCTACAGTCAATGCACATAGTTGTAATCGATACCTAATAAAAGAGCAGTCATGTCTAATTTTAAATCATGAAAGATAAACATTGCACTTCCTAAGTTTATAAAAAATTATTTCTATTATTCATACGGTCTTCTGGTTAATTTATAAACACACAAAATGAATATGTTTTATTCCCATCGGATATAGGTGCTTATCAGCCTATCATCAGGATATAGACACCTTTTAGCCTGCTATTAGAATATAAGCACCGAATATCTACACCTTCTAGTTTTTTGAAGATTAGTTACTTTTCCTATCGTTAGGAGATAGGTGCTTGTTCTATCACCGAGAGATAGGTGCCTTTTGGAATATTGTCAAGATATAGGTGTTTTTCCTTTCATCAAAAGATAGGTTTCTTTTAGCTTATTACCAAGATACAAGTGACATACCTTAGAAAAATTATATGCTCACTTCTAGCACAACAATCTCCTTTGGGACATATATCGTTTCTTAAACACATTCAATTATTGTACAATGCTAGGTCCATGTGGAACCTCGACTAAAAAGTCTGCAAAATTAACGAAAATATGTAATCTACACACATTTCCCACTAAAAACATCAGTATAGCATAATACATCAATTTCCATTAAATGTATGCAATAACTACATAAAAATACATTTCTAGTGTTAATAATACCGCACAATACCTCATTAAAACATGCATAAAAATGAGCATTTTTGGTTCTCATCATCCCCCCATGCCTAAGGATTATCATGACCTCATGGCACCTGCCTCTGGTAATCCCCTATTTTAGAAAAAACCTTCCAATACATCCTATTCCAATATCTCCTTTCCCAAGTCATGGCCTTATTTTTTTCTTTATCTTGTTTGTGTTGACCACATTTCTTGGGTTGGTTGGGACCTAATTCTATTTATTATTTTCTCTTATGTCAACCACTGTCACTGGTGTCCTCATTTTTCAACCCTATGAATGTAACTACATCACGTTCAAGGGTTGGTTCAACTTGCTACCATAGGAAATGATACGTAGGTAGTCATACTATTGTTTCAATTATTGATTTTTCCCATAGCTAAAATTATGATATATCAAATACTTGGGCTTTAGGTAGATGTGCCACCTTTGGGTCAAGCATTTCCTTGTCTATATCATCCTCATCATATTTATATTGTAGATATTGAGGTGTTCGATCTATAGGTGGCACCATGGGTTCCTTGCAAAATAACCACATATGTTGGAAATATTTCATCTTTCGTGATGGACATGTACCAACCAAACCATATAGGACCTAAAATTATGTAGGGTAAGCAGGCCTAAAATTGATACTTAGCTCCCTAGTCATTTATTTATGGTCTCATCATTCTTTCCTAGCCTCCTTTAGGTTCTCCTTGAGCTCTATTACCTGCTATTAGCGACTTCTAAATGCTTTAAGTAGTGCATCCCACTCTTTATTAGATTTGGGATTACACTGTATTTTATTCTTTTTTATGGTGGTTGCTTAGCCTTAGCCTTCTACATTAGTTTCTTCATGTGTCATGGGGCCTCTTCATATTATGGTGGCATCATGAGACCAAGCACCACTTCCCTCATTGGAGGTGGTATTTCTTGAACTTTTTACGGCTTTATCTCTGATGTGCATTGGTCCATCGATGTATCAACAAGAAGTTTAGATTTTGGTTGATCGCTAGACTAGCCAGTCATCGTTGGTTAAAATTTTATTGACTAGCTAACTAGGTAGATATTGAAGGCTCAACCAAATTCTTTGTTGATTATGCCACATCATCCTACTCAACCAACCCCCCAACTAACTAGAAATTCTCAAAGTAATCAAATTTAGGCTGACCAGCTGACTTGGCAGTATCCTCCTCTTCACTATCTGATATCTCAAAAAAAATAAGACCACTCTGTAATATAGGGCTCCCCCATTCCTATGAAGCATTCACTATAGGAGCTTCTAATTGGTACCTTATGTTAAAAAACTTGGTATCTGATGCCCTCCTAGCATCTGAATGATCCATACCCATAGATTTAACTTTCTCCTCTGAGTCAACAAAATAAATTTTTGTGTCCATGGCCCAATCTATCTACATAACAACATCAATCCTATCCTCATTCATGGTAAGCAATTATTGAAATTGTTGCACTGTATGCTCTAGATGCTACACTTTTTTTTTAACTACCACTTAGTGTGTTTCATTTCTTGTTGCTCTATATTGGAAACCTAGAAAAAATCCTAAAACTTATCCTGAATTACATTAAATTTATCCTCCCAATTGGAGGCTTTCATTTTGAATTGCCCCAATTGGTCTTGAAGGTCATCCTTCAAATATTCACTATAGGGCACTTCTCTAGAGGCCAAGCCATACAACACCTAGGTGGCCAATTGATCCTCCATGATATGATCCTCATCATCCTTTGATGAACTCTAGTTGACTAGGATTTCTACTACCACCCCACTTTTGGTCATAGGTGGTGATGTTTCCTAAAATGAGCTTGATTCAACCTGCTTTGCTTCCCCTATTGAATAACTATGTTGGGAGATAGGTGCTTTTATTTCATCATATTTATTGACTCCATGTTATTCATTGGATGACTCAAATGCAACTTCCTCTACTACAATGGTCGGTGGTGGTAGCATAGCCCTCTGTACCTCAACATATTGAATTATGGTTGAAATCAGCCCATGATGTCCTAATGATACCTCTGTGCTTGCCTAGTATCTTCTCACCTCATCCTACAAGGCACTAATTAAATAGTATGGAACATTAATGTGATCCCCATGCATCATATAGTTCAAAAATTAGAGGTTGTTGGCATTAGGTCAAGAGTATTTTCTAGTGCAAGTGGAAAACCTATCCAATTGCTTGAAATCTTGTCACCATAGCTTAGGGACATACTATTTTAGCAACCCTAATCATGTCAACCGCATCATGGGTTACCCATAAAATCATCGCTCACATTTCTTGATATTATCCCCCTTGTATGTGTGGCTCCTTGTGCATGAGAGGCTATTGAATTCTATGATATACTCCTCTATTACTTATATCACTAGTTCTCTCATATGCATAACTCCATAGACCATAAAAGCCATAAATTCTTTCTCTACTATAAGGTCTTGGTCTTGGTTGACTAGGCAGTATATATCCATCCACCCTACCGCTTCAAATTATTCCTGAACAAAACCTGTAATGCTCGAGAGATACATAGGCTCATATTTCTTTAGTATATGATTGTGCAAAGGTCCTCCCATGTTGTTTGCTCCATCCTAAAGAAAATGGCTCAATATGTGGCTAACATATCCCAGCCTACATTAACTTTGAGTGTAGGGAAGGCTCTACAATCCTTGAATTAATGAATATTGTCTCATGGAATTTTTATGGTTTGCATACCCCAACTAAACAAAGAATGCTAAAATATTTTAGAAAAAGTTTCAATCTTGATATTCATTTCTTACAACAAACTAATATGGGCAATGAGGATTTTAATATATTATGAATGTTTGTTTGGAAAGGGTGTGAATGTGTTATTAGCACTACTTATGGTTCTTATAGAGGGTTGTGGATGCTTTGTAATCTTGATTCTATGGAGGGCAATATCATTCATCAGGTTGATAGGTTCTCTTATTTTTTATTTTGTTGTAAAAAGACTATTTTTTCTTGGATTTATACCAATGTGTATGCTCCTAATGTTGTTGTGGATAGAAGGAAACTTTGGGTTGACTTAAAAGCCCTTGGTTCTTCATTTGACCTTCCATGGCTGCTTGTTGGTGACTTTAATTCCATTATGCTCCCTTGTGAGAAACTTGGAGGCTCGACTATTTTTTGGATAATATGAAGGATTTTTGTGATTTCTTGACCTCCATGGTATTAGTAGATATTGATTTACAAGATTCTAAATTCACTTGGTCCAATATAAGAAGAGGAGAGGGTCTAATTCAATCTAGTATTTATAGGACCTTTACTTTAGTGATTTGGCTCACCATGGTTCAAGATTGCTCTTTGAGGACTTTACCAAGAATTGCTTATAACCACAACCCATTATTATTAGAATTCATGGAGGAGAAACATTTGAAATATTATCCTTTTATGTTTGAGACAATGTGGCTTTCTCATTCAAATATTGAAGGTTTGATGAAATTCAAATGTCTATGGCACTAAGATGTTTCAAATGGTTAAGACGCTGAAAATCATCAAATTTAACTTGAAAATATGGAATTAAGAGTTTTTTTAGGAAAATATTCCATAGGAAGAAAAAAATATTTCAAGAATTGTAGGAAATTGAGAAAAAAAGGCCAAAGTGAAGGTTGGTTAGAGGATCTGGCCAATAAAGAATAAATTACTCTTATAGAATTTCATAATATTCTTGTCAACAAGGAGTCTTTTTGGAGGCAAAAATCTTGAGCTACGTGGCTTAAGGAGGGAGATAGGAATACCAAGTTTTCCCACCTCTCAACCTTGAAATATAGGATTGCTAATAAAATAAGATAAATTGCATTGGAATCTGGTGAATGCCTTAAATATAAGGAAGAAATTATTATGGCCATGGTATCCTTATTTTAGGATTTGTTTTCTAGAGATAGGGAGGAAGATGGGGATGCTTCAAAGGAACTTATTAGGAACATTCCCTAGGTGGTGATGACTGATATGAATAATGATTTGAATGCTCCCTTTTCTAATGATGAGATCAGGATCAACATATTTAGTATGAGTAAGGATAAAGCACCTAGGTCAGATAGGTTCCCTGCTAGCTTTTTTTAGAGGTGTTGATAGCTTCTTGGTTCAGATATTTTGGAAACCTTAAGATAATTCCAATATTCTTCCTCTTTTTTGTAGGTATGGAATACTACCTTTATTGTTTTGGTTTCGAAGAAACATGGTGTCTCTTCTCTAAAGGATTTCAAACCTATCATCTTATGAAATACCCTATATAATTTGCTTACTAAGAAACTTGCTAATAGGTTAAAAATGCTTCTCCCTATCTTTATTTCTCCTCTTAAAGGTGGTTTTTTTCATGGTAGGTAGAATGTGGATGGGATCATTATGATTCATAAGACTTTACATTTTGTGTCCAAAAGCGGGTTGGTTGGAATGATTTTTAAACTTGACATGTAGAAGGCTTATGATAAGGTCTCATAGGAATTCCTTGACAAAATGTTGTAAAAATTTGGCTTTGGGGATCTATGAAGGAAGTGGAATAGAGTTTGTATTTCCTTTTCTAAATTTCTATCATCATCAATAGGATTCTAAGTGGTTTTTTGGGGGTTCAAAGAGGTGTTAGGCAAGGTGATACCTCGTATCCATATCTTTTAATTTTTATGGCTAAAGCTTTAGGAAGATTGATTCTTGTTGATACCTTGTCCTCTAATATTAAGGGTATTAGGCCTACTGGTATTGCAAAGGTAGTTTCTTGTCAACAATTTGTAGATGACATTGTACTTCTTGGTGAGGCTACTATGAGAGAGGCTAAGGAATTCATGAATATTTTGTAGTTGTATAAGAAATCTTCCAACCAACAAATTAACTTCCATAAAAGTCAAATATTTTTTGTGAATACTAGGGGGTAGCTTCAACATAGAATTGTAGGGATTTTTGGTTGTGGTATTACTAACCTTCATTATTTATATCTAGGTATGTCCTTTTTCACTGGAAAGATGAAGGAGGAGTTGTGGTATCCTATGTTGGATAGGATTCAACATAAGTTAGTTGGGTGGAAAGGTAGTATCCTGAGCCAAGCAAGTAAGTCAAAATTTCTTCAAGCTACCCTCAAAAGCATTCCCGTCTATTAAATATCTCTTTTTAGAATTCCCTTAAAAGGTAGGAGGACAATTGATTATATATTTAGAATATTTTTATGGTATGGGGTGGAGGATAAACAAAGGGTGTCCCTTGTCTCTTGGGATAGGATATGCTCTTCTAATAAATAAGGTGGTATTGGGATTACAAATTTATAATTGTTCAATAAGGCATTGATTGCAAAAATAACCTAGAGATTATGTGTTGAGGAGGATAAACTATGGAAAGATATTATGAGAGGTAAGTATCTAGAAATCAAATTTATTTTTTTAGAAATGATGCTCCTCCTAGGGGCTCTGTGATTTGGAATGGTTTGTTGGGGTTCAAAGTTTGGTTACAAAGGGGATTTGGTGGTAGATTAGGAATGAAAAGGATGTGTTCTTCTAGGAGGATACTTGGATTCTTTCTAAACCTCTCTTTATTAGTCTTGAGTTTTATGAGTTGAAGGCTCCTTTGTCACTAAAATATGGAGAAAAAATAATTGATTATATAATCATCACTAATGGCAAGAGGATTTGGAAGCATCTAACTTTACATACAACTGATATTTGGATCCTTCAAATTTTGGCAAATTTGAACATGTTGCTACAATAGTACTTTCTTCCTAAGTAGAATGATAGGGACTTCCTTCTATGGACTCATTCTCCTAAAGGTATTTTTTTTTTCAATACTGTATATGACACCTAAACATTGTCTAAGGGAGGATATTTTCCAGTGGAAATGGTATGGTATCCTCATTTGATCCCCAAGATTCTATTTTTGTGGTTGTGTTTGCAAAACATAATTTTTATTGTTGATAATTTATGTAAGAAAGGCTTCCATCTTCCCAATATTTGTCTTTTGTGTTCTAAGGATGTTGAATCTATGGATCATCTTTTAATCCATTGTGATTTCTCAAATAAGGTGCTCAATACATTATTGTATTCTTTTTCTATCAAGTGGATGTTACCTCAAACATTTAAGGAATTTTTCACTTGGTGTAAATTCCCCTTCATCAGTCATAACCTCACTAGGGTGTGGTACCCAAATATTCCTCATTTTTATGGGGTATCTAGTGGGAGAGGTACAAAAGAAATTTTAAGTATATTGCTAGGGATGAATCCTTTGTATTTAGAAGTATTAAAGTTGATATTAAGAATAATATGGTTGTATTTGCTGCTGGAAATGGTAGGGAGAAAGTTGTGGAGAAAGGGGTTGTTATTAGTTGGAAATTGAATCTAGGGTCTTATGCTTCTATATCCACTATTCAAAAAATATTTTCTACTAGATGGTATAAAATAGTTAAAGGTTGGGTCATTTTGAATTTTTATGGTGCTACCAAAGGTCATCTAGGGAGGGCTAGTGGAGGAGGTGTTGTTAGAAATGATAATGGTGAGGTCATTTGGGCTTACATCGAATATTATGGTAGATAGACCAACCACTTAGCTAAATCTAAGACAATTTTCTCAGGTGTTCATCAATTTTTGAGAGGGACTTTAGAATACTTCTCATACAAGGTGACTGCTTCAACATCATTTGGGATTTACAAGATGACAATTGTTTCATCTTGAATATTATTAAGAACAACTCAAAAATTTTGGAAGGTATGTTTTTTTGAAAAAAATGAAAACTTGTATTAATACAAAGACCAGTTACAAGCGGGAGAGAACACATCCCGACCCAGAGCCAAGAGCAACACAACAAGGACAACGCACAAAGGCAGCACTAGCAGCCACAGGGCAAAGAGAACAACAGGGCACGAAAAGGCGACATGTCACGAAAACGCGACATGTCACGAAATCGCGACAGTCACCCCCGGCTCGACCGCGTCGGCACCAACAGTCGCGATAACGCGACATGTCGCGAAATCGCGACATGTCGCGAATGGACATGGACGGGGAGAAGGGCCCTCGACAGCCACCCGCAAAAGGAGTCACGAAAACGCGACGAAGTTTCTAAACGGCACTCATGCCACAAAAGGGTCGCGATATCGCGACAATTAACCACCCAACCGCTTAAGTGCCAAACGTGTCGCGATATCGCGACAAAAATACCATGCAGCTTCCATTTAACCAAACTGTCGCGAAATCGCGACAAATTAACACCTTTGTTCTTCATCTTCAAAAGAGGCACGAAATCGCGACATAAACCCAACAAGAGCCGCGACAGCGCGACATGTCGCGATATCGCGCTAGAAACCCGCCAAAGGCCGCAAAGGCTCAACCTGTCACGAAATCGCGACAACAACCAACTCGAGGCCGCGACGGCGCTACAGGTCGCGATATCGCGACAATTTTCCTCCCAGCCGCTTAAGTGCCAAACGTGTCGCGATATCGCGACAGGATTTCCTTGCAGCTTCCCATTCTCAAACTTGTCACGATAACGCGACGAAATTTCAACTTTGCTTTTCAACTTCAAAAGGGGTGCGAAATCGCGACAGGAACTCCACACGGACCACGATAGCGCTGGGATGTCGGATATGACATGTCGCGATATCGCGAGTAAACCCACCAAAGGCCGCGGAGGCTCAACCTGTCGCGATATCGCGACAACAACCAACAAGAGGCCGCGACAAAGACTACATGTCGCGATATCGCGACAAAAAATTTCCTTAGCATAAAAAACACTGCACATTATTTCAAAATTTGTTCAAGGCCTTGTCTAATCTCTGCATCCTCCACAAGCATATTACTATGCAGATGCATCCCAACCTCTCTCTCAACACCCATCTTAGCAAGGAAATCAGCCGCTTTATTAAGAGATCTACTAGCATAAACAGGTATCACATCCTCTAATTCCTTCCAAAGCTCTTTAATTTGGGAGACCATAATCCGCAGCCTCCAAGCTTTTAAGGCAAAGTTCCTCATGCAATCAAGAGCGCCAACCAGGATTTGGGAATCAGACTCAATGATTATCTTTCTATGACCCTGCTTGACGGCCCATATGGAAGCAGATTTAATAGCAAAGGCCTCAGCTTCATTGTTTGTGGCATATCCTAGACCTTGCAATTCCCAATAGAGCACAGCCCCAACATGATCACGGCAGATAACTCCACTTCCAGCATTGCCCGGATTGCCTTTTGCAGCTCCATCAGTGTTGATTTTGACCCAGCCTTCTGGGGGAGGTTTCCAACAACTTCTTACCTGTCTCTCAAGATCAGCAGCTCTCTCTTCCAAAGGCTTAGAAGCAGGCTGATTTTCCTCCTCAGCATAGATGGCAACGGTTTCCACAACTTTGCTCCAGATGACCTGCCATATCCCATCCACCGAAGAGAAGGTTTCACGGAAAATACGAGCATTTCTTTCCAACCACACCTGCCACCAAATAAAAAGGAAACCAAGCTCCCACCAAGACGTGAAGAGCTTTAGATGTAAATCTACCTCTCTTCCAGCTTTCCCATAAATTGGTCCGAGACAAGTCTCCAATAGCCTGAAGTTTAAAGTGGGAGAACCAACGATGCCAAATCTGTTGTGTGAAAGGACAATCAAACAGAAGATGATCCACAGTTTCCTCATTCCTATAGCATAAAACACACTGGGAAGGACCAATGATGCCTCTGATTCTGAGATTGTCAAAGGTCAGGATACCATTGTGCATCAGCTGCCAGGCAAAGAAGTTCACTTTCGGCCAGCCCTTGGGATGCCATATCTTCCTCCATTCTTGAACTGGAAAAGAGTGTGGGGGGGCTCAGGAAGGATCGAATCATAGCCCTCCTTCACAAGATAAACCCCAAGGTTCCCAAAGCCCTATGCAAGCTCATCCTCCTCATCTCTCCCAAGCAAGAAACCGTTCCGACAAGAGTTTTTCCAGAGTTGGAGCCCGCCTCCGAGGGATTGGAATAGGCCATTCACCCATTCGCTTAAACTTTTGAACCTTATACTCCCCCAATTGGCCGGTATTGAAGTAGCTCTCAATATTAATCCATCCCTTATCTTCAAGAGCTGATTTTAACGGATGCAATTCAGGAAACACAGCAAGGATAGGAGGATTCCGATCCCAAGAATCAGCTCCGTAACCGGGCCTTCTCCCCTCTCCCAACTTTCCAGAACAATTGATCTTTGATAATGCGAGATCCGAGCTTGAGCGCCTGCCACACTAAAGATCCATTACCCTCCAAAGGAAAGCGGCCCAAGTCGTTGGGGTGAACAAGACCCAAGTATTTACTAGAGAGGATTCTGCTGAAGAGGGACGTAGGCTGGGAAATCCACCTCCAATACAATTTACTGCACCAGTGGCCCGATTGTTAAACTTGGAGCTTCTTAATCCCAACCTCACCTTTTTCCTTGGGTCGGGTGACCTTATCCCAACCAACCAAGGCCCATTTCCTCTCTCCTTTGGCACCTTCCCGCAGAAAACTTCTAGCCACTTTGTCCAGCTCTTTCCAAATTGATGGAGGGGCAGCCATAATAGAGAATTTATAAATTGGCATGGCCTGAATAACAGATTGCAAGAAAGTCAATCGGCCCCCATAGCTTAACCATCTATGAGACCAATGATTCATTCTCTCTTTGATGCCATCCAAAAGGTCCTTCCAAAAATCAGCTTTCAGTTTTTTGAAATGCAGAGGAACCCCCAGATAAACAACAGGAAGAGAGGTCCTAGTGAATCCCAGGATCTCCATAACTCTGTCTTGTGACCTTTGATCAAGATTAAAGAAGACCACTTTGGATTTTGTTTCATTGATGACTTGATTAGAAGCCCGGAGGTAGACGTTAAGAGAATCTCTGATTCCTCTTGCTTCCCTGAGGCTGGCTACTCCCACCAAACCAGTATCATCCACAAACTGTAAATGAGTCAAAACTTCAGCCCCGATTTTAATTCCTATTATCTGTCCTTGAAGTCTTCTTCTCAGGAGGAGTCTGCCTAATCCTTCAGCCAAGATGAGAAAGAGATAAGGAGAGCAAGGGTCTCCTTGGCGGAGACCCCGAGAGGCTCCAAAAGGTGGCGAGGGAAGCCCCTTAATTAAAACAGAGTAGGAAGGCGTAGAGATACAGCTCATGACCCAGGCAATCCAGCTCCGAGAAAAACCAAAGGCTGCCAACATCTTGACCAAGAAGCCCCACTCTACTCGTCATAAGCCTTAGACATATCCAGTTTGATGAACATTCCTTTGTTACCTGAATTGTGCATAGAATGGATAGCCTCCTGAGCCAAGATCACTCCATCCAAGATCTGTCTCCCTTCAACAAAACCCCCTTGCTCAGGGGAGATTATATTCTGAAGAAGGGGTTTTAGTCTTTCAGCCATAATTTTAGTGATTATTTTGTAAATCACATTACATAAGGCAATAGGTCTGAAATCAGAAATGTGAGCCCCCCCTCTCCTTTTGGAATTAAGGTAATAAAGGTGTGATTTAGAGCCTTGAGCATTCTTTTGTTAGTTCGGGACTCCTCAATGACAACCAACACATCCTCCTCCAGGATATCCCAGAAGGCCTGAAAAAACTCAATAGGGAAACCATCAGGACCAGGCGATTTTCCAAAGGCACATCCCAAAGACCACCTTCTTGAGTTCATCACGATCAATGGGCTTAAGAAGGGCCTGATTCTCTTCATGAGAGATAATAGAGGGAATGCCCTCAATGACTTCATTTTGGGCTTCCACATCATGCTGCATACTTTCCTTAAAGAGGTTTGAGAAATACTCCATAGAGTGGGAGTGCATATCAGGGAGAGTGTCAAAAGAGTTTCCATTCTCGTCTTGAAGGAATTCCATGTTATTCAATTGTCTTCTAGCACAGGCAGAGCGATGGAAAAATTTTGTATTTCTGTCTCCTTCTAATAACCAAGTATTTCTTGCTCTCTGTTTCCAATAGATCTCTTCTTGATTATCAATGTCCTCAACCGCTTTGCATAAAGCATCATCCTCGAATTTAAGATGCTCAAAAATGATTCCTTCTCTGAATTGTTTTTGCACCTCATTCCATATGGCCAACAAGGGAGCCCGTTGGAGCTGGAAATCAGATTTGTTAGTTTGCCTCCACTGTTTTAGTTTACTCTTAACAAAAAGAAGTCGTTTATGAAATTTGAACATAGCTGTCCCAAAAGGGAGACGACCTTCTTCCCACCACTGTGGAATTTTCCTTCGGAGGTCCTCTTTTTGCAACCAAAAATTTTCAAATTTAAAAGGTTTGTAATACTTCCCTGACATAGTCCCTCCCTCCAGCAAAATGGGAGAGTGATCTGAGATCTGGCCCTCCAAAATCTGGAATTTGATATTCCATCTAACATAAGCTTCCTCCGAGACCAGAAACCGGTCAAGCTTAACCCTCCCGTTGTATGGCTCTCTTCTCTTATTAGTCCAGGTAAAGTTTGTACCATGGCCTTTGATATCAACAAGGTTAAAGGCCCGGACTTGGGCAATAAACAATCGGTCCCCCCGTATCCAAAACTGGGATGCCACCTTCCCCGATCCCTCGGCAGATAATTTGGCATTGAAGTCCCCAGCAATAATCCAATAAAAATCTTCCCTGGAGGACCTCATGTTTTGAACAGCTTTCCATTGAAACCGCTGACCATCGATGTTCTGAGCCCCATAGAAATTTGTAATTAAGACTTGTTCAGCTGTAACAATATTCTTAAAAAGAGATGTGAGGACACCCCTCCAGGCTATATGTTCTATTGCTATCCACGCCAAAGGGTTCCAAAGAGTAGCAATCCCTCCCGAGGCACCTAGAGCAGCCACACACCATATGGCCAAGCACCCTCCGTATTCGACTGACAGTTTTACTCATAAGGTCTAATGACATTTTTGTCTCCTGAATGAGCAGAAAGTCTGTTTTACTTCTCTCTAAAAGTCTTTGAACAACAGATTGATGGGTTCTACTGTTTAAACCCCTCACATTCCAAGATTGAATAATCATTGGAAACCTTGGGAGCAATACGAATCAATTGTTCTCGCCAATCCTCCATTGATTAGCTTATCTCCTTGCACTGCAATTAGATCCTTATTGGATTTCCTCGCCCACCCCTTGGGAATTACTATTTTTCGACCTCTTCTCCACCTGGGTAATCCCAAGAGCCGGTCTTTCTCTGAACTTTTCTGCAATTCCCATGGTAACATCTTTGATAGCTGGCTGTACTGGGGAGTGGATTACCAATGCCCCTGGGTTTTCTTGCTGCAAAGTCTCAGAGGAGTCAATCACCTGTTCTAGGACAGGGGTTGATGAGGGAGGAGCATGAGAAAGGATGATATTATCCTCAAGGTTCCCATCTGCTCCTTCCATAATTTGGTCTTCTTGATCCACAAGAGATTTGAAGATTTCATACCGGTTGGTTGGCTTGGGATGAGCTTGCTCCTTGCCATTTCTCTTTTTGTTTCTTCTTCTCTTCTACTGTTCAAAGCCATCTTTCTGGGCATCAAAACCAGGGGGAATGATGGGTGGTTCCTTGACCGAAGTGGACTTACCCTCTCGGGGGCGATTTGACATTCCCTGTGGAGCATCCGCTTTGGTGCTCAAGATATTTGGGCAGAGCCTTGCCAAATGGCCATGCTTATGGCAAACTCTACATCGGAAAGGTAGGGCTTCATAGTCTAACTATTGTATCCAGGAGTGTCCTGCTAACTCCAGTTCCATATCAGATGGTAGCGGTCGGCTAATATCCAGTTCTACACAAATTCTCGCATAAACAGCAGTGTTTCCTTCTATGGTATCCTTGGAAACTCCCAAATATCTACCTAGAGAGTTGCCTATCAGTTCAAGAATCTGCTCACCCCAAAACTCCATCGAGAGAGCATACAGCCGGATCCAAACCGGGACAGCCGTGGGCTCAATGCGAGGGTCGAAGCCCGCTCTCCACGGTTGGACAAATAACCCTGCCGGGCCATGGCTCCTCTTCTCTGATTCAAATGCTCTGTTTCTATCCGATAAGGAGGAAAAACTAATAATAAAATACCCATTGCTTATGGGCCATAAGGAGTACTCACCGATAGGCTCCCAGTTTTGTCTCACCCAGGAATGCAGAAAGTGTAGGGTGGGTCGGATGCCCATGAATTTGCAGATCAGATCATGAGTAGCACGGTAGTTGATCGTGTCCTCGACCAGCTCTGGTTCTATGACAATCTTCGGTCTGGACGCGGATTGCGGGAGACATCCATTGACTCTATGCACAGGAGAACCCTTGCCCGCATTCCTGGATAGCAGATGGTAAGCACTCCGCTGAGCATCGTCGGAGGAAGACGCAGGGTTTTCTCTTAATATCTCAAGGATAAGAGGTCTTCTTCCCATCGAGAAATCCCGGAGGAGACCCCATTGGGCCCTCCCGGGGCAACGAAAGAGCCGACAACAAAGAACAACAACAACCCCCTGAGTCCCTGGAAGAGTCTTCCGATCAGAAACCCTAGAGCCTCGGTCGATGGTAGTTCAGAAGGTTTCCCGCCAAATCGCCAGAGCTCCACCTAGTGTCAAACTCTCTTTTCAATTTTGGAAGGTATGTTAGAAGTTAAAATTGAGAATGTTTATAGGGAAGGTAATTAGGTTACTAATGTTATGTAAAATTTGGGGTGGATAGTGGCCAGTTTAAAATTTGGGAAGATAATTTCCCTCCATAGTTAATGATAATTGTTGCTTTGGAAGCATTGGGCCTACCTATCTAGTATGCCTTTTTATTGTCTTTCTTCTTGGACAAGGTCTCCTTTGTGTTGTAGTGATCCTCTCTTTGGGGGTATTTTTTTGGGGGCTAGTCCTTTTGCTCCCTAGTGGTTGCCATTATAAAGGAATATGCTTGGTGTATTTCCCTCATCCTTGCTCTCTGGGATTGGGATTTTTTTGTTTGCATATTGATGTATTTGTTTCCCTACCAATATTATGCAAAAATGGATCAGGATATTTGGTAACTCTAAAAGAAAATTGAAATGAGATTATCCTTTATGCCCTGATGGGTGGAGGACTGGTCTATGTTGTATCATGGTGTTATATTTCTCTTTTGTTCTCTTGGGTGGTTGTTGGGTTTAGTTTTTGTTATTTTGGCCTTGGAGGCTGGCCTGTGCTTAATTGGACTTCTCTTTCTCTGCCTCCTCTAATGTAAAAGGTTTTGGGACCCTTCAAAACCTTGATTTTTTACCATTAATATATATATATATATATATATATATATATATATATATATATAAAAACTTTAAATAAACTACTTATCACTCCAAAATACTAAATAATCAAATACTTTAAATAAAACCTAAATAATCCTTACTACTCCAATTAATTATCTATTTCATCCTTATAACCCCTTTTTATTTTTAAAAATTTTAAATTTCCCTAAGACTGAATACTCCACTCATAAAAAAATAATTAATTAACTTTTAAATAATCCTTATGACTCCCTGATATGCACACAAACCTCCTCTTTTCAAAATATCAAAGGATTTAAAGTTTCATACCTTTGGCACCTAGATTTAATTCATCCTTCCACTTGGAAGATTAAGCATTATACTTAGCCTTCCTCCATATTAGTTATGGATGTTACTCAAGCACTTATCCTCCATAATAGCCTTCACAAATGATCATTTGAATGTAATTGTATTGTACCATAATAATTTTGAAGCTAAGATTGATGAAAACATTGTCAATAAAGAACTCAAAAAGGCTAGGATAGTTGTTGTTATAGTGGTTCCAATGGCCATGAAGTTAGACACAAATGCACTTACCTTCTTGGAAGATTTTGGAAACTTATTTGGCATAGTTGGGTCTGTTTTTAATAAGAATAGTATGTTTGAGGTGTTGGTGCCATACGATAACCTAAAAATGGTTGAGGAACATGCCAAGCCAAATTGTTGCCCAAATTTTTTATGAAGTATTTGAAGCACTGAGGGTGAAGTCTAGGTATGATGTGGAGGAGGATACAAATCATCTACTATTGTATAAACCTCATTCTACGATCCACTTGAGGTGGGCTACTAACAACATCATTACTATGGATATCCCTCAAAAAATTACTAGGTGTCAAACAGGCCAAAATGACCTCAAAGTGGCGAGCAAGTGGAAGCATAAAAAATTAAATCAATAGTATTTAACAAATGATGTGGTAATATTGGGTAGGCATTCTATGATTTTTTAGGCTAAGGGTTTCATTATACTAACTATACACTCACCTTTTCCTTGCTTCCACGTGGTAATTAACAATAAATTAGGGTGACATTACATGAATATTTTTCTTCTCAAACATTGCTACAAACGTTATATTTATCAGGCATTGAGTTCATAAAATCCTTTCTCCTTGTTAAATTTCCTAGGGGACCTTTTTATGACAATAATTTGAATTACTTTATCTGGTATTTTGACAAAGTCATAAACTTGCATCACCTTTTTAGCCTATTTTCTCAATGTATATTGATCTATAGAATCAACCTCTAGATGCTTTGTCATTTTATAATTTCCCTTGTTGGATTTTACCTCTCGATTGAAAATATTGCCCAAATTCCTCACTTAGAACCTAAACTTAGGAGATGGCTTCTTAATAGACTTCTATGATGACTCTAGAACTACCATGGAATTGCTCTATGTTTTTGATGTTATCCTCATACACCTATTTGGGCTTAAATATTTGCATCAATTTGGGGGTATTGTATTAAGAGAATATAGGTAAATTAGTAGTCTTAATATTTAGGGTCTCTGAATCTAAACTCAGCTTAACAACAAAGTTTTCACTTCCATATAAATTATCATTTTTCTCCATTGTCTGCTCATCGAACTTGCTATTTTTATTTCTACCTCTTTATTTTTCTTTTTCACAATGTAGTCCATCAATGCTCTTAGGTTCGAAATCCACATCTCTCAAAATCTTCCAACACCTTCAACCCAATGTTGTTTTCTTTTTCTAAAATAATCTTCAACAAATTCCTCTCCCAACTCTTCAATGTATCATTCAATGACATCCTCTTCTCATTAATATCTTCATTCAACTTCTTAGAATTCCTAAATATTGTAATTTCTTCAACCTTGTAATATCTTCACTCATCCAAATTCTTCTAGAAATCCTTCATCTTCAATCTTCTCAAACTTGAACCACTCTCTCAATAATATCAAATGGTTAGAGTGCAGCTCTACTACCACTATTATCTTTTAGCTTAGAATATCTCATAACTCAATATCCCAAGATCAAAAATAATTTCCATGAAAATGCATTTCAAAAAATAACATCTATGAGATATTCACTATTACATTCAATATATTCAAATAATTCAGATTGATTACATTGCATGGAGAGAAATATCCAATATATAATTTTACATGAATTTTTAGTACTCTTACTATTTATCTCCTCAAAAATTTGGGAGATGCATCCTTTAATATTCCTCTCATAAAGACAAAACTCTCATATTACCACATATAAATGTGACTCTTCATTCTCTTTCTTGATACCTTGCACTTTATCTCATATTGACACATACATTTTACAAAATATAAATCAACTACCAAACTAATATTTATAAAGGGGACAAATAATATAATAATTCCAACAAATTTATCATTCCTCTTATAGTTATATTTACTATCTTCCAATGTGTCATATTTAGTTCCTACATGAAATGTGAGAGATAAATCACTACAAAACTAATATTCAATCTTGTGTAAGTTAGGTAGATGAGACTCCCAACTAACTATCAATTTACTAGAGGAGAGGAATCAAAATTTGAGAGTTGTAAACCTGATTCTATGGGAGTTATAGGATTCAAGTGATATTTCTTAAGAATATTCTTCGCATATTTACTTTGTGAAAAAAATATGTGATGATGAGTCTGATGTACCTCCAATCCTAGGTAGTAGTGTAATAACCCAAGATCTCTCATGTTAAAATATTTCTTCAAGACTTCTTTTGCATCTAGAATCATACTTTAAAAACTTCCTATGATTACAAAATCATCTACATATGCATTGATGAATACAATATTCCCCTCGCTCTTTGTGATATAGATTCATTTTAAAACCATGCTCTCTAAAATGTTCATCTATCTTTATGTACCATTCCCAAGGAGTTTGTTTGAGACCATAAAGATACAATCAGTTTGGATACCTTTGTTTATTGTCTAGGTATGATGAATCCTTCTAGTTGATTCATATAAGCTTCTTTTAAGTATCTATTAAGAAAGGTATGTTCCATATCCATTTTATGAATTTTCCATTCAAATTGTGTAGCTCGAGCAAAGATAATTCTAATGGATTTTGTTTTTCTATAGGGGCAAAAGTTTATTCATAATCCATGCCTTCATTTTTTACATATCCCTTTGCTAAAATACTTGATTTGTACTTATTAATACTACCATATGCTTTATATATGACTTTGAAAACCCATATGCTTCTAATATCATTTTTCTATAGTGGAAGATCGATCTTGAGTCTTGTTTTCCAATAGTGCTTGATGTTCAATGTGAATGGAATTTTTCCAAGAAATAGATTGAAGGGTTTCCTGTATTGTAGATGACTCAATTGTACATATTAGACCCATATTTTATACATTGTTAATCATACTTCATGTTCTTGGTTTTGTAGAAGAGGTATCTATATTCCATCTATCATATATGCTTTCAATGCACTAGCATACAATTTGGGAATTCTTCTCATGTGATATGGTAGAGTGGATAGATCCTTTTCATCATTGATATCTCTAAAAATTCCTTCATTGGTAATTTATTCATCACTTTCAATCATTATAGGAGTTGAGTTAGATGAAGTTTCTTGTGATGATGATGAAGGTGATTTTGCTTCTTCAACAAAGACAATATCATGACTAATATATATTTTCTTTGAAGCTAGATCAAATAATTTATAAGCTTTTGATTCATCACTATAGCTTAGTAAGACGCATTGTTGATATTTTTCATCCAATTTATGTATTTTCTCTTTTGGAATGTGAATGTATGTTGTACAACCAAATATCCAAATATGAGAGATTGATATTTTTTGAAGAACACAAACTTATACTGAGAGGGGGGGTGAACAATATAACACCCACTTTTAAATTTCTTTCCAAACCAATATCAATTAATGTCGTTAATTGCAATAACCAAATATAGCAATGTGCATTAATAACTTAGATAGCAATAGTAAGCAAGAGCACAAGTCACCACACACAATTGATACACAAGATTTAACATGGTTCCCCCAATGTGGGGTACTTCACAAGATAATCTCCTTATAATATTTCACACAAAAATAAGGATCCTTATCCAATAGAATGATTACTTTGATCTACTCAAATATAGGCAATACAAAAATCTGCTTAGGTAGGAAATCCATTGATCTACTTAGCTAGGTAACACACTTATCTGCTCAGCTAGGCAACATACTGATCTGCTTAGGTAGGCAATACACTGATATGCTTAGCTAGGCAACACACTGATCTGCTCAAGTAGGAAATCCACTGATCTGCTTAGCTAGGTAACACACTGATTTGCTTTAGCAAGCTCACCAAGAACTTGTCCAAATATACTCTAGTAATCTCACTAAGATCTTACTCGAATCTTATTAATAGGCTTACTTAGAAACTCATCAAATATGCTCAACAATCTCACCAAGAAATTGTTCAAATCTACTCTAGCAAGCTCACTAAGAAATTTCCAAAAAATGCTCAACAAGCTCACTAAGAACTTGCTCAAAATATGCTCAAAAAGATCACTAATAACTTGCTCAAATCGGCTCAACAATATCACTAAGAACTTGCTCAAATATTCTCAACAAGCTCACTAAGAACTTTCTCAAAATTTTCTCAACAAGCTCACTAACAACTTGCTCAAATATGATCAAAAATCTCACTAAGAATTTTCTCAAAATCTTCTCAACAAGCTCACTAAGAACTTGCTCAAATATTCTCAACAAGCTCAATAAGAACTTGCTCAAATATGCTCAACAAGCTCACTAAGAACTTGCTCAAAATCTGCTCAACAATATCACCAAGAACTTGCTCAAATTTGCTCAACAAGATCACTAAGAACTTGCTCAAATCTATCCCAAAAATTGTCGACAAAGCTGTCCAGAAACCTATCCAAAAAGCCTTCACAAAGGCTCAACCAATCATGCTCAAATAGCACTCGAATATCATCCACAAATTAAAGGTAAGGCTTAAATATGAACTCAACAATGAATGGTAATACACTCTTCAAAGGATGACAACTATGATCCACAATGATCTCAACTCAAATCAATCTCATAGAAGCATAAAGAAAATTTTTAGAGACTCAATATGTTCTATACTCAAATACAATATCTTTCTCAACTCCAACTCAACTCAAATCAGAATATAGAATAGTTTCTTTTATGGAACTTGAACAATCGCTTCTCACAATCACTTTACTAGGCATAATCAACTCAACTTCAACCATTCATCACAAGGGACAACTCTTTCTCACAAAACCCTAGTCCATGCATGTATCAACAAACTCAAATGTTTCCAACATTTCTCAACCATAAATCTCACATAACAATAATACTCATGTTCTTTTCAAGTTCTTTGCATAACCAATGGGCTTTAACAACAATGATAAACAAGGTTTAAACACAACTCACAAACCAGAAAACCTTGAAGCATTTAACCAACCACTTTCGAAAAGAAAACCACAATCAATCCTTTTCACTCCAATGATATTTCAGAAATCAACCACCATAATCAATCAATAGGAGAATGTGCCCATACCTTTTATGAAGATGAAGAAGCCTCTTTGGAAATCTGCCACACTCAACACATTTTCTTTTTCCAATATTAACAAGGGTTAGAGGTCTTGAGTAATAACACAACAATCAAAATAATATCTCAATAACACCTTATTACTCCTACTCAATAAAATACATCATGTCCCCTAATGAAAGAATTAATCCCCTTTGAAAAAGAACAAAGAAAACTTCAATTTTGAACCTCTTTATAAAATCTGAAATATCTCTTTATACACACCTTATTTCTTCCTCTAATCAAGTTAATCAAGTAGCCCTCGGAATAATATTTCCAACAATATATAATATGATATAATTTCAAAAATAAATCACCAGAAATATCTCTTTTTTCTAAGGTGCATCATAACCTTTATTCCTCCTAGGCAACTTTTAGAAAAGATAAAATGTTAAAAAAAATATTTAACTTGCATTTGTCCTCAGCGGGATTCAATCCCTTGTCACTTTCCCTGCACCACTCTAATCGTGGCACAAAAAACCATGCGAGCCAACCGCTCACATAGAATAGTGAGCGCAAACCTCCTTTTTGTTTGCTCCAAGCATGCCCTTAAACACCATGTGTGCCAAAAGAGTATCATCACATTTACTTAGAAAAACCAATGTCGATGGGATTCGAACTTCAGATCTACTAGCGCTTCAAAACCTTATGCACCTTCCTCTTATCGCTAGGCCACAAGTGCCTACGATGCTTGGTAATGGACCTCTCTTACTTTTATTTCCTCCTTTCTTCATAGGTTTCGAACGAGTTTTGATGCCTTTGCTCCCTCTTTGAATGAACACCCTTTTGCACACTCTTCAACATGCTGGCACCTTTCACTTCCTTAGCAATTCGAATGCACCACACTATCGAGGACTTCCTAGGTTTTATCAAAATGTTTGGTGGCATATTTATATATGCCTTCCTCCTTCCTTTTGACATCGGTGCTATAATTAAATTTAATATATGCCTCCTCCTTTATTTTGACGTCGGTGCTATAAATTAAATTTTAATTTTAAATTTAGATTTAAATTTTAAATAATTTAAAATTTAAACTAAATATTTAAAATTAAATATCTCCATCACTAGGGCACCTTTTTTGACGAAAAGAAAAGCCAACCTGGGTTTTAAGAAAAACCCATTTCAAATCTGCCATCCATAGTTTTAAATAAAACCTTTTATTTTGCCTACCTTGGTTTTCACAAAAAACCTATATATATCCATGCTCTCCAAAATATCATAAATACTTATTTATGAAATGCCTTGGCCATAAAAACTCAATGTGATCCATGTGACATCAATGACAACATAAAATAACTCAAATTGCCAACAATCTCCCCCTTTGTCATTGATGGCAACACATCTAATGCAAATCACCACAATCACTACAAAAACCATCTCTAAGAAACAAATTTGCTCCCCCTGACTCAATACTCTCTATGGAGGTTGCTTCCCCTAACTTAATGCTCTCCCCCTTACTCAAATATCTCTCCATTTGATATCAATGGCAAAAGGGACACTTATGGGGCTAAAATATATGACTCTTAAGATTAGCCCCCTCACCACCTTATCTTTTGAGGTGATTAATTTTGGGGTGGGAGTACTTTTACTCCCAGTTGTTCTCTCAAACGCTCAAATGTTTCTCTTGGTAATGGTTTTGTAAATATGTCTACAATCTGATATTTTGTAGGAACATATTCCAATCTTACTTGTTGCTCTATAACCTGTTCTCTTAAAAAGGGATACTTGATTGGAATGTGCTTTGTTCTGGCATGCAATACTGGATTATTCGAGATACTTATAGCACTAGTATTATCACACAGAATAGGAATGGGATGATCATATTCTATGCTGAAATATTTAAGAGTCTATTTCATCCATAATACCTATTTACAATATGTTGCTGCTGCAATATATTTTGCCTCTGTTGTGGAAAGTGACACTGATGGTTGTTTCTTAGCCAAGAAACTAGGCAGTCACCAATAAATAATGCTCCTCCGCTTGTGCTTTTTCTATCATCAATATTTCTTTCCCAATATGCATCTGTGTATGCTATGAGAGTAAACTTACTACTTCTAGGATACCATAGACCATAGTCCATTGTTCCTTTGAGATATCTGAGTATTATTTTAACTATTGTCACATGTGATTCTTTTGGAGCTACTTGAAATCTTCCCACTAAACCAACTGTCGGTATTATATATAGTCTTGTGGCTATAACATATAACAAGCTACCAATCATAGATCTATATAGAGTTTTATTAGCATTAGGAGATTCATCATATTTGCTTAATTTACACCCTGTAACCATTGGAGTACTAATTGGCTTACTATCTTCCATTTTGAATTTCTTCAATATCTCCTTTATATACTTTGTTTGTGAAATCAATATCCCTTTTTATAATTGTGAAATATGTAATTCGATGAAAAAGGTTAATTCACCAAGCATAGACATTTCAAACTCATTAGTCATGTTTCTTGTAAATTCTTGACACATTTTGTCATTGCTACCCCTAAAAATAATATCATCCAAATAAACTTCCACAATCATCAAGTCATTTCCCTTATTTTTAATAAACATATTGCTATCAACTGTTACCTTTTTGAAACCTTGTTCTCGAAGATATTTATCCAGTATTGAATACCATGCTCTAGGAGCTTACTTTAAGCCTTAAAGAACCTTTTTCAATCTACACACATAATCTGGTTTATTTGCTTGATTAAACCCATCTAGTTGTTCAATGTAAATTTCTTCTTCTAAATGATCATTCAAAAAAGCTTATTTGACATCCATATGATATACTTTGAAATTCCTGTAGTTTGAAAGTGCCAAAAACATCTGTATAGATTCCAATATTGCAACTGGTGCAAAGGTCTCATCAAAATCAATTCCTTATTCTTGTGCATATCCTTTACACACCAATATTGCCTTGTTTCTGATGACTTGACCATCTTAATTTAGTTTATTCCTGTAGACCCATTCAGTACCAATTACATTTTTTCCTTTTGGTCTTGGAACTAATTCCCAAGTCTTACTTTTTTCAATCTGATCTAGTTCTTCCTTCATTGCTTTAATCCAACATTCATCATTTTTTGCCTCTCTAAAATCCTTTGGTTCTATCTTGGATAGTAGTGAAACATTTGCTTGTTCTGTTGAGCCTATGATTCCTCTTCTTGTTTGTCTTACATCAGGGCTGCCAATGATCAAGTCCTCTGGATGATTTTTCTAAATATATCTTGACATAGTTTTGGAGGGTATATTCTGCAAATCTTCTTCATTTGAATCTTCATCCATTTCTTCCTGACAACTTTCTTCTTCTTCAAGAATATCTTCCTGAGATGTTTCATTTATTCCTATTCTTTCATCAACTCTAAAATTTATACTTTCCACCATGGTATGTGTTCTTTTACTATAGCCTCTGTAGGCCTTACTCTTTGTAGAGTATCCAAGAAAAATACCTTCATCACATCTAGGATCAAACTTGCCCAATTCCTTATCCTTTCTTTTGATATAACACTTACTTCCAAAATTTTTGAAGTAGTTTACTGTGGGAGGTCTTCCTTTCCAAAACTCATATGGAGTCTTATGTTTCTTTTTTATAACTTGAGCTCTATTCATAACATAGAATATTGTACTAATTTATTCCTTACAAAACCCATATGATATTCTTAATTTATTTAGCATTGCTCTGGCCATATTCTCAAGAGTCCTATTCTTTCTTTCTACTACTCCATTTTGCTGAGGATTCCTGGATGCTGAGTATTATTTTCTGATTCCATATTTTGTACAAAACTCAATGAATTCTATAGATATGAATTCCCCTCCTCTATCTAATCGCAAACACTTGATATTATTTCCTATTTCATTTTATACCATTTCTTTGAATACTTTAAAATGCTCAAATGCCTCTGATTTCTCTTTCAGGAAAACAACCCAAGTCAATCTAGAATAATCATCTATGAACAATATGAAGTGGCTTTCACCTTGTAGACTTTTGGTTCCCATAGGACCACATAAATCAGTATGAATCAATTATAATACCTTGGAAGAGGAATATTATTTTGCCTTGAAACTTAATCTTGTCTACTTTCCATACTGACACTATGCACAAATTGTATTTGAAGGTCTTTTTATCTTTGGTAGATCTTTGACAATTTTTTTGTTGCTTATCCTTACTATGTTATCAAAGTTCAAGTGACATAATATTTTATGCCATAACCAACTTTCTTCTTCTTGAGATAGAAGACATTTTTCCTTTTTTATTTCATTGAGCATGTAGATATTGTTATTGGTTCTTTTTGCATTTGCAACAAGCTTCCCTATTTTTGTTTCCCTAATTTTACATCCTGTAGATAAAAAAGTAACTGTGTAACCTCGATCAAAAAGTTGACTTACACTTAGTAGTTTGTGTTTTAGACCCTCAACATAGAGTACATCTTATGTAGTAGTCTTTCCATCATCTAAACTTAAATTTCCTCTCCCTTTGATTTTAGCTGAAGCATTATCACAAAATCTCATAGATCCATTATTGTTCCCTTATAAATAAATGAACTTATCCTTATACCCAGTCATGTGACTAGAGAACCCACTATCAATATACCATTTTTCCATCCTGTAACCCAATAGAATTTGCCCTCAAGCTATTAGCCTTTTTGAAGGAACCCATTCTGATACCAATTGAATAACACAAGCTTATACTAAGAGGAGGGGTGAACAATATAGCGCCCACTTTTTACTTTCTTTCCAAACCAATATCAATTAATGTCCTTAATTACAATAACCAAATATAGTAGTGTGCATTAATAACTTAGATAGCAATAGTAAGCAAGAGCACAAGTCACCACACACAATTGAGATGCAATATTTAACATGGTTCCCCCAATGTGGGGTACTCCACAAGATAATCTCCTTATAATATTTCACATAGAAATAAGTATCCTTATCCAATAAAATTATTACTTTGATCTACTCAAATCTAGGCAATAAATTGATCTGCTTAGCTAGGCAATCCATTGATCTGCTCAGCTAGGCAACACACTGATCTACTCAGGTGGGCAACACACTGATCTTCTTAGGTAGGCAATCCATTGATCTGCTTAGTGAGGCAACACACTGATCTACTCAGGTAGGTAATCCACTAATCTACTCAGCTAGGTAACACACTAATTTGGTCAGGTAGGCAATCCACTGATCTGCTCAGCTAGGCAACACACTAATCTACTTCAGCAAGCTCATCAAGAACTTGCCCAAATCTGATCTAGCAAGGTCACTAATAACTTGCTCAAATATTCCTAGTAGGCTCACTCAGAACCTCACAAAATATTCTCAAAAATCTCACCAAGATCTTGCTCAAATATTTTCTAGCAAGCTCACTAAGAACTTGCCCAAAATGGCTCAACAAGATCACTAAGAACTTGCTCAAAATATGCTCAAAAATCTCACTAATAACTTGCTCAAATCTTCTCAACAAGCTCACTAATAACTTTCTCAAATCTTCTCAACAATCTCACTAAGAATTTACTCAAAATATGCTCAACAAGCTCACTAAGAACTTGCTCAAATATGCTCAACAAGCTCACTATAACTTGTTCAAAATATGCTCAACAAGCTCACTAAGAATTTGATCAAATATGCTCAACACTCTCACTAAGAACTTGCTCAAATATTCCCAAAAATCTCACTAAGAACTTGCTCAAAATTTTCTCAACAAGCTCACCAAGAACTTGCTCAAATATGCTCAACAAGCTCAAGAACTTGCTCAAATCTATCCCAAAAACTATCCACAAAGCTTTCCAGAAATATATCCAAAAAGCCTTCTCAAAGGCTCAACCAATCATTCTCAAATAGCACTCAAATATCATCCATAAATCAAATTCAAGGCTTAAATACGAACTCAACAATGAATGGTAATACACTCTTAAAATGATGACAACTATGATCCACAATGATCTCAACTCAAATCAATATCATAGAAGCATAAAGAGAATTGTTACAGACTCAATATGTTTTATACTCAAATCCAATATCTTTCTCAACTCCAACTCAACTCAAATCATAATATAGAATAGTTTCTTTTATGGAACTTGAACAATCACTTCTCACAATCACTTTACTAGGCACAATCAACTCAACCTCAACCATTCATCACAAGGGATAAATCTTTCTCACAAAACCCTAGTCCATGCATGTATCAACAAACTCAAATATTTCCAACATTGTTCAACCATAAATCTCACATAACAATGATACTAATATTCTTTTCAAGTTCTTTGCATAACCAATGGGCTTCAACAACTATGCTTATTAAACAAGGTTTAAACACAACTCAGAAACCAGAAAACCTTGAAGCATTCAACCAACCACTTTTGAAAAGGAAACCACAATTAATCCTTTTCACTCCAATGACATTGCAGAAAACAACCACCATAATCAATCAATAGAAGAATGTTCCCATACCTTTTATGAAGATGAAGAAGCCTCTTTGGAAATCTGCCACACTCAACACATTTTCTTTTTCCAATCTTAACAAGGGTTAGAGGTCTTGAGTAATAACACAACAATAAAAATAATATCTCAATAACACCTTATTACTCCTACTCAATTAAATACATCATGTCCCCTCATGAAATAATTAATCCCCTTTGAAAAATAACAAAGAAAATTTCACTTTTGAACCTCTTTACAAAATCAGAAATATCTCTTTATACACATTTTATTTCTCCCTCTAAGCAAGTTAACCAAGTAGCCCTCGGAATAAGATTCCCAACGATATATAATATGATATAATTTCAAAAATAAATCACCAAAAATATCTTTTTCCTAAGGTGCATCATAACCCTTATTCCTCCTAGGCAACTTTTAGAAAAGATAAAATATTAAAAAAATATTTAACTTGCCTCTGTCCTCAGCGGGATTCGATCCCCTGTCGTTGTCCCTACACCACTCTAACCATGGTGCCAATAACCACGTGAGCCAACCGCTCACATAGAATGATGAGTTCAAACCTCCTTTTTGTTTGCTCCAAGCGTGCCCTTAAACACCACATGCACCAAAAGAGTATCCTCACATTTACTTCACAAAACTAGTGGCGGCAGGATTCAAACTTTGGATCTGTTGGTGCTTCAACACCTTACGCACCTTCCTCTTGCCACTAGGACATAAGTGCCTACAGTGTTTGGTAAGGGACCTCCCTTACTTTTATTGCCTCCTTTCTTCATAGGTTTTGAACGAGCTGCGATGCCTTTTCTCCCTCTTAGAATGAACACTCTTTTTCACACTCTTCAACATGCTAGCACATTTTGCTTCCTTAGAAATTTGAATGCACCACACTGTCGAGGACTTCCTAGGTTTTATCAAAATTTTTGGTGGCATATTTATATATGCATTCCTCCTTCCTTTTGACATCGGTGCTATAATTAAATTTAATATATGCCTCCTCCTTTATTTTGACGTCGGCGCTATAAATTAAATTTTAATTTTAAATTTAGATTTAAATTTTAAATAATTTAAAATTTAAACTAAATATTTAAAATTAAATATCTCCATCACCATGGCACATTTTTTGATGAAACGAAAATCCAACCTGGGTTTTAAGAAAAATCCATTTCAAATCTGCCATTCATGGTTTTAAATAAAACCTTTTATTTTTCCTACCTTGGTTTTCATAAAAACCCTATATATATCCATGCTCTCCAAAATATCATAAATGCTTATTTATGAAATACCTTGGCCATCAAAACTCAATGTGATCCATGTGACATTAATGATCCATGTGACATCAATGACAACATAAAATAACTCAAATTACAAACATTTTGTGTTAGCTTTGTGCTTCTTTTGGAGTGATATGATCAAGTGATGCAGTGGGGGCTTGATTGAGTAAGTATATTATTGTATGTACTGCTTCTATCCAAATGGAGTGTCTAAGTTGTGAATCTTTTAACATACTTCATACCATATCCATGGTTGTTTTGTTTCTATATTTTTCAATACTATTTTTTTGTGGTAAGTAGGCTACTTTCAACTATCGTTGAATGTCATATTTATTTAGAAATGCTAAAAATTCATTGCTAGTAAGTTCCTCCTCTTGATTTGAGGAAAGGACGTAGATATTTATTCCCATAGAAGTATCTACCTAGACCTAAAATTGTTAAAATTATGAGAAATATTCATATTTTCTTTTCAAAAAATATACCCATATTTTGTGGGTATGATCATCAACAAAAAATTTAAAGTACCTAGTCTTATTATAACTTGGAACCATGGGTCAACATAGATCAGTATGGATCAAATCAAGAGATGCTTTAGCCTGATATTCTATTGTCTTGAAAGGAGCTCGATGTTGCTTCCTAGTTAAGAAACAAGGATAAATCTATGTAGGCTTCTATAGAGAGGGAAGTTGTTCGATCATATTTTTGTTTTATAATGTAGTAATGTGACCATAGCTTAGATGACCATATCATCGATGCCAAAGTGATGCAAATATTTTGGATTTGATAACTAATTCTAGGTTGTCATGATACATTATGTTAATTTTAATCATCTTTATTTTCTTTTCCATATACAATAATTTTAAAATTTTTAGTTTTATCACAAATGATGCAAAACTTGGATCCTTGTTGCTTATCAAACTTGACCTTTAAATTGTGGTCAATTAGTTGTTTGATAGGGAGTAGATTTTTGTATATTGGAACATATAGAACTTTTGTGATATTGCATTTGCATGATCAAAGTCATAATATTATATCATTTGTGCCTTTTATTTCATAGGATGTGTCATCCCCAAGATAAAATTTTATTGCATGTCTTGAATAACTTAGATTTTGAAATCAATATTTTCTTCCTATCATGTGTTTGGTTGCTTTTAAATCAATATACCAGATATCATTGAATTGGGCAAGTGCAACTAATGCATGTTTTTTTGCTATGAGAATTATTTCTATTTATGTATTTGAATGGTTTCTTCCTTAAGAGGTACTTGTTCCTCTTTTGTCTTTAATATGATACCTCTTCCTTTTGAAGTAGGTTCCCTAGCTTCTCAAAACTTGGTATTTTCTTAGTAATATTTAATGTAATTATAAAAATATTGTACCTAGATGGAAATGATATAAAAATAATAAAAACTAATATTTCATCATATATTTGAATTCCCATGCTTGTAATTATTCTATTCTCCTAGTAAATGCTTCTCGTTTTTCTTGACTCTTCATATTTATATAATAGAGCTGGCTCTAGAGAATTTGATTTTTATTTCTAGCTTCAAATACCATATTCAACTTATCTTATGCATCTTTGGTTGTGATTGTATCCCTAATGTATGGTTGGACCTCATCTACTATTTCAAACATGATGATTAGTCTTACCTTTCTATCTACCTTGTCAAAATTGATTTGATCTCCTCCTTCTTCCATAGGATAGGAAGTGCTTCCATCTACTACTTGCCATACTTCAAACTCAAATAGTATCATGAGTTTGGTCTTCTAGACAATATAGTTGTTTCCCCTTAGCAATTGGAAATCTGATAACAAGAATTTTGGTCCTCCACTATCCATGGCAACCTTCTACAAAATTTAAATATCCTTATTTTATTGAGCCTACAAAAAAAAAACGAGTATATGTATGTCTATACTTGGATTTCAATCGATGCTTCAAAAATTGTAATAATGAAGAGTATTTTGTTGAGTGAAGGTAGAGGGAATTATTCTTCCTTTATAGAATATTCCCTTGGAATATTCTTCTCTTTAGAATATTATATTTTATTTTTACACATGCACTTTCTCCTTTGTTCACATGCTACTTTCCTGGTGATTTTATTTCAACATTTTAATTTTATGATGGTAAAAATTGAAGTGTCTTGATTTTTGTGCTCTCTTATTATCACTAACAAAATGTTCTTATTATTTTCTTCTTGAATTTAAAATCCTCTTCAATAACTTGCTTCTAGTTGATGTTGATGATGTTTGCAATGCTTTCCATGAGCCTTTTCTATAAGAGATAAATGGTATGTTTCATTTGATGACCTTTGGGTACTAGAGTACTCAATTTTCTAGGCTTTCCATTGTTTTTCAAACAACTCTTTTGAACGTCCTTTCTTCTACTTGGATTTTTTTTGTTATTTTAGGTGCTTCAACTTGAATGTGGATGTGTTACATTTCAATGACAATGGAAACAATACAACCCTTTTCTACCTACTTTCACTTTATATAAATTGTTTTATATAACACGTTGACTAGTCCTTGGTACCTTTTGAGACCTTTGATGGTACCTTAATTTTTATCATGAAGTATATATGAGGTTAATGTTTATAGATAATTAACAGGATTTAAATCATCTCCTTATCTTTTATTCTATCACCTTGATCATAACCTTCTCTACTAGAATTTGACTGCTTTCCTAGATGGATTCGTCAAGAGTTTGATTGCCTAAGTGAGAATTTGTTTTGGCCATCGAGTGCTCACTATTCATGTTTGTGTTTGTATTTTCTTTACTATCAATTGCACTATGAACTTGTTGGTCAAATATCTGCCTAATCAACAAAACTACGTTTGTGCACCCTAGACATGGCCAACATTGAAAGACCGGAGGAAAGGAATGTCCTCCGTGCCAATCTCCAGAGAGGGTTGGCTCCCAAGCTAAATCCTACACGGGTTAAAGACTAGAGTTGCAGGAAAGAAATTAGAAATTGCAGAAAGAGATGGGAAATATGGCCACAGGCCAAAGGTGTAGGATTTGGGGTAGACTAACAGCAGGAAATTCACCCAAGCATGAAATAACATGTAATAAAAGAGAAGCAACAGAATTCACTCATAACCTTGCAAAGACAACCTCCAGAATAACACTCCAACACTCACTCCCTCACCAGCAATATTTAAATTCAGATGCAGAATTCAAATTCAACAACAAATAAGGAACATGAGCGTAAAATAGAAATGTATGAATACAGAAGGAAATCACACACAAGATCACTTGCAAATTTAGAAGCCTTGTATCTTCTATTGATGCAGAGAACTTGGAAAGTTTTCTCGCAAAATGTCTAACCTCCTTTTACAATGAATATTGAGTAGTATTTATAGAGGATTTCACCTCTTTCATTAAATGCACATGGAGACAGAATGATCACAGATCAGGAACCATAGTGAGGAAATTCCTCCTTGGAAATATGGAAAATACATCCTCTCAAAACAATGATCCATCTTCTAAGGAAATTCCTTCATGAAATCTGCATCTCTGGATTCGGTGCACAGAAAATTATAAGGCTTGGCTATTTGACTGGAGACGTTCACCATCTTGAAAACACGCATCTGCTTTGGAAATCATGAAAATTGCATTACATATTTAATATGGCTGTCTTCCTCGCTCGAGATCTACAATTCGAGTTACTCCTTGCCTCCATTATTTAATATTTTTTGCAACCTACTCTGGGCACTTTAAAAAACTTGTGCATTAATGGAGAATGCATTTTTAACCTTGGTAGATTATATCCCTTCTTTGACCATGATGACCACCATTCCTTTTATTCTAGGTGAAAATCCTTTTAATAGTCACATCGTTTTCCTTTTGAAATCATGTTCACCCCCAAAAGGGGTGATAAAGGTCATCGCCTTCCCATTGGGGTGAATGCGATGTTGACTTTTCAACGTCACTGTTACCATTAAAGCATTCACTAATTGAAAGGTTGACTTAGTTTTTAGAGGACGTTCACCCATGGGAGAGGCGAATGGAGCGTTCACCCCTCAACCAGGGTGAATGTGATGTTGACTTATCCATGTCACGCACCTTTGAATTTTTTATGTCACTTTTCAAATGACATTCACCCCAAAGTGGGGTAGATGGAGCTTTCACCCCATCTTTGGGGTGAACGCACTCCTTCGTCGAAATTATTTTTCTTTGTAAAAATTGGGTGCATCATTTTAATTTTAAAATATGTTCACCCCAAAGTGGGGCGAATGAAGCCTTCACCCTGACTTTGGGGTGAACGTGATTCTTCAAGTTTTATCTTTGGGTGCTTTCATATCTTTTAATGTTTCACCATTTTAATGTTTCCTTCTCTTTCCTTTTGTAGTGTGCAGGGCTTTTTGCTCAGGGTGAACGCGTCTTCATGTTGCAGTGAATTTTTCGTCTCCATACTTAGTCCTTTTGCACCATTTTTTAATGTATTTATAGATAAAGTGAACTCAAGTCTTCAATATAGTTTTCTAACCTCTTCCTTTAAACATTCATTACTTCTAAGCCAAAAGAGTGTATATACAAACAAAGATAGAAAAATAAAACAACTACAATATATAAATTCAGCCAAAATATTATATTCAGATTAACATATTTTGTCGTATTACAATCAAAATGCTCTTTAAAATAATATCAAAATCCCAATGTGGTAAAGTGTAAAACTACCAATATTTTTGGTGACTCACGGGGTATCCAGCTCGCATGGATGCAAGCGATCCTAGGCCTTTATCCATTGGGCTGCTATGGAGTCGTTTTTCTAGTTGCTCTGGTTGGCACTTTTGATGTGGATACTTTTCTGTGCCTCCTCTTCTACTTTCTCTTTGGCTTTAGCTTCAGCTACAACCTTGAGTACTTCAGCTCACTCTACTTCTTCTGTTACCTTCTCTACTATGGCATGATCATGCTGCTCTCTCCTCTTGCTCTTTGAGGCTTTTAGAGGTAACCTCATAAACTATGACTACCTCCTCCCAAGCTTGAGTGGTGAATAAGTAGGGAGTACTCAATGACTCATAAATGAATCAGATATTTTGGACATCTTCCAGACTGAGGCGCTTCGCTCGTTGAGCTAGCTCAAATAATGAAAGCTCCATGTGGGTATATTTTTGCATTAGAGGCAATACCTATGCTTCTATGATGGGCTCCTCCCATGCATCAATCTTTGAGGTATCCTCTATGAACTTCTTCCAAGCTGCTCCAATTGTTCTTTCGGTAGAGGTTCACCCCATTCATCAGTGAAGTCCAAGAATCCCAAACCAGCAAGAGTGTCAAAATACGTCATGGAAATAGTATGCTCTCGCTCGATGGTATTAAGGATTTTTTGGCCTTCTCTCACTAGGTCCATTCTCTAAAAATAACTACGTAGTGTGACTTTGGCAGTGGACCAAGCATGATCCATTTCGCTCAAGGGATGAATGTGTATGCTGGAATTAGCCAAAGCTTGAATTTTTACTACCATCTCCATATATGGCTCCAACCTTTCCTCTGTGGTATCAATCAATTGCTGCCCCATTTGAATCTGTATGCTAGCCATCCATAAATAATGCAATACTTGAACTACTTGTGTAGCTAGTTTCTCATAGTTTTGGATCGAACGAAGGTGCACCTCCTTAATGCTTTTTGGAGAAAAACCTATAGCCTATGCGGCATTTTCTACCAGTTGATTCTTGATGGCCTCTAACTGCTTTTGGAGTGAATGCATCTCTATCCTAGCTGCATCTCTTTCCTTCAAATGCACTCCTACCTGTCAATGCAAGTGTTCATTTTCTGTGGTTGTCTTCTCCTCTTGCGCTCTGCTTTTGGCCAAGGCATTTTCGAGTTCGATAATTTTATTTTCATTCTCAAAATATTTCTCCTTGTAATACTCACCATGCAAATATACCGAACTCATATCAACTTGTATGTTGCCCATTTTCTCCATTGGATCAATCTTGGTGAGGTCTTCTGTTATAGTCTCACAGATATAATCACTTGGCAACATTTCTCCTTGTGGATTTTGAACTAAGGGAGTGATTTTAGTCATGTGAGCTTCCATGGCGACTAGATCAAAGGTAACCTTCTTGATCGGCCGAGCTAGAGCTATGGCCTCTTTTCACCTCTTGCTTTTCAACCATTATGATGAACTCAGGTGCGCTTGATTAATTTTCTCCATGTCGGGCTATTTTGGTGCCACCTGAACATCGGGAAATGCTTGTATCTCCAAAAATGGTGTGAATGGAATCAAAACTTCTGAGTGGTTAGGCTCAAAGGAAGTAGATGTGATGGTTAGAAGTAGAGGGACTAAAATGGTGGAATGGATGGAGGAACCAGGTTCGGCTACAGTTATGCTCACTCTGGGAGGAGCTTGCGTACTTACAACCTTAATGGAAGTGGTGGCGGAAATGGAAGGGGAAGGGTGCAAAAATGGGTTCGGCCCTGATGCATATGAACTAAAAGAAAGGGAGGCCAAAGAAAAGGGAAGAGATGAAGGAGCAATGACTTTAGGAAGGGAAGAAGAAGGAAGCGAAATAGATATAGAGGGTATACCAAAGGGTGGAGAAATGGAGATAGAAATTGATGGGAGTGAATCGAAAGTCACTACATGCTCCAAAGAAGAAGAAGGAGGAATAGAAGATGTACCTTCGGGCATAGGCACCGTGTGATGCAGTGATGGGAGTGGTTATGAAATAACTTCTTCCTATTGCTCTTCCGCTCTCTCCTCAATATTTATGTTCTCCTTAATTTCCATGACCTCCACTTGAGAGCTCTTCGATTGTTGGTCCTCCCCTTGTTCTTGAATCATTGGAAATATCTGTGCAACCATCATTGGAGCCTCTATCATTACGGGGGATTGACAACCATTGTCAAAATAACTGGAACTATGGGAACTGAAGTAGCTGAAACTTCTATAGTAGAGGAGGAAATGGTGCTAGTCCTTGGTCTCTTCGCTACTTTGGGAAATGGGGGTGCATTCTGAACATTCTGCTTCTCTGATGTAGGTGCCTCCTCAATTTTTTGCTTCGTTCATTGCGACCTTCACCTAAACACATATTGTTGTTCTTCCTCCTCTGGGATATCTTCTTCAACTGATGGGCATTCACCTTTGTCCCCACTTTTGCCACTATCAAAATGTTGGAAGCTTTGAGGAAAAATCTTGGTGAAAGTGACAGGTTGATAAGAATCAACAAACTCATCATAGGTGTCTAAAAATGCCTCATCCAACTTCAACCCATAGGGAGTCATGGTCTTTCCTCGGTGAACCCGCATTATCCACCAGTTTGTAATTTTCTCTTCAGTCCATGAGGGCTCACTTTATTTTACCTGGCTAAATAACCTAGGAGGAGGAATCTGATTTTTATATCTTGCTGGATTATATTCAGCCTCCTGTTCATAGTAGTCATGCCATGGTGGAAGCATCGTCATATCTTCAATATGCCAATCCATGTCGAGCCCATCAAAATTATTTCACCTTTTCTCAATATCAGGTCATGGACAATAGTGAAATGACTTGGCTTTTATTATTTCTAAAAATTTACCCAATGGGTCATACCTCCAATGCTGCAATTCTATTAGCCCCAAATCCTGTAGCGTCATTGTGAGCAACCGATTCTGCCCTACCTGGCTCACTTCTATACTACTAAACTTAAACGACATATTACAAGTTGTTTTCTTACCACGCCCTACTCCATATACATCATTTACATAGTCCGACTGGTGCACCACCTCCATAGCAAAAACATGCTCGGTGGTAAAATATGGTAACAAAAATGGCTTACCTGTAAAGCCAAAAATTCTCATGACCATGCCTTGAGTGAGCAGAAAAATATCTCCCTTTTCTCCTTTAACTACTACTTCTCTCAATTCTCGTGGCACCCTTTCACATGTACCACAAAGTAATTCTATGGCAGGTCCCAAAAATAAACTGTTAAAACTATAAAATGACTCCCTATTTGACAAAGCGGAAGTCCACATATACACTAGGAGAAGTTCATCCCTTTCATCCATTTGTTTCACTGTGATAAAAGGGAAGTGTTGTTGTAAATGGAAAAAGAAATACCATACCAGAAAAGAGGTATGTCTGAATGACGTCTCTTCCCTAGTCTGCAACTTTTCCAACTGAAAATTCAATCTTTGAGAAATAAAATCAGCCCAATCAAAGAAAATCGGATTGGTGCCTTGCCTCATAGTTAGTGGAGAGTAAAATTCAGTCCGAAAAATACACTATGCTAGGGCCGCCTGCCATTTATGAATAGTAGAGTCTGTAGGCAAACCCACAACCCATGCCAACATGGAGTAAATATCTAAATTCTTGAATTTTGTGAGCGGCTTCGGCAAGTTTGGAAGCTGCCCCATCGGTGGCTCCTTAATCAATTGTGTCTCCATGAATTGATGCATGGTTACTGTGGAGACATATCTATCCTCCTGCTCATGGGTATGCAATTTTTTGGAAATCACATAAGAAGGAGGCTTCAAACCACAAGTGAATGCTTCCCGCACTTCCTCTGGGGTGATGGTAAAAAGTATTTCTCTCTTTGCATTCCTCATCGTCCTTGTAAATGGATCATAAAATTGAGCAATAAGCTGCACTAGCTTCGGATAAGGATGTACGGGTGGACATAAGTACCAAAATAATTATGAGTGATATGGTACTATCAACAAGCTTTCTGATGTCAACCCTTGATTTACTGCAACCTCCACATCCTACCATAATTTTTCTACACCCTTGTGGGTAATTACATAGTCGTCAATTTCTGCCATTGTGTCGGTATATGGGTCTAAATCAACATTTTCATTCCTTCGGGCCTTCTTGGATTTAGACCCTCCTTCTTTTTCTTGACTTCTTAGGCTCTACCTTGTACTCTTCTTCATTTCCCATTATTTTTCTTCTGATGAATGCTCTAAATATTCTCTGAAAACTTCTGCAATGATAGTTTGAAAACATATGGTAGTAAAAATTTAAAAAATAAACTGTGGGCTTTTACCTGGTCCTTTATATAGAGCGCTCTCCCAACTATCGTAATAAATTTCGAATTTCCTTGGGCACTTTTGGGAGAACGTGTGTATTGATTCACTCGCCTAGCACTACTCCCAATGTTTTAATGGTATCACCTTTTATTCACTACCAAATCATCCTTGGAAAGTGTGCCCTCCTTTGTAGTTTATTGTAAAATGTGCCCTAGAAATCGAAGCTTTTTTGGAAAAAAAAATCGCCACCTAAAACCAATAATATGTATTTCTGCTCCTCGAGAAAACAAAATCTTCTCCTACGCAAATCTGGGTGCACGTTCGAATTAAATGGCTTCAGAACATTCCTCGACCTGCATGCACGCTTTCCAATACCTACCACGCGTTCAAGGGCAAAACTTCTTTTGTAAGCGCTTCTCCAAAAAGAAATGGGGCAAAAATTTTTAAATGCACTTGTCTTCCTTCTCTGGCTTTTTCCTTTCACTTCGAAGTGTCTTCGACTTGTCTGGTAAATCTCCATAGTGAATGACCTTCTTTTAAAGCCTTCTCATTTTTCTTTTTCATCCATATTTAGAAAAACTTGTTTTTCTTAGAAAAACACAACTGCTTTTAGGGCTTTTGTTTTTAGATTTTTCCTCTCTTTTAAAAGCGCCTTGAATTAATATTTGAAATATTTTAGCCCAAAAAACTAAGGCGCCAATGCTTTTTACATATAAATTTTCCCTAAAGATTTTTAATAATATTTTTAAAAAATCTTCACCTCAATTTTGGGTGAAGAACGTCTATCTTTGGGTGAAATATTTTTTAATGTCTTCATGCGCTCTTTTAACACGTTCACCCCATTTAGGGGTGAATGATCATTTCACCCATTTTCATGGGTGAACATGATTTTGACCTTTTGAACATCGCGTTGACCCGACACTTCTCTTTGCTTGCTTTGTTCGTTCACCCTCAAAGGGTGCTTAAGGCCTTGCGCTCCTCCCTTGGGTGAAAATGCCCAAAAGCCTTTTCATTTTTAATCTCGAATGCACTATTTGAGAGGGGTGAAAGCACTTCTGAATTTAATCATGTATCACTTATTTTTTCAATGATGCCTTCCTTGCTAGGAACTTTGTAACATTGTATCTTTAGCCAAAATATTTTAACATACAAATAAATTTGGGATGAAACTGATTTTAAAAGAAATACTTTTCTTTTTTTTTTTATATATATCATCATATAAAGCAAATAAAATGCTAACAAGAGAATATGTACATATTTACAAGATGGTACCTCTTTAAAATCAAATCATTGAATATAGGCCTTCAAATGAAGGCCATTCACTGGAATAGGAAGATCCCAACCCTCCATGTCATGAAGATGATATGCATTTACCGAATTCACTGTAGAAATCTGAAAAGGGCCTTCCCAGATTGCATCAAACTTGTGGTGTTTCCTTGGCTTGGCCTTATTTTCATTCCATTTGAGAACTAAATCTCCCACCTGAAACCTACGCTCAGTTGTTTTCTTTCCAAACCACTTCTGCATTTCTTTAGTGTGATCAGTGAATGCTTGATAAGCCTTTTCTCTGTCTTCCTCCAACTGCAATAGTTGTGCCAACCTCGCACTCATCGGATCATATTCTTCATCTTCATATTTAAATAACTGCAATGTTTGGAGCACTGGAAGCTCAATGTGAGTAGGCAAGATTGCTTCTTTCCCATACACCAAAGCATACAGAGAAGTTTTAATAGATTTTTTCATGGATATGCGGTCTGCCCAAAGAGCCTGGTTCAACAATAGGTGCCAACTCCTTTTATTATTTCCGAGTGTCCTTTTTAAAATCCGCAGCAAGTTTTTATTGGTAGATTCGGCCAAGCCATTCCCTTGCGGGTAGTAATTGGATGACGTCTTGAGATAAATTCCATACTTGCTAGTGAATTCAGTAATCTTGGCCCCAATGAATGGAGTTCCATTATCTATCACAATAGAGTCTGGGACACCAAAATGTGTGATGAGTCCTTCTAGGAAAGAGATGATAGTCGCTTGATCTACCTTTTTGGTAGGAATAGCCTCTGCCCACCTAGTGAAATAATCAGTCATCGTTAAAATGTATTTATGTTCTATGGAGGAATGTGGATCAATGACTCCAATGAAGTCAAGACCCCATTGCTGAAAGGGTGCTTCTACTTGAATTGGGTGCAAGGGCAGTGCTCCTTTCCTGGTCCTGCCAACATACCATTGATAGTTATCATAGTGTTGACTTACTTTATGAGCATCGATGAATAAAGTAGGCCAAAAGTAACCAGCTCGAATGATTTTCAAGGCCATAGGCCTTCCTACATAATGGCCACTAGATAGACTAGAATGAAATTCTTCCAATATTTTCTCCTTTTTTGACTCCTTCACACATCTGAGGAGAACTCCATCAATATTCTTATGAAATAGCCCATTAGGCAACATAACATATTTGAGTGCTTGCAGCCTGAACCTCTGATGCTGTGAAGCATCAAGGTGTGGTGGACACTTCCCAAAAGTAAATAAGTCAATAAGCTCCTCTGTCCAGTCATGATTGCTCATAGTATGATTTACACAAATGCTTTCACCAACCTCTTCTTCTTGCATCATAGCCAATGATTCTGATGTTGCACTTTTGGCCAATTCTTGATAGAGAGCTCATCCATGAACTAGCTTTGTCGATCGGATCTCCATATCATATTCTTGAATTTTTGAGACCCAACCTACTCTTTTGTCACCTAGTTCTCCCTGGAGAATGAAGTTTTGGACATCAGGGTGTATAACATAAATGACCGTTTTACTTTGTGAGATGAAGTGTTGGAACTTCTTCAAAGATTTCATCATCGTGTACACCTATTTTTTAATGAAATTATATTTCTCTTGGTGAGGTGCAATGACTTGGCTTAGAAAGGCAATGGGCTTTTCATCTCCATCTTCTTGCTTCTACATCAAAACTATAACATAACTCTCTTGCTCACCCACTGCATAGAGAATGAAGTCCTTTGAATAATCAGGATTGATCAAAATTGGAGCTTGGGTGATTCTTTCCTTGATCTCCTAAAAAGCTCATCTTCTTGCCTCCATCCATTTAAATTTGACATTCTTCTTTAAGAGCTCAGTCATGGGTTTCACCACCTGAGCAAAGTCAGCAATAAATTTTTGAATGAAATTAATTTGACCAAAGAAATATTGTAGGTCCTTTTTTTGGTTGGCAATGGTAGCTTTAGGAGTGCCTCAGCTCTTGTAGGATCAATAGCTAATCCTTCTTGTGAGATCACATGACCCAACAATTTCCCTTCTTTGATAACAAATATTGACTTCTTTAGATTTATAGAAATCTCGAACTCATGATATTTTTTGAACACCTACCTCAAATGAGAAATGTGGTCTTCTCTACGATGTGAAAACATAGTCATATCATCAAGATAGATTACAATAATCCTATTCAATAACTCATCGAAAGCGATGTCCATGGCCCTCTAAAAGGTAGCGCCAACATTTGAGAGACCAAATGATATCCTTTGATAGGCAAATGTGCCCCACTTTGTAGTGAATGTCATTTTATGTTGGTCTTCATCTTTCACCCATATCTGGTTATAACTAGAGAAACCATCTAATAATGAAAATATTTGTGCTCTAGCAACCACATGAAGGATTTGATCAATCTATGATAGAGGGTAATGATATTTTAGTGATGCCTGGTTCAGGTTTCAAAAATCAATACATAATCGAATATCTCCATTCTTCTTTCGTACTGGCACTAGGTTTGCCACCCATGTTGAGTGCTTAATTGGGTATATTATCTTTGCTTCCAACATCTTTAATAGTTTCGCCTTCATGAGCACTTCTATCTTGGGATTGATGGGTCATTGTTTCTACCGAAAAGGTTTTACCCCCTCCTGTAGCTCAATGGTATGTTGAATTACGTTCTTGTCATATCCCTTCAAATCTTGATAGCTCCATGCAATAATGTCAGGGTACTCATAACATAAGTTCTTGATATCTTCTAATTCTTCTGGCATGCAATCAATTCCGATTTTGATGATCTTCTCAGGTTCTAGCTGCAACTCCTTATACTCCTTCGCATCCACCTTGATCTTATGCTTCTCAGCCCTATCATTTTGATCAAATAAACTTTCCAATGAAATCAGTCCCCTAGGAATGTGATTATTCTTCAATTGTATCATCCCCTCCATCTCTTCTTCGACAAGCATTCTATCATCTGCACTTGCAGCTTCCTTAATCAAAAAATTGACTATTTGCTCATCATTGTCGAATACTTGCCAATAGATGTTCTTATCAGGGACTGAGGGTCTATAGATCACCCTGACAGTCTTGGGTTTTCTGACTACTTGCTCCATAGGAGAATAATTTGCACCAAGAGAAGCTAAAATATCTGCATGTTTGTTCTGCTCTCGAGAAATCACCTGAATGTTCAAGGTTGTAAAGGACTCAAACAAATCCCATACTTTGTTGCGATAGGATTTCAGGTAATGTTGCTTGGACACACATTTATTTGGTGGTCTGATTGACAATAAGTTCAGAGTCACCAAAAATTTGCAATTGTTTAATGCCCAACTTTTTAGCCTTTTTTAATCCGAGACACAATGCTTCATATTCGGCTACATTATTCGTGCAACTCCAAGTCAATCTATAAGAATAAGTCTTCTGTAATCCCATAGGAGAAATCAAAACAATACCAGCCCCTACACCATTCTTGCACCTAGCACCATCAAAATATAGCTTCCATAATTGATCTTCAATAGGGTCTGGGGAATCAGGGACTTTTTCTTCAATCTGCTCAGGTTTGGTTATAGTATAACAACCAATGTCTATTTCAACCATTGCATTAAAATCCATGAGTGAGAATTCATCTTCAAGGTGAAGTTCACCAAGCACTTCTTCCATCAAGTCAACTTCTTCTAATTCTTCAATCATCATATTAACTACGCTTGGAGATTTTTCTTCTTCCTCCAACTTCTCAATATGAAAAGTCGATGGCTTTTCATTATAAATATGAATTCTCTTTCCTTTAAATAGAATCTCCAAATGCGAATAGTCCAAGGAAAGGTATCCTCCTAACTTCATTATGAACTCCCTTGAGAGGCACATGCTAAAGTATGGCTCCAAGTCAACCACCACTACTTCTTGGATAACAGTAATTTATGGCATGCTATGTAGAACGATAGGGATATCCTTGATTACTCCCACCATCTTGACTGGAGTCCCATCCAACTGCAACACTCCTGGGCTACTTCTTGTGTATTCCATCCCCATTACTTCACATACTGCCTTTGGCATGATAGTAGTCGCAGCACCGAAATCTATCATACAATTGTGTACAATCCACCCCTCCATTCTGAGTGACAAATAGAATGGGGGTGGCCTATTATTTCTAGTGGCTAAAGTTGGGAGTGTCTGTGCCAACACTATTTGAGAATGACTTTTCTTTTGGTCTTTCGTAGTCTTAAGAGACTCTTGCAATAGGTCAACTTGTCCAGGCAACTGTAGTGCATCGTATAAGCTCACTTTTGTAGGTATCTTCTTCATTTCTTCCACAATGTTATAATTTGAAATAGTCGGAGCCTTTTCTTCTACAACTCGCTCATACTTGTCCTGGTACTATTGAGTAGCTTCCACCCTTTGTCTCTTTGTCAATGATGGATATTTGAGGCATTCCTTGGCCTGTTCCTTTGCCTCATTTTGCGTTTGGGCAGCAACTATAGGTTGTGAAGTCGATGCCTTTGTCTTCTCTTGAGCTTGCTTAGGTAGTAGATCTTTCAACAAGATAGAATCCTATTGCTTAGCCATTGTACCAGGTGCTTTCACTAGAGGTTGCACTTTTTCATTTTGCACCTTTGGTTTCATAGGCACCTTCAAAGGTTCCAACTCAGCTGGATCTATAGTTACTGGCTTCTTTTAGATCTCGTGAGAACTAAAACTTGCTCCAAGGATGGCATCATAAAATTATGATCAACCTCCATTATCATATTGACTTGTCCACTAGCTGAAATTTCTGCTAGCATTTGTACATAGTTCAGATGCACCATGCATGTTTCTTCTCCATGAGGATCATTACATGTTGAGCACCAATACACCTTTTTTGATGTGCTAGTTTCTTCATTTGCTAACATCATTGTGCTCCTCTCAGGGCCCTTACTAGTAGATGCTTGCTCTCGAGTAATCGGTGGAGTTTGAAATCTCCTCGATCAAAATTCAGCCTCGACTTGCTTCTTCCTTACTATTGTAAGCTCATTTGATATTGTCCTTAAGGTTGAGTTATTAGATTTCACCTCTTGTAATAATATCGTGTAGGGATCAGGATTGGGGAGTGTAGGAGGTACTGGTAAAGGTAGAGGTGTTGGTGGCATGGGTAATGGTAGTGGAACTGGTGGCACTAGTAATGTTAGAAAAGGAATAGGTGCTAGCAATTGTGGTATTGTTGGAGCGGGTAACTATGGAAAGATTGGAGCAGGAAGTTGTGGGATAGGAATCGAAGTAATTTGAGGTGGACCCGAGCTCCATGAGGGAACTGGGTACATAGAAGGCATGGGCTACAAAAATGCACTTGAATACAAATGTTGTGGAAGGTTAAGAAGAATAGGCATCATCATTTTTGGGGGAAGCTTGCCTATGGTGATTAAATCTGATTCGACCTTTTGTGCTTACGTGTATAGTTCTAGGAATGTATTCACATTGGTTTTTCGAATAACCATGCCAATATCAGTGTTGAAATCTCTGAGGTAGTAGAATGTAGCTTGTTCATGTGTAGGCCGAAGACCATCAGGAACTCTTTGCCAACTTTGGGTGAACCTGATATTGAAATCAACTATCTCCTCTTGCGGATGTCTTTGGATCATTGTAAATTGATGCAACAAGGAGAATGGGTCAGCTTGTTCATGAAAATTCTTGATCAATAATTCTACCAACTGATCCCATGAGGTGATAGTATCGGGTTGCAATGATCGGTACCAATATAACAATTTTCCTCTTAATGATAACACTAGCAACCTTACCATTATGTCTTCATCAGTTATGCCATGGATCGTAGCCAAAGAAGCCACATCTTGAATATGCTCATAGGCAGTTTTACCAGTACCATCATAGGTAGGCAAAGCCTTCAAAGCTGCTTGAGGCACTAGATTTTGTGCTTGTAAATTCAAGGCTCCTGAGCTATTCCATGTTGGGAATTGCCTTGGAGGTTGTTGCTACTATGGTGGTGGGTTCTGAGCCATGTGGATTGGTGTGTGTGGTTGAGCTTGAGGAACGCTAGTAGCAGTACTAACTAGACTTGTAGGAGCAGAAAATACACCAACTAATCATGAGGATGATATCAATGATGTATGAGATGTATGAGGTAAGGATGATGTACGATGTAAAGTGACTAGTTGAGGATGTTCTCCTAACCTTTGGATATCAAGTTCGTAGAACTCAATAGGATTTTTAAAATTTTTGGCCTTCGATCTCGTAATCATGAAGCACAACTTTTACTGTCTTCACGTTTGGAGGTTTCTAGGTATAATTGAGTCACCAGATGTTCTAACTATACAACACGAAGGTGAACATCAAACCTTGATACTATTGAAAGTGGAACTTTCGGGGTCCCACCGGGCGTGCCAAAAATTGTTGGTCAAATATCTGCCTAATCAACAAAACTATGTTTGTGCACCCTAGACATGGCCAACATTGAATGATCGAAGGAAAGGAATGTCCTCCATGCCAATCTCCAGAGAGGGTTGGCTCCCAAGCTAAATCCTACATGGGTTCAAGACTAGAGTTGCAGGAAAGAAATTAGAAATTGTAAAAAGAGATGGGAAATATGGCCACAGGCCAAAGGTGTAGGATTTGGGGTAGACTAACAATAGGAAATTCACCCAAGCATGAAATAACATGTAATAAAAGAGAAGCAATAGAATTCACTTATAACCTTGCAGAAACAACCTCCAGAATAACACTCCAGCACTCACTCCCTCACCAGCAATATTTAAATTCAGATGCAAAATTCAAATTCAATAGAAAATAAGGAACATGAGCATAAAATAGAAATGTATGAATATAGAAGGAAATCACACACAAGATCACTTGCAAATTTAGAAGCCTTGTATCTTCTATTGATGCAGAGAACTTGGAAAGTTTTCTCGCAAAATGTCTAACCTCCTTTTACAATGAATATTGAGTAGTATTTATAGAGGATTTCACCTCTTTCATTAAATGCACATGGAGATAAAATGATCACAGATCAAGAACTATAGTGAGGAAATTCCTCCTTGGAAATATGGAAAATACATTCTCTTAAAACAATGATCCATCTTCTAAGGAAATTCCTTCATGAAATCTGCATCTCTGGATTTGGTGCATAAAAAATTATAAGGCTTGGCTATTTGACTGGAGACGTTCACCATCTTGAAAACATGCTCCTGCTTTGGAAATTATGAAAATTGTATTACATATTTAATACGGTTGTCTTCCTTACTCGAGATCTACAATTTGAGTTACTCCTTGCCTCCATTATTTAATATCTTTTGCAACCTACTCTGGGTGCCTTTAAAAAACTCATGCATTAATGGAGAATGCATTTTTAACCTTGGTAGATTATATCCCTTCTTTGACCATGACGACCATCATTCCTTTTATTCCAGGAAAAATCCTTTTAATAGTCACATCATTTTCCTTTTCTAAAATCACGTTCACCCCCAAAAGGAGTGACAAAGGTCATCGCCTTCCCTTTGGGGTGAACATGATGTTGACTATTCAACATCACTTGCTCAACTTCATATTCACCTAACTTTGCATTCACTAGCGCGTTTGCGTGACTTCATTTTTTAGAGGACGTTCACCCATGGGAGAGGCGAACGGAGCGTTCGCCCCTCGACCTAGGTGAACGTGATGTTGACCCATCTATGTCATGCGCGCCTTTGAATTTTTCCATGTCACGCTTTCAAATGACGTTCACCCCAAAGTGGGGTGAATGGAGCTTTCACCCCAACTTTGGGGCGAACGCACTCCTTCGCCGAAATGGTTTTTCTTTGCAAAAATTGGGCACGTCATTTTAATTTGAAAAATATGTTCACCCCAAAGTGGGGCGAATGAAGCCTTCGCCCCAACTTTGGGGTGAACGTGATTCTCCAAGTTTTAACTTCGGGTGCTTTCATATCTTTTAACGTTTCACCATTTTAATGAAACTTTCTCTTTCCTTTTGTAGTGTGCAGGGCCTTTTGCTCAGGGCGAACGCGTCTTCATGTTGCAGTGAAATTTTCATCTCCATACTTAGTCTTCATGCACCATTTCTCAGTGTATTTACAGACAAAGCAAACTCAAGTCTCCAATACAGTTTTCCAGCCTTTTCCATTAAACATCCATTACTTCCAAGCCAAAAGAGAGTATATACAAACAAAGAAAGAAAAATAAAACAACTGCAATATATAAATTCAGCCAAAATATTATATTCTTAGATTAACATATTTTGTCGTATTACAATCAAAATGCTCCAGTAAAATAAGATCAAAATCCCAATGTGGCAAAGTGCAAAACTACCAACATAACTTAACATAATTTTGCATGAGAATCTCCTCCTATCATTCCTTATTGCCATTCTTCCTTTTGCTCTCGAGAATCTCAAAGCACTGAAGAACTCTAGTCTCTTCTTTCTTTTGTATAGTTTATTTCATTTATAGATGCATGTATCTTAAGTTTCATGAAGCTCTTGTGATTAACCATTGTAATAACATATTCTATCTTGGTGAAAATCCAACTTCACAAGGTTTTGACTTGCTTATTTTTCCAAATATGGCTTTACTTGCTACAATTCACGAGGCTTTATCCTTTGGATATTTTTCCAATATATATATATTTTAATCTTTTTCTTGATATTTTTGCTATGAGGTGAACTCTTGTTAACATTGAATCACTAGCTTCTTGCCTTTTATTTACACTATTAATTCTAATGGTCATTCTAGTTGGAATATTTACTTTGATGAAAACTATTTATTTATGATCTCTATTCCAAAAAAATTCAAAACACTTTACTTATTTCCTCGTATTTTTTCTACGCAATCTATTAAGAAACTTTAATAATTTATTTCTATCTCAACTCATTCCTTTGGAATGTTTATAATGGCTTCAATGGGCTATAATTTTATGAGCCTAATATATCTTCTTCAATCTTATTTGTCAAAAACCTTTTAAAAAATGGTTTCAATGGGCTTTATTTTATGATCCTTTTATATCTTCTTCAATCTTCTTTTCAATGCCTTTCAAATGGCTTCTTTGTAATTTTCAAAAGGATATTCTATGGCTTCCTTTTCTTGTAACCTTTAAGAAGATTCAAGTGACTTCCTTATTTGCAATTTTAAGGAGCTTGTACATGTTACTTTTTCTTGTAACCTTTAAGTATCTTAAAATGGATTTGTATATTGCCTTAATTGACCTAGTTGTTATTTTTAGGATTTTTCCTATAGTAGAGATTTTCTATTTTGAAACTTTTTAATTCTACCATGGAATTTTGCTTCATGATGATAAATTTATATAGGGTAATTTTTACTCTTGAAACTTCTTATCTCAAACTTGAAAAAAAATTCAAACAAAGTGCACCTTGGCTTTATTTGTGTCAAATCTAGAGGAGGATCAAAAGAAAAATTACTTCCTCCATCTACCTGCTCTAGTACCATATGTTATATCTTAATGCTTTGAGTAAATTATATTATGAAAGTGCAAGGGTATTTAAATACAATGGTTGCCCAAATAGGGCATAACAACCTACAACTAGTCTTGTCCCCTAGTGAACCTTGCAAACCATGCGTTGAGTGGTTACTCAACTTATATTCACATTATACATGTTGTAATATCTCCTAACAATATAAACACAACTTGATTTATCTCTCTAAAAGTTAAGGCCTCCAAGATGAACTCCTCTCATGTATTACAAATATTTTCCAAAACCTCCTTATGGATAAACTTATATAAAAGTCCAAAAATACTAACCCATACTAGGCGCATTTCAAGAGTTTATGTCTCCACCCAGGTGTTGTAGGTGAGTTTGAGAGGAGAGGGCAATCCTCCAAGGGAGGTCCTAGGTTCAAATCTCCACCCTACTAAAAATTTGAATTGGGTATCCAAAATCCAATTGATAATGTTGGTGCGGGCAGGGTCGGGTGTGACTCCCGGGTGACTTTGATGGTGTAGAACCCCTTGTTCATGGTCTCTCAGACCAAGGCAGCCCCCCAAGGGATTTTTCGCTTAAAAAAATATATATTTTATGTCTCCAAAAACATTTCTCACTCCATGTTCTTACATATAATAAAATTTCCCTTATATATTATTGTCCACCACCCATTATTATATCCTTGAATTTTAAATTGGATAAGAAGATGATAAAAATTCCTTTCAAAAGGAACGCCTTAAATAAAATGAACATAATCCCCACTTAAATTGAATTCATATTTGAGTCTCTAAAAAAATCCAAATATTTATCAAATGTGCATGTTAACCCTATGTTCTACGAATCATTCTATTATATAGTGCATACATGATTTTTTTTATTAAACTAAAACTTCAATAGCTCACATACGCATTACATTGCATTTTATTACATTTAAATGTTGTATTTCTCATTATAATAACAAGATAATGAGAAATCTTAATAGGTAAATTCTTGAGGTATTTCCAATTAATGTAATATATAACTAACATCCCCTTGTATTAAATTATTTGGTATACATAGAAATTTTCAAAATTCTTCAAACTTTACTCATCCAAGAGATTTTGTGAAAGTGTTTGCCACCTATTCTATAGTAGAAATATATTGAAGATTGATATGATGATATTGAACATGATCTCAAATATAGTGGCATTATTCTTCAATGTGTTTGGTTCATTTACAAAAATTTGATTAGCTTGAGAACTCCTTGATTATCACAATTTAATATTATTGATTTCTTGAAATATTGACCCATATCTGATAGAATAAATTGTATCCATAGTATTTTACATGTAGTATTTCATGCAGATTTTTATTCTACCTTAGTGGATGAAAGTTCTACTATATGTTATTTTTGCTATGCCAAGAAATAGGACCAAAACCAAGATAAAAAATAACATATCCTAAAGTCGATCTTCTATCATCAATGGAACCAACATAACTTAAGTTTGTATAACCTTGTAGAAAGAAGTTATCATTTTTCTTATATTCTAATCCATAATTCATTGTTCCTTAAATATACTATAGAAATCATTTAACAACTTTCCAATGATTTTTCTTAGGTCCTTGCATAAATCTAGAGAGAGAATTTATAACAAAAAACTATATTTGATCTTGTATTTATGAGATAATGTAGACTTCCAATAAAATAAAAATATGATATAGTTGACACAGATGTTGCTTTAACTTTAAAATTTATCATTTTGTATTCTTGTAGCGAAGTCTTAGCATATTTAGTTTGTGTAATCATAAAGTGATTTTGCTTTTGTCGTACCTATAAACCAAGATAATAATGAAGTATTCCTAGACCAATCATATCCAAAGTTGCATTTAGATCATTATTCACCTTTGTTATTTAATCATAAAAATTACCTATAATAACCATATCATCTACAAACACCACAAGTATTACTCTATAAAAACCCATATTATATGTGTAGATATTTTAGTCCAAAAAACTCTTTGAAAATAATGTTGTTGAAGATTATTTTTTATTTTAATATACCATGCTCGTGGAGCTTGTTTTAATCCATATAATGACTTTTTTAAATTTGTAAAATTTTTGTGTTTGTAAAAAATATCTCAAACCCTTCTAGTTGTATCATATATACTTCTTCAATATCTTCATTAAGAAAATCATCTTAACATCCATTTTATGAAATTTTCAATTATATTGTGTTGCTAGTACACAAATTGTATGAATTGTAGTCATATGTATCATACGTGAAAATATTTCATCATAATCAATTATTATGCTAATTTATCAACTCTTCATCAAAAATAACATCTCAACTTATATATATATATATATATATATATATATATATTGGTGATATGATCAATTAGATGATAATATTTGGATGACATCATATCCTAAAAATATAAAGGTTAAAGTTTTATAAGCTAATTTTATCCATATTTGTTTTGAAATATGCATATAAGCTTTAAAACCAAGTACTCTTAGATGTGCCCCAAATAGTTTTCTCCTAAACTATGCTTCTTCTGGTGTAATATTGTAGGTGTTATATTTTGAATATATAATATGGTATTGACTACTTCCACCCAATACTATTGTTCAAGATCAGCTCCATTGAGCATACAATGAATCATTTCCATTAAAAAATGATTTCTTCTTTCAAAAACTCCATTTTTTTATGGAGTGTAAGTTGTAGTTAGTTGATGTTTGATTCCATGTTGTGTAAGATATTCAAAATAAAATAGAGGTATATTCTCCACCTTGATCTGAATGGAGTACTTGGATTGAACACCCATATTATGTCTCAACAAGTTCTAATTGTTTAATATGTGTGAAGGTTTTTGGTTTTGATTATAGGAAATAGACCTACATTTTTCATGAGTAGTCATCAAAAAATAGTTAAAATTATTTGTGTCCTCCAAAAATGACTAGCATGGGATCACATAAATCTATATGTATAACATCTAGAAGACCAGTAGCTCTATGTGAACTAAATTCAAAATGAATTTGATGTTATTTGCAAACTAAACAATTGGAACATGTTGGTAGATTTAAATAAATATGAGGTAAACCAATAACCATTTGATATTTATGAAGTTCTAAAAGTCATATATGCCCAATATGACCAAATATCTTGTATTAAAAATATATATACAATCTCAAATATCTCTTGTAGGAAAACAATCATAAATTTGAATATTTTTCAAAGTATTAAATATAAATATATATATATATACTAAATACTTAAGAAAAAGTAAAAAGGAACATGGAAGCCTTTAGCACAAAATGTTCATATTTGACATTCCTTCTCAGAATTCTTGAGTGTACATTCACTTTTGACTCCTTCTCGTTCTTCTTGGGCACAATTTCACTTTTGGCTCCTTCTTCGATTTCAAAAAAAATCAAACACAAATACCTTAGATTTAAATGTCAATCACAAACATTCACTTTAAACTATTTCATAAAACTTTAAAATATCAAGCACAAACACTCTCTAAGGCATATGCACTTCTCAGGTAATAGGTACATGTACTTTTACCAAATACTCTCTTCTCTTATGTAATAGGTACAAACACTTTTATCAAACACTCCCACTTTCTCAAGTAACATACAAGTGTAGGACTAGGGCTCTAGAAGGGAAAACTAGGGCACTGATTGGGTAGATGAAGCACTTTCTAGTTGTTATAGAATTAAATATGATAATTCTACTCCAAGAGGACCCAATGGGAGTGCCTCCAAATCCTATCTTTTATAGATAGATTTCATTTACAGATTTTCTAAAGAAAAAATCTCCAATAGAGACTGAAGAAGCACAAAATATTATGCTTAAAATGCTATTTGTAGTTGCTGGAAAATGATCATCTCAAAGAGTCTATGGATGCTTGCTACAATAAAAATCAAGACCAAAAATTATCATTGAGTAGATTACATTAGAAGAAAAAATCTTATATAGAGACAATTTGACCTGACCTGTAAATTCATGGGTGTTCACCCTGTCCTAATTTTTTTGCATTCATGGGTTCAACAAAAGTGGGAACCTCTTGGTGAGTATTCTGTGGTTTATTAGTAATGGATATATTATTGTTAATTTTTACTTACTAAAATAATTAGGAAATTCAAGTCAGTAAACAGGAATCATGGTCCAGTAGAAGTATTTTTTATGCCCTAAAGAGTGGGATTTGATCCCTAAATTTAACCCATTGTTGTTATGGTTTGGGTCTGATTGTATGCACTCGTAATAGAGTTTTGGAGTGAGCAGGTATTGGAAATCATTGGAAATTTCCTTGGAAGATATTTAGGTATCCCTAGAGACATAATAGAAGGAAACACAACCATTTATGGTATATTATGCATATAAATAGATCTCAACCAACCTTTATCGACAAAGGTGGAACTCAAAATTGTAGGATTATCTTAGATTCAACAACTTTATTATGAGTGTAGCACCCTAAAATTTGCGCAGTAAAACCTTAATAATTACACTTACTCTAGTAAATAATTCAAATTCAAAATTTAACCTCCAAAACCGCTCCCAAACTGTCGTTTAATTCGTTTCCTCGTTTCTCGCACCATTTTTAGAGTTTGTTTTGACCATTTGATGATATCATCGTCGATCAAACGATATCGCCTCAGATCAGATGATTTCATCTAGGCTAGGACGTCTAGACGATCTTGTCCCAAAACTAATTTTTCACAATTAGTCTCTGTTCCAACGGTGTCTCTAATCCGGGCAGAAGTGTGTCTGCACCGTTAGAGACCCTCCCCGTTGGAGATCTCCCAAATAGATATTATCTCCAACCTCCTAACCTCCCTCCTAAGCCTATTTAATCCTAGGCCCTCCCCTTAGCATCCACCTGGCTGAAATTCTCTGTAACTCAAATTCTACACACACTAGACATCCTAAATTGCTATTTGCACTTGTTCTATCCAAATTTTGTTGCAGGTACCTTAGTATTTTTTATCCGAAGCAAGCTTAAATCGTCTCAGATGATCCTATTCAGATCAGAGGTGATCCTATTGAATCAGAGATGATTTCGACTGCAATCATCATTAGGGGCAATCAGTGCCCAGAGTTTGCATTTCTTCATCCTTTTTCTGTTGTATTATTCTGCATTTAGTTAATATTATGATTTTTTCTTATTATCTTGCATCTTGGAGTTTACCCATCTAGATCAAATGCATAATTAAGTTATAATTGTCATTAAATCAGTATAATGCATTCATGTTTCTGTTTATAATTCTCAGTTTGATATTGTTATTGTCATTTTACACTGTTTCCCTCTGTTAGAATAGTTGCATTTTCTGCATTTTGTGTCTACTTCTCTAATTGCAGGTCTCTGATGAATTCGTCTGACGAATTCATCAAATATCAAATGATATTTTCTGATAGTAGACGATCCTATCAAATTAGAGGTGATCCTAACTACTTCAAAAATTAGAATCTTCATCAGATATCCGAATCAGGTATGGCTTTTTAATCTTGCATACTTTCTCTATTTTTTGTTCTAATTTGTTTTTTTGTATTCATTTAAATTTGCATTTCATATAGAATAGCTTAGACGCATTTTTGCCAAACCTAGGACTTTGATGATTAAAGCTAAAACTAAACACATCAAACACATTCCCAACCTAGGCATGGAAACTGCCACTAAAAGTTTCTTGGCGAACCCCACCATCCATCGAAAAATCACCATAATACACCTCCCTTGAGAGGTGGGACCTTTACAAGGCCTCTCAATCTGAGGTACCATGCCATCCTTTTCACATCCCCCTTTCGGGCATAGATCCTATAGCCTGAAGGTAAGGGTGTGAAAAATTTGGAGTGATACATTTTGGTGAAGCCGACGTGAATGCATTTAAAACATTTTGAAAACAAAAAAAATAAAACAACCAAAACATAGATGCATTTCAAATCACTAAAATTAATAAGTTGTTTATCATGTTTAGATGGTAGCTCCTAAGAAAATATTAGCAGTTATTATAAATTTTGAAAACCAATTGGTAGCCATAGAAATCAATTATGTGCTTAGTGTGCCTGAAAAAGATAGAAATCAACTTTTGTGGGACGAACTTGATAGAAGACTAAGTGTCATTTCATCTAGGTCAACAAAAATTAAACAAATCAATAGGCTTGTCCTAGATAGAATCCTGGATCCTCATCAACTCGTCTTTTATCATGAACTTCAGAGAGCCTGCCATAGATGGTTAGCTTATAGGAGAGCTCTTGTGTCTTCAAAAATTTTCACTTTCGAGGAATACCTCAAGAACACAACTGTGGTATGCCAATTTCTAGTTCATATAGAATCCCAAGAAGCTGATATTATGATTAGAAGAAGATAGAACAGAACTCCTAGAGCTATGTCGTATCGTGAATATTGTCATGAGAATTATTATTATCAACAAGAATCTGAAATACATGGTATTTCTATAGCCCTTTTCATTAAATTTTTGAAAGAAAATTTCCAATTTGAAGAACACTTCATGACTCCTGAAGAACTCGAGCCCATTAATGATATTTATAAATTGTTTATAGAAAACTAGATCATTACTTTCAGTATTATTTCTTGAATTTATTGTGTTGTTTGTTATCTTTACAATATTATTACAAAAATAAGAAAAACTAAAAAAACATAACAAAAACCAAAACCTTTCATTTTAAATATTGTAGCAGGTATATAATTAATATATACCTCTTAATATTGTTGCATATATATATATATATATATATATATATATATATATATATATATATATATATTTGCTAAAATCTAAATTAAGAACAATGCCTAAACTTAGGAATGGTAAACAAACTGAAGGAGAAGAAGAATATTGGTTAGAATATAAAACTAGAGACCCAAATGTCCTTCCTGAAGATCCAATTTCAGAAGGAGAAACTCTAGATCAACCAGAAGATGACCTAGGTGAAGACAATGAAAAAGAAGAAAATGTTAAAGAGGATGGATCCTCATCCCCTAGAGTAGCTCCAGATGGAACTATTGCTTTTGACAACTTAGATCATTTCTGAAATTTTTCAATAATAACATTGATGCTCTTAATATGGCGATTCGTATTGATAAAGGGCAAATTAGTGACACTCAAGCAGCCATGGAACATATGTTTGATGTGCACACTAATCCTTTGTCTTTTATTGATCAAGAAAGTGATAATGCTGGACCATCCAATAGAGATATGATCACTATGATTTAGAACATGCCAAAACAACAGGTTACCCAACCTCCTAAGGAACTTGTTATTGAGCCTAAAATAATTCCCACACAAAAGAAAACTTCCTTCACTGCTTTACTTCACCAAACTATTGATCAATATGCTTCAAGTAAACAAAAACCTAAAATGAAGCCAAACACCAATTTTCAACAATCTAGAATACAACATAATACAACTTCAAAATTCCTTCATAACACCTTTCCTACCAACAATTTACACAATAGCAACATAGCATCTAATCTTCATGTCCCTCCATCATATGCTCACAAATCCCATATCAATGCCCTACCAAACCAATATGGTGGGCAAACTAGTAATCTGGAAGCCATGGTGAAACAGTTAGCTTCGCGTATGGACCAGATAGATCCTTACCATCCCTCGTACAATTATCGAGAGATATGTAGTCAACCTTTGGATCCCATAGTTGTAGCACAACCTTATCCTAAGCATTTTCCCATGCCCATCCTGCCTATATATAAAGGAACCGAAGATCCCATAGAGCATCTTCGCATGTTTAGGATAGCATGTCATGATATATCACATGATGACTTGCTATTACTAAAAATGTTCCTGAAAAGTTTAGGTGGAATGGCATTAGAGTGGTACTATCAATTGCCCACTCATTATTTGAGAAAATTTGAAGAAACAGCTGAATCTTTTGTCCATCAATTTAGTGCCTACATCAAGAGGCATGTAACCATTAAAGATTTATACAACTTAAAACAAGACAAGGATGAATGTTTTGCCGATTTCTTAGCTAGATGGAGGCAGTTGACGGGAAAACTACACTTTGTGCTACCTTATAGGGAAATGTTGGACATTTTTATTAATAATTTACAAGAACAAATATCTTATGAGTTATCAACTGCTACTTTAACTACCTTCGATCAGGCTATAGATTTAGCTTGAAGAGTAGAAGATGCCCTCATTAGGAGAGGCCAACTTAGGAAGAAGGATGATGAGAAAACCTCCAAAAATCAATATAAAAACAAACAAGTTGTTGGTGATGGAGTCACTAATAGCAAAAATGTTGCTAATATCAATGCAACGAAAACAACAAAAAAATTTATATTGAAACCGCTTGATAAGCCTCCTCGAGAATTTACTAGATTGAATCAACCATTATCAACTATTTTACCTCAATTACTCAAAAGAGGTTTGATCCAATTACCAGCTATCCGGGAACCTGATCCAACTATACCCGGATACAGAGCTGACTTACACTATGATTTCCATAGAGGGCCTGGACACTCTACCAACGCTTGTAAAAGGTTGAAACATAAAATACAAGATCTGATTGATAATAATGAAATGGAGGTGCAAGCCTTCCAACCTAAACAAAATGCTCCTAATAATCCTCAAAAGAACATTTCCCAAAATCAAAATCAAAATGCTAATCAATCATTAGACATATTTCAACACCCTTTACCAAGACATGGTAAAGAGGTGGCCAATCAAATCGAACATCATAATGTTCCTCCTCCTACCTGATATGTAGGGACCATTAGTGGACATTTACTTAATCATGATCCTCAAATATTTGACACAACTTTATCCATGGTTACGACCAGGCCCCTACATAATATTCAAACTCTAGATCGTAGTGATATAGAATCAGATACTGAAAGTGAAATAGACATCACTTCAAACCAATCGAATAGTTCTAAAAACAAATCAGATACTATTCAACCCATCATAGATGCTATGGTTCCAGAAGAACCATTTCCTAGAAGAGTTACTACTCGACCTTCTTCTAATCAATTCCTCCCAAATGAACAAGCCATAAATGCTCAACCAATACCCATTCAATGTCTTCAATATAACATTGTGGGTACCATCGGAGCTGTTACCAGACAACAGGCTCAAAACTCTCAACAAGATCAAACTCAGAATGATGGATCAGTTCCATTTGTTTTGAAAAATCCCAATAAAGGGAATCATGCTTCCAATGTTCAACTTAAACTCCCTTACAATATTAATGAGCAATTATCCAATACTACAACCAGAATTTCCCTTTTGGATTTATTAAGATCTTCTCCTACCCATAGGGATGAGTTGATGCTTACATTAAGCCAAATTATGGTACCTCAAAATATTCAACCTGAAGCCATGGCCAATACTATCATCACTCGAGAAGTTGATTGTATTGAATTTCGAGATAAAGATATCCCACAACATAGTTTACATAAGGATAATCGCTTATATATTACTACTCTAATTGGAGATGTAGTTGTTAAACGAGTCCTGATTGATAATGGTTCATCTCTAAACATTTGCACTTTTGACTTCTACCAATGATTTGGCTTTAGAAGTGATGAAATGAAGAAAAATGACATGATTATCAAAGCTTTCAATGACAAAACACAAGAAACGTGTGGAGTTATTACCATCCCATTGCAATTTGGTCCTCAAACTCTAGATACCACCATGTTTATTGTACATTGCCCTGCATCATAAAATATACTCTTGGGTCGTCCTTGGATCAATGCAATGCAGGCTGTCCCATCAACTTTACACCAATGTGTTAAATTCGAATTTAAAAATTAGTTGGTCACTATCCATGGTGACCCTAGACCCTTTGATATGTGTGCTTTGGCAGAACCTGTTGGAGTGCAATTTTGCCCTGCTTTGTCATCCACACATCCTAATTCTTATTTTTCATCTAAAACTGTGAAACACACACCCATAGCTTCACCTATTTCCCCTCCATTAATTTCATCCTCATATATAGATCAACAATATTCTAAACAAACCACTCTAGAACCTCAAAAAGATCTTCAATCCATGACCAATCCTTCATGTTCTATCCCTATAATTTCAAAACCTATAGACCCATCTCTTAACACTTCCACATTATCAACATCTATCATACCTTCCACATCTAAAGATATAGGGAATGATCCTTCTACATCTTATGCTCTTTCTGATAAACTTTTACCAGATTTATCCACAATATTGATATAAAAAAAAACAAATGCTTTCATGCAAGATTCAATTATTTTAAATACCTTCATGCCATCTCCTCGTACTTTGGGCCTCCCACAACCTATGGGAAGTACTTACCAAGTCGGGAGTTGTGCCTTAATTTATAAAGGATATGACTGGGGAAGAATCCCTCGAAATATCACAACTCATCATGAGGGATATGCTCGATGTTATTTTAACAATGAATATATTAAAGCTAAACCCATAATTCTTAAAATGGGATATAAAGGGAAAGGCTTGGGACCTTTCCAAAATGGCATGAAAGAACCTTTCGAGGTAGAACCGTGGCCTGCCCGCTGTGGTGTGGGCCTATTTCCTAGTAAGCGTCAACCCTTTCCTTTTGAAGATGATGATCAACTCATATGTTATCAAGATTATGTGGATAGGCGTGATGATTTGCCTCTAAAAAATCAGCCATTTACATGTAACATGCTATCCATAGCTTACCCCGAAATGATTGTCGACTCCGATGAGGAGTTGGAAGGAGATATCTTCCATGATGTCTCGTTGAAGAGATGTTACACAATGGATTTTATTTTGATGGTTCTATACCAACTATAGCCCAACTTGAGACCACTAATCCTCAAGATGAATTATCCAACTTAACCTTACAAGAATTACAAGAATTGGGTGTTTCACCCACCCCACCTAATTTTGAAAGAGATCTACACATGGAGGTAGAAAACGTCATTAAAATTAATATTGGAACTGAGGATAGTCCTCACATAATCAATATTGGATCAGAATTAAGTCAAGAAAAACAAGAGCAATACATTGCATTCCTTAAAGAATATGAAGATGTCTTCTCTTGGACATATGAAGATATGCCAAGTCTATACCCTTTTGTAGTCATGCATCATCTAGTAGTCCATCCGGATGCTAAACCTGTTAAACAAAAACTTAGAAAAATGCATCCCAAAGTGGCTTTGCTAGTCAAAGGGGAGTTAGAAAAACTCTTGAATGTTGTTTTTATACAAGCTATTGATTATGCTAAATGGATCTCAAATGTAGTTCCAGTCACCAAGAAAGAAGCCACCAAAGTTAGGGTTTGCATAGATTTTAGAGATATTAATGCTGCATGCCCTAAAGATGATTTTCCTCTTCCAAACATGGATCAAATCATTGACTTTACTATCGAGAGTGGGATGATGTCCTTAATGGATGGATTATCTGGTTATAATAATATCAGGATAGCTCCTAAAGATCAGGTTAAAACAGCCTTTATTACCCCTTGGGATACCTTTTGTTGGAAAGTGATGCCATTTGGCTTAAAGAACGCAGGTGCAACCTATCAAAGAGCTATGACTTATATTTTTCATGACATGATGCATGATATCCTACATGATTATGTAGATGATATTATAGCTCGCTCTATTAATGAAGATAATCATTTAGATGATTTGAGAAAAGTTTTTAATCGATTTTGGGAATATTTTATTCGATTAAATCCAGCCAAATGCATATTCAAAGTTAAGTCCAATAAACTATTAGGGGTTTTAGTTTCTTTACGTGGTATCAAAATTGACCCTCTCAATATTGCGGCTATCATTGATATGCCCACACCTACTAACATATTTGAGTTACGAAGTTTACAAGGTAAGCTTTAAGCCATCCGTCACTTCATCGATAAGCTGGCGGACAAGACCGGTCCCTTTCTTAAACTTCTTAAGAAGGATGTCCATTTTAATTGGGATGACGAATGTAAAGAAGATTTTGAACTTCTCAAACAATACCTCCTTAAGCCACCTATGCTTTCACTGCCTAGACCTTATCGCCCATTTCTCCTATATATTTTAGCTTCAGATTCTGCCTTAGGAGCTATGTTAGCTCAGCTTGATGATGGAAAGAGAGAACGTGCTAATTATTATATTATCTAAACCTTCATCAGTTATGAAACCCGCTACACAACATTAGAAAAACTATGTCTAGCAGTTGTGTTTGCTACGCAAAAATTACGCCATTATATGCTTAGTCAAAAAACTTATGTCATTGCTAAATATGATCCCGTGAGGTATCTCATGAGTCGACCTTATTTATCGGGTCGCACAGCCAAGTGGGTTCTTGATCTAAGCGAGTTTGACCTCACGTTCATAGGACAAAATTCTATTAAGGGTCAAATCATAGCAGATCAATTAGCTGTTGCACCCTTAGAGTCCACCCATCCCCTCATCATTGAGTTTCTTGATGAATGCCTTCAATTAGAGGTAGACCATATTGAACAATGGTCCTTATACTTTGATGGAGCCCGATGCATGAGTGGGGCTGGTGTGGGTATTATTTTAATATCCCCCCAAAAACATCTTATTCCTCTGTCCTTCAAATTGACATTTGCTTGCACCAACAATACTGCTGAATATGAAGCTCTAATCTTTGGATTACGAGCTGCCTTGGTGTTAAAAATTAAACATCTATTAGTTTTTGGTGATTCTCAACTTGTTATAAACCAAATTAATGAATTTTATCAGACCAGATATGATAAAATATGCCCATATAAAGCCTATGTTTTACAATTAATGTCTCGATTTGATCAAGTTACCTTGGAAGCTATTCCTCGAACTTGCAACCGTGCAGCTGATGCTATGGCCGCAGCTGCATCTCTCCTGCCCTCGGAGTTAGATGACGAATATGCCACTATCATTATTCATCGACTCTAGGAACCCGCTTCAAATAATTCATGCTTAGAACCTTTGGATGTGTTTCTAATCAATGAAACTACTCTTGAACCTTGGTATACAGATATATTTGATTTTCTCCAAAATGGGACTTTCCCTGCCAATTCTAATAGAAACCAGCATCGGTTATTACGTAGATGAGCAAGTCAATTTGTAATAATTGGAAATACTTTATATAGGAGATATTTTGAAGGTATCCTATTAAGATGTTTGAATTTAGAAGAATCCAAATCAGCCTTGAGTGAAGCCCATGATGGATCTTGTGGAGGACACTTCAGTGGTAGTGTCATTGCTAAAAAGCTCCTTAGGATAGGATACTTTTGGCCTACCATGGAGAATGATGCACATGATTATGTGTGCCATTGCGATAAGTTCCAGAAACATGCTGACCTTGTCCATGTGCCTGCATAAGAACTACAGGCTATTTCATCTCCTTAGCCCTTTTCAAAATGGGGTTTAGATATTATTGGCAAAATCAATCCTGTGTCATCTGATGGACACAAATTCATCATAACCGCCATTGAGTATTTCACGAAGTGGGTTGAAGCTATGCCTTTAGCTTCCTGTACTGGCACACAAGTCTCTAAATTTATTTTTAATCAAATCATTTGTAGGTTTAGAATTCTTGCAAATCTCATCTCTGATAATGGAACTTGTTTCAAAAATAAATATGTTAAAAAATTATGCCAAAAATATAATATTCAACATCGCTGGTCCACTCCCTATTATCCTCAGGGTAATGGTCAAGCAGAAGCATCTAACAAAACCTTAGTCAAAATTCTCAAAATATTGGTCAATAAAACTAGCCGCGATTGGCACATTCAGTTATATCCAGCCTTGTGGGCCTATCGAACTAGTGTTCGAACCCCCACCGGAACTTCACCTTTTGTTTTGGTTTATGGTGCTGAAGCCGTTTTTCCCTTTGAATTAGAAGTTCCTTCTTTGGCTCTACTACTTCAAGATACCGAAGTAGGAGATGAATATCGAGCATGCGAGACTCAATCAGCTAGAACTCCTAGATGAAAAATGCATCAATGCTTTGGAGCATCTCCGTGCCTACCAAAACAAGCTTAAAAGATCATATGCTAAAAAAGTTCATCATCGATCCTTTGAGATCGACGACCTTGTTTTAAAAGAAAATCAAAAAAATTCTAATGCAACTAAGGACCTTAAAGGTAAATTTGAGCCCAACTGGCTTGGACCATACATTATCACTGCTAAATTTGAATCGGAAGCACACAAATTATCTACCTTAGATGGTAAAGAACTTAAAGAACCCATGAACATTTTGCATCTTAAACGTTACTATGCATAAATTTGGTCATTTCATCCTTGTATATATTTGTTTAAAATATTTCAAAATCATTATCTTGTATTTCTTTCAATTTATAAATTCCAAAACACCAAAAACATTCATAATCATCAAAATATTCAAAACTACTTGTATTTATTTATGGCACTTGTTAATTCTTTCAAAAACAAAAAAATAATAATAAAAACCCAAAACAACAATATTCTTGACTCTTTTGAAACCAAAACAACATAAAGTAGAAAGAGAGAGTCAACATTCTCAAAACTTCTCAAAAAGTATCTATATATATATATATATATATATATATATATATATATTCTTACAAATGTTGCAGTTATATGTTTCAAATTATTTTGGATAAATTAGCATTTATTTGGAATCCCGCACTTTCACATTCACAAAAATAAATATCTTGATTTTATCTGGCATGATTACTAATCTCTCTTATATCAAAGTCCACAAAATTCAATTAAATAAAGTTTTGAGCACAGAGAATTGATCTTGTTATTTACTTAAACCAAGCACATCCTTTCACAATAAAATGATTATATTTGTAATGTCCATGCTATGCTACATAGTAGAAGTGGTTTCTTGAGCGAAAAGTTTCCCCTGCTATCCTATCATGCACATGGTCTAGAATCTTTAAGAATTGACAAAAGGACAAGCTCACCCCTACCCAAAATAAAAATCCCTTGCTCTACAGCTAATCCGAGCAAGTATCCCTAGCATAGGAAGAAAAGCAAAATTCAAGAAAAAGAAAAAAAGAAAAATGTTATATTATATCATTACAACAATGTTTCAAGCATCATCTCAAAAATCAAGCAAAAATACAAAAGAAAAGCAAAAGAAAGCAAAAGCAAAAGCAATAAAATCCCCCTCCCTACCCTTTGAAAAGAAAAGAAGTGTTGATGAGCTTGAATCCCTAGAATTCTCAATTATTCGAAAACTATGAGGTAAGCCCCATAACAGGTGGTTTGTGCCCAACCTACTTGGCCTTGGGTAACTCCTAGTGTGGCAATATGTCTGTCACATTAGCGACCTTCTTTTGTACAGACCTATGTCTGCTTATGGATTAGCTAGCTCTTGATAATCCGACTTACATAGTAGTCTAGTAGGGTTATATGCATCTACATCATGGTTAATGAACACTTATTTGGTTCATTCAAATCACTTGTATCATATTATCTTGCTCAAAACTGGTAAATGAACATAGCAATTGCACACACATTTGTATTTGAGAGATTTTGTGTATCATTATGATAAATCAAGATTGGAAATGAATTCACATATGCACATGGGATTCCTTATAAATCTAACTTTTGTCTTTAAGATACTTTGAAATATTTTTTTGCAAATTGTCTGGAATAATTCATTTTCTTCTTTAAAGTACAGTTGTTTAGTATAAAGACAACTACATACATAATAGAAAAAATCAAAAATTTCTTTCAAAACCATACAATCAAAACACACATATATATATTGTCGACTTTCGTGATGATGGTATAGTTCCAAAACCAAAATTGGAATTTTATGCCTAGCGCAAGTCCTCATATTCATATTTTCTATTTATTAAAAATCAACCATGCAATAAAACTATCTCTTTTTGGATTTCACGATGATGGTATAAGTCTATACCTACATATTCTATGCCTAGCGCAAACCATTGTAACAATTTTTATTCTCCATTTATTTAAAAATCATGAAAACCATATGACTTAAATCATTCTGTTATACAATTATGTTTTTAAACAAAAAGCATGCACATTATCACTATTTCATGTCATTATGTCAACCTTCAATTTTGCAATGATGGTATAATTCCTAGGGAATTATCCAAAAAATTTATCACACTTAGGAATTTATGCCTAGCAAAAATCATTTTAACATTATTTCATGCATACTATTTTTATGAAACTCTGAAAACAAACTATCACCATCATCATTTGCACCATTGCACCAAAGTCTTAAGACAGTCTCTTAAGCACTCTTTTACTTTTTAACAATATTTCTATACTGGGATTAGCTTGATGACCGAGTGAGCGGCGACTCCATGAAATGGTCTATAATAGCGATAATGTCCTTTGAAATTATTGTTAGAAGTCTCTTTTTATCTTTGATCACATTACATCACAAACAACCAATTTGTTACATCAGATTATTTCATTTAAAATCTTACAGCATGACATTCAAACCATAATATATCCACTGACATAATTACATGAATCATCAAATCAATCAATCCAAACATTTAAGAGCATCATAAAAACACATAAGACAAGTCATATGATCAAAAATATCTCATCTATATATATCACAAATATATATACATCATATCAAAACTAGATCGGTATGCCACAATCTGTACCTCGGCATACTCAATCCTCTCTCAAAAATAATAAAAACTATGTCTCAATCTATGCAGTACAATCTATAGTAGCTAGCCTCGAGAATCCCTTGAGCTCTCAGCCTCATCTCCTCCCCCACCCTGAGGTGGACGGGGTGGCCCCATCACAGTATGAGTGGTACTACGAGTCCTAGTCATGGATCGGGATGAATTCCTTGATGACCCAATCCTGATCGGATCCACAATGTTAGCTGGCAGTGGTAATCTCTCCTCCTCTGGCACCATCTAGTGGTATAGTGTCTGATAAAAAGTGATCTGGGCAATAGCCCATGCTAGCTCCCGAGTGCTCACCCTTTCACCTCGTGCTCTGAGGCATGCAATCTCATCTCTAAGCTGTGTAACCTCAACTCGATGGTGTGTAGCCTCCTCCTATAGGGTCTGGACCTGTGCTTGGAGATGGACTGTCTCCACTCGGAGAGTCACTGTCTCGCTGCTCTCCCTAGTGTCAACACCCTTGCCCTTATCGGGCGATGGTGGCTTCTCTCTCTATGGAGAAGGGGGTCTCTCCTCCCTCCTCTCCCACTGTCATGGCCTCTCTTGAGCCTGTGGTCTCCTTTGCTCTCTCCCACCATGACCCTGGGCTACCTCAATGGCTACCTGGCACTGCCTCCCCATATGAAACACAATTTCATGAATCAGACCCTGAGCCCTCGTCATCCGAGGAGGGTAGATGTCTGTGTACCAGGCATCGTAGCTATCGACTACCCTTGTGTCATCCCCATCCACTGGCTAAATGGGGGCATCATCCGTGTCCTAACTCCAGAAGTGCTGCATATCTAGAGCCCTGCTAACTATAGTGTTATCTCAGATAGTCTGAGAAAAATCGTAATCCCTAAGAGATGGAATCCCCTGCTGTAGACCGAACTGTCACAAAGCTTGGTCGTAGCAATGGAGCTCCACCTCTCCCCTCTCCATCCTTAGCCAGCAGGTTCACCTGATGTGATCCATCTCTTGTCCATCCTTGGCCCACCCTGGATGATCCCTCCAAGGCCTCCAGGTTATCTGGTCGGAGACAAGGTCATCAAGTAGTCTCCAAGACATCGGTAGGTCTATCTGCTACTGTGACCCTCTTCGAAGCCACCAGTAGAAAACTCAGGGCCTCTCCTTTTCAATCCCTATCAAAGGAAGCCCTACTGGCCTCTGCACTACAATGTTCTCCCAACACCAAACCTATAGTAGCGATGTTAGAACCAGACATTGGCCGCCCTTGTACACGACCTCGTGTAGGATCTTGTACAGCTGACATAGAACAAAACTACCCCAAGAGAACCTGTAACCATGGTCATGCATATCACAGATCACATCTGCTAGCACCCATGGTACCCTGCACCTGCTCTGGTGGCACAACAGAAGTCCACCTACCACTCCGACCAAAACCTGTGTGATTTTGGATGCCCTAAGCATCTGACGTAGCGCCTCGATGTTCACTCTGCCCTTCTCCAAGGCGAAGCTTGGATCGCCACACAACTACATCATAGCATGGCCTTGATTGTCCGTAGGAGTGATCAACCATCCTTGTATGGGGATCCTCAAAATCCTCCATACATCCTCCAATGTGGGAGTCATCTCCCCTGTGGGTAACCAAAAATAGGAAGAACCCGAATACCACCTCTCTGTCAGGGCTGTCAGTAGCCTCATGTCTGTAGAAACTTGTGGCATTTCTGCCACATGCTGTAAGCTAGCCTGAGCCAGCTGATCCCGCTCTGCCTGTGATAGAGCGGCCAAGTCATCTCTCAATCCGCCATATTTCCATTCTCTACTCTTTAGTAAACCTCTCTGCAACATAAACAACAACACAATAAAAATCATTAATAACAACTCAAGTGATTAATAATGCAAGTTAAAATCAGGTTCAATTTCATACAAATGATGATATTGTCCACTATTGGACTATATCGTCCCAAATTTGAGCAAAATCGTCTCCAATTTTGCAAGTCGAAATCGTCCCTTATTTGACGAAATCGTCCCATTTTTGCCGATTTCGCCCTTCGACTAAATTGACGAACTTGAGACAATTTTGTCGAAATTAGGACAATTTCGTCCTGACGACGTCGATGGCCCAAAAATGGCCACGATGCTCAAAATTTATTTAAAATCAATCTAAAAAGCATGTAAATTCAACTTAAACCATTCTAAGCTAAGTTTAGACTCTTACCCGTAGCCCGTGCCGGACCTCTGTCAATCTGTGTGCTGTCTCGACCTTTTTTGCTTACAGAGCTCTAAAAACCAGAAAAATGAACAGTAACAATGAATTAGGGTTTTACCCTATTTTTCTTAATTTTATTCAAAACACAATTAAAAACATTTTTAAATTTTGCTTTTTCGCGTTTTTACCTCAAACGTTCGATTTGGGTAAAAACACGGAGGGGCACCATAGTAAGCTGTCATACGATTCGACCAAGAATTGTCGCCTAAAAATGGGAATAATTTTTTGCTTTCTCATAAATCGAGAAGAACTCATCTTTAATGCATTTTCTTTAGAAAATTTGCTAAAGAGGGGGCAAAATGTAGCACCCTAAAATTGGTGCAGTAAAACCTTAATAATTACACTTACTCTAGTAAATAATTCAAATTCAAATTTTAACCTCCAAAACCGCTCCCAAACTACCGTTTAATCTGTTTCCTCGTTTCCCATACCATTTTTAGAGTTTGTTTTGACCGTTTGATGATATTGTCGTCGATCAGATGATATCGCCTCAGATCGGATGATTTTGTCTGGGCTAGGACGTCCAGACGATCTTGTCCCAAAACTAATTTTTCATAATTAGTCTCTGTTCCAACAGCGTCTCTAATCCAGGCAGAAGCGTGTCTGCACCGTTAGAGACCCTCCTCGTTGGAGATCTCCCAAATAGGGATGATCTCTAACCTCCTAAACTCCCTCCTAAGCCTATTTAATCCTAGGCCCTCCCCTTAGCAACCCCCTGGCTGAAATTCCCTGTAACTCGAATTCTACACACACTAGACATCCTAAATTGCTATTTGCACTTGTTCTATCCAAATTTTGTTGTAGGTACCTTAGTATTTTTTAGCCGGAGCAAGCTTACATTGTCTCAGATGATCCTATTCAGATCAAAGGTGATCCTGTCAAATCAAAGATGATTTCAACTGCAATCATCATTGGGGGCAATCAGTGCCCAAAGTTTGCATTTCTTCATTCTTTTTCTGCTGTATTATTCTGCATTTAGTTAATATTATGATTATTTCTTATTATATTGCATCTTGGAGTTCACCCATCTAGATCAAATGCATAATTAAGTTATAATTGTCATTAAATTAGTATAATGCATTCATGTTTCTATTTATAATTCTTAGTTTGATATTGTTATTGTCATTTTACACTGTTTCCCTCTGTTAGAATAGTTGCATTTTTTGCATTTTGTGTCTACTTCTCTGATTGCAGGTCTCTGAAAAATTCGTCTGATGAATTCATCAAATCTTAGATGATCTTGTCTGATATCAGATGATCCTGTCAAATCAGAGGCGATCTTGACTGCTTCAAAAATCATAATCTTCATCAGACATCCAGATCAGGTATGGCTTTTTAATCTTTCTTACTTTCTCTATTTTTTGTTCTAATTTGTTTTTCTGTATTCATTTAAATCTGCATTTCATATAGAATAGCTTAGACGCATTTTGGCCAAACCTAGGACTTGGATGATTAAAGCTAAAACTGAACACATCAAACACATTCCCAACCTAGGCGTGGAAACTGCCACTAAATGTTTCCTGGTGAAGCCCACCATCCGTCAAAAAATCACCATAATACACCTCCCTCGAGAGGCGAGACCTTCGCAAGGCCTCTCAGTCCGAGGTACCGTGCCATCCTTTTCACATCCCCCTTTCGGGCACGGATCCTATAGTCTTAAGGTAAGGGTGTGAAAAATTTGGAGCGATACAATGAGGCATTATCCTTTAGGTGTAGAGTTTACCACAAATATGACCATTTGGCATGGTCCTACACAAAAAATATGATCACAAAAATGGGGGCTCCTCTGGTAATGTCAAATTTTCCTAAAGAGGGCAATTCTATATTCAATATAGAAGAAGCTAGAATTTCTTAGGGAGGATAAGCACATGGATATGGTTTTGAACAACCCAAAAGAAGAAGGTAAAGTAAAAATATGGTAAAGAGAAAATTTAGCCCAAGCCCTTAAATAAGTATGATATATGCAAGACACTAGTGGAATGAGTGGATGAGAATAATGAAAAATAGCATTAAATAGAGTGCAGTGCCACAATCAGAGATTGTAGTGGTATTAATAGTGCATAACTAGGAGTAGTCGATAGTAAAGGATGTCATCATGGGTGTGGTAAAAAATAACAAAGAAAATCCAAATCTAGGGATCAACCAGGTGGAGAAGAGATCAAAGAATACCATCTCTCAAGGAGTGGGAAGGAAATCAAATAAGGAATTGATAGCATCTCAAGGAGACAAACTGATAATTAGGGTATTTGTGAGGATAATAGACTCTTATTGGTCCCAAGGTAACCAATGATTCTACAATCATGGAATATTAGGGATTTAAATAGTAGAACCCATAAATTTGTTATTCAAAGACTCTTAAAGAAAATAAAAATAGATTTTTTTCTTATCTAGGAGACAAAAATGTCATTGTATCTCATGTATAAAATAGTAAATAGAATTTGGAGGGGTGTTGGTCATATGGAAGTGGCTAGATAAGGTGCCTTGGGGGGATAGTTACCTTTTGTAACTCTCTTGAATGGGTGTAAATAGAACATATAAATTGAAAAGGTATCCTCGTATCCCATTTTAGAAATAATATGACAAATGAGCAACTTTTAATCACAAATTTATATGGGGCTCAAAACCTAGATGGTCAAATTCATCAATGGAAACTGGTGTATAATATGAGAGTCTCAAGGGAGGAGTTAGACTAGATTATTTTTTGGAATTTTAATTCTAAATTATCATCTAGATATCAGGAAGAGGTAACTCCAATGTTAAACTCAAGGAATCGGCTAATTATTGCTCAAGTCCATGCATTACACTTGATGGATACTAAATGTATTAGAACCAATTATACTTGGACTAATAAAAAGAGGGATTCACATAATAGGAAGGTGAAGTTGGACCATTGTTTGGTTTTATATGAGGCATTTATGAAATGGAATTTAAATTTTTAAATTTTGAATTATCCAGTCTTGTATCACTTTCCCATTCTATTGGAGGGGTGGTCAAGATAGGACAACATCATAAACTGTTCAAATTTTTAAAAAATGATTAAAAAAGGAGAAACTTCATAAGAAAATCCTAGCGTGGTGGGAAGAGGTATGATAAAAATTATGGGACAACACTATTTAGATTCCACAAGAAACTTCATTATGTCAAGGATCAACTGAAACAATGGAGACAAATCTAACAAGTTGGAAGGAAGGAACAAATACAAAGTAGCTCAAAGAAGAGGATAATGAATTACATAAAGTGGTTGAGAAAATTGACAACAAGAGGATATCTACTGAAAATAAAGAGCAAGAACCACTTGGTTATTGGAAGGAGATAAAAACACCAAATTTTTCCATTAGGCTACTTGTACTAGGAGATAGATGAATAAGATGAAAGCTATTTAGTAAGATAATGGGCTTTCCTTTGATATTAACCTAGGTATGCATTTTTATTCAATTGATTATTTTCCTAGATTTTTTAATAAAGGTATGTTGCTATACAAAGAGGCTCAAAAGGAAGTTCTTGTTGTCATACCCTATATCATCTCTGAAGAAAAAAATCAAGCCTTGTTTAAACCCATTGATAAAAAGGATTTGAAAAAGGTAGTCTTTGGAATGAGTACGAGAAAAACTCTAGGTCTATATGGCTTCCCAATCGAGTTTTAAGACCTTTTGGGATACCTTGGAGGAGGAAGTAATGGTTGTTATAAATGAGTCTAGAGGTAGTAAAAGAATACTTAAAGCTTTAAAATAGACATTCATTGCCTTTATTCTAAAAAGGAAGGAGGGGGTGCATATTTTATAGTACAAACCTATCATCCTATACAATGTCATATACAAAATAATCATGAAGGTAATGGTTGAGGAGCTAAGACCTTTCCTATATAACATTATCTCCTTAAATCAAGGGGCTTTTGTAGAGGAAAAGATCTTAGATAGTATGATTTTAGCTTAGGATACAATCCACTCAATGTAAAAATCTAGCAATATACATATGTTTATAAAATTAGATATATCAAAATCCTATGATGGGATGGAGTGGAGCTTCTTGTTGTATCGCTACTTTGAAATACTCAATGGTAATCATAGTATTCACTTTCAACCATTTGGAACCACTTGAGGCCTTTGTCAAGGATATCCTTGTTCCCCTTATCTTTTTATCATATTGGTTAAAGGCTTGGGTAGACTCATCTTAAGGAGAATATAACAAGGTTTCCTAACAGGTATCAAGGTGGGTGAGGAGGTTTTAACTCACCTATAGTTTATGGATCACATAGGATTAATGGGAGTGGCCAAGCTCAAGAAAGCAATAATGATCATAGATTCTCTTAATGTTTACCTAAGGGCCACAAACCAAGTCATCAATGATAAGAAATCCAAAGTGGTCTTTTTCAATCTTGATTGAAGATTTCAAGAAAAAAAATTATATATCTTGGGATTCATGAGGATTTCTCTCCCAATGGTCTATTTGGGATCCCTTTGCATTTTAAAAAATTGAATATAGCTATCTAGAGGAATCTTTTGGATCGTATCAAAGAAATAATTAATCATTGGTCTCACAAATGGTTAACCTTTGGGAGTAGATAATTTTTTTTTGTAGTTAGTCATTCAGGCTATTCCAATATATAAATTTTCTATCTTTTCTACCCCACATACCATATAGAAAGAGCTGGACAAGATGGCTAGAATTTTTTGTGGGAAGGAAAAAAAGGAAAAAGCAAATGGGTGTTAGTAGGTTGGGAGAAAGTAAACTCCTAAGGCAAAGGTAGGTTTAGTACTGAGGAGATCAAAATTAAATAAATAAAACTTTGGCTAGAAATTCTTACTACAAATGGATCTCCTAATCAACTTTATTCAATAGAGTTTTAACTAGTAAATATTTAGGACAGATGAACCCAAATGAGTTGAGTTATTTCCTTTTGGATGGTAATGGATCTCTAGTGTGGAAATATCTAAAGTTAAGATCTCAGGTAATAAAATATGGATTATTTTGGAAAGTGGGGAGAGGGGAGAACGCACAATTTTGGACATATTCATGGGATTAATATCCACCTATTATTATGAAATTTCTAGAACTTCAACCAGTAAAAACAACCATGGAAATTAGGGTTTGGATCAATATTAAAAGTTATTTCAACAATAATTAGTTGGAGGATTATAGGTTTAATAAATTTTAAGAATTTGGATGAGTGTCCAATTTCAAACCCTTTAGAATCGATACCCATCATGACTAAAATCTTGGTAAAATATTTCTCACATGTAGATATGAGGATGAATTAGCTTGGGGATATGGGAGCCTTGAATTCTGCACAATGATGTATGGATAGGAAGAGATCCTTCTAGAATCTCCTCGTGCATATCAGGTTGAGGATTGGAGAAATATTTGGCAGCCCAAGGGTTGGTTGAAAGTAAACTTCTTTGCCTAGTAGTTCATGCACAATATAATTCTTACTTTTGATAATCTAAGATGTAGGGGAATAATTGGTCTATCTCAATGTGTTTAATTATACAAAAGTGAGAAAACATTTGACCACTTGATTTTTGAGTACCCATTCATGTGCTAGATCTAGGAGTGATGGTGTTTAGCTTATAAAATCTAAGTCAATGATGATTTGAATTAGATTAATATTTTGGAAAGATGGAGGTGCATATTTAAATCTAAAGCTCTTCGTATCTGGTGGAATCTTGGATTAAAATTTATTTGGTGGTAAGTGTGGTTGGAGAGAAATGGCATAATTTTTAAAGAAACCTTTTCATACTTAAAAGTGAATTAGTTACCATTGTCTGTGACTATCTTCCTGGGAACCCCAAATCTTGTCAATATGTTCTCTTCTAAAAACTTGATGACCACTTTTGTAGTGGATTTCTTGAAAGGTGCTACTTCCACCCACTTGGTAAAATAGTCTATTGTTGTAATGATTAACCTATGATATCCAAAATAATTGGGATTAATCTCATCTATGAGATCTATTCCCCATTGAGTAAAAGGAGCTTCCACAATCACTGGCTTCATGGCCATGGTTGGAAATTTTTTTTTTGCTACAAAAATCTGATAGTTATAACAACTTCTAACAAATTGGTAAAATTATTAAATAGGATGGGCCAATAATAACCAACTCTCATGATTATGTGAGAAATAGCCTTTGGAGCAAAGTGACCCCCACAAAATCCAAAATGATATTCTTTCAAAACTTGAAGGACCTCTTTCTCAAACAAACAGAGAAGCAACACACTATTTGGGTGCCTCCAATACATACTACCTTCTTGAATGTAATACCTTTGGTCCAATTGCTTGATAGATATTTTTTTGTTTTGGGGTATTTCTCCTAGAAATTACAAGTTTTGAAGGTAAAATATAATGCCATCATACAACCTGCAATTAGAATTACCAACTACCCTTGCTTCTTGTTCATATACTACAATAGTATTATTCAAAGCCTCCTCTTCTTTGTTAGCCAGATACTTTGACAATCCCTATCCTCTAAAAATCTGCACTACTTTGAATTCTACATCATATTGTAATAACTTAGCCATCCATATTGCAAGACTACCTAAAGGTTTAGGTTGAGTGAAAATATCTTTAACAATAATGTAGGGAATATAGGCTATTACCTTGTTGGATCCAAAGATACATTTAAAATGATCTAATGCTATGATTAATGCATAAGCTTATTTTTCTAGCATAGATTATTTTAGTTTAGCACCCTGTAATCTTGTACTCATAAAGGCTATAGGCATTTCATTTTTCTCTTCATATTTTTGAGATAGAACGACAATAATAGTGTGTTTTGAGGCAAATGAGTAGATCTTGAAATCTCAAGAGTAATCAGGTCAATTCAATACTGGAGCTTGAGTGATTGCATCTTTGATCTTCTAAAAAGTTATAGTATTTTTCTCTATCCATATTATTTCTCTTATTCTTAATCATTTCATTTATCATTTTGGCAATCTGAGCAAAATTAGGGATAAACCTCCTAATAAAGTTAATATTTCCAAATAATGATCTAACTCCCTTAAGATTCTTAGGAGAGGGAATTTTAGAAATGGCTTCTACTCTTCATGGATCAGTGCTAATCCCATGTTTTGAAACAATATACCCAAACAGTTTACCTTGTGTGGCCCCAAACACACATTTTCTAGGATTCAAAGATATGTCAAAATCCTTTCACCTATCAAACACTTGAGTTAAATGTGCAAAATGATATTTAGGATTTTTTTTAAATATTTTAATGTCATTAAGATATACTACCACCATATTGAAAATCAATGCCTTAAATGCAACATCCATTGCTCTCTGAAATATTACCCCTTCATTCATAAATACAAGGGGTATCTTGAGATATTCAAATGTTCCCCATGGTGTAGTGAAAGTTTTTTTGTGTATGTCTTCTGGATTCAGTGCAATCCGATTGTAACCTAAAAATCCATCCAATAAAGACATTCTTGATGACCCAACCACTGCTTGAAGCAATTAATCCATATTTGGAAGTGGATAGTTGTCTTTGAGAGAGATCTTATTCAGATTCTTGAAATCTACACAAAGCCTAATCTCACCATTCTTTTTTCTAACTAGAACTAGGTTTACCAATCAAGTAGAAAATCTTATCTTCCTAATTATCTTGGTATCCAGTAACTTCTATGTTTCTTTATGCATAATTAGATGCAATGTGGGATTCAAATTTATTTTTTTCTACTTGAAAGTCTTGGCATATTTTTGAAGGGGTATTATTTGAGTCATCACCTTTGTATTGAAGATCTTCAGATCTTCATAACTTCAAGAAAATATATCCATGTTATTTTTCAAAAATTTGATATATAATTGCTTCTCTTTTCTTGACATAGATTTATTGATCCCAACAATCTTGGACTCTTCCTATGTTCTTATATTAACATCATCTACCTCAAATTCCTGAACCAGAGTTTTATATGCTCTATCAAAGTCATAAAACAAGCTCTCTAAAGGCACCAACCCCCTAGGGATAATCTTGGTATTTAGTTGTAAGACTTGTGTAGGCTCTCCAATAACATCCTTCAATTTTTATTCATCTTCATCAAAAATAACCTCAAAAAATTCATTTTGCAGTCATAAAATCATTAATGTGTATATCATCATGAAAAATTTATAAATATACCACATTATCTAGGATAGATGGCTTATAAATAGATATGGTTGGGAACATTTCTATAAATAAAGTGTCCATCTCAAGGTTTTCTACTATAGAAGCATTAATGGACAATAGATTAGCATTATGATTATGTTTTCTAGGAATAAATTACATATAAAAAGTCAAAATATATCTATTTCATCCAAAACTGCTTGCTTATATTACTTTAATCTAGGGTGCTTTGTTTGATATGTCCCTTTGATCTGTTGAATTATTAGCTCAACATCCCCACTAACATTGAGGTAATTAATACCTAGTTCCTTGTCTTTCCTTAGCCATATCAATAAAGCTTCATACTCTACACCATTATTTGTATAAGAAAATTCTAACCTGTATGGTATGCCAAGATAGCTTCCATTGATGTCTGTCAATAATACTCCAACTCCTACTCCTGGTTTAGATTTTTCCCCATCAAAGGTCATAGTTCATAACTTAGAAGTCAAAATTCTATTAGTTTTTGCATCTACTTCAGCCTTCATTTTTGGATCCATATTCTCAGCATCAGGTACTTCTAACAATAAAGGATAATGCTAAATGGAGTAAACCCTATGTCATTTTCCTCGATAGAATTTATGACATTAACCATATTATCATTAGGATATCTAAATTTAATTGAATACCTATTAAAGGGTTCTATTTTTAATATCATTTTTCCTTACCCTGCATTGGGATAGTGGCATATGACCAATCCAACTGAATAGTACCACCTAGATACTCTACCCAATACCTAGAGAGTTATATGGAAAATAAAGTGTCCATATCTATAATGACAACATCCATTACCAGATCCTTCTTAGGATATTATTCAATATGGACAAGAAATCTAGTGATAATGCCTACACAAGGTACTCTCCTATTATCCATTAAAGAAATAGGGAGATGCTCTTTATGACAAATCAAGCCTAACTGATCAACTACCTATTTTGACATCACATTCATGGAAGAACCACTATCAAGCATGTAGTTATGAATAATTTATTGGTCCCCATAGCATAATGTATATCTTAGTTATATATAAAATATCTTAGCTAAATATGGGGTTCTGACTGCATTGTTCATAAGGCCTATGGAGTAGCTAATTTTAAGGCTCTACATGCCTGATATCGATACTTTAGATTAGTCATTAATTCCCAAAAAGTGATGCTGAAATTCTACTTGGCAACTTCTATACCCTAATCAAACATATTTTTATCATAAAATCCTTTTCTAGCTTTCTAATTAGCCAAGTCATTTTGCTACTTTTGGATAATTTCCTCTAATTTAGGCTTTTCAAGAATCATTTGCATATTCATCTGATTTATAATTTTTTGTGAAATCACTCCTATAGTTTTCTTCTTTTGTGTAGGCCCTTCATTAACTTTGTCCTCCATTATTTTGTTCCTGATATTAATAGCATGTATTCTTTCTAAAGACTCAACCTCTTCTACTGTAGGTATAATCTTCCCTACTTCATTCTATAAGATATGGTATTAGAAAGACTCACTTGAGTTTGATGCCTCTCCAAATACTAAGGATATTTGCTCAAGATTACTAGCACGTATGTCCATATCCCTTTCAAATTCTTGTTCTCTGGTTTCATCAGCCTGAGTCCAGTATACATTAATTTTAATATCATCTTTAGATTCAATATTTAAATCAAAAAACACAATCAATAGGGTTATGTGATGCATCACAAGTAGAGCAATAAAATGGATGATATGATGCTATATTATTTTGTGGCATGGGATTTGGAATAAAATCTAGATCTCTCTCTATTTATTTCTTCTTCCAATTTCCATTTCAATTCTTGTTTCCCTCTTCATTTCCATTGTTATTCTAGCTTCTATTGAAATTCCTCCTGAAAGAGGCATGTTATCTTTTGTTATCTGTTATTACCCTATGATTTTTTTGCAATGTTTTCTTTACCTTTTTCAAGTCTAGCCAACCTGTTATTCAAAGTAGTAAATATCTCACTCAACTGATTAGCTATTTTGTTCATAGTATCCTGATATTTTTTCTTAGGGACAGAGAACTAAACCTTTTTGGGCTTCCTTTCAGGTTGATTGGGCTATAAAGAGTATAATTTCATCATACCACTATTAATCATATGTATCTCTATTTCAATAGTCCTTTTCATACATATATCAATGGTAGTTACTACTTGTTGTCTTAGCTCATAACTAAAATCTCTATGGAAATCATTTTTATAGAAATAAATGGACTGATCATCATTTGGCTTTAATGCTATTGAAATCTTATTTCTAGTCTTAAAAAATATTCTATTGAAATATTCCACTGATTCATTTTATTTATTTTTCATGGTATCCAATTCTATCAGCAAGGACTATTCATTCTTCCTCTCTCCATATTTCCTAAGAAAAGTGTTCTCTAGCTCTTGAAAATTATGGATAGTACCATCTCCAAGGTTGTTAAACCATTGTCAAACATATTTTTCTAAGGTTTGAAAGAACAATATTAGGACAAAATCTTCATCATATACCTCAAGACTATCCATGGCATACAAAAAATATCTAATGTGATTTTCACCAGTGACAACATTGTTTCCTTGGAATTTAGGCAAGTAATTATGAGCTTTACTAGGGAGAGGATTAAGATCTGTAGGTAAAAAAAATCTCTATATCTATTGGTCTTCCTTTGATTAACATTAGCATTGGAATTTTGATTGACAATCTGATTCACATTGAAATTTTTATTTGCATTAGGAGCTACCATACTCACTATAGGTACTTGGTTTACAATACGAGAAGATTGATTCAAACTAATATTTGGGCCAAAAACAAAAATAGTATGAATTGGAATTGAATATTTTCTATGAGAGGAAGAATATGTTAGGATTTAGTACTCCAACAAGAACTTTTTTACAACTTCTTATTGTGGAAGCCATATCCAGCTCCTCCTTATTTGATTTTTAAAATTTTGAGTTCATTCAAAGTCACTAGCATAGATGTGCAAAGAAAGAGCAAGATCTTCAATAATACTTGGGCCAAGATTGCTTAGCTTGATATTCACTCAACTCTCACAAATTTCACTATAGGAGAGACTAAGAAACACAAAACATACAATAATACTAAGCCAACAAAAAAATTTGGCTGACTAATACCACACAAAATTTCTAGAATCATCCCTAACAACAACACCAAAAAATGTTGGGGAAATTTCCTGCACCCTTAATAGATTTGTCATGTTGCAAGACTTCCCTGATCCAATCAGTACAGTGGATTTTTATGGATCCACCTCTTTAACTCAAGAAAATATTAACCTAAGACTCCAGACAAATTAAGTAGGGTGAGGAAACCATAGGGGTGAGCCTACAATATTTCTTATATGCTCATGCTCATCCATATTTACAATAATGAAATAAAACTACAACATAAAATTTGATCAAGTTTGAAAGTAACTCCTAGCTAGTGCTTCAAGACGTAGACCAGTACCTTATCCATTGGGCAATTATAGCTAGACTTAAAATATGATGAAGATAGAAGAGGTAGAAGATAAAACTAAATTAATCACATCCATTAAAATAATGTAAAATAAATGATTCAACATGCCAACGAAAGAAGATGTCATCTACACATTTAAATAATGTAACATGTAAATAGGAGAACACATAAAATTGTACATAGAACTGCTAAAATGAGGAAATCAGATTACATTAAACAAAAAATCATTACAATGGGAGTCTAATCGAAATAACTAGATCTCACTGAACCAAAACAAACAAATTCTCCATTCAAATGAAGCAATAGAGAAATTCAAATATTTATTCAAATGATGTAAAAAAGATCCTCCTAGATTCCAAACTCAACCATTGGAAATAATATTAGTAAACTGGGCACCTCCTCAGTAAAACCTACACAATAATGGGGAAGAAATAGGGGTGACTAGACACGACACACAAAGGAAAATACAATTGACAAGGATGGGCACACCGGTACACCTCTTGCAAAATTACTGTGTAAAAACTTGATGATCTTTTCTACTATAGTAACTCTATCATATAACCTATAAATTTATTCTCATTAAAATCTCTATGATGGTCCATAATAACAAAAATTACAACTATTTCGATGATGGCCCATAATTGAAGGTGTATTCATGATGGCTTGTATTATTAATTGTGCTTGTAGTGGTTCTTATTTGTAGTGTGGTAATCAATTGGTCAAAAATACCTATTACATAAAGCTTGATAATAATAATCTTTTATAAATACAATTACCAGAGCTGAATGATGGCTTCTCACTATCTCTTAATTGAATCTAAAAAATAGCCCATAATAACCTATATTTTGAAAGGCATAGCTTTTGATCCGACCGTTGGATCAACTTGAAATTTTAAGTGGAGCTAGATAAATAGGAGGACAATGTAATGGAAAAAATTCTATAGAAGCTTTGAATATTTTTCATTGTGTTATTAGGTGCTAATTTTTTCATCTAGTGCCCCAAAAATGGGATTTAGTGTTTTTTTAGAAAAACTAGAAGAGAGAATATTTGGAATTTAATGACGTTTTGGACATGGATAGGTGTTCATATTTTCTAGGAGGGCTAATATGGGAAATACAATAATGTGTGTAAATTTATGGGGCTATCTGGTCTTTTTTGGTGACTTACTAAAAATAGGGTAGCTCTTAGCCAAAAATAACAAATTGCCCATAAATAGTAATTTTTTTAAAGGGGGTAAAATCAAGTTGAATTTTGAGGATCCAACAGTTCCATTTCAAGCTTGAGGTTCCCTTGTTGTACATATTGTTACAATATGCCTTTGTTAGTGATGAGTATTGTGCAGATCATTTGCACCAATTGTGGAGCTACTGAATGAAAAATGCATTCATGCCTTGAGCATTTGTGAGCCTATTAAGATAGGCTCTAGAGATCTTACTCTAAGAAATTCTGCATTTATTCTTTTGAGGTTGGGGACCTTGTACTCAAGGAAAACTAGAAGAACACTATTGCTCATAGTGATATTTGAGATAATTTTTAGCCCAATTGATTAGGGCCCTTTGTCATAATGACCAAGTTTGGCTTAGGTGCCTATCGTTTAGCTTCTTTGGATGGTAAATAACTTAAAGAACAAATGAATATAATGCAACTTAATAGATATTATGCATGATTCATAATTTTACATTGCATTTTACATTTATCTTAGATCATACTACATTCAATATGCTTGCTCATATTGCATGGTTCCCTATCATATTTTGCATGGTTGCTTGACATTTCGTTTCTCTTACATTTTTGCTTGTCATAATTTCATGACTACTTGTTCATTACTACTTGATCATATAGTTTTTTTGAGGATTCATTATAATGGCAAGTGATCACACCTATTTAGGTCATAGCTCACATGCATTGCACTCTCACTAGGGTTTGGATACCTAGAAAAGCCCCAACCTACGGTCCCTGTATCTTAATTCCTTCTCTTCTTTTGCTCTTTTTTTCTCTTCTTACCTCTTCTCATTTTCCTTGAATTTAATTTTTTTTTACAATGTGTATGAGTTCTCCCCAAAATCAAGGAATACAATCCTCTTTTGGTATATCCTTGTCCTTTGCATGTTTTTTATTTCTCCTATATTTTTTTGTTCAAGACAAGGATATATGTTCTCTTCTCTTCTTTGATTGCACACTTCCTCCCTCTTGAATTTTTAATAATTGAAACTTCAATATGGGGGTACACACATAATTCTTTGCTCTTATTTCTTCCTCTTATTTCTTATAGCACATGCACACATTCACATAGTGTTATACTCTAAATATTTGGTTCATACATATTATTACACACCCCTATCGAGGGTAGCACTTGATAACTCATTCATACACATATATTACACCCCACATGGGATATCATACATCCTAGTAGGTATCTTTTATTCATCAGGTGCACACCTATAATGCAGAATATGTAGTTTTATTAAATTCTACCCAAACCAAAGAGGAAAATCATACTTTGGGTGGGTCATGATAGGGAGAAAGTTTTCACCACAAATATATGCTATGCCATTGAAAAACCCCGCCCGAGCCATAGCAGCAAGTTTTGGTAGAAGGATAAAAGAAAAGGAGGTGATGATGCTACCCTCCCAATTAAGGCATAATTTTGTAAAAGCATGAAAATGTAGCTTCACCCTAATTATCCTATCCCAACATGGGCACAAGGTTAAAAGGAATATTGAGGGTAAAGTGGCAAAAATATATCTTCCCTAGGTAGGGTGGCCATTTTGAAGATCCCCAGGGGTATAATGAGCAAAACAAACTCTTACCTAATAAAAAAACAAAGGCCAAAGGTGAGCTATCACCAAAAATTTCCAAAATATCCTTCCCAAGGGTAAGTTGCGGTCAAAAGGGGATAAGGGTCAATTGAAGCTAATTCTAGCCTAGACCTCAGAACCTAGCCTCAAGGCATTGTCACTCATATTTAATGTCGACCACCAAATATTGTATTATATATGTTAAGGCCCCACGTCAAAGCTTAGGGATAGACTTCCCTGCCAATACAATGCAGTCAAAAGGAGGTGTATTGCAGGTAGAGTTAATGATCCACCATCACAACCAATGCTATAAATGAAGTGGGTGCAATCGCATCGACCAGACCAGAGCAAGGCAAAAGAGGATAAAATTAATGGACATCATCCATAGTTGTACTAGATTCCTTGATAGGGCTAGTAAAGCATAGCAGGAAATGAAAGAAATGATACCCCGTCGCTCAGAGGGTATGATGTACTTTAATGAATTCACCCATCATAAGAGAGAAGCCATATCTTTTGGCAATAAAAGGTGAAATGTAACCCATTATGGGGGTCAAATTTGAGTTATTATAATTTTTATGTAAGATTTGGAATTCATGAATACAAATAAGGAATTGGCTAGCCTTCGAATCATTTCATTCACATGTATGTATTTTTCATGTTTGTATTTTTTTGCTAAAACTAGTGAATGAGTTAGCTACTATTCTATTATCTGGATTCTAGTAGTTCATTTATCAGCTCTAGAATTTACAAACATAGTGCTAAGCATAAATGATAGTAGTTGGAATGTATTAACTAGTCTATTAAATGATTGTATGTGTGAGTGTACCTCCCATTACTATCTGCATATATCTTGATGTGGCTTATCCACCCACTTTAACTCACTATCATTTTCTTTCATTTGCTTTGTTCTTTGTTTTGTTTAAATTTAATTAATTCCATTTTAAGTGATAAATAATTGGCCTTCTCCGGAGATTGGCTATTGGGCTTCATCACCCTTTGGCCTTTCAATGTTGGTCTAGTCCACAAGGTGCACAATCCTTCCATTAGGTGCAGATTATCGATCAACAATTTTTGGCATGCTTGTTGGGACTGAAGTCTAACATTTTAGCAAGTGTAGAGTTAGGTGATTTTCTATCCTATTTAGCTATTCAATAATCACCTATGACTCTATTGAAACATTAACCCATAAAATCTTACAGTTGAAAAAATTTCATGATTACAAGGTGTAAGGTTAGTCAATCTGAGGAGCTCGTCAAATTATTTGAACTAAATTTTCTAAGGTGGTGGTTCTCTGCCTCTCCTAAGACAATTTCATTTTGTACATCTCTGAAGGATCAACCATATTTTGACCTGAATACTCAAGAGCCATATACCTCGATTAGATTCATGGACCAATATCAAAATCAGAACCAAAATCTGTGATTTCCCACCTAGAACAACACATGTCTCCTCAACCTCACTAACTAGAATGCTATTCCTCCTATTGCCCTAAAAGCATTACCTACCTAATATGGCACTAGGAAGACTATATTTCAATACTGCCAAGAAGTCATGGTCCTCACTTTTGCTAATAGTATTGTTGATGAGGATGTTATGATTAAATTTATGGTTATCTCATTGAAGGGTAAGATTCTATACTGGTATAGAACCCTTCCTAATGGAAGTATCACTTCATGGGCTGATCTAGCAGGAAGGTTGGTTACCGAGTTCAATGAATAGGTCAACCCCTTATCTTCACTCATGTAGTTTACCACCATCCAAAAACATCCCCAAGAAGAAATAAGTGATTTTAATATCAGTTTCACTTGTTTTTGGCATAGGATTCCCAACAGTATTAGACCCACTAATGAGCAAGTTGTATATTATTATTTAAGAGCTTTTAGCCCTAATTTAATCCTGATGATAAGGCAAAATAATATCCTAAATTTTCCACAAATATTACAAGAAGCAATGAAAGCTAAAAATATCCTGATAGCTATAGGACGACTTCCTCCAAAGCCAACTATGTCTTATTTTCCTGAACTACCCCAAATCCAACCACCATTGGTGCCCTCAATGCCACCCTAGCCAATGAATCCTCCTTTGATGAGTGCACCAAAATGGTACATTATTCTAGTTCCACCTGCTATTATAGCAATACCCATGTTGATCGTTCTCCTAGCCCCTCCTGTAACACCAACACTTCTTGCTCCAGATCCTCAAATGATAATTATATTGGACCTACATAATTCTGTAAAAAACCTAAACATGGATGTCCAAAAATCTATCAAAACCATCAACAATGAGATAACTCTTATCAAGAGAAGGGAGGTAGAAAGGAATTTTCAACCTAGAATATTCCCATATGTATCTCATGATCAAGCTACCTCTACCAACAAACCCCCTAAAAGAACAAGTACTATCCTAACAAATGAGGAAGGGGAACCCTCCTCCACTACTACCCAGATAGATTATTGGTGCTCTATGTGTAATGATCCTCATGCAAAAAACACATGTATGATGAACCAGTACTACGTGAAGAAGATAGCGATGGAAATAATAGAGCAGGTATAGAAGGGCCATGTTAATATAGTACGATAATGCGAACACAACTACATACTAGCCTCAAATGACCAAATCTATGTGCTCATCAGATCCAGAAAGAAACCAAAGTCAGTGGTCATCTAGGACCTACACCCCCTAAAAACACCCAGTGATAGAAAATAAAAGGAAGATGCCAAGAGAAAGATCCCTCAAACATCTCCCTACAAAAAACTACCTATGCAAAAGAGTGAAAATATACCCAATGCAGGTTAGCATAAGGTAGTGCCAACACAAGAGGAGGCTAGAGATATATTAAAATACCCTTCCTTGACAAAGATGTAGTGAGTAGAACCCACTCAGAAATACCAAATTAAGTATGAAGGTTACCAAAATGACAAGAAGAAGCAGCTCGCCACTTCCAGTTTCAATATAGTCAAAGAATTAAAGAAGACCCCTTCAAAGGTCAATATGTTTGATGCCCTGATGATTTCAGGATAAATTTATTTTCTCCAAGCAACACTAAAACTAATAAAGTCCCAAAACAAATCACCCCCTGAGTAGAACTTGGCTTAGGATGTCCTTGTCATGGGAGTGGACAAAAATAGGCCCTCTCCATTCTATTTATCCCTAGAGATGGAGGTATGGATGGTACACAATTGCATGATAGAATCGAGAGCTGCTACAATGGTGATGCCTAAAGCGATATGTGATGTTATGGGTATGGAATATACAAGAAGTTGCCCCAAATTCTTATAGTTAGATGGTACTCTGGTCAAAGTATAGGAGTGGTCAAAGATATCCTTATGGTGCTACACAGGTTGCCTCAGGTTACCGTAATACAAGAGATTGTAGTGGTGGATCTAGAACCATACTTTGGAATGTGTCTCTCTAGGGAATTCACTACTAAGCTAGGAGGATACCTGTATTTGGATTACTACCACATGGAGATTCCATTCAAAGGTAGAACAATAAAAAATTTCTCTTGGTCTTGAGGAAGAATACCAACATGAGAAAAGAGTGGGTATCATAACTAAGGTGAGGATTTTTTGGAATAAGTCTTGGAGAAACTACAAATTAAATATCAGTTTTCTCTAAGATATTTCAATGCTATGATAGAGATAGGGATTGGTACCTATGCCATAAAAAAATAGATGACAAGAAATCAAAGAAGAGTCCCACTCAAGGGTCAGACCAGATGTGGGTGTTGTACTTTGATGGAGCCATATGCAAGAATGGGGTAGGAGTAGGAGTGGTGTTTATTACACCAATAGGATATCAAAAAACCTTTACTTACAAGTTGACCTAGAGTTGCACCAATAATATAGCAGAATATGAAGCCTTGTGCATAGGATTGAGAAAGGTTAAAAAAATAGAGGTTAATAATTTGCAAATAGTTGGTGATTATGAACTACTAGTCAACCAAGTCACTAAAAAATGCCTAAGTAGATAGCACTATCTTAGGGCATATTAGAACCGAGTCTGGGATATGTTGGAATGTTTTCAATCCCTAAATATCAAAGTTGTTTCCAGGGACTAGAATACTTATGTTGACATATTGGTATCTAAAGGTTTTAATTACCGTTCCCTTAAAAATATCATATATAAACCTAAGGCAATGGTGTTGATATACTGGCCCTCAATACCAAATAAGGAAACTTTTTGACAAGTGTTTGAGAATGATGAACAAATAGTGGATTTTCTAGTCCAAGAAATGAACTATTCCACTGAACATGCAAAATATGAATATCAGGAAGAAGAAGAGGGTTTCCTATAGTTAAAAAACAATCATATCATAAAGGGGCTAATCACATTGGAAAGCTTATTTGACATTACAGATCGTCCAGCGAGCCACATGATCAAAATTGATGATGGAGAATCTAAGGAAATTCCAATAGCCCTAGGAAAATATTTGAATGTCAGTATAGAGTGCTCTAAGGAAGATTTAAAAGTTATTTAGGAGCTATGCATAAGATATGATTATATTATAGCATAGACGTATAACGACCTAAAATTTTATGATAGATACACCATTCAACATACCATTGAGCTGGAGCCTAGATCGAAGCTAGTTAAATAGAAATAGAGACTGGTTAATCCAAATAGTGAGGTGTTGATGAAATAGGAGCTCTTGAAACTACTCAATACCAAAATAATATATCATATTAAACATTCAACATGGGTGGCAAACTTGGTCCCAATAAGGAAAAATAATAAAGATATTATATTATGTGTTGATTTCTGCAGATTAAACAAGGTCTCTCTAAAATATCATTATCCCCCACCTCATATTGATGAAATACTACATATTGTAGCAGGGCTAGAGAGATTATCCCTACTAGATGTATTCTTAGGCTTCAATCAGATATGGGTTTGAGATGGATACCAGTACAAGATAGCATTTATGACAAAATGGGGAACTTTTTCCTATCAGCACATGCCATTTGGGATTTCAAATGCAGGAGCTACCTTCCAAAGAGCGATGGATGTAGCATTCATAAAACTGGTCAATAAAGTGATTATCATTTATCTAGATGACATGATAGTGTTCTCACATAATAAAAGCAACATATTTATCACTTAGCTCATTTTTTTGAGAAATATAGGGAATTTGGGATATCACTGAACCCCAAAAAGTTGGTGTTTACTATTCAAATGGGTAAACTGTTAGGGCATGTCATATAAAAACAAGGGCTTGTTCTTTATCACAATAGGGTGAAATCCATTCTAGATCTACCCATGCCAATGAACAAGAAAGGGCTTCAATAATTTTTTGATCAAATCAACTTCATGCAAAAATTTATTTCTAATTTTTCCTAGATAGTCAGATCAATGACTGAGATGCTAAAAAATAATGAAAATTTTGAATGGATAGAATCTTGATGAGAAGATTTTAGAATAATAAAATAAGCAATCTTGAGTACCCCAATTTTAATCAACCTGAACTATTATAAATATTTCACTCTATATGTGTTTGGGGTAGAGGAAATCTATGCTACAGTACTCACTCAAAAGGGAGAGGATGGCAATAAAAGACCAATCACTTTCGTCAGCCAAAATTTAGAAGAGCACAAAGAGAAATATAATTTCATTGAAATACAAGTATATTCCATCATTAAATCTCTCAAAAAGTTTACGTATTTCTTATCTCAAAGTAAAATATTGGTATACATCATCCATCCAAACGTTAGAAGCTTCATCATACGAGGAGAACAGGGTGATGGAAGGGCTATTTGAATGTCTAAAATTTAGGATTATGATGTAGAAATCAAATAAAAAAATTATTAAGGGGTAGGTTTCTTTGTCAACATTTAGCTCACTCTATGGTGGATCATTCAAATGCGTTTATGGAGGAGGACCGCCCTGCCAAACATGAATATGGTCGACAAGCGGTTGTAACATGGATTGATGAACTTGTCCATTACTTTGACTTTGGGGAATATCCAGAGGGACTCACAACCTCACAAAGGAGAAGGTACAGACTATAGTCAAGAAACTATGTAATGGTCGATGATCTCCTCTATCGATGAAGTTTCAATGGTGTGCTTCTTAGATGTATACCACCAGATAGAACATAAGAAATCCTGAAGGAGATCCATGGTAGATTTTTAGGAGGTCATTATTTAGGGCAAACCACAACTACTAAAATATTAAGGGTTAGATTTTACTGGCCAAAAATGTTCTCTAACACATTCAAATGGGTCCAATCATGTGAAAATATCAAAGATTCATGGGGAAAGCTAAGCATGTTGCTCTTCCCCTACAATAGATAATAGCAGAAGAACCATTTTAGAAATGGGGGTTGGACTTTATTAGTGAAATAAAACCAAAATCATCAACTAATCACAAATTTGTGCTCACATCCATAGACTACTTCACAAATTTAGCTGAGGTAGATGACACTAAACATGTTGACCAACAAACGATGGTATATTTCCTAAAGAGGCTGATAACCAGATTTGGCACCCTTCCACCATTGTATCTAATAATGGTACTCATTTTATAGGAGCCAAAACTTTGGAGTTTTCCAAAAAATATGGAATCTATTGGAGTGCATCTTCAAATTATTATCCATAGGGCAATGGTCTAGGTAAATATACCAATAAGAATCTCTTAAAGATAATCAAGCGCAATATAGAGTGTAATTCTAGAACATGGCACCTCTTTCTTGATCAAGTGCTATGGGTGGACCAGATTACCCCTAAGAAGGCACTAAATACATCTCCCTATGCACTAGTATATGGGAGGGAGGTGACCCTTCTGATAAATATATAACTCCTTGCCTTGAGGTTTATCAATGATATGAGAACAAAGAATAATCCTACCATCAAAAGGAGACTAGCCCAACTTTTCCAACTGGAGGAAGATTGAAATATATCATATGATAACTTGTTCCATCATCAAGGTGTTTTCAAACACTGGTTTGATAAAAAAGCTATGCCTAACATTCTACGAAGGAGATCTAGTCCTAAATTGGGATGTCAAATATGCAAAACTAGGAGCCTATAATAAATTTGACTCATTATGATCAGGACTTTATCTCCTCTAGAGTTGTAAACATTCAAATGCATACCAAATATAGGATCTAGAAGGGAATTCATTACCTATTCCTGTGAATGGTCAGTATCTTAAATATTATGCTTGATCCTACCTAACACCAAAGTGTATATATGTAAATACTCTTTCCCGCTTTATGTTTTGTTTCTTGTAAATAGGTTTCAAATAGTTTGTCAAATTTTGGCTCAAATCCTCATGTATTTTATGATATCATCTTCTTGGTTGTGTTTCAATCACTGTAGTGAATAGCCAGTTGTAGCAGATAAGAAAATGGGTGGTAGTTTCTAAAGAAATAATGCAGGGTGGGAAATGGTGAAAGATCCTAGTAACCCATCAAGATGAAAAACCTGCCCACGTAGGGCAGATAAGAGAGCGAACCTAGAACCAAGGGAAATATACAAAGTTCCACCCTCATTGGAAATTAGGTGGATAGAGACTTTACATTAAAAGGCTTCAAGTCCTACCACAAAAACTCACATTCGTTGATGTAGGGGATAGTGGTTTTCATCTAAAACTATGTTCCATGCCAACCAATAAATTGAACCACTCCCACATGTTTCAACTAGAAGTAGATATTATTAATGCAAAAGCATGGGATACAATTTTCATCATATTTCTCGAAGTGGAAGACTCAAAAATCCATTCAAATACGGATGTCAGACCACATCCCAAGGACACCAATGGAATAACAGTTGAAATAAAATTAAATCTAATGACAAGTGCACATCCTAATGTAGACATTAAAAACACTACAAAGGAAGGTGCACTCCTCTAGGTGAGTAAGTGGCTGACATACCCAAGGGATATTTATCCCTAATCATCCCTTACCAAAGAAAAAGCATTGAAGTGTAGTGACACAATATATAAGGAAATCCAATCTAGAAGTAGTTGGTTTGTGTTGCATTGATAGGACAAAGTGACAAGTGCCCCCACCTCATTTTTGTGGATTTGACTCTAGAAATTTTAAAATTTTGACAATTATCAAAAGGACTTTGGCTCAAGATATTTGCTTCATTTTTGGTAAAATACCTTCAATGATCCTATCAACACCTTGCACGTAACCCTAGTCACATACTATAAATGACTAAAGGAAGAATCCTACAAGTTTCTCTTGGCCTCGTCTAAAGCCCTAATAAGAAAATAAAACACAAAAAAAGTAACAATACTCATCCTAGAGTCTGTGAAGCCTCAAGAGTTTTTTTTACCTCTATAATTTCTATAGTGATTGAAGAAATGTCATCAGAATGGGAAAGAAAAATGTGGAGAAAATATTGGAAGAATCATATGGGGACCTCAAGGACACTGAGAAAACTATCAAAGGTAAATTTAAAATTGTGAGGGAAGCCTCGACAGTCATAGCAGCGAATCCATCCAAACACGGGCCAGTAATAGTGGCTTGGAGGAGTCATCTTACCCCATTTATACCATTTCTTGTTCACCCCTACCCCAAGATGGTACACAGTAGAAACAAATTATGACCCAAAAAATGGTAGAGTTTGAGTTGCCCAAGGCTAGGTGATGCTCATTATTAGTGATAAAAAAAATCAGGGAGACATTTTTTCCAGATAGTGCTATGCTTTGGGACCCTTGGGTAGGCACTGGACCTAAAATTATTGGGGTAAAAAATGAAGAGAAACAACTGCTTAATGAAATCCCTGGTGAGCATAAATTTTTTTCGAAAAAATATTTATTTATGTTCCATAAATTATCAATCGGTAAGTTCATAAAATTCTGAGTGTCATGCATAGTATATGCATGTAGTGTTGGGGAATGAATCTGTATGTACCTTATTTAGTTTGGTGGGGAGGTTTGTGCAATTGGATTCTGGCCAAACCAAATAAACTATGTGCGGAAAAATAAAATAAATTACAATGCTAAAAATAAAGTGTGAGAAAATAAATGTACAATAAAAATAAACACACACGACTGAAATTAAATAAATAAGTAAACTAATATACATAAAGTAAATACAAAAATTAAATAGGGGAGAACTACTGCAGGGAGTGGGCCGAAGCTCCTACAGATAGTCCACCCAGATAGCTGCATAGAGCTTGCTCAAATAAGAGGAATTGCACTCTTAATAAATTTGACAAGAAATAAAATAGAATAATCTCTCCATAAAATTAATCATCCTTCTCTCAAGGAAGACCTATGCATTTATACAATGCACAACCTTCCTCTGTTACAAATTTAGGCAAGTCTATTTTAGACTTGCAGTTACAACAGATATGTAAAAAATAGGACAGCCAATCAATCCTAACAATCATGCACTAATAATAACAATCACACACTAATTTTATCCATAGGATAAATTAGGCGTATTCTATTTTTATCAAAATAGAATATGTTTGTAAATAAAAAATAAGTTTAGGTGGTTTTCCTCCTTAATTGCTAATGGATCTAGTTTATCCATTGTCTATTGTGCATATCATTTTATCGGTAAATCGTTGCTTCAAGTAGTTCGTGAGCATGAGAAGAAATGCTCACATTACAAAGTTATCTGGAAATTAAACTAATTAATAACAATGCACAAAATATCTCATATTTTTTCTTCACGTGCTTTGGTAGATATCCCAATTTGGTGCATATGATGTGGACTCAATGGTCAACATGGTCGCACTTGCTTGTTTTGTCAATATTTGCAAAGTATGGAGGCGTGGAGACGCCTTCTTCATGAGGAACACACCTACTTTTGTTGGATGCCTTCTTCATAAGGAAGGCACCTAATTCTACTAGGTTCCTTATTTATAAGGAGGTCACCTACTTCTATTGGGTGTCTTCTTCATAAGGAATGTGCCTACTTCTGCTAGGCGCCTTCTCCATCAAGAAGGTGCCTACTTCTATTGGGCACCTTCTCCATTAGGAAGGTGCCTACTTTTGTTGGGCGCCTTCTCCATCATGAAGGTGCCTACTTCTGTTGGGTGCCTTCTCCATCAATAAGGTGCCTAATCTCATGTCTTAGTCTCTGAAAGCAAAATTAAGCCAGTTCCAAGTGGATGTAGACTGGAAAACACCACATTAGTAATAAAAACTGCATTTATACACAATCTCCACTAAAAACGCCAATAAAGCATAATAACATATTTTCTATCAATTACATGCATAAGTTATATAAAAATACATCTCATATGTTAATTAAACCAATAATTATGCCTCTTAAAAATGTATATAAAATGAGCATTTTTGGTGCTCATCATCCCCCCATGCCTAACATGTGCCATGCCCTCGTGGCACCAAAAGATGAAGTTATCCCTCTCGCAGGATGACCATGCCTGAATATTGTCATGTCCTCATGACAACAGCCCCCAGGATAATATTTTTTCTCTTTTAAAATGGCCTTCAATGTTTCTATTTTCTTTTCTTCATTGGCACTATTATTTATTATTATTATTATTATTATTTTTAGTGTTGTTGTTTTTTTCTCTTCATTGAGCACTACATTGCCCATAGATTTAAATTTTTTTCTTTCACTTCATCCTTTTATGCAAGTCAAAGAAGATTGCAAATCCACTATCTTTTTCTTCTTTAAATTAGCAGATTGCAATCCACTCACATTGTTGTGTAATTTGCCATAGATTGCTATTCTGTAGCATAACAGCGCCATAAGTGATGTCAGCCACTCTTTTTTCTCTGGATTATGGATACGGGCCTCCTCTTGCCTTGAAATCAAAGAAAATTAGTTTGCACTACTTCATTTGTTAAATATATTGGATTGTGACTCCATTGTTCCACCAATCAATTCATCGTTCGGATCTTTCACGATGCACAAATGAAACAAGGCCAAATCTATTCCTGTGAATGCCATATTATTATTATTTTCCCTTTTTTTTTTCAATTGTTTTGGGGGTAAATAATAATATTTTTTTTCTCTGATCCAAGACATCATGTGGCTAGGAGATTTCAAAAATATTTTATAGGGGCATCTACTATTATTAACATTGAAATGATTTTTAAAATAACTCTACACACAATTAACAAAAAATAATGGTACATACCTGGGTGATTTTTGGTAGATTATGATGGTGTAAAAATGTCTTCATGCCGCCTATAATGGGATTGTTGTGACGTTGGTGCTCCTGGAGATTTTATTTATTTATTTATTTAATCTTCATAGTCTCCTTCATTAAACTAGTGATGCCCTCATTTCTGGTAACATATCCATTTGTTTACAAGTCTATAGCCTTTCGAAAATCAGGTCCCATACTGAACAACATACACTCCCATCCAAGGGAGAAGAAAATATCTTATTGGTGCCTTCCTCCAAATGGAAAAAGGCACTACTATACTGGGCTGATTGTAGGCACTCTCTTCATGGTGGGAAGTAAATTCCTTTTTTGCTTTGCCACACTCCTAAGTACAGGGCATGGGATATTACATCTGTTAGGCTTATTTTAAGTTGGATCTACCTAAATATTGTGTTCACGGCCATGTCCTATGAAACTATACACACAAAAAAAGGAAAACAGGAATCATACCTATTCCTGAGGCCCTAGCTCTTAATATACCTTCATATTGCATTCAGAGGGCATGATTACCTGCACACATAAAAGCAATAAAATAGGAGTCATGAATTTGTTCCTATTAGGCCCTAGATATCAGGATGCCTGCAACTTGCATGCGGTTCATGATTTCCTGCAAAACAAATAAAAAAGCAATTTTTATGCTAAGTAGGACATGTTCTATGCATTTTTTTTTGGGAGGATTCACATTTTTTTTTATCAAGGCACCTCTATTGTATGCCATCAAGGTACCTCATTACTTATTCCTCTTTTTTTTGTCCCTTGTACCATCGAACCACCTAGGTGTGGGAAATAGATCAAGGCACCCTAGATTTTCAAGGCACCTACTTGCTGTGGAAGGCACCTGCTTGCTATGGAAGGTGCCTTCAATGTATGGCACCTTCTTGATGAGAAAGGTGCCTCCACTGTATGGCATCCTCTTGATACAGGAGGTGCCTCTAATGAATGGTGCCTTCTTCATGTGGAAGGTGCCTCTAATATATGGTCCCTTCTTCATGTGAAATGCACCTCCATTATATGGTACCTTCTTCATGTGAAAGGTGCCTTCATGCGAAAGGTGCCTTCTTGATTATAAAGGCATCTTTCACTTAATTTTTTGTTCTTTTTATCTCTTTTTTTTGCTTTTTTTTTTTAACGAATGATTGAAAATTTATCCAAGCTACTGGTATGGTATAGGGTCTCCCCATGCCAATTTTTTATCCTCTCTCACAAATGTGAGGCGATTGTTAATGGAGGTCATTAACCATTACTCGAATATTGTCTCAGCACTCTATTTTGTATGTGGTGTAGCATCTATGACTCCGCTCTTCATTTACTCAGGTTGTAATAGTCATGCACCTTGCAGCAAAATTTTCCCCCTAATTCCATAACCACCTTGGGCTAGAAGCCTTTCGCTTGATCAAGACTACTTCACCTACCTTCAAGTGCCAATGTTTCCAAGGAAAAACTCTGCTAATTTTAACCTGTTAGATTGGACGCTACACAATCAAGTACACGAGATAGTTCATATAGTGCTATTATGAACTCCACATATGAATCTCAATTCACGAGATCTTCACAGACACCTTATTATTTGTCTACATCACACTTCATGTTGTATTGCAAAACATATAAGAAAAAACTAAACTAAAGGCATTAAAATAAAATTCTAACTTTTTTTTTTTGATTTTTTATATTGCTTTTTTCATCTTCTGATTACTTCTAGGCTCCTCCCTTGCTTTATTTAATGATCGGTTGGAGATTTCTCATTTCCCTTATGGACCAAGCTGGTCCTAGGAAAAGAGGATACTCTCTTCCAACAAGTAAAAAAAAAATAAAGATTCTATTTTTTTCCCCTGCTTTATTCAGCTATCGGTTGGAGATTTCTCATTTCCCTTCTGGACCAAGTTGGTCCTCAAGAAATAGGATACTCTCTTCCAAAAAGTAGTAAAATAAAACTCTATTCCTTTTTACCTGCTCTTAACTTGGAGCCTTTTTCAACAAAAGATATTTTTTTTTCATGAACATTGTAAATAGTTTTGATTGTGTTGTTGGTGGCAATAATGAAGGTGGGGTCTCCCCCATGCCTACATCTAAACTAGTCTTAAAAAAATCATCAATTTCATTATCAACTAGTTTGATGTGTTGTAGCATGAGAAGAGCAATTTCCCCCTTTGACCTCAAAACCAAATTTTTTTTAACATAATGGTAAAATGTGCAGGCTAGAAAATGACTACCTGTAGGTTGACAACTTGGAGAAAACATGGCATAGCAGTATTCAAAAAATATATGCTAGTTTCTGATTGACCTTAAGCGCAAGTGAAGAGCATACTCCAAAATAAGATGTTCTTTAAATTTTTCTCTATCATTTTTCCTGTTATTAATTTCATCATTAAAAAACATTTACCAATACATTGCAAAAAGTTCAAGCCTGTGAAAAAAATTAATTTAAAACCAAGCTTCTAGAGGTATAATTTTTTCAATGGTTTCTGTATAAAAACACATCCCTAAAAATTTTCAATCAGACCTGGGTTGTGCTATTTCTTTGCTTTCTTGAAACCATTGAAAACATAATAGAAATCCTTCATTGCCAGATTTTTCTAAATTTTTCAACAACACGTTTTATTCCTACTTCTACACTTAATTTGGTACATCGGGTTCATTCCCATGTTTTACTTGAGAAGCTAGAAAATGCAAACAGTTGCCTATGGGATTTGGCTCTGACTGTGCCGACAACTATTTTTGGCCTTATATAAAGACCTTTGGTGGACTCACACTTCTCAAGAAAAAGATCTACAAGTATTTTTAAATGCGCTTCTTATCTGACCTGTAAATCAGAACACTACAGTTTAGACACTTCTTGGCAACGACGTCAAAATGGTGAGCAAAAATTATGTTCGAGAAAACATTCATTTCTCTTCCATAAATTATCAATCGATAAGTTCATAAACTTCCAATTGTCATGCATAGTATATGCCTGGAGTGTTGGAGAATGAATCCATCTGTACCTTATTTAATTTGGTGGGGAGGTTTGTGCAATTGGATTCTGGAAAAACCAAATAAACTAAGTGCAAAAAAATAAAATAAATTACAATGCTAAAAATAAAGTGCGAGAAAATAAATGTACAATAAAAATAAACACATAAGACTAAAAATAAATAAATAAATAAATAAATAATTAAACTAATATACAGAAATAAAATACATAAATTAAATAGGGGAGGACTATTGTAGGGAGTTGGCCCAAGCTCCTGCAGATAGTCCACCCGACTAGCTACGTAGAGCTTGCTCAAATAAGAGGAATTGCACTCTTAATAAATTTGAGAAGAAATAAAATAGAATAATCTATCCATAAAATTAATCCTCCTTCTCTTAGGGAAGACCTATGCATTTATACAATGCACAACCTTTCTCTATTAAAAATTTAGGTAAGTCTATTTTAGACTTGCAGTTACAACAGATATGCATAAAATAGGACAACCAATCAATCCTAACAATCATGCACTAATAATAATAGTCATGCACTAATTTTATCCATAGGATAAATCAAGCGTATTCTATTTTTATCATAATAGAATATGTTTGGAAATAACAAATCCATTTGGGTGGTTGTCCTCCTTAGTCACTAATGGATCTGGTTTGTCCATTGTCTATTGTGCATATCATTTTTCTAGCAAATCGCTGCTTCAAGTAGTTCATGAGCGTGAGAAGAAATGATCACATTACAAAGTTATCTGATAAATCAAATAATTTTAATAACAATGCACAAAGTATCTCCTCCTTTTTCTCCATGTGCTTTGGTAGCTATCCCAATTTGGTGCATATGATGTGGATTCAATGGTCAACATGGTCCCACTTGCTTGCTTGGTCAATATTTGCAAAGTATGGAGGCATGGAGGTGCATTATTCATGAGGAACACACCTAATTTTATTGGCCACCTTCTTCATAATGAAGATGCCTACTTCTGCTGGGCGCATTCTTTATAAGGAAGGCACCTACTTCTATTGGGTGCCTTATTCATAAGGAAAGTGCCTACTTCTATTGGGTGCCTTCTCCATCAGGAAGGCGCCTACTTATTCTAGGCAACTTCTCCATCAGGTTGGTGCCTACTCTCATGCCTTAGTCTCTAAAAGAAAAATTAAGCCAAGTCCAAGTGGATGTAGACTGGAAAACACCACATTAGTAATAAAACCTACATTTATACACAATCTCCACTAAAAATACCATTCAAGCATAATACCAGATTTTCTATCAATTACATGCATAATTTATATAAAAATATATCTCATATTCTAATTAAACCAGTAATTATGCCCCTTAACAGTGTATATAAAATGAGCATTTTTGGTGGTTATCAAGCCCTAAGTAGTGGGTCATCAAAGCCTTTGAATGGCTACCAAAAGCCTATAATACCAATCCCAACCATTGGTGAACGCCAAAGAAGAATACCAGCCTATTTTTTCTCCCCTGGACTCTATTCCAGGTATTTCATTAGATGAAGAGGTCTACCATATCAGTTAGCAATGGGTGACACCATCTCCTGGGCCTATAAGAATTTCAGATTTGATTGGGCAAGGTTTCTAGCCTAAAATATTTGAAAACAATTGGTTGAGTATCAAGAAGGAACGAGCAAGAAATTTTGGTATGTCTCTCATCTAATTATGGTATGTCTCTCATCTATCAAAATATCAGGTGCCTCCCTTCACCAAATTTTAAATGCATAACCGAGCGGTGTGGAGGGTGGACTATCCAAACCAAAAATTATTTTACCCAAAGAAATACCCTTTTCAACTGATAAGAGGGGCGTTGTTTCAAAAAATCATGAACAAAAGGGATTGGTCAGAGCACAAAACTAAACAATGGTGGATTATGAATTGTGAGTGGGATGATATAAAGAAAGCATACCCAGGAGGATCTGATGTGGATTTTTCCACTAAATAAAATACTAATTATGATCCCCCGAAGAAGAAGGATAAATAAGTAGAAGACCTAACTCTCGAGATTGTGAAGGAGGATCCCCAAGACCTAAGACTCAAACAAGAATACTTAGAGGAAGATGATGAGGAGCAAGAAGTCCTAAGTGATTGCTAGACACTGACCACCTCATCAGGGGATAAGATGAGTGAGCAAAGGCCACCACATGTAAGTCCTTCAATGGAATCCAGGGTGACCAGATCAGCTAGGTCTAGTGGGGTGCACTCATAGAAGGGTCAAATATCTACATCTCAAAGGTCCAATCCAAAAAAATGTACACGAGTGCACCAAGTTCCATTCAAAATTAGCCATGACATGTGGTAACCCTTAAGATACTAAATATGGAGGGAATGATGGCTTCGGGCAAGGTCCAAAAATGGAAAATGGTCTAAAGGGAAATCCTAAAGGATTCTCATATAATGACCCAACACCCTTGAAACCTATCAAAAATATATTAATTGACCATGGGGATAAATTAATGCCCAACAAAAGGGGTCATAGACCCTAGGGAATTCTACAAAATTCCAATTTAGGGATTTTGAAGGGTTTTGGAGGAAAAGTAATTATTATGAAAATTTAATTAATCATGACTAATTAGGCTAATTGCATAAATTTTGGGAATAAAATTAGGTGGAATTTGTCTTCACCTAAAGTGTCTAATTTTTATTGGACTAAAAGAGTTTATAATTTCTTGATACTCCATGAATGGGGCAGAAAATATTTTAACGGTATTGCTCCTCATAGGTGTCTTGCAATTAAGGGTTGAAAGGATTATTCTAATACTCAAAGGATAGGCAATTTATCCACTCAAGGGATAAATAATTTTTTAAAAGAGAGCATTTCATGAATACTTCTACTATTCCCTTAATGAAGATTAAAATAGTAATTCCTTTGTCTCTTTCTTCTCCACTAAGCATAAGTGGACAATTTTAAAATCCTCATATTTTGTCTTATTTTCTCCACTGAAGACATAGTTTAATAATATATTAAATGTTGGACATTTTGAGTCATTAAGTCAAGTTGTCATTGATGTCAAGAAATGAAGTCATCATTAATGTCAAGGAAATTGTCAAGAAACAAAGTTGTCAAGAGTTGTTATTGATCTCCAAAAATAAGCCATTGATGATGTCAAAGGTCAAGAGGAATAAAGCAGAGGTTAAAGGCAAAAGGGCTCCATAATATTTTTAATATTATGTGGAAGCATAAGTTAAAAGGTTTTTCATAAAAACCCAAGGAAGACTATTGCAAAGCTAAAGGAAGGTTTAATATTTATTTAATAAAATATTTAAATTCAAAGTGAATTTAAATTTTATTAATAAATATTATTTATACCAAGGTGTACAATGGAAGATGGTCTTAATAAAACCAAAGGGTTTTAAAGAATTAATTTATAAAATTTAAATTCAAATGAATTTAAATATTTTATAAATTAATAAGCTCCAAAGGAAATTTGAGCACCGACGTCATGCATGAAGGAGGGAAATGGATATATATATAAATATATATACCAATGCCTAAGAGGTATTTTAATTTATCCTTTTGCTCGAAAAATAAAGCATGCAATTGTGTTGATACTCGTGCAAAAAAGAGAAAGTGATTTTTGTGATTAGCACCAGCGAATAGGGTTTAAATAGGAGCAACGAACAAGACCAAGCACCAACTGGGCAGCGTGGCCTAGTGGCAAGAGGACGATAGTTAAAGTATTGGGCGCTAGGAGACCTACGTTCGAAACTCGGTGGCAGTGTTTTGGTGGTTGCATTGGTAATTGAAAGCGCCAAAGGAAGGCGCACATTTTTGTTGTGCTAGGCAAGTGGGGAGACTTTTGGAGCACGTGGTGCTCGTTAGTCCCCAAGTGAGCGCCTAGCTCACGCAGTGGTTGGAGCCACGGCTAGGGCGTTGGTTGAGGCTGCACTGTGAGTTTGAATCCCATCCAAGGCAAGGTAATAATTTTTGTTTAATATTTTGTGAGTTGCCTAAAGTTTGGAGTTAAAAGGGTTGCTTAAAGGATTGGTAGTTGGAAATTAATTTTTGATAAGTTGGAGGAATAAGGTGTTAGTTTATTTTAATAAAGTGGTTGTGTCACATCAAATTGTTTTAAGTTTCAAGAGGATAGAGGGAACTTCTAAGCATTGAGTTATTTTTAAAGAAGAGTGCATTGAATATTATTTTAGTTGGGGAGATCATAAGGTGTAAGTGGTATATTAATTTTTGTAAATGTTGATGAATGATTTCTTAAAGGTGGAGTGATAAGGTGTATATTTGTCTTGATATTTACATTGTATTTTGAGGAAGATTATTATCTAATAATTTCTTTGAGCTTGGCAAAAGAGTGTTTATGGTTGTGGCAGATTTATGAGATTCCTTCATCATCAAGAAAAAGGTATGAGCACATTCTTCCATAGTTAAATTGATTGGTTGGTTTTCTGGAAAATAAGTTTGGAGTGAAAAGGACTTGATTAGGGTTTCCTATTGAATGAGTTGAGTTAATGCTTTAAGGTTTTCTGGAATAAAGAGTTGTTTTTAAAACCTTGTTTTATAAGCATTGTTGTTGAAGTGAGTTGTTGAGCAAAGAACTTGAACTAGAGTTTGAAAAGAACATGAGTATCATTGTTATGTGAGATTTGTTGTTGAGCATTGTTGGAAATATTTTGAGTTGGTGTTTACATGCTTGGACTAGGGTTTGTGAGAAAGGGGTGTTTCATTGAGTGATTGGTTGAGTAGAGTTGGTTGAGCCTAGTCAAGTGGATGTGTGAAGTGATTGTTCAAGTTCCATAAAACAAACTATTCTATATTCTGATTTGAGTTGAGAAAGTAATTGAGCATTGTGATTAGTATAGAACATATTGAGTCTCTAACAATTCTCTTTATGTTTCTATGAGATTGGACAAGTTATGTGTGGACTTGTTGAGAGATTTGATTTAGGTGAGTTGTGGACTTGTTGAGCAGATTTGAGCAAGTTCTCTGTGGACTTGTTGAGCAATATTTAAGAGAAGTTCTATGTGGACTTGTTGAGAATATTTGAGAAAGAGAATTGGAAGTTGTGGACTTGTTGAGCAAGATTTGAGAATTTGAGGGATTTTTGGAGAGAGATTTTGGTGTAGATTTGAGGATAGGTTTGTGCCAGATCAGAGATAGAGATAGAGCATAATTGTGCTAGACCGAAGGACTATGTTTAGTATATATTTGAGATAGAGCTTTGGAGGTGATAGAGGTAGAGAGGATAGTAGTCTCTAGTGGATAGAGATCCATTAGCTAGGGTAGTGAGGATAGGTCTTCTGAGTGGGGATAAGAGTCTTCAGTGGAGAGAGATCCACAAGCCAGTGTAGTGGAGGGTAGTTCTTCTAGAGGATCACCATCCAGAGCAGAGGAGGAGTTTCTCCTGTGGGTAGAGATCCATGAATTTGATTTAGGGGATTGGTGTCTCCTTTGGATGAGAGGTTCATAAACATTGTAGGGAAGGTATTCCCAAGAGAATTTATTTGAGAAAATTTTATAAGAAATATTTTCTCCATGGAAGTAGCCCTCATTGGGTGAACCATGTAAAATCATGTCTCTCATGTGTGTGATGCTTTGTGTGATGTTTACTACTTTAATATTGCTATATTTTATTGATATATTTATTGGAAGGAAAATTAAAAGGTGATTTTATATTGTTCACCCCCCTTCTCAGTATAAGCACATGTTCTTCAATTGGTATCAGAGTGGGTCCCTCCATGAAAAGACTAACATCTTGGAGGAGGATCCATCAGTAGCACACATGACTTCAAAAAATGAAGAAGAGACTATGTTTGACATAAAAGAGGAATTCTTTGCTGCTCTCAAAAATTTGGAAAGACTTAGAGAGAAGAATTCATGCCTGAAGGAACAAGTTCAAGAAGATGAAGAAGCAAGGATGGAACTTGTACAAAATCTCACAGAACTCAAGATTAGGGTGGAAGAAGGAAAGAAAATTGAGCAGGACATGATAGATCTATTGAGATCCAGGGAAACATAATGTGAAATATTGGAAGCAAAAATTTTCCACCTAAGGAATGAAGTCAAAAGGACCAAGGCACTACAAGATGTAGAATATGAGAAACAGAAAGAGGAATCAATTCTTCAAAAAGCAGAAACTTCAAACAAGGATAAGCAAGCAAAGGATATAAGAAAGGAAGAAAGCAAAGGAGAACCCTGGATGAGAGTTAATCACAAGAGGAAGATTACTTCACCACAAACTCCAAGACATCCAAACAGGTTACATAATTTCTTCCATGGTCATTGCTTTTCTTGTAATAAATATGGTCATAGAGTTGTACACTATATTCATCATGCAAGAAACAATGTCAATAGAAATTTCAATTCCTTTGCACCTCTCATGGATGATGATATTATATGTTACAAATGCAATAATTTTGGGCACAAGGCTAGATGGTGTAAAATGATGTTTCCTGAGTCTAGAAAAGCAATTTCAACAACTAGGAAAGATGAAAGGAAAAATGTTAAGGCTAGATCAATGTTAGTTCAAACAACCCTTCATGCTCAGGATAAAGAAGAACAATGGTATCTTGATAGTGGTTTCTCTAGTCACATGATAGGAGACAAAGATAAATTCATTGTACTAAAAGAAACAAATAGAGGATCAGTTAGTTTCGGTGATAATGGATCATCAAGGATTGGTGGAAGAGGAACTCTAAGTTTAGATAATGGGAAAACAAAAATAGAAAATGTATTGTATGTTAAAGGGTTAAAACACAACCTGCTAAGTATAAGTCAACTTTGTGATCAAGGGTACATGGTTACTTTCCATCTAGATAGATGTGAGATAAGAAAATCAGAAACTAGAAAAATCATTGCCAATGCAAGAAGAACCCCAAACAACTTATACATGCTCAATGAGATCAAAGGGGAAAAGTGTTTTCTATCACAAGAAGATGAGAGTTGGCTATGGCATAGAATATTGGATCACTTGAATTTTGACAACATAGTCAACATAAGCAATAAATAGGTGGTCAGAGATTTACCCAAAATAAGGAGACCTCAAAACACAATCTGTGCACCCTGTCAACATGGAAAGCAAACTAGGACAACCTTTAAGTCAAAAGGATATATGTCATCTGAGCCATTGAGCCTAATACATACTGATCTATGTGGTCCTACCAGAACACAAAGTATTCAGGGTGATAGCTACTTTATACTGTTTATAGATGATTATTCCAGAATGGTTTGGGTAGCCTTCCTAAAAGAAAAGTCAGAGGCCTTTGAAAAATTCAAAGCATTTAAGGAATTGATTGAAAATGAAAGTGGCAAAAGGATTAAGTGTCTGAGATCTGATAGAGGAGGAGAATTTACTTCAAATTAATTTGTAGAGTTTTGTGAACAACATGGGATCAAGAGAGAGTACTCAGCAGCAAGAACTCCTCAACAAAATGGGGTAGTTGAAAGGAAAAATAGGACTGTTGAAAATATGGCTAGGGCTATGTTAAATGAATCTAAGCTATCAGATGGTTTTTGGAGAGAAGCTATAAATACAGTAGTATACATAATCACTAGGGCTCAAATGAGGGTAAATCATCACAAGACTCCATATGAGCTTTGGAAAGGAAGACCTGCCACTGTAAAACACTTCAAGATTTTTGGAAGCAAATGTTACATAAGAAGGGAAGATCAAAACTTAGGCAAGTTTGATCCAAGATGTGATGAGGGAATTTTTCTTGGTTATTCCACAAGGAGTAAAGCCTACAGATGCTTCAACAAAATAACATGCACTATGGTGGAAAGTATGAATGTAACAATTGATGAGAAGATAGATTCAAGAGAACCAGTTCAACAAATTGTGTATCAAGAAGATGGATGTTGTCAAGAAGAATTTTGTGAGGAGTCAGATAAAGAAGAAGAAGAAACACAAAGACTTCTTCCCAAAACTCCATCAAGGTATGTACATAAGCATCATCCAAAAGAGCAGATCATTGGGAATCCAGATGAAAGACAGACAAGAAGAAGAATAATAAAACCATCTCAACAAGCAAATTTTTCCTTGCTATCTAAGATTGAACCAAAAGACTTCACTCAGGCAAGTGAGGATAAATTTTGGATTAAGGCAATGGATGAAGAATTAGATCAGATAGAGAAAAGCAAAACTTGGGAACTTGTTCCATGACCAAAGGACAAAAATGTGATCGACACAAAATGGGTATTCAGAAACAAATTAAATGAAGATGGACAAGTGGTCAAAAATAAAGCAAGGTTAGTATGCAAAGGTTATGCACAAGTAGAAGGAATTGACTTTGATGAGACATTTGCTCCAGTTGCATGACTTGAAGCTATAAGGATATTTTTAGCTTTCTCAAGTTTCAAGAACTTCAAGGTATATCAGATGGATGTCAAGTCAACATTTTTGAATGGTGTTCTAGAAGAAGAAGTTTATATTGAACAACCAAAGGGATTCATGCTAACAGATAAACCAGATTATGTATGCAGATTGAAAAAGGCATTGTATGGTTTAAAGCAGGCTCCTAGAGCATGGTACTCAAGATTGGATAAGTATCTTCAGGAACAGGGATTCAGAAAAGGAATAGCAGACAATAATTTATATATAAAAAATGAAGAGAGTGATCTACTAATAGTGGTTGTTTATGTTGATGACATAATTTTTGGGGAAACAATGATAAGATGTGTAAAGAATTTGCTAAGAACATGCAAAATGAATTTGAGATGTCTATGCTTGGTGAATTTTCCTTCTTTCTTGGACTTCAGATTTCACAATCAGAAAGAGGGGTGTTTCTCTCACAAGCCAAGTATATAAAAGAAATGTTAAAGAAATTCAGGTTAGAATATTGTAAACCGGTAAGTACCCCCATGGTCACAGGATGCAAGTTGAGTAAGGATGATGAATCTCCAGAGGTAGATCAGAGATTATACAGATCTATGATTGGCATTTTATTGTATGTTACAGCTACAAGACCAGACATTGTACAGTCAGTGGGATTAGTGGCAAGGTTTCAAGCAGCACCTAAGGAAACACATGTGGTAGCAGTAAAAATAATTTTTAGGTATCTAAAAGGGACTATGGATTTTGGGCTTTGGTATCCCAAAAGTGATAGTTTTACACTGATAGCTTATACAGATGCAGATTGGGCCGACAACATTGATGATAGAAAAAGCACAAGTGGAGGAGCATTCTTTCTTGGAGACTGTTTGGTCTCTTGGCTAAGCAAGAAGCAGGTTTCAGTATCTTTATCTACAACAGAAGCAGAATACATTGCAGTAGTAGCCAGTTGTACATAGGTGTTATGGATGAAGAGAACTCTAGAAGACTTCAAGATAAAGCATGACCATCCTATTCCCATACTATGTGATAATACAAGTGCTATAAGTATCTCAAAAAATCTAGTGATGCACTCCAGGACAAAGCACATTCCGATTAAGTACCACTTTCTGAGAGAACAGGTGACAAATAAATAGGTCAAGCTGGAATATATTTCTACAAAGGAACATATAGCAGATATTTTCACCAAGCCACTTTCAAAGGAAACCTTTGAGTATCTTCGAGGAAGACTGGGAGTGAGACTCCCACCCTAGAATTAACCACCTCAATAGGAGGTGGGGGAGGGGCTAAGCTAAGAGGCTCATTCTTAGCCCCGAGCCCCAAAGGTGACCCTTTGCCATTGATGTCAAAGGGGGAGAGATTTGAGTAAGGGGGAGAGATTTGGTATTTGAGAGAGCATTGAGCCAGGGGGAGCAATATCCCAGGGGGAGCAGAACAAAGAAAAAGCCAAGTTTTTAGTAAAAATAATTTGGGTTGCCATCAATGACAAAGGGGGAGATTGTTGGACATTTTGAGTCATTAAGTCAAGTTGTCATTGATGTCAAGAAATGAAGTCATCATTAATGTCAAGGAAATTGTCAAGAAACAAAGTTGTCAAGAGTTGTTATTGATCTCCAAAAATAAGCCATCGATGATGTCAAAGGTCAAGAGGAATAAAGTAGAGGTTAAAGGCAAAAGGGCTCCATAATATTTTTAATATTATGTGGAAGCATAAGTTAAAAGGTTTTTCATAAAAACCCAAGGAAGACTATTGCAAAGCTAAAGGAAGGTTTAATATTTATTTAATAAAATATTTAAATTCAAAGTGAATTTAAATTTTATTAATAAATATTATTTATACCAAGGTGTACAATGGAAGATGGTCTTAATAAAACCAAAGGGTTTTAAAGAATTAATTTATAAAATTTAAATTCAAATGAATTTAAATATTTTATAAATTAATAAGCTCCAAAGGAAATTCAAGCGTCGACGTCTAAATTCATTGAAGGAAATTCGAGCATCGACATCATGCATGAAGGAGGGAAATCGATATATATATACAATGCCTAAGAGGTATTTTAATTTATCCTTTTGCTCAGAAAAATAAAGCGTGCAATTGTGTTGATACTCGTGCAAAAAAGAGAAAGTGATTTTTGTGATTAGCGCCAGCGAATAGGGTTTAAAGAGGAGCAGCGAACAAGACCAAGCGCCAACTGGGCAGCGTGGCCTAGTGGCAAGAGGATGGTAGTTAAAGTGTTGGGTGCTAGGAGACCTGCGTTCGAAACTCAATGATAGTGTTTTGGTGGTTGCATTGGTAATTGAAAGCACCAAAGGAAGGCACACATTTTTGTTGTTCTAGGCAAGTGGGGAGACTTTTGGAGCACATGGTGCTCGTTAGTCCCCAAGCGAGCGCCTAGCTCACGTGCGATGGTTGGAGTCATGGCTAGGGCGTTGGTTGAGGCTACATTGTGAGTTCAAATCCCATCCAAGGCAAGGTAATAAATTTTTGTTTAATATTTTGTGAGTTGCCTAAAGTTTGGAGTTAAAAGGGTTGCTTAAAGGATTGTTAGTTGGAAATTAATTTTTGATAAGTTGGAGGAATAAGGTGTTAGTGTATTTTAATAAAGTGGTTGTGTCACATTAAATTGTTTTAAGTTTCAAGAGGATAGAGGGAACTTCTAAGCATTGAGTTATTTTTAAAGAAGAGTGCATTGAATATTATTTTAGTTGGGGAGATCATAAGGTGTAAGTGGTATATTAATTTTTGTAAATGTTGATGAATGATTTCTTAAAGGTGGAGTGATAAGGTGTATATTTGTCTTGATATTTACATTGTATTTTGAGGAAGATTATTATCTAATAATTTCTTTGAGCTTGGCAAAAGAGTGTTTATGGTTGTGGCAGATTTATGAGATTCCTTCATCATCAAGAAAAAGGTATGAGCACATTCTTCCATAGTTAAATTGATTGGTTGGTTTTCTGGAAAATAAGTTTGGAGTGAAAAGGACTTGATTAGGGTTTCCTATTGAATGAGTTGAGTTAATGCTTCAAGGTTTTCTGGAATAAAGAGTTGTTGTTAAAACCTTGTTTTATAAGCATTGTTGTTGAAGTGAGTTGTTGAGCAAAGAACTTGAACTAGAGTTTGAAAAGAACATGAGTATCATTGTTATGTGAGATTTGTTGTTGAGCATTGTTGGAAACATTTTGAGTTGAGTGTTTATATGCTTGGACTAGGGTTTGTGAGAAAGGGTTGTTTCATTGAGTGTTTGGTTGAGTAGAGTTGGTTGAGCCTAGTCAAGTGGGTGTGTGAAGTGATTGTTCAAGTTCCATAAAATAAACTATTCTATATTCTGATTTGAGTTGAGAAAGTATTTGAGCATTGTGATTAGTGTAGAACATATTGAGTCTCTAACAATTCTCTTTATGTTTCTATGAGATTGGACAAGTTCTATGTGGACTTGTTGAGTTGATTTGAGGCAAGTCTTTGAGAGGACTTGTTGAGCAGATTTGAGCAAGTTCTAGGGGATTTGTTGAGCATATTTGAGCAAGTTTGCTGGACTTGTTGAGCAATTTAAAGTCTCTGTGAGCTTTTGTGGCTTGTTGAGCATTACACATATTCGACTTTGGAAGATTTGAGCAAGTTCTATGTGGACTTGTTGAGCAGATTTGAGCAAGTTCTAGAGAGGACTTGTGGAGCAGATTTGGACAAGTTTTGTGTGGACTTGTTGAGTAGATTTGTGCTAGACCAAAGGACTGTGTTTAGTACATATTTGAGAGTAGAGTTTGGTGCATATTTGAGGACAGGTTTGTGCCAGATCAGAGATAGAGATAGAGCAGATTTGTGCTAGACCAAAGGACTATGTTTAGTGCAGATTTGAGATAGATCTTTGGAGGTGATAGAGTAGAGGATAGTAGTCTCTAGTGGATAGAGATCCATTAGCCAGGGTAGTGAGGATAGGTCTTCTGAGTGGGGACAAGAGTCTTCAGTGGAGAGAGATCCACAAGCCAGTGCAGTGGAGGTAGTAGTCTTCTAGAGGATCACCAACCAGAGCAGAGGAGAAGGAGTTCTCCTGTGGATAGAGATCCATGAACTTGATTTAGGGGATTGGTGTCTCCTTTGGATAGAGGTCCATAAACATTGTAATAGGAAAGGATTCCCAAGAGAATTTATTTGAGAAAAATTTATAAGAAATATTTTCTCCGTGGAGTAGCCCACATTGGGTGAACCACGTAAAATCAGTGTCTCTATTATGTGTGATGATTTGTGCATTGCTTTGGTTACTACTATTGATATTGCTATCTTTACATTGCATAATATTTATTGGAAAGAAAAGTAAAAAATAGTCTTATAATATTCACCCCCATCTCAGTATAAGTTTGTGTTCTTCATTAAATTCCACTTCCTTAGTGGAAGGGCATGGTGGATTATTTAATTAAGGAAGGGATTCCTATAAATAAAAATAATCTGATCTTGTCTAGTGGGGAATGGAAGAAGACTGAGAGAGACATTTTGGAAGAGAGACACTTCGAGTTTCAGGTAGGAGCTTTCTAGACTTTGATTTAGTTTAGAATATTTTGTTTATGGAATTAATAAATAATGCATACTTGATTTGTGTGTTTATTGGGTTGCAAAAGTCTAAGAGAAATGTTTAATTAGAAACCATACTAATCTGTTAACCGACCCTAATCGTGGTACTTAATGTGAAATATCCCATGGTTGGAAATTTTAGGGATCCAATTCATTTGAGGCCGAAATGGTGGTATAATTTTGGATGTTAAGTTGCAAAATATTAGAACATAATCTTATTAGGGAACATGCCTTCAATATTCACATTCATTGGATGATTTTTATTTTCTTGAATTCGGATTGGATTAATTTTGGGTATAATTCATTATCCATAAAATACAAATCAATGTGGGGTGTTAGTAGGAAAATGCTTTTCTATTTTAACTTGGGAATCCTAGCTTATCCTTTTTTCTTAAACCCTAGAGGCTGAAACTATGGAGTTATCGGCCAAACGATACTCTAAATAAATATTGTCCAACAATTTGGGTTTTCATGTTCATTGAATTCAATTTAATCAAACAATATGCCTAAGTTAGCATACACTACATTAGAGATAAAATAGTGACTTTGAATACTTGTATTCTCATCCAACTTGTGATTTTATTCAAATTGGTTAATGATTGGATTTATTATTGGATTAAAACACCCGTTAACTATCATATGAGATGAATTTAATAATATAATGGTGGTCAACGATGTTTATGTCATTTCCCTTTTTCTCAAGCAAGAATTTAGATTCGTCTCATTAAGTTGCTATTAAGTCCATTAATGGACTGATTAAACTAGTGGTCATGCCAATGTCTACCCTACCCAAAGCTATGATAAACTCGGTACCCAATCTAAGGTTTGACATTAAAATTTGCATCTGCATATGTATTTTTGTTTCATCGAATACCTTGGGAAATATATTCGATAATTTTAAGATCCAATTGTCATATACACCCACCTTAGATCTACCATATTATCTGTAGGTGACCCACATATATCAAAATTTGAGAGAAAATGCAAATATTTCATGTCATCTATACTAATCACTATTCAAATTATGATTACTCAACCCCAAATACTGTCTATTATAGTCATATTTATCTAAATTTTATGTCATTACTTAGCAATTGTCATAGTAGTCTATGATGACGATTACTACAGGACGAGTGTAATGGATAAATTTTGAACTAGAGCATGCGTCTGAACATAGGAAGTAAACCTTAGGTTTAAATATTTATGGTAGCATTAGATGATTAAATCACATGATGCTATCTCTTGGCTAGTTGCTTCAGTCAACCCTACTACCACATTGGTGCATGTGTATCTCTCTGTCCACAACTGCTATAGAATTGTTATTGTAGATCGATGATCTCTATGTTGGAATTTTGTTCCACTTTAATAATTATTCTTCTTATATTTGATTTAGTAAATGAAAATAAAGTTAGATACCCTATATGACTCAAAATACATCACATATAAGTGTTGCATAGAATTTTTAAAATATGCGGTATCAGTTCAAGATTTCACGTAGTAAATCTCCTATGTTTAAATCTCAATTTAGCCCCACCTGAGATATAGAGAAGGCCAACCAATGAAAATGATTAAATATTATGATTACCAACCACTACAAATCTATCCTCGTGCTTTGGTTTTAACCAGTTGACCACTAGTTAATTTGATCTCTAATAATTAAATCATTTTTACTATTAAAGGAGAGTAACCAATAGTGGGGCTAAACTTACGTATCTTTATCATGACCATTGGTGACCTTTCGATTCACTGCTAGTGGTTTTTGGATGTGATCATTGTATTAACCATTGACCCAAGTAATTAGACTAAGAGATAACCATTGGAATTTGAAAAAAAAATCCATTCAGCTAAAATATAAGACTAAAAAAAAATAGTTGAGAGTAAGAAATATCTGATGGACTAAAATAGAGCATAATATGCCCTATAGCAACCATTGGGTTATTATAGGAATGATATATTGGTTACAAAGGATGAAAATAACCTTAGGACTTTTGAACATTGTATTATAATTACTTAAACAAATAGAGGTTCATCATTTAAGAGATAACATAAGGAAGGGTTATTATGGATTTATAGATTTTGTATTCTATGTATTAGATTTTGGATAGAAATGGGGGAACATTATAAACGTTATTAAGGATATAGATATAGGTTGTTCTATAAAGTATAGATGCTTATCAATGAATATTATAGATCATTCTAAAATGGTAATTAGCTTACTTATTAAATAATTAAAATGTTTGGTATGGGAATTTAATTCATTTAACAAGGTATTTATTGTATTAATCATAGAGAATGGATATGGAAGTCATTATCGATGGAAGTATGGAATTCCTTATTTGCTCATTAACGATGATTTATCCTTAATATGGTTCCAATGATCATTCATTAACAAGTAGATCTAAGATTTTATGGGATTCTTATGTAATATGTGGATGGCTTAGAGTAAAGGAAATCGGTGTTTCCTTATTTACCCTTGGTTTTTCAAGAGTCCTATTGATCTCTTGAATATGTATAAATGATATAGAAAAGAATCCATGAGGTGCCTTTCTAAATTGTAATTAGTACATTCTTTGACTATAAATGAGAGGAAAAGACATATTTTGGAGGCTAGGTTTATTCCTCGTGAGGGTTCCCAGGATAAATACTGTGTCACTCTAATTTATGGTTTGCTTTGTTTTCATATGGATGTTATAATTATTTCCAATGTTTTGATGATTAAATATGAATGTTGCACTTATTTCTCAGTATATTTTAAAGTAAATAGATTATGAATGTCACACTTATTTTTAATGTGTGATTGATTAATTGACATAAATTAGAATATTTGAGATGATATTGAGATACCATTTGTTTATAATGTAATAATTATACAATAGGTGAAATAATTCTTCGATGAATGTGATAATTATTAAATTATGGATAATTAGAGCCTTGAATTTAGTTTAGCATTCTTTTGTCATGTAAATATAGTATAGGTAATAATACTATCATGGATGATGAATTAATTTGTAAAGAACAAGATAGAATAGTTCATATGTTTTTTTTAATTGTGCATGGTACCTTATAAAGATAGCAATGTGAGTGGAATTATTTGGTGGCAGATATTTTATAAACCCATATGGATGATTTAACTAGAAGCATTATAGTAAAAGAAATATAAAATGATAATTAAATTAGTATAACCCGAGTTGGATCTCGGAGTGGGTTGGAGCCCACAGATGGCAATTTAGGTTTGAGATGTAGCTCAAGTAAAGCCTTACATTATGAGCTGGTGCTCGAATGTAGTTGTGGCATGGGTGCTCCATGATGGTGATAAAATACCTTCTGGAAATTAAAATCATTTATATATAACCAAAGGGTTATATTAAAATGAGAAAAATGATCGAATAAATCTTAAGAGGAATAAGGGAATATAATTGTGCTTAAGATGTCTATTTAAAGGATTGTATAAGTTAATCATGTTTAGTGACTTATATCTTAGTGGCCTCATAATTGAGATGAGGGATTGTAACTAATATGACGGTTAACCATTGATGTGGATATCCATCTTCAAGGCATTCACCTACATACTAGTCTTGGTGGATAGTATGGTGAAGGTTGATTCCTTTTGGTGAGGAATAAAAACCTAATGCTTTGGTGAGTGTACTCACACCCTATTGGTATGATAATTTTATATAAGTTGATCACTTCTACTCAAGAGTGACCCTGACCAAGTCTTAATACCTCTTGATGATGATTGCTTTGGAAACTTACAGTCTAGTTAGAGTAACTTTGTCTTAGATCATGATTATGTCCCCTAATCCTTGGATGATATTTATATATGAACAAAAAAATGAAAGTGGATGAGTAGTAACAATTGGGGTTGTTACAGTTGGTATCAGATCCTAGGATAACTAATGGATTATGGTTAGATATAGGTTAGTAAAATATATGGGCAAAAAGAATCGTAGGTAGGTTCAAATATTATTGAGTGCTCACTTGAGCTATGATTGTTAAACTTGTATTAAGAACATGTTAAATGGCTATAATCATACCTAGACATTACAGGATAGCTATCAAAAAAAGAATATTTTCTTTATTTATATTTTTTATCAATATTATAATACACTTTGGGTTTTCCAATCAAAAGCTATGGTGTAATGGCAAAACCAATATTGAATAGGGAAACCGTCCACAATCACCATAACCATATTCTAACATGAAACACCGGTATGGAGAAAGAGATAAAGAATACATTTAAGCATGGAAATCACTCAAATCTCACCATAGACTATGGGAAATATACCAGTAGTTTCAATATCTCAAGTTTTACCATCACATGAAGTTTTGCTAACCTCCCCAAGTATTTCAATTCCGCAAAAAAGTATGCCACCTGACCACCCAGGTGGTGGTCAAGTTTAATAAGGTGTGCTACACTATTTAAATAGGGGACTACCTACTATACAATGTATGTGGTATTATTATTCACATAGGATAACTGGAGCATAAAAACCTTCAATAGTTGGAAGAAGCAAATGCTTGGAGATTACTTATGTACAAGTATTTCCTCCCACTATTGGAACCCTTGATGTATCCAAGTGGAAGAGCTAAGTGAACCCTCCATGTATGTGGGTCTTAAGCGGTGTACCTAAGGCTCTTTTGAGGATCTCACTTGGCATTTGAATATCTCAAGCTAAGCTTCCTCTTTACTACGAATATGAAAATAAAAATTAAAGTAACCTCCTTAGAGAAATCCTTTGAAGGAATTCTACAGAAACCAAACTTGAATTTAGAACATGGAAATCATCAAGTAAAAACCAACTAATTGAGACTAAATATGATCAAATAATCAATAAAATAATATTTTATATTATTTATTGAAGAGACGAAGTAGTCTCTCGATAAAACTATGACCATTTGCTAGAGTAAGGAGTTGAACATCTTAGCCATGGTGAAGGAAGGTAAGGTAAAGGGAAAACCATCACTTTGGAAGTTGTGGTCATGGTCGAAACACCATCAACTAAGATATCACCAAACATGCTTGAGCTTCAAAATTAATACCAACACCACTACCACAATAGAGTAATAAACCACCTGTCCACCCAGATGGTGGTCAGGTTTAATAATGTGTTATATGCTATTTAAATATAGAATATTTTGCTTCTCTGTGCATGTGGTATTAAAACCTACATATAAGAAACTGGTGCCAAATCGAAAACTTATGATACAATTAAGTTGGTTCAAGAAGATATAGGATTAATTATAAATAACCCAACTACATGTCATATGAGTCAGTAGTGGGTAATTATTGATGCACCACACTAAGATGACATCGTATGTTTGGCATACATTTATGGGACCATTGTCAATGGAGCAATAATGACCAGATTTTAAAATAGTACTCAAGGATAAGATACCTGAATAAGTGTGTACAAAATTGAAAAATGGAATAATCAAAAGAGACGTTGATGGGACTTTATGTAAAATTAATGGATGTAATGTAAGGACACACATTACCTCAAGAATTGAAGTGGTATAATGAACCTTTTATTAGTAAAAATAAAATCATCGATAAGACAATCAAGCCAAATAAGATATGCATCATAGAAATGATCCACCTAGGGATCATCAATATGTGATCGATTAAATGAATGACAAAATTGATATATCTCAAATTGAACCAGATAGTCACTCTGATCAATGGAGTAATTCTAGCAAGAGAAAATGGATTGAGTACACATAATAACTTACAAGATTTTAATCCAGCATTGGAGAAAGGATTTAAAATTATCAACTACTTATGATGCCTAATACAATTATATTTATGTCAAGATTTTCCTGGATGATACTTGTTATGAATGGAGTAATTCCCATTGTGTGCTTCATGATCCTTTTGCTTTTGATTACCAATTTATTGATGCACATACCCTAAAAATGAGGAATTGATCTATAGTAGTATCAGATCTAATCAGGAAGAAAATATAGTTATAAAAAGATATAGTTATTGAAAAATCGAAGAGAGTAGTTGAAGAAACAACTGTGCAACACGCCTAGAAAGATATATGGGCACAAGAAAGAATGAGGTTAGAGGTTGACAGAGATTCGGTTATATCAAAGTGAGATAGGCTTAGATTAGAGATAGTATGAAGAAATAATTGAAGAGCAACAACAATGACAACCTTATATACAAAAAATCCATAACTACGCCAATCAAGGAAAGAATACAATGCTACCTTCTTGGTGTCCTATTTTGTTACATTGGTAAATCATGGTTTACTCATCCCACCACAACCAACCATTAGTGCATGGCATGTGTGAGGGAGAAGCACATGTGGAGCTCATAGAACTACCCATAGTAGAGGTTGAGCAGCCACTGGAACAATTGCTCCACCACCATCTTTAGCTGAAAGAATAGGCACAACACAAAGTGGTGAAAGAACCAATGAACAACAATATTAAGATCTATTCCTTGGATGTAAAGCCACCACTTTGTAAGCTATATGGATGTATGCCAAAGTGTTTGGAAAAAATGTAATTAATAAGTATTTATATTATATAATTTTGTTTGTATGTTCTAAGATTTGAAGTAGAGATAGATAACAAAATATTGTGTTCATGATAGAAAAAATAATAATTTAAGGAACTTAGTGTGTAATTTAGAGAATTTTTAGTGTAAGCAATAAACATAGGGATTATAGGCTTTTGTTTGTATAATCATAAAAAAAAAAATGAACTCTATTTAAACTAAAATATTTTGAAGAATGGATTGGTGTCCATTCTTAGAAAATGTATGAGATTTCTCCATGATTTTATGATGATGAAAACTAAGGGACATCTAAGTGGATGCACTAGTATTGGCATATAGCTTTGCTAAAATGAATCTTAGGATATGTAAACATCCTAAAATGAGATATATGAGATTATTTTTTTATCTTTTATGATACTATATCTAACTGGTTAACTCATGGTAGGAGTTAACAAGCCATATTGTGATACTCTTTGGTGGGAGTTTTGATAAAATTAATGAGGCTTATTGTGTCTAACATATTTAGAAACATAATTTCATGACATCTCTATGAAACCATTTTGCAAATTCTATTATTGCAATTCTCTAGTTCAGTTGATTGTGCAGTAATAGATGATTTAAAGTTGTAAATTTTGTGTATTGATGATGTTTTCAATACTTGTTGCTATACATTATGGATGTTTTATTGTTCCAAGAACATGGTACTGCTAATATTTTGCATTTTTATAGGTCCAAGTACTCTCGTGGATGGAATATGTTGCTTACCATTGAGAATGAGACACTGGAAATTAAAGAATCTGATGAATCAAATTGTTTGTAAAAGAATAAAATCTAGTTTAGTAAGTTTATGCACTTACTAAGTTAGAAAGATACAAAACACAGAGGATTGTGTTTAATATAATGGGGGTGTATGTCACGACCCATGACCCTCAAAACCTATCAAAAGTATATTAATTGATCATGAAATAAATTAATGCTCAACAAAAGGGGTCATAGACCCTAGGGAATTCTACAAAATTCTAATTTAGGGATTTTGAAGGGTTTTTGAGGAAAAGTAATTATTATGAAAATTTAATTAATCATGACTAATTAGGCTAATTGCATAAATTTTTGGAATAAAATTAGGTGGAATTCATATTCACGTAAAGTGTCTAATTTGTATTGGACTAAAAGAGTTTTTAATTGCTTGATACTCCATGAATGGGGCAGAAAATATTTTAATGGTATTGTTCCTCATAGATGTCTTGCAATTAAGGGTTGAAAGTATTATTCTAATCCTTATTGGATAGGCAATTTATCCACTCAAGGGATAAATAATATTTTAAAAGAGAGCATTTCATGAATGCCTCTACTATTACCTTAACAGAGATTAAAATAGTAAGTCCTTTGTCTCTTTCTTCTCCACTAAGCATAAGTGGATAATTTTAAAATCCTCCTATTTTGTCTTCTTTTCTCCACTCAATACAGTTTAATAATCGATTAAATTCCACTTCCTTAGTGGAAGGGCATGGTGGATTATTTAATTAAGGAAGGGATTCCTATAAATAAAAAGAATTTGATCTTGTCGAGGGGGGAAATGGAAGAAGAGCTTATAGGAAGAAGACCGGACAGAGACATTTTGGAAGAGAGACACTTGGAGTTTCAGGTAGGAGCTTTCTAGACTCTGATTTAGTTTAGAATATTTCATTTATAGAATTACTGAATAATGCATACTTGATTTGTGTGTATATTGGGTTGAAAATTTATAAGAGAAATGTTTAATTAGAAACCATACTGATTTGTTAACCGACCCAAATCTTGGTACTTAATGTGAAATACCCCATGGTTGGAAATTTAAGGGATCCGAGTCATTTGAAGCTGAATTAGTGGCATAATTATGGATGTTAAGTTGGCAAATATTAGAACAGTCTCTTATTAGGGAACATGCCTTCAATATTCACATTCATTTGATTATTTTTCTTTTCTTGAATTTGGATTGGATTAATTTGGGGTATAATTCATTATCCATAAAATACAGATCAATGTGGGGTGTCAATAGAAAAATACTTTTCTATTTTAACTTGGGAATCCTAGCTTATACTTTTTGCTTAAACCCTAGAGGCTAAAAATGTGGATTTACTGGCCAAATCATACTCTAAATAAATATTGTCCAGTAATTTGGGTTTTCATGTTTACAGAATTCATGTTAGACAAACAATTTGGCTAAGTCAGCATACACTACATTATAGATAAAATAAAGACTTTGAATACTTATATTCTCATCCAACTCATAATTTTATTTAAATTGGTTAATGATTGACTTTGTTATTGGATGAAAACACCCGTTAACTATCATCTGAGATGACTTTAATAAGATAATAGTGGTCAACAAAGTTTATGTCATTTCCCTTTTTCTCAAGCAAGAATTTAGATCCGTCTCATTAAGTCATTGTTAAGTACATTAATGGACTGATTAAACTAGTGGTCATGTATATTTCTACCCTACCCAAAGCTATAACAAACCCGATATCCAATATGAGGTTCAAAATTAAAATTCGCATCTGCATATGTATTACTCTTTTGTTGGATACATTGGGAAATATATTCGGTAAGTTTGAGATCCAATTATTGTATACATCCACCTCATATATACCATATTATCTGTAGGTGACCTGCGTATATCAAAATATGAGAGGAAATGTGAATACTTCATGGTATTTATACTAATCAATATTCACATTATGATTACTCAAACCCAAATACTTTCTATTACTGTCATATTTAGCTAAATCTCCTATAATTACTTAGCAATTTCCATAGTAGTCTGTGGTTATGGTTACTGCAATATGAGCATAGTGGGTGAAGTATTAACTGGAGCATGCATCTAAACGTAGGAAGTAAACCTTAGGTTTAAATATTTATGGTACCATTAGATGATTAAATCACTCGATGCTATCTCCTAGCTAGATGCTTTCATTGACCCTACTACCACACTGGTGCATGTGTATCTCTCTATCCATGACTGCTATAGAACTGTTATTGCAGATCGATGATTTCTATGTTGGATTTTCATTCCACTTTAATAATTCTTCTTCTTATGTTTGATTTAGTAAATTAAAATCAAGTTAGAGACCCTATATGACTCAGCAATCACCTATAAGTATCACGTAGAGGTTTTAAAATATGCGATATCAGTTCAATATTTCACATAGTAAATCTCGTATGTTCAAATCTCAATTTAACCCCACCTGAGATATAGCAGAGGCCAACCGATGTGAATGATTAAATATTATGATCATCGACCACTGCCAATCTATCCTCATGCTTTGGTTGCAACTAGTTGACTGTCGATTAATTTGATATCTAATAATTAAATCCTTTTTACTATTAAAGGAGAGTAACCAATAGTGGGACCAAACTTATGTACCTTTATCATGATTGTTGGTGACCTTTCAATTGATCGCTAGTGTTTTTGGGATGTGATCATTGTATTAACCATTGAACCAAGTTATTAGACTAAGATATAACCATTGGAACTTGAGAAAAAAATATTTGTTCAGCTAAAATTTAAGACTAAAAAAAAATAGTTGGGAGTAAGAAATATCCGATGGACTAAAATAGAGCATAATATACCCTATAGCAACCATTGGGTTATTATAGCTAGATATTGGTTACAAAGGATGAAAATAACCTTAGGACTTTTGAACATTGTATTATAATTACATAAATGAATAGAGGTTCATCATTTAAGAGATAACCTAAGGAAGAGTTATTATGGATTTATAGATATTTTATTCTATGTATTAAATTTTGGATAGAAATGGGGGAACATTATAAAAGTGATTAAGGATATAGATATAGGTTGTTCTATAAAGTATATATGCTTATCAGTGAATATTATAGATCACTCTAAAATGGTAATTAGCTTATTTATTAAATAATTAAAATATTTGGTATGGGACTTTAATTCTTTAACAAGGGATTGATTGTATTAATCGTAGAGAATGAATATGGAAGTCATTATTGAGGGAAGTATGGGATTCCCTCTTTGCTAATTAGTGAATAATTCTCTTTAATATAGTTCCAATGATCATTCATTTACAAGTAGACCTAAGAATTTATGGGATTATTATATAATATGTGGATGGCTTAGAGTAAGGAAATTAGTGTTTCCTTATTTGCCCTTGGTTTTTCAAGAGTCCTATTGATCTCTTGCATATGTATAAATTATATAGAAAATAATCCATGAGGTACCTTTCTAAATTGTAATTAGTACATTCTTTGACTATGAATGAGAATAAAAGACATATTTTGGAGGTTGGGTTTATTCCTCATGAGAGTTCCCAGGATAAATATTGTGTCACTCTAATTTGTGGTTTGTTTTATTTTCATATGGATGTTATAATTATTTCCAATGTGTTGATTAAATATGAATGTTGCACTTATTTACTAGTATGTTGTTAAGTAAATATATTATGAATGTCGCACTTATTTTTAATGTGTGATTGATTGAATGACATAAATTAGAATATTTGAGATGATATTGAGATGCCATTTGTTTATAATGTAATAATTATAAAATAGGTGAAATAATTCTTTGATGAATGTGATAATTATTAAATTACGGATAATTAGAGCCTTGAATTTAGTTTAATATTATTTTGTCATGTAAATATAGTATAGGTAGTAATACAATCATGAATGATAAATTAATTTGTAAAGAACAAGATAGAATAGTTCATATGTTTTTTTTAATTGTGTATGGTACCTTATAAAGATAACAATGTGAGTGGAATTATATGGTGACAAATTTTGTATAAACCCATATGGATGATTTAACTAGAAACACTATAGTAAAATAAATATAAAATGATAATTAAATTAGTATAGCTCGAGTTGGAGCTCGAAGTGGGTTGGAGCCCATAGATAGCAAGTTAGGCTTGAGATGTAGCTCTAGTAAAGACTTACATTGTGATATGGTGATCGAATGTAGTTGTGGAGTAGGTGCTCCACGATGGTGATAAAATACCTTTTGGAAATGAAAATCATTTATACATAACCAAGGGGGTATATTAAAATGAGAAAAATGATTGACTAAATCTTAAGAGGAATAAGAGAATATAATCATGCTTAAGATGTCTATTTCAAGGATTATGTAATTTAATCACGTTTAGTGATTTATATCTTAATGGCCCCATCATTGAGATGATGGGTTGTAAGTAATATTATGGTTAACCAATGGTGTAGTTATCCATATTAAAGGCATTCGCCTACATACTAGTCTTGGTGGATAGTATGGTGAAGGATGATTCTCTTTGGTGAGGGATAAAAATATAACTCTTTGGTGAGCATACTCATACCCTATTGGTATGAGGGTTTTATAGAAGTTGGTCACTTCTACTCAAGAGTGACTTTGACCAAGTCTTAATACCTCTTGATGATGATTACCTTGGAAACTTATAGTCCAGTTGGAATAACTTTGTCTTAGATCATGATTATGTCCTCTACTCCTTGGAAGATATTTATATACAAATAAAAAAAATTGAAGTGGATGAGTAGTAACAATTGGGGTTGTTACAACTCAATAATAAATTGTAGTGGAGAAGGTGATCTCACAAACACCGTCCCCCCAAAAAATCCATTCATCGCAATTGATTAAAGACTCCCCAATCGATGTCCAATCCCCATCTACTAAAATAATATCATCCTTAGATCATATGAAACCTATTTATCCTAAACACTCACTACCTAAAGAATTGTAAATATGCCCATCACCTCCACAAACCAATCCATCTAGTGAAGCCCCTACACCATTGTAGATACTACAAAAAATGAGACCTTCTCTAGCACTCCCTAGTGCCAATTAGAGCAGGAACACCCCAATAGGCTATCCCCTTCTATTCTCTGCCCAGGATAGCTAAATAATATTATGTGCTCTTTTCAATACTGCACCCTGGCCTAGTGTCCCGTAACCCCATTGCCATATTTTTTAACTAACCCATTTTTTTTGTAGGTAATAGAGGCAGATCCACCAAAGGCATACTTTGTGTTAAGAAACACTCAAGAGAACTAGAAGAGGTGGAAGGACTAGCAATGGGAGGTGTTTAGGTAGGATCACATGCTAGCGGACCCTTCAACACACATGTATCTAGATCCTATTGAGGGAATGCTTCATGAAGTGATAACTATATCAAAATTTAGCAAAGCCCTTGTCTATATGGAGCGATAGGAATGATATTTACAAGTAACATCCAAGGATGTTACAAAAATATCAAAGGAACAGACCCTTAGAAACTTGCATGTGTAGGCTAATATCCTATTTTGGTAGAGTAGCAAAGAAGAGAGAGAGCTAAAATAGGTCAAGAAGAGGATCTGTTTCTTTATGGAAAACTTAAAACAAGCAAAGGTAGGGTAGATAAATTTAGAATATTAGGTGCAACAATTACATGAAGGATTGAATAAAGCCACCTATCAAAAAATGCTACAAGAAAAGGACACGAAGATTAAGGTATGGAAAGCAAAGTTTCAGACCGCTTAGGAATTGGCTAGCAAACAAGAGTTCTAGGCCCAAACCAGATCACAAAAATTGCAAAATACCCAGGATGAGACTATAGTTGAGATTGAAAGAGAAAGGAATGTGCCTCATGGGACAATGATTGTTAAGTCCTAGTTAGAAGGTGTCAAAAAAATTTATTTATACAAGGTAAGAGATGCAATGATCAAGGTACTCCCTACTTTTACAAAAAAGCTTATTAACGTAATATCAATCTCAAAACAAATCGAGGATAAAGCATAAAATAAGGGATAAGTGGTCCATGGTATGGTATCCCAAGCTTTGGCTATAAAGACAATGTTTAGGAGAGCGAGTCCCACCCTGATGGATTTCTCATAATAAGAAAAGGATTGTATTAAGTGTCATATGGATAAAGTGATCTTCATTATAGACCTTCACTATGAGAGTAGGAAAATTCATATGGTGTTAGAAATGGAAGTGGAGAAGATGAATGTCATAAATACGAAACTAAAGGAACTTGGCTCACCAAGAATCTAGGAAAGCAGCAAGTAGTTTTTCATAGTGAAAGATTTAGAGTATCTATTTGAAGTACTAAATAAATATCACAGAGATATCAATGCTCTCAGTGAATCCATAGAATTCAACAAAATTATGGACATCATCTTGAAGTTCTCAAGTCTCAGTGCCAAAGTAGAGGAAGTGGTAGAAAACTATGTGAACCTCCCTTACATAATCATAAATTGGCTGGAAGACATTGGAAAATTTCTAAAAAAAGTGTCCCTCCCCTCAATTACCGAATGGGAATGCATATGTGATGATTTGAGCATCCAATATCCTACAAATTTAGTGATATAGGTTTAACCTTTTAGAGGGTGAGAAAGGCAGCGATGCGATTCTATTGCTATAAGTAGCTTCTAAGTAAGATCAAAGGATCATGATGGGCCAAGTTTATTTTACAAGAATCTTAGTTTTGATTGACTATGTAGCCCAATGGATCAGGGCCAAGGTTAGTTTTGTTTAAATTTTGGTCTAATTTTCAATAGAATGTTTGGTTTCACTAGCTTTTGAAAGCTAAAGGGCTCCTGAGGTCATTAAGAATGTAGGGCGAAATACACAATTTTGTTAAATTTTACCCAAACCAAAGAGGAAATCATACTTTGGGTGGGTCATGATAGGGCATAATTTTTCACCACAAAGATATGCTCTACCCCTGGTAAAACTCCACTCAAGCCATGGTGGCAAGTTCTAGTAGAAGGATAAAAGAAAAGTAGGTGTTGATTCTACCCGCCCAATTAAGGTAAAATTTTGTAAAAGCACGAAAATGTGGCTTCACCCTAATTTTCATGCCCCAACTTGGGTGGAAGGTTAAAAGGAATCTTGAAGGCAAAGTGGCATAGAGATATCTTCCCTAGGTAGGATGACCATTTTGAAGATCTCCAAGGGTAGAAGGAGCCAAAAAAGCTTTGCCCTGAGGAAACAACAAAGGCCAAAGGTGAGCTATCACTAAAAAGTTCCAAAATATCCCATCCAAGGGTAAGCTACATTCAAAATGGGATAAGGGTCAATTGAAGCTAATGCTAACCTATGTTAGTCTCACAATGACACTAAGAGGGGGGTGAATCAGTGTAGCTCTTAAAAACTTAAATCTTCAACTCTTAATGTCGAAACAATGAAAACTTAAAACCCAATAAAGCAAATATAACAAAAGAGCATCACACAACACAAGATGTACCGAGGTTCACCAATTTTGGCTACTCCTCAAAAATTGATTGTTTGGACTCCCATCCAAATCCAGCCTTTGCAAAGCAACAACTTTACAATCAATTTACCAGCACCCACTGGAAGGAGCACCAACCCCTGATTTATCTGCACCAACACAAAGGAGCACCAACCCCTAATTTATCTGCACCAACAGAAAGGAGCACCAACCCCTGATTTATCTACACTAATAGAAAGGAGCACCAACCCCTGATTTACTAGCACCAACTGGAAGGAGCACCAACCCTTGATGCCAAGCACCAACTTGGACTTCTATTCTAAAACTAGAAGATTGACATAAAGATGCCTTCACTTTTACAAGACCCTGACTGGTCTATTGCTTTCTCAACATCGCCCACTCTTCACACAACACACACCCTGCTCGCTCGCCTCCCGTGCACTCTCCTCGTGCTTCACATATCGCACACCTCTCTCGCTCGCCTCTCACGTGCCTCTCACTCTCCTCTTGCTCTCTTTGCAAGATTAAATCCACCTCGCTTTAATCTCGAGCGCTTACAAAATTCTCCAAGAAACACTCCTTTTATAACCATCCTCTCTCTTTGTAACTCTAGTTGTAACTTCAGTTGTAACTCCAGTTGTAACTCCTTTTGTATATATAGAGTAGGCATTTCATCAAACATGTTACATGCAATGAATTGACACCATATTCCCCTACCATGACTGTTCATCTTCTCGGGCACGACTGTTCATTTTCTGCTTTGTGCATGCATGCGTTTTGGTTACCAAAAAAGCTTTTCGATTCTATTTTGAAGACTGTTCATTTTCTCCTTCTTCAACTATTCATTTTCTCCACATGGGCATGCATTTGTTTTCTCCTTCGATGATAGTACGTTTTCTTCTTCATTACTGTTTATTTCTATTTTGAGGCTTTTCTTTAGTCGTGAAAACATGACATGTCACGATATCGTGACACTTTTTGTTTCACTGCTTGTCTGGCATTTTTGAGTCGCGAAAATGTGACATGTCGCGATATCGTGACACTTTTGCTTCTCTGCTAGCCTGGCATTTTCGAGTCGCGAAAAATGCGACATGTCACGATATCACGACACTTTTGCTTCTCTGCCTTCCTACTCTTTTCAAGTCACAAAAATGCGACATGTCGCGATATCGCGACACTTTTCCTTCTCTACCTTCCTGCTCTTTTCAAGTTGCGAAAATGCAACATGTCGCGATATCGCGACACTTTTTCTTTCTCTTCCTTCCTGCCCTTTTCGAGTTGCGAAAATGTGACATGTCGCGATATCGTGACACTTTTTATTTCTCTTCCTTCCTGCCCTTTCCAAGTCATGAAAATGCGACATGTCGCGATATCGTGACACTTTTTCTTTCTCTTCCTTTCTTCCCTTTCCGAGTCATAAAAATGCGACATGTCACGATATCGCGACACTTTTTCATTCTCTTCCTTCCTACCCTTTTCGAGTCATGAAAATGCGACATGTCGCGATATCGTGACACTTTTTCTCTTCCTTCCTCTTTTGAGTCACAAAAATGCGACATGTCACGATATCGCGACACTTTTTCTTCGAATCTCTCTCTTGCAATATGTCATGAAATCACGACACTTTTCTTACTTGCCTCTCTCTCTTGCAATATGTCACGAAATCATGACACTTTTTCTTTTGACTCTCTCTTTTATATGTCGCGAAATCGTGACACTTTTTCTTTCGTACAATCTCTTGAAATATGTCACGAAATCGCGACACTTTTTCTTTCGGACTCTCTCTCTTGCAATATGTCACGAAATCATGACACTTTTTCTTCCGTACAATCTCTCTTGCAATATGTCATGAAATCGCGACACTTTTTCTACTTGCCTTTTACTCTTCGAACATGTCACGAAATCGTGATAGTTTTTCTTGCTTGCACTTTCTCTTCGAACATGTCACGAAATCGTGATAGTTTTTCTTGCTTGCGCTTTCTTTTCGAACATGTCACGAAATCGCGAGAATTTTTATTTCTTCTCTTTCTCAACATGTCGCGATATCGTGATAGTTTTCTTCCTTGCTCAACATGTCGCGATATCACGATAGTTTTCTTCCTTGTGATTTTCTTTTGATTTTTAGCATATGGGCCACTTCGATCTTTTGGAAAATCACTATACATACTCTGAAGAACCTCTTAACTCCTGTCCACTACATCAACCGATCTGTCTGACTGTGTTGACAACAATGACAATATTGTTGCTGCACCTTGCTCAACAATCTCCCCCTTTGGAATTGTTGGCAACACACGTGCAATTTCCTATAATTCTTCTCCCCCTTTGACAATAATACCAAAGGGCTGCTGCAGACTCCCCCTGAGTCCATGCACAACATTCTTAGGCACAAATTATTACAGTTAGCAAAAATTACAAACATGAGCAAAAAGATAATCAAATATATAAATGCTCCCCCTGAGAATGTGGTCCCGATAGCTAGTCAGTTCTTGGGAAGCGTGACCACTCCCAATTTATTGTGAAGGTACTCAACGACTTCCTTGGGCAATGATTTTGAGAAGATATCCACTACTTGCTCTGTTGTTGGAACGAAATCCAACTTAACCTCACCTTTCGCAACTTTCTCCTACGTACAGCATGTTGTCCTTGCAATATATTCTGCCTCTGCTATGGATAAGGAGACTGACTCTTGTTTCTTACTGTTCCACGTGACCAACTTGTCTCCAAGATAGAGTGCACCTCTACTGGTACTCTTTCTATCATCTACACATCCTTGCTCAACTTGCAACCTGTCATCATGGGAGTGCTAACTGGCTTACAATCCTCCATTGTGAACTTTTTAGCATCTCTTTCACTAAACCAAATTATCAAAACTATTATAATCCATAACTTTGAACAATGGCAGTAAGAACCATCAAAAGTATAACACTGACATATAGCAATACTACCAATGGTGACAACTCTCAATTTAATCACCACCCTTCATGGTACCTCCACAAACAACTACATGAACTGAAACACACTTTGACAACTATACGACAACTCCCCCTTGCCTACTTGCCTTTCATCCTCAGATAACCAAACAAACACATAGAAGCAAAAATAACCTTTAAGATTGCTCCCCCCGAGGATGTGCTACCCGGAGTTGCTTAGTGCAATAGAGGAGTAATCTCCTTCAGTCCAAGGAGACACGATTTCCTCTCTTCTTTCTTTCTCCAATATTTCTTGAACTTGGGCTTGAGTTTTTCAACTGCATCCCTATTTTGAACCTTTTCATGAACTTGAACATTTCTCTTGGGTGGTTGTCTCTTGTGCATCCTTGATGGATGATTATTTTCCTTTCTTTGATGCACATGATTTCTTCCCTTTCTATGTTGCATTCTTTGTGTCTGATGAAATCTACTGTCTTGCCTTAGATTAGATACAAAAGTTCTTGGACAAAACCTTGCTATGTGCCCATGACCATTACATTTAAAACATTGCACATGGTGTTCAACATATGTATTTCTACCAGCATAACTCTTTGATCTATTATTCAATCCACAATACATTGCCTTGTGACCATAATGGTTGCATCTAAAACAATAGCCATTACAAGCATTATTATGAATAAAGTGAGAGTGATAGAACCTCTTTTGTTGTGGTTGCTTTGTTGTAGATCTCCTTTGAGATTTTCTTCCTTTTGAAGTTTCAGCTTCAAACTTTTCTTGCTTTGATCCTTCAGCAGTGGACTTCTTCTTCTCTGCAGATTTAGAAGATGAAGGTTGTTCAGCTTCATATCCAAGACCAAGCTTACACATGGGGCTTCTTTGATGCCTTATCATTTTATCTAGCAACTCTGTGCTCTTCTCAAATTTGAGATTTGTATTGGCCTCTTCTAGTTGTTTCCTCAATAAAACAATCTCCTCTTCTTGTTTGCCGCAAACAATCTCTTTCTCATTGATCTGTGACCTGAGAGTTTCTTCAATCCTTTTGGACTCTTCTACTTGCAGCTTTAGATCACTAATAACTTTGTTAGATTCCTCTTCACGTTTGCTACATACATCGCCTTTATCATCCAGGTGTGACTTCAAGGCTTCTTCTATTTTCTTGGCTTTATGAATTTGTAAGAAGAGATCTTCAATATTATCCCCATATTCTTCCAACTTCTTGGATAGTCTTTTGTTCTTTTTCCTTTCTATACCCAACTCTTCAAGTGCAGCGATCAACTCACCTTCTAGATATACTTCACCCTCAAGGTTTTCATCACATACTTCAGAATTCACTCCTTCTATATTTTCTATTTTTTCTTCTTTGAGTGCCATGAAAAGAGCTTCACCTGTTTCCTTTTCAGAATCCTCACCGCAGCTGTCTTCTGATGAACTGACATTCTTGGAGATGAAACTTTTCTTCCTGAAGTTGTCATTTCTAAAATTTGTTTTTTTCTTCCAGTCACTTCTTTCTTGGTGCGATCCTTCATCACTTTCGTCCTTCTCATTAAGTGGACATTTAGCTGCAACATGCCCAATGCCTCCACAATTGAAACACTTAAATGGTAGCTTTCCTCTGTATTTTCCTTTTCCCCTTATTAGTTTCTGAACAAAGTTTGCTTCCATTTCATCTGATGTCTCTTCTTCCTCGGATTCTTGTTTTGCTTTTATATTTTTATGTGCTTTAAAAGCAGCTTCTCTGTATGTGGGTTTAGTTTTTCCTATTCTCATCTCATATGCAGTCAAAGAACCATGCATCTCATCCATACTAAAAGTATTTAGATCTTTAGCTTCTTCTATTGCTTGAAACTTTAGAATCAAATATTTGGGGAAGAGATCTTAGTACCTTTTTCATGATGACAACATCTTCCATTTCCTCGTCGAGTCCTCTAATCGCATTAATGATTCCATTAACTCTCAGCATGTATGCCTCTATGTTCTCATCGTCATTCATCTTTAATGCTTCGAACTGAGCTCGATGCGTTTGTAACTTGGCCTCCTTGATCTTATCATCTCCTTCATGAATGCTCCTTAGTTTGTCCCACATTTCTTTTGCCATTTTACAACTCATAATTTTTACTAGTTCATTGTCCACTAATCCGCACATGATAGCATTCTTTGCTTTTGAGTTATTCTCAAACAATTTCTTATCGGAAGCATCGGTTGGAGAAGTGGTGGGTATTGTGTATCCACTATCTATCGAATCCCAAATGTCATATCCCAAAGCACAAAGATATGTCTACATCCTGAGTCTCCAAAATGTGTAATTAGTTCCATCCAACAATGGTGCTTTGTTTGATGAGAATCCTTCACCACCTGCCATTGTCTCACTTCCAAGATCACCCTAGCCGATTAAGCTTGTTTAGGAACTTGGCTCTAATACCAATTGTTAGTCTCACAATGACACTGAGAGGGGGGGTGAATCAGTGTAGCTCTTAAAAACTTAAATCTTCAACTCTTAATGCCGAAACAATGAAAACTTAAAACCCAATAAAGCAAATATAACAAAAGAGCATCACACAACACAAGATGTACCGAGGTTCACCAGTTTTGGCTACTCCTCAAAAATTGACTGTTTGGACTCCCATCCAAATCCAGCCTTTGCAAAGCAACAACTTTACAATCAATTTACCAGCACCCACTGGAAGGAGCACCAACCCCTGATTTATCTGCACCAACAAAAAGGAGCACCAACCCCTAATTTATCTGCACTAATAGAAAGGAGCACCAACCCCTGATTTATCTGCACTAATAAAAAGGAGCACCAACCCGATTTACCAGCACCAACTGGAAGGAGCACCAACCCCCGATGCCAAGCACCAACTTGGACTTCTGTTCTAAAACTAGAAGATTGACATAAAGATGCCTTCACTTTTACAAGACCCTGACTGGTCTATTGCTTTCTCAATATCGCCCACTCTTCACACAACACACACCCTTCTTGCTCACCTCTCGTGCACTCTCCTTGTGCTTCACATATCGCACACCTCTCTCGCTCGCCTCTCATGCACCTCTCACTCTCCTCTTGCTCTCTTCGCAAGATTAAATCTGCCTCGCTTTAATCTCGAGCGCTTACAAAATTCTCCAAGCAACACTCCTTTTATAACCATCCTCTCTCTTTGTAACTGCAGTTGTAACTTTAGTTGTAACTCCTTTTGTATATATAGAGTAGGCATTTCGTCAAACACGTTACATGCAATGAATTGACACCATATTCTCCTACCATGACTATTCATCTTCTCGGGCATGACTGTTCATTTCTCCTTTGTGCATGCATGCGTTTTGGTTTCCCAAAAAGCTTTTCGATTCTATTTTGATGACTGTTCATTTTCTCCTTCGATTGTTCATTTTCTCCACATGGGCATGCATTTGTTTTCTCCTTCGATGATAGTACATTTTCTTCTTCATTACTATTCATTTCTATTTTGAGGCTTTTCTTGAGTCATGAAAACGTGACATGTCACGATATCATGACACTTTTGTTTCACTGCTTGTCCCTTTTGAGTCGCAAAAATGCGACATGTCATGATATCGTGACACTTTTTACTCTCTCTCCCTTTTTGAGTCATGAAAATGCGACATGTCGCGATATCGTGACACTTTTCCTTCTCTGCCTTCCTGCTCTTTTCAAGTCGTGAAAATGCGACATGTCACGATATCGTGACACTTTTCCTTCTCTGCCTTCCTGCTCTTTTCAAGTCATGAAAATGCGACATGTCGCGATATCGTGACACTTTTTCTTTCTCTTCCTTCTCCCCTTTCGAGTCAGAATATGTGACATGTCGGATATCGTGACACTTTTTCTTTCTCTTCCTTCCTGCCCTTGTCGAGTCATGAAAATGCGACATGTCACGATATCGCGACACTTTTTCATTCTCTTCCTTCCTACCTCTTTTCAGTCATGAAAATGCGACATGTCATGATATCGTGACACTTTTTCTTCTTTTCCTTCTCGCTGCACTTGTCAGTCGTGAAAATGCGACATGTCATGATATCATGACACTTTTTCATTCTCTTCCTTCCTACCCTTTTTGAGTCATGAAAATGCGACATGTCACGATATCGCGACACTTTTCATCGGACTCTCTCTCTTGCAATATGTCACGAAATCATGACACTTTTCTTGTACAACTCTCTTGCAATATGTCAGAAATCGTGACACTTTTCTTTTCTCTCTTGCAATATGTCATGAAATCGTGACACTTTTTCTTCTGTACAATCTCTCTTGCAATATGTCATGAAATCATGACACTTTTTCTTTTGGACTCTCTCTCTTGCAATATGTCATGAAATCGTGACACTTTTTCTTCCGTACAATCTCTCTTGCAATATGTCACAAAATCATGACACTTTTTCTACTTGCCTTTTACTCTTCGAACATGTCACGAAATCACGATAGTTTTTCTTGCTTGCGCTTTCTCTTCGAACATGTCACGAAATCGTGATAGTTTTTCTTGCTTGCGCTTTCTTTTTGAACATGTCACGAAATCGTGATAGTTTTTCTTTCTTCTCAACATGTCGCGATATCGCGTTTTTCTTTCTTGCTCAACATGTCGCGATATCGCGATAGTTTTCTTCCTTGCTCAACATGTCACGATATCGTGACAGTTTTCTTCCTTGTGATTTTCTTTTGATTTTTAGCATATGGGCCACTTCGATCTTTTGGAAAATCACTGTACATACTCTGAAGAACCTCTTAACTCCTATCCACTGCATCAACCGATCTGTCTAACTGTGTTGACAACAATGACAATACTTTTGCTGCACCTTGCTCAACAATCTCCCCCTTTGGAATTGTTGGCAACACACGTGCAATTTCCTGTAATTCTTCTCCCCCTTTGACAATAATACCAAAGGGCTGCTATAGACTCCCCTTGAGTCCATGCACAACATTCTCAGGCACAAATTATTACAGTTAGTAAAAATTACAAACATGAGCAAAAAGATAATCAAATATATAAATGCTCCCCTTAAGAATGTGGTCCCGATAGCTAGTTAGTTCTTGGGAAGCGTGACCACTCCCAATTTATTGCGAAGGTACTCAAAGACTTCCTTGGGCAACGATTTTGTGAAGATATCCGCTACTTGCTCTATTGTTGGAACAAAATCCAACTTAACCTCACCTTCCACAACTTTCTCCTACGTACAACACGTTGTTGCAATATATTCTGCCTCTACTATGGATAAGGAGACTGACTCTTGTTTCTTACTGTTCCATGCGACCAACCTATCTCCAAGATAGAGTGCACCTCCACTGGTACTCTTTCTGTCATCTACACATCCTTGCTCAACTTGCAACCTATCGTCATGGGAGTGCTAACAGGCTTACAATCCTCCATTGTGAACTTTTTAGCATCTCTTTCACTAAACCAAATTATCAAAACTATTATAATCCATAACTTTGAACAATGGTAGTAAGAACCATCAAAAGTATAACACTGACATATAGCAATACTACCAATGGTGACAACTCTCAATTTAATCACCACCCTTCACGGTACCTCCACAAACAACTACATGAACTGAAACACACTTTGACAACTATACGACAACTCCCCCTGCCTACTTGCCTTTCATCCTCAGATAACCAAACAAACACATAGGAGCAAAAATAACCTTTAAGATTGCTCCCCCTGAGGATGTGCTACCTGGAGTTGCTTAGTGCAATAGAGGAGTAATCTCCTTCAGTCCAAGGAGACACGATTTCCTCTCTTCTTTCTTTCTCCAATATTTCTTGAACTTGGGCTTGAGTTTTTCAACTGCATCCCTATTTTGAACCTTTTCGTGAACTTGAACATTTCTCTTGGGTGGTTGTCTCTTGTGCATCCTTGATGGATGATTATTTTCCTTTCTTTGATGCACATGATTTCTTCCCTGTCTGTGTTGCATTCTTTGTGTCTGATGAAATCTATTGTCTTGCCTTAGATTAGATACAAAAGTTCTTGGACAAGACCTTGCTATGTGCCCATGACCATTACATTTAAAACATTGCACATGGTGTTCAACAGATGTATTTCTACAAGCATAACTCTTTGATCTATTATTCAATCCACAATACATTGCCTTGTGACCATAATGGTTGCATCTAAAACAATAGCCATTACAAGCATTATTATGAATAAAGTGAGAGTGATAGAACCTCTTTTGTTGTGGTTGCTTTGCTGTAGATCTCCTTTGAGATTTTCTTCCTTTTGAAGTTTCAGCTTCAAACTTTTCTTGCTTTGATCCTTCAATAGTGGACTTCTTCTTCTCTGCAGATTTAGAAGATGAAGGTTGTTCAGCTTCATATCCAAGACCAAGCTTACACATGGGGCTTCTTTGATGCCTTATCATTTTATCTAGCAACTCTGTGCTCTTCTCAAATTTGAGATTTGTATTGGCCTCTTCTAGTTGTTTCCTCAATAAAACAATCTCCTCTTCTTGTTTGCCGCAAACAATCTCTTTCTCATTGATCTGTGACCTGAGAGTTTCTTCAATCCTTTTGGACTCTTCTACTTGCAGCTTTAGATCACTAATAACTTTGTTAGATTCCTCTTCACGTTTGCTACATACATCGCCTTTATCATCCAGGTGTGACTTCAAGGCTTCTTCTATTTTCTTGGCTTTATGAATTTGTAAGAAGAGATCTTCAATATTATCCCCATATTCTTCCAACTTCTTGGACAATCTTTTGTTCTTTTTCCTTTCTATACCCAACTCTTCAAGTGCAGCGATCAACTCACCTTCTAGATATACTTCACCCTCAAGGTTTTCATCACATACTTCAGAATTCACTCCTATCTTTTCTATTTTTTCTTCTTTGAGTGCCATGAAAAGAGCTTCACCTATTTCCTTTTCAGAATCCTCACCGCAGCTGTCTTCTGATGAACTGACATTCTTGGAGATGAAACTTTTCTTCCTGAAGTTGCCATTTCTGAAATTTGTTTTTTTCTTCCAATCACTTCTTTCTTGGTGCGATCCTTCATCACTTTCGTCCTTCTCATTAAGTGGACATTTAGCTGCAACATGCCCAACGCCTCCACAATTGAAACACTTAAATGGTAGCTTTCCTCTGTATTTTCCTTTTCCCCTTATTAGTTTCCGAACAAAGTTTGCTTCCGTTTCATCTGATGTCTCTTCTTCCTCGGATTCTTGTTTTGCTTTTATATTTTTATGTGCTTTAAAAGTAGCTTCTCTATCTGTGGGTTTAGTTTTTCCTATTCTCATCTCATATGCAGTCAAAGAACCATGCATCTCATCCATACTAAAAGTATTTAGATCTTTAGCTTCTTCTATTGCTAAAACTTTAGAATCAAATCTTTGGGGAAGAGATCTTAGTACCTTTTTCATGATGACAGCATCTTCCATTTCCTCGTCGAGTCCTCTAATCGCATTAATGATTCCATTAACTCTAAGCATGTATGCCTCTATGTTCTCATCGTCATTCATCTTTAATGCTTCGAACTGAGCTCGATGCATTTGTAACTTGGCCTCCTTGATCTTGTCATCTCCTTCATGAATGCTCCTTAGTTTGTCCCACATGTCTTTTGCCATTTTACAACTCATAATATTTATCAGTTCACTGTCCACTAAACCGCACATGATAGCATTCTTTGCTTTAGAGTTATTCTCAAACAGTTTCTTACCGGCAGCATCGGTTGGAGAAGTGGTGGGTATTGTGTATCCACTATCTACCGAATCCCAAATGTCGTATCCCAAAGCACAAAGATATGTCTGCATCCTGAGTCTCCAAAATGTGTAATTAGTTTCATCCAACAATGGTGCTTTGTTTGATGAGAATCCTTCACCACCTACCATTGTCTCACTTCCAAGATCACCTTAGCCGATTAAGCTTGTTCAGGAACTTGGCTCTGATACCAATTGTTAGTCTCACAATGACACTGAGAGGGGGGGTGAATCAGTGTAGCTCTTAAAAACTTAAATCTTCAACTCTTAATGCCGAAACAATGAAAACTTAAAACCCAATAAAGCAAATATAACAAAAGAGCATCACACAACACAAGATGTACCGAGGTTCACCAGTTTTGGCTACTCCTCAAAAATTGACTGTTTGGACTCCCATCCAAATCTAGCCTTTGCAAAGCAACAACTTTACAATCAATTTACCAGCACCCACTAGAAGGAGCACCAACCCATGATTTATCGCACCAATAAAAGGAGCACCAACCCCTAATTTATCTGCACCAATAGAAAGGAGCACCAACCCCTGATTTATCTACACTAATAGAAAGGAGCACCAACCCCTGATTTACCAACACCAACTAGAAGGAGCACCAACCCCTGATGCCAAGCACCAACTTGGACTTCTATTCTGAAACTAGAAGATTGACATAAAGATGCCTTCACTTTTACAAGACCCTGACTGGTCTATTGCTTTCTCAATATCGCCCACTCTTCACACAACACACACCCTACTTGCTCACCTCCCGTGCACTCTCCTCGTGCTTCACATATCGCACACCTCTCTCGCTCGCCTCTCGTGCACCTCTCACTCTCCTCTTGCTCTCTTCGCAAGATTAAATCTACCTCGCTTTAATCCCGAGCGCTTACAAAATTCTCCAAGCAACACTCCTTTTATAACCATCCTCTCTCTTTGTAACTCTAGTTGTAACTTCAGTTGTAACTCCAGTTGTAACTCCTTTTGTATATATAGAGTAGGCATTTCGTCAAACACGTTACATGCAATGAATTGACACCATATTCTCCTACCATGACTGTTCATCTTCTCGGGCATGACTGTTCATTTTCTCCTTTGTGCATGCATGCGTTTTGGTTTCTAAAAAAGCTTTTCGATTCTATTTTAATGACTGTTCATTTTCTCCTTCTTCGACTGTTCATTTTCTCCACATGGGCATGCATTTGTTTTCTCCTTCGATGATAGTACGTTTTCTTCTTCATTACTATTCATTTCTATTTTGAGGCTTTTCTTGAGTCATGAAAATGCGACATGTCACGATATCGTGACACTTTTGTTTCACTACTTGTCTGGCCTTTTCGAGTCGCAAAAATGCGACATGTCACGATATCGTGACACTTTTGTTACTCTGCTTGCCTGGCCTTTTCGAGTCATGAAAATGCGACATGTCGCGATATCATGACACTTTTCCTTCTCTACCTTCCTGCTCTTTTCAAGTCGTAAAAATGCGACATGTCGTGATATCGTGACACTTTTCCTTCTCTGCCTTCCTACTCTTTTCAAGTCATGAAAATGCGACATGTCGCGATATCATGACACTTTTCCTTCTCTTCCTTCCTGCTCTTTTCGAGTCATGAAAATGCGACATGTCACGATATCATGACACTTTTTCTTTCTCTTCCTTCCTGCCCTTTTCGAGTCATGAAAATGTGACATGTCGTGATATCGTGACACTTTTTCATTCTCTTCCTTCCTACCCTTTTGAGTCGTAAAAATGTGACATGTCGCGATATCGTGACACTTTTTCATTCTCTTCCTTTCTGCCCTTGCCGAGTCACGCAAATGCAACATGTCACGATATCGTGACACTTTTTCATTCTCTTCCTTCCTGCTCTTTTTGAGTCATGAAAATGTGACATGTCGCGAAATCGTGACACTTTTTCACTCGAACTCTCTCTTGCAATATGTTGCGAAATCGTGACACTTTTTCTTTCGTACAATCTCTCTTGCAATATGTCATGAAATCATGACACTTTTTCTTTTGGACTCTCTCTCTTGCAATATGTCATGAAATCGCGACACTTTTTCTTTCGTACAATCTCTCTTGCAATATGTCGCAAAATCATGACACTTTTTCTTTCAGACTCTCTCTCTTGCAATATGTCATGAAATCATGACACTTTTTCTTTCGTACAATCTCTCTTGCAATATGTCATGAAATCATGACACTTTTTCTACTTGCCTTTTACTCTTCGAACATGTCATGAAATCATGATAGTTTTTCTTGCTTGCGCTTTCTCTTCGAACATGTCATGAAATCATGACAATTTTTCCTACTTGCGCTTTCTTTTCGAACATGTCATGAAATCGTGATAGTTTTTCTTTCTTCTCAACATGTCACGATATTGTGATAGTTTTTCTTTCTTGCTCAACATGTCATGATATCGTGATAGTTTTCTTTCTTGCTCAACATGTCACGATATCACGACAGTTTTCTTCCTTGCTCAACATGTCGCGATATCGCGACAGTTTTCTTCCTTGTGATTTTCTTTTGATTTTTAGCATATGGGCCACTTCGATCTTTTGGAAAATCATTGTACATACTCTGAAGAACCTCTTAACTCCTGTCCACTACATCAACCGATCTGTCTGACTATGTTGACAACAATGACAATACTATTGCTGCACCTTGCTCAACAACCTAGACCTCAGAGCCTAGCCTTAAGGCACTATCACTCGTGTTTAATGTTAGCTTCCAAACAATATTGTATATCTGTGTAGGCCTCATGTCAGAGCTCAGGGATAGACTTCCCCACCAATATAATGTGATCAAAATGAGGCATATTGTAGGTAGAGTTAATGATCCACCACCATAGCTAGTGCCATAAATGAAGTAGGTACAATCATGTTGACCAAAATAGAGCAAGTTAAAAGGGGATAAAATTAATGGAGATCGTTCGAAGTCTTATCGTGTTCCTTGATAGGGCTAGTCAAGCATAGTAGGAAATCAGAGAAATGATACCCCATCGCTCGAAGGGTAAGATGTGCTTTAATGAATTCACCCAACATAAGAGAGAAGCCAGATCTTTTGGCTATAAAAGATGAAATGTAACCCATTATGGGGGTCAACTCTGAGCTATTATAATTTGTATGTAATACTGGGAATTCATGAATACCATTATCTGGCCTTCGGATCATTTTGCTCACATGTATTAATTTTTCATATTTGTGTTTTTTTACTAAAACTGGTGAATGAGTTAGTTGTTATTATGTTATATGGATTCTGGCAGTTCATTTATCAGATCTGTAATTTACAAACATAGTGCTAAGAATAAATTATAGTAGTTGGAATGTATTAACTAATCTATTAAATTATTGTATGTGTGAATGCACCTTTCATTACTATATTTATATTTCTTAATGTAGATCATCTACCCATTTAACTCACTATCATTTCCTTTCATTTGCTTTATCCTTTTTTTTGTTTAAATTCCATTAATTCTCTTTTAAGCGATAAGGAACCGACCTTCTTTGAAGATTGGCTATTGGACTTCATCACCATTTGACCTTTCAATGTTTGTCTAGTCTGCAAGGCATACAATACTTCAATTAGGTGCAAATTACTGACCAACAACACCCCTATTGGGTCACACTCCCTTTGAATCAACGAGCACTACACCCCATTATAGGATAAGTTCCATAACCATTTTAGTAGGCCATGGCATACATCCTAGTGGGTAATCACCCCATAATAGTCACTAGTAAGCAACCATCCATAGTGGATCATGCTCCATTATTTGATCATTTTAACAAGCAATCACCCATTTGATCATTTGTCTATATTAATGAGTGCTACACCCATATTGGATTTTTAGTCCATAGTTGGCCATCCTATTTGTGCATAACACCCTTCATCTAGTGTGTGCGACCAATATATCTCACTTTCTATATTATTGACCTTCATTGGAGATGTTCTTGTGCTCATTCTTCTTTGTATTCTTCTTCTTCTTATCTTCCCTTCTTATTTCTTTCCCTTTCTTCTATTCATCCTTGCATTTCATATTAGATAGATTACATTTCATGTTAGCTGTATTAGATTCATTTGTACCTAGTGATCCTTACCATGTTGTTTGCTTGCTATGTTTTCTTGTGTTTCTATATTTTGCTTTATTTCTATGTCTTTTTGAGTTTCTTAAGGAATTTTCATTCCTTCCAAACCTTAATGGGGTATTCTATCTTTAGAGGCATTAATGTTAGTAATATCTTGCCTTGCATGCAAAATTCTAGAGTATCCATCATGATACCCCTTTTGCACCACCCCTTTGTCCAAACCTAGCCATACCTTTCTGTGTTTATTGCCTTATTTCCCATAGGAGTATCCATATTTCTTTGATGTATTTACCTAGCCTTAAATGCATCAAATAGGAAAATTAACCCACTAAGGTGAGTCATTTTCCCTAGATCCCTTGTTTCTCCTTAGAAAATGAGGGTTATCTTTGAGCCAAAATTTCCCTTAACAAATATTCTTCTTTCCCCTTAAATATTATGTTTTTGGATCAAATATCAGAATGATATTTCCAATGGTTTATGATTTATCCTATTCTGACTTCGTTTAGTCCTCCAAAATGCATTAAAACTACATAGGTATATTGTTGTTATGAAATCGTGGTTCACTTTTGAGGGGTGCAATTTCGTATTCCTAAGTCTTTTTATCTGTTGTGAAATAACAGTTAGCCCTTACAAGGTGTGATTCCACATTTCTAGTATTTTCTCTTAATAAAACCCTAATTTTTAAAGTTGCAATCATTTTACATTGGCTTGCCTTAGTTTTTCCCACCCATTCCTCTTTCAAATCTATTATAAAAAGGAGGGTTTGAAGTCTTTTTTTTTCAAAATCAAGTTCCCAAGTGATAGAAGTGATATAATTATAAAAATATCTCAAGTGTTTTCACATTCATTTTTCTTATAAAAGCAATCTAACTTACAAGTGTGACATATAATCTATTGAAGCTCTATTTTCTGTTGCATTGAATTATGTTGCAGATCTTTGGTGGATAAAAGTTGAAGCCCTAATAAGAGATCAACTATTTAAAGGCCTTAATCCTTCTACCTCCTTTTTTTCTATCTACCAGGTGTTTTTGCTTCTCTACATATACACTTTAGACTAATTTTATTATGCATCTGTTAATTCATATTTTATGTATTATTCCCTTCGCTTATGTGAAATCATACCATATCATTTTGAGGTACAATATTATCAATTTGTGAAATCACAATCACTCTGTGTTTGGTGCAATTTGGTATAGACCATTTTTGGGGATAACTTGCTATCTCCAAACCCTAGATATACATTGTATACTACATTTAATCCATATTATTGCATTCTATGCTCTGTTTTACCATTCTATTATATTGCATTCTTTTATGCTTGTTCATCTTCCAAAGGTCAACTTTCACTTCTATTTTCAAAGGTCAACTAAAAGTACCTAGGGGTCTTGACTATTGCACCTCCAAGAATTTCTATACAGTGGCCTAAGTAGACCCCCTAATACTAATCACAGTTTTCAAATGTTTGCCAAGTTATTTTGCAAGAACATGAATTTTTGGATATCGTTGGATAAAAGATAAAAGCTTGGATCAACCACTAGATAAGATAAGTGCCCTAATAATTCTTTAGGTTGTTTTTTGTGTGATTTTTATTTCTATCATAAATCCTATATCTAATATAAAAGAATATATATATTTAATTTCTAGGTATTTGAAGTACAAAAGCATATAGCGTGCACTTAGGGTTTTAAAACTGTTTGTGCATCTTCTATTGAACCCTTGCTGAAAATGATTTTTACAATCCTAGGTTAGAGATCATTCAAACAAAGAATTATTCTAGGATTAGCTCTTGTATTCTTGCATTATTTATTTCTACATTGTCCTTTATCTTTCATAGCTTAAATCTAGAAAGGCCAAAACATCGGTGATTATCTTGAAATTAAATACATCAAACATTCTAAAACCCCCCAGGAGTATGAGCGAGTCCTAAAATAATTCCTAGTGAACCCTTCCCCCCACTTTTTGACACTAAGTTATGGACAACAACATACCCCCATGGTCACCTTGGATTTCTTTGTAGATCTAGCTAAGAATCATACTTGTTAGGGCAGTTTTCCCCCTCTACACATTTTTCAATGACATAAGATTCGAGGGGAAAGAATAATATTTGGTAGGGGAAAATTCAACTCAAATACGATCCTCCTTTTCCAAGGAGAAAACAATGGATCTAGGAAAAATTACTCACCTTAGTGGGTCAATTTTCTATGTCTACAATTTGACCCCTTTGATGAATTTAAGGCTAGGTAAATGCATCAAAGAAATATGTAGACTCCTATGGGCAAGAAGACAAAAAACATAGGAAAGGGCTAGCCATGTTTGGATAAAGAGATGGTGCAAAAGAAGTATCACGATAGATACTCTAGACTTTTGTACACAAGGTAAGGCATTACTTCCATTAATGCCTCTAAGGCTAGGATGCCCCCTCGAGTTTCAGAAGGAAGAAAATATTCCTTAATAAACTTGAAAGAGACACCATATGAAAGAAAAACATAAAAACACAAGAAAGCAATAACATGGTAAGGTTTACAGGGTACAACATGAATCTAATGCAACTAGTATGAAATGCAATCTATCTAATATGAAATACAAGGATGAATAGAAGAAATGGAAAGAAATAAGGTAAGAGGAGAGAAGAAGAAGAATAATAAGCACAAGAAAATCTTCAAATAAGGTCAACAACATAGAAAGTGAGAGATACTGGTAGTAAACATTGGATGAAGGGTGTTATGCTCAAAAGGATGGCCAAATGTGGAGTGAAACATCGCTATGGGTGTAGCACCCACTAATATGGACAAATGATAAAATTATGGAGTGTGACCCGCTATGGGTGATTGCTCATTAGTGACTATTGTAGGGTAATTACCCACTATAATGGATGCCATGGCTTGCTTAAATGTCCATGGAGCTTATCCTATAATGGGGTGTAGTCCTCGTTGAGTCAAAAAGAGTGTAACCTAATAGGTGTATGCACCTGATAAAAAAAGATACCCGTTAGGATGTATGATATCCCATGTGGGGTGTAATATATTTATATGAATGAGTCAACAAGTGCTACCCTCATTTGGGGTGTGTAATAATGTGTATGAACCAAGCAATCAAAGCATAACACTATGTGAAGGGATGAATATGCAAGGGCCCTAGGTTGGGGCTTTTCTAGAAATCATAATCCTGGTGAGAGTGCAATGCATGTTAGTTATGACCTAACTAGGTATCATCACTTGTCATTTTCATGAATCTCCAAGAAAAATATATGATCAAGCAATCATGAACAAGCAGTTATGTAATTATTACAAGCAAAAATATAAGAGAAATATAATGTCAAGCAACCATGAAAAATATGACAAGCAATTATGTAGTATGAGTAAGCAGACTGAATTCAGTATGATCTATACTAAATGCAAAATGATGAATCATGCATAATATCTCTTGAGATGCATTATATTCATTGGTTCTTTAAGTTCTTTACCATCTAGAGAAGCCAAATGATAGGTACCTGAGCCAAAATTGGTTTTTATGACAAAGGGCCCTAACCAATTGGACTGAAACTTACCTCAAATATCAGTATGAGTATTAGTGTTCTTTTGGTTTTCCTTGATGACAAGGTCCCCAACCTCAAAATAATGACTATAAAATTTCTTAGAGTAATATAGTCAAAGCCTGTCTGAATAGGCTCACAAATTCTCTAAGGCATGAATGCTATTTTCATCCAGTAGATGCAATTGGTGAAAATGGTTTGCATGATACTCATCGTCAATCGAGGCATCTTGTAACAAGATGCACAATAAGAGAATATAAAGCTCGAAAGAGAACACCTAAATCTCTTGAGACAAAGCATGAACAAGATGGTAATGATGTTGTCACTTGTTGTAGCATCGCACATAATCGTATGCATATTTCTTCATGGAAGGCTAATAGTACCCCATTCAAAGGAGATTTTTGGAAATAGCATTGCCAATGAAATGACCTCCACATGAACCTTCATGAGCCTCACTAAGAGCAAGTTGAGCTTCATCAAAGTTAATACATCATAAGATGATTCCTTCAAAAGAATTTCAATACTAAGTATTGTTGATTATGATGAATTAACACATTCTTTTGCACAAAATCTTATGATGATTGTGATCTAAACCATCAGTTATCAAACCATCCTTAAGGAAACTAAATATATCTATATACCATGGCTCATATGGGGAATATTTTATGATCAAACAATATAATGGGATAATATAATAACCAAGTGATGTAGGATCTCATATTTGTCTAATGATAATCAACGCTTAATCATCTTCCAACTCTAAAGGAAAAAAGGATGCAATAGTGACTATGGCATTCAAATGGTGGTTTGAGGATCTAGGGATAGACTCTATGGTTACTCAATCAAATGACGATAAGAACTTGGTGAAAATCTCCTTGTAGGGCTTAATTTAATCAACATGGTTCTCATAAACATTGTTAATTTGATTGACCACAAGTTGAGAGTCACCAAATATTGAGAGGACTCTAACCTATAAATCTAAAACTGATCTAAGGCCAAGTATCAAAGCTTCATATTCTATAATATTTTTTGTGCAATAGAAATAAATTTTGAAGGACAAGGGTATGAGTTTTTTTTATGGGGTGACTAGAATGACTCTAGCACCAATACCCTTCATGCATCGGGCTCCATCAAAAAATAAAGTCTAAGACTCTAGCTCTTCAAATTTGACATTGAAGCACTCATTAGGAAAATAAACAACTAAAGTATGGGTAACTTCTATGGGAGTGGAGACTAACTTATTAGTGATCACCTAACCCTTATAACCTTCCAATCTATGAAATTTAGATCAAACTCACTAAGGGCCAACACCCACTTAGCATCTCAACCTAAAAGGTGGGGATTAGACATCAAATATTACAAAGGATCAAACTTTGAAACTACCAATATCTTATGGCTGAGCATGTAGTGCCTTAACTTCTGGGAAGTGAAAACTATGACAAAGTAAATATTATCTATGGGAGTGTACCTAGTTTCATAGCTAACCAAAGTTTTACTAATATAGTAGATAGCTCACTCTTTGTTTTTATCATCATGTTGGGATGGCATGTCTCCTAAAGCATGAGAAGTGGCTACTATATAAAGCATCAAATGCCTACCAGGAACAAGAGGAACTAAGATAGGCGAGGAAGTAAGATATTGCTTGAGGGCATCAAATTATTTTTGACACTCAAAATCCCAATAGAAGACCACATATTTATTAAGAATCTTAATAAAGGGTAAACACTTATCGGATAACTAGGTAATGAACTGATGAATAGCCTGAAGCTTACCTTATAGGCTATGCAATTTGGTCAAGGTGTAGGGAGGAGGTATTTCAATAATATTTTTTGTCTTAGTGGGGTCCACCTAAATGCCTTACTTAGAAACTATGAAGCATAAAAAAATTCTGGATGTGACTCCAAACACACACTTAGTGGGTTTAAGATGAACCTTGAAATGTCAAAGCCTTTCAAAAATTCATCTTAAATCATGGACATGATCCTTTCATTCTATGGAGTGACCTAAAATATCATCCACATAATCCTAGAGAATATCATGCATCATGTCATGGAAAATAAAATTCATGACCTACTAATAGGTAGCTCCTATATTTTTCAATCCAAAAGACATGACTTTCCAATAGAAAGCACCCCAAGGAGTAATGAATGTTGTCTTGTCCTGATATTCAGGGGTAATCAAGATCTTATTGTATCCTAAGAAATTATCCATGAGCGAAAGCATTCCATATTTTATGGTGAAATATACAATATGATCTATGTTGGGTAAATGAAAATCATCCTTGGAAAATACTAAGTTAATTTTCCCAAATTCAGTTCATACTTTGATTGTTCCTTCGTTCTTAGCTACAAGAACGATATTGGATATCCAATAAAAATAGTCGATGGATTTTATAAAATTGATATCAAGGAGTGTTTGGAGCTCATCCTTTATTAAAAGGGTGACCTTAGGATGTATCTTCCTAATTTTGTGGTTAACAGACTTGGAAGTAGGATTAACTACCAAATGATGCATAACAAGGGAGGGATCAAGCCCTAACATGTGTAGCAACCCTGAGATACATGCACCACCCTTTTAACTCTACTTGAAATGTAATTAAAAACCCAAGATGAAATGGAAGACAATGAAAAAGCATATAACATGGAAATAACAAATATGGATCTCTTTATTCATATTGAAACTCGGTTACATGTCGGTCCCTCTTAGGGATACCCATTTTGATACAATAAGTTTACAAATAGGCAAAGAGTACCCCTTTCATGAAGAGGTGGTGCACTTATAAAGGCTTCCCAATTTTGCACATGAAAAATGTATGAGGTCTTACAGATGCCTCCTTCTCCAAGTCTGTTTCCTAGAGGGATCCCTTTTGCTCTCGTATGTTGCAAACTTCATCCGATGAACCTATGGCGCTGCAAGCAATGAAACAAAAACACACACTTAGATCCCTGAGATTGCCTCCCCATATGAGGTTGTTAGTAATAAAAATAATTTAACAGAAATATAATGAAATTATGCCATGAAATCATGTAAATCTATGCTAAGGATATGAAAACATGAAGAAAAAAATAAAAGAAGTCTAAAATCTAAGCTAAGCCTGTGGGCCACTATCCAAGACAACGGCCACTAAGGTAAACCTTTCTCTCTTTACCTCAAATTTATGGGTCAAAGCCTATATTTGATGTTGAAATAATAGGTGTTATTCTCTTCAATCCATCAGGGCTTCATCGTACATGTAATCTCCAAGGGAACTCTCCAAGTCTCGAAAGCTCTCCTCAATAAAAGATATCTTAATTATAGAAGATAATCCTTTGGTGTTCTTAGGCATGCACATTTTATAGTGTGAAACCCTAGGTCAATGTCCAAGCCCTAGGAATGAATTTTCATGCACAGTGCAAGTTAGAATAAGAATATTTTGTCCTTTGTCTATGTTTGAAGGCCAGTCAATTGAAATCTAACTGCCCACTTGAGTCTCCTATGTGAACTGGTCATTAGCATGAGAAGATTTTGTCCTTTTTTTATGCTTGGAGGTCAGTTAACTAAAGTTTTAAATGCAAACTCAAGCCTCTTATGTGAACTAGTCATGAAAAGGAATGCAAAGTTACTCCTGCTCATCTTTAATGCATGTAGAATGCCACTTCCACCTATGATTAGGCATGTTTGTTAGTAAAACTGCTTCTTATGGCTTAGTCATTGTTGTCTGCAATGGCTAATATTTGGTTACTATCATCTACAGTGGCTAAGGTCTAGTCACTCTAGGTTTGAGAGGCTAGGATCTGGACACTCTTGGCTTGAGCGACTAGGCTTGGATGGCTTGAAAAGGCCCAAAGTGAGTGGTGAGAACCACTGTTGATTCTTGGAAATTCCAATATTATATCTTATAATCTTATGAATGTGTCTATGTGATTAGATCCCCTAAGCATGACATGATTTAGGTATATACAGATGCCCATTTTTATGATACACTGTGTGGGAAACACAACATTGAGCAAAAAAATAAACTAATATGTTTGTAGGGTGTATGGTGATCAATGCTGGATGGCCCAATCATGCAAGATGATGCACATCCCTTGAATCATTGCCTCAATGTTTGAAGGACTTAGCTCAGTGGCTTGGGCATGTTAAATTGCACTCATTCCTCAAACTCAATCGGGTAGCTTCAGTTGCTACAACAATTTCGACCGGTAGGAGAGCTACAATTGAAGATGTCATGTTTGCTTATGTTCCCAATAAACAAGAGAAATTTGTGATTTTTGTATGCAATGATTCGTAGGACGAACACAATTTTTCTATGATTGAGTGATCTTTTGCTGATTTTGATTATTATTATGTTGAATTTTTGAACTACTTCTTCATACAATGAATTGGTGAAGAAATGACAATGAATGAAGTGACAAGTCACTTGACCAATATGACTAATCTGGTTCCTTTCTAGCATTTTTTTATTTTAATGGGTAATCCCACATCCAAGTGTGATTCCAATTGTTTATGATGATCATCCATACTTATCTTGAGGAGCGGTCCAGCTATCAATAGACTTCTTAGGGAGTTAGGATGAGTGATTCTATTTATGCTTAGATTGTATCCCTTTGACTTAATGTTTTTGATGTCATAAGGGAATTAGGATGATCCTTTCACACCCATGGAGTAGTCCGACCATATTGGTCTTCTTAGAGATTAAAGGGTGGCACATATTAATTCCAAAATTAGTGTTTTTTATCCCAAGTGGCCTTATGGTTATCTAATCATCTCACCAAAATACATGGAGTGTAAATCGCTGCAATCGTCGAGTTGATAGAGTAAGTAACTAGGTACAAGACCTGCTTGAGATTGTGCTCTTATGTGATTTTTTTGTTATTTTGAACATTCTGATGATCTTAAACCATCAAAGTATGTATATTTGCTATTTTGTGGGATCCCTTAATGAGGAAGTCCCTTGTTTTGATCTGTGGATCTGGTCACTATTAGGTCCAATGACCTTTGAGTTCTTTCCTGTGGCCACTATTGCCTTGAGCGGCCAAGAAGTTCATGCTGCTGATATCAACAGCATACAAGCCATAATTTTTTTTGATTGGTTGAAAGGGTGTTGAAAGGTCCCTGAACCTTGTACAAGAATTTTTTACATGTTTTCCAAACCGACCAAAGAGGCCCATGAGCTAAAGATCAAAGAAAAAGCAAAACACCACAAGAAGAAAGGTGTCACGATATCACGACATGTTGCATTTTCACGGTCCAAAGCATAGGGAAAAAACATGGAGAAAAAGGTGTCGTGATATCGTGACATGTTGCACCATCGTGGCCAAAGGAGGAAAAGGTGTCGCGATATCATGACAAGATGCAACATCACGGTCGAAGGAGAGAAGGTGTCACGATATCACGACATGTTGCAATGTCGCTACCAGAAGAGAAGTGTCATGATATTGTGACAAGTAGCATCATCGTGGCTAGAGGAGGAAAGGTGTCGCAATATCATGACATGTTGCATCGTCGAGGCCAAAGAAGAAAATATGTCACAAAATCGTGACATGTTGCATTATCATGGCCAAAGGAGAAAAAGTGTCACGATATCGCGACATGTTGCACCGTCGTGGCCATAAGAGAAAAAGTGTCACGGTATCATGACAAGTTGCATTGTTGCAAACAAAGGAGGAAAAATGTCATGATATCATGACATGTTGCAACATCACGTCCAGAAGAGAAAAAGTGTCACGATATCGCAACATGTAGTATCATTGCGGTCTAAGGAGAAAAAAAGTCGTAATGTCGCGACATGTTGCATCGTCGCGGCCAGAGGAAAAAAATTTTTGCGATATCGTGACATGTTGTAGCATCGTGGCCAAAGGAGAAAAAGTGTTGTGATATCGTGACATGTTGCATTGTCTCAAAAAAAATAAAATAGATGTTTCTAAATCGTGACATGTTGCATTGTCGTGGCCAAGGAAGGAAAAGGTGTCATGATATCATGACATGTTGCATCATCACGGCCAAAGAGAAAAAGTTTCACGATATCGCGACATGTTGCATCATCACAACCAAAGAGAAAAAGTGTCGTGATATCACGACATATTGCAACGTCATGGCCAAAGGAGGAAAAGTGTCATGAAATCACGACATGTTGCATTGCCATGGCCAAAGGAGGAAAAAGTGTCGTGAAATCGTGACATGTTGCAACATCACGGCCAAAGAGAAAAAGTATCGCGATATCATGACATGTTGCATCATTGCGGCCAAAGAGAAAAAGAGTCGTGATATCACGACATGTTGCATCATCGTAGCCACAGAGAAAAAGTGTCACGATATCGTGACATGTTGCATCATTGCAGCCAAAGAGAAAAGGTGTCGTGATATCACGACATGTTGCATCATCGCGGCCAAAGAGAAAAGGTGTCACGATATCGCGACATGTTGCAACGTCATGGCCAAAAGAGAAAAAGTGTCACGATATCACAACATGTTGCATTGCCATGGCCAAAGGAGGAAAAAGTGTCACGATATCGTGACAAGTTGCATCATCATGGCCAAAGAGAAAAAGTGTCATGATATCGCGACATATAGCATCATCATGGCTGAAAGAGAAAGAGTGTCATGATATCATGACATGATGTAACACCATGACCAAAGGAGAAAAAAGTGTTGCGATATCATGACATGTTGCAACATCGTGGCCAAAGGAGAAAGAAAATAAAAAATTTGTATTTTCTAGGGTTGACCTTTCACTTTCACTATTGAAGATTCGCTTTGGGAGCTCTGGTGTGATAGCGACAGTTGCAAATTTAGATTTTGCTAGTGTTGAGGACATGGCTACACAGGGCGGGACATCAGTTGCTAGAGGAGCTAGAGCTTCTCAGTTATTTCTCTCTTCTAAATCCTAACCCTCTTGTCTCTTGTCTGAGTAAAACTAAACCTCACTAAGTAATGGGTAAAATGAACCTCACTAAACTTGTTGGTAATGAAAAAACTCTGTAGTTAGGCTTAGCTTACCTTTTGCTATTGTGGGTTAGTCCCTCTTTTTGTTCTCATTGCTTTACCTTGGTAGTTTCTAACCTAGGGTTTTCAAGTTTTCCTGTTGTTCACCTACTGCTACCATGTTAACCATTTTTGAACTTATCTTAGTTTTTGATGCCTAAGTGGGAATATTTGCTATCTATTTTTTTCCCTCCCTTTTATGTTTTTTTATGTCATTTTGCAAATTTTGCAATTTTTTTGGCCAAGGGTTTACAAGTTTTCCGTGTCGCCCCTTGGCCGCTATCACTCAGAGCAATCGTTTGTGAGCCACTGTCACTCATAGCAGCCAAGTTTGAACCTCAACGGTCAAAAATTTGATCGTTGGGTCTTAGCCGTTGTTGTCTCCAATGGCCAGGTTTCGGCCACTATAGGTGATAGCGGCTAAACCCTTAGCCATATTTTTTTGCATTTTTTTTGCTAGTTGTTGGATTTTTATGGCATATTTGATTTTTTTTTAATTTTTTAAATTTTTATTTGTTTGATTAGGTGCAATCTTGTCTTTTTTCTTATATTTATAATAACCCATACTCTTTTGCACCATTTTCATGTTTATTGTAAATTATGCCTTGCATTGTAGTTATGTTTTGTCTTTCTTCTGCTTTGCTTAGATCCTTACTACTCGGGCTCGGGACCCAAAGCTCCTCCTTGATCTACTTCATAGCTTTGATGATATGGACTGGATGTGGTTCAAATCCCATGGGTTATAATATGTTATTAGGCTACCTTACATCATGGCAGATCAGGATTACCTTATTGCTCTAGCCCATCACTAGGACCCGTGGACTAATACCTTCCACCTCCCAATCGGCGAGATGACCATTATGTCGGAGGATGTATATAGGATCTTTTGGATTCCATTTGATGGGGTGGCCATTGTCTCTTCGACCACTATTGATCAAGTGGCTATATTCACTCGGGTGTTTAGAGGGAACTCTATGGATGCTCTCAAGGACACCAATTCTATAGGAGTGTCCATCAACCGTTGGCATGGGGAGGGTGTCTTTACGATGAGGCATGTTGTATTGTTGATGGTTATCAACAATGTTCTTATCCTAGACTACTCGAGTTTGAGGTTCCTATGGAACCTTTTGGCGATGGTGCAAGATCTATTGGATAGCAAGGAGCCTATCATCTATGCATGGGGTAGATCACTATTGGATAAGTGCTATGATGATTTGTACCACATCCATCAGTGAGGACGTGTTAGCATTACCTATAGCTTTCTCCTACAAGTTTGGGGATGGGAGCATATTAGATTAGATCATCCTAAGGGGCTCCTGACTGAGATTACAGTGATTGATGCTCGGACACAGTACTATGCTGCTATATGGGTTGAAGAGCACGAGGAGTGCAAAAGCCACACTTTCATAGGGGATTTGTCCCATTACACCAATGCTTTTACTAGAATTTTGGTCGAATATTTTGTATGGCACCCTTACCATGAGTGTCCTACTTGGGATGATCCAGTTAGCTTTATTTCTAGGATATGACACAAGCGATGTCTTGTTGATCGTAATATTACCATCCAAGAGTATTTATTCTACTCACGGGTTCTTTATTAGTATGGATTATAGTAGGATGTGCCCTTGGTACCATTCTTGTATAGGTGCCTCACAAAAAATAAGGACCTACCTCCATGGAAGATTACAGAGCTTTCAAATGAGGAGGATACCCCAACTATTTACCCTAGAGTGGTTGGGGGAGTTATAGAGGCATACACTTAGTGGTGATGGAATTGGATGTGGCATGGTGTTAGTAGCCTAGGGCACGAGGATGATGGTAGAGGTGATGGTATAGATCTGACAATATGCAATGTCCAAGCTAGGATTGCGTTAGAGGGCCAACCAGTAGAGTAGGTGGCAGTGGAAGATCTTGATGTTCCTAAGGATGAGGAGGAGTTAGAGCTCAAGGAGAGAGACTCTGCTTTGAGAGCATAGCTACATGAGGGTGAGGCTAAGCTTTAGGTAACTAAGATCCAGGTACAATGGTGAGATGCTACCATTGAGTAGCTCACAACACATATATAGGCTCTGTAGGATACTATTGGGGGTGGATGATAGGATGCAATTTGTTTTTCCTCCTTCTACACCATAGGAGGTTCCAATGGCAGGTTCAGGAGTAGATGTGGGACAACTTTAGTCTTTGTTATATGAGCATGAGGAGTGGATTTGGGGACTTGTGGATCACATCACCATTCTTTAGATGCAGTTCAGGAGGTATGGGATTGTCCCTAAGGAGCCACATGGTGTGGATGGTTCGCTAGTCAGTGGGTGCTCTACCTCAGGGAAGTCTTTCACCCGTCCTAGCTAGAGGACCCAAACTCGAAAAGAGAGACTGACAGGCTCACATCATTCAACTCATAATAGGGGGAGGTGGCACTAGAGGAGGTGATGCAAGGGGCTCAAGCCCAATATTTCATTGATGCTTCATTTGGTCCTTGATTCATTTTTGAGGTCGACTGACCTATATGACTGTAGCCCATGGGAATTTTTATACATCCATTGGACTTGACACACATACTTTTATGATAGCTTTGCATTATGACTTATTATGTGTATCATTTATTTCTCATTTTTTGGTTATTATTTTATTTTATGATATGATGCGATGATGGTATTATGATGATTTTATGAATATGTTAGATGATAGATGATTTTAAATGTTTATATGGATGTGTAGATGCTTATATTATTTGATGATATGATGTGATGTATTTTGATGATGAATGATGAATTTATGATTGTATGCAAATGGATATTGCCTATATGTTTTATGATGTGGTTTATGGATGATTAATGACTTGTTTTTGTGAATGCAATGTTATTGCTACATGCATATCTTAACTTTTCTTTAATTGTATGCATCTAACTTATGTGGTGGGATGGTATAAACGAACCTGTATGCTCTAATCACTTAAAACATACATAATGCATATGACATTGACAATATTAATGGGTGATATCATAGAAAGTAAAAAAATAATCATGAATTTGAATAATCACTCTTATCATAAGAATTTATTAAGTATTCATATATGAGATGTGATGGTGTGTGATGTATTTCTTAATAAGTTTCTGTAAATTAAAAGATATAAAGTAGTTAGTGGTCATCTATATACTATTTATAATATATATGCGATATCTGTCCTACTATGTTGATACCCCCTAATTTATAGAATATTATAAATAAAGTTATGGTGTGAATGATGTTATGATTTGTTGCTATTTAAGAAATTTGGGGCTTTCTAGAGATTCAAACACTCTAGTTACCCTATCAATAGCTTGTTACTGACCACTTAGACTTTTGAAAAATAAGGCTTTTACCATGGACCTAGTTTTTCATGATCTCTGTGTGTGCATGTGATTGTATATTTTGAGGTAGAACTCAAGCATTTCCTCCGATGTCAGGCGAGATTCTTTCAGCCCATTGCTAATATTAGGGATCCTCAAGTGTTCATCTCATCCTTATGTTGGACTTAGTTGGACTATACCACTAGGAAATATTGGGTTACCTAAGCTAGCTCATCCACATTCAAACATTGGTCTACACAAATGCATGAAGAAATTGTGGTAGACATATCGTCATGCATAAGGATTTCTCCTTTTAGTTTTGTACAATGTTGAGAATTCCAGGGATTCAAGCTTTATTCCCTTTTGGCTTCTTTTTGGCTTTGGATATTTGCTCATATGTAGTGATGAAAATCACTTTTTATTTTTGTTTGATTTTTATTTGAGCTAGTATTTTTGTAGTGATGATAATCATTGTTTATTTTGCTCATATGTAGTGATGAAAATCACTGTTTATTTTTTATTGATTTTTTTTTTAGCTATTTTTTTTTTTTGAATTTTATGATTTGTGTATCGGATTATTGCTTTGAAATGTGGACTGTATGATTGGCCTTTTGAATATGTACTTTTATTTAGGATTTTTCTTATTTTGATTTAAGTAAGGGATTTGGATAGGGTAAAGCTTGTCCTTTTACCAATTCTCAGCACCTTTAAACTGGTTGCACAAGGTGATAAGCAAGGAAAATCCTTTTCACTTAAGGTAACCTAGACCTCTTTTGTAGCTTTCATATTTTCCTTGCACCAACTAGGACTTTAGTGTTTCAATTAGTGACGGGATCTTGAATGTCCAAGGCATTATCACAGCTAGAACTTACCTTCTACTAATCATAGCTATTTTTCTCAAAATTTGATAAGATCACTAGGTGTGGTTGATTAACCAAAAAACCTTAGTATAATATGTATAGCAACATATAGCAACAAATAATGGTTGTGTTGAAAAACACAATTATACACATGTATTAATGGAGGTATGGATTTTAATTATTTGCACAACAAACTATGGTATCACTTTTAAGGCTCTCATGACATATGCAAATTGTAGTGGATATGAAAATGCAATGCAATGATGTGGATGCAAAATGTGAAATGCAATTGTTTTTGTTTTTTTTATTTTTATGTTGTTTTTGTACTTTTTTTTTATTTGAGCAAATGGATTATTATGCCTTTGGGGTTTTTTATTTTTTTACCAAGTAGCATGAAGTACCCTTGGAAATTTTTGAATTGATTTTGACCAAGCGGTTTGTATACCCTTGGAGCATTTTGAATTGATTTTGACCAAGCGGCTTGAATGCCCTTGGAGCATTTTTAAATTGATTTTGACCAAGCAATTTGAATTACCCTTGGAGCCTTTGAATTGATGCTTGACCAAGCGATATGAATTACCCTTGGATCCTTTTGAATTGATTGGATTTGACCAAGTGATTTGAGTACCCTTGGAGCATTTTTGAATTGATGTTTGACCAAGCAATATGAATTACCATCGAAGCATTTTGAATTGATGTTTGACCAAGCAATATGAATTACCATCGAAGCATTTTGAATTGATGTTTGACCAAGCGGTATGAATTACCCTTGGAGCATTTGAATGTATTTTTGAAGTTTTATGTTTTTATGTTTTGTCTGATGTTTTTGACATATTTGAATGTTTTTGTGTTTTATGAAATATTTGAATGTTTTTTGTGTTTTATGAAATATTTGAATGTTTTTGTATTTTTGACATATTTGAATGTTTTTGTATTTTATGTGTAGAATGCATTTAAGTGAATGATATTGAGAGGTTCAAGCTCCTTAAAACCATCTAATGATATAAGGTGATATGCTCTAGGTCCCATTCTTTGTGAAATCATGTATGGGCCTATCCAGTTTACCATAAATTTATCTCGCAGATGTGATGACAGATTCAAATTCTACTGATTTTATTTGAGCGCTAGATCTCCAACCTTGAATTCCCTCAGGTGGACTTTACTATTGTAAGCTCGTGCAATTTGATTTTGGTAAATGTGAAGATGCTCTAAAGCATGGACTCGATGTTCATCAAGAAGCATCAACTGATCAAGATGGCCTTGCTGCACGGCATCATCATCTATGAAGTCCTTTAATGCTATGCGTAGAGTCAAAATTTCCAACTCTAGTGGCATGATGGCCTTAGTGCCATATACTAGTGAAAACGGTGTTTCCCTAGTGGCCATCCGTATACTAGTCCTGTATGTCCATAGTGCAAGAGGTAACTGTATGTGCCAATCCTTGTGATTATCTTGCACTGTCTTCCTCAAAATGGACACTATTGTTTTGTTTGAGGCTTTTGCTTGCACATTTTCTTGTGGATAATAAGGCATTGAAAAAATATGCTGAATATGGTATTTATTCATTAAAGAATGCACATTTTTATTCTTTAAATATGGCCCATTATTCGATATTATCTTAGAAGGGACCCCAAAATGACTTATGATATTGTGGAGTATAAAATCTGTAATCCTTGGTCCAATTGTTGATGTTAATGGGATCACTTCCACCCATTTAGTGAAGTATTTTGTGGTTGTTATGATGAATGTGTGTTGGCCTGAGGATGGGGGTGAGATCTTCCCAATCAAGTCTAGTCCCCATTATGAGAATGGTCATGCTACCTGGATTGGTTGCAAAGCTTATGATGGTAAGTGCGTTAGATTTGCATGATGCTGGCACTTACTACATTTCTTGACATACTCACAACAGTCCCTTTCCATTGTGGACCAATAGTAACCCATTCTCAAGATGCACTTAACAATGGTTATGCCACTGAAATACCCTCCACATGTGCCATCATGAGCTTACGAAATTGCCCAAGATGCTTCCTGGGGATCAAGACAACGGATTAATACTCCATCATATTCTTGTTTATAGAGGATTTTTCCTAGCAAGATGTATATTGTTGCTATCTGTTTGAACATTTGCCTTTTAGTATGCAACAAACTTTGAGGTACTATTCCAAGGTTTAGGAAGTCCCATAGTTGGGAAATCCAATACTGATAAGCCATGGCTTCTATATAAAATACAGCTTGCTCTTATTGCATTTTTGAGTTGGTGAACACATATTGAGGAACAACTCTATGGTGTATGATTGCACCACACTCCATAGGTCCTTGGGAGATTAGATACCCCCAAGGTGTTGTTTGCAAGAAATATCTAGTTGCGAAGGACCAATCCTAATTTGGCTCAATGTTGATCATGTTGACTGATTCTTGATTATCAAAAGCTTCACGGTGTATTTTTGAGTGTGAAAGCACTTTCACATGAATGGTTGTAAAATCAAAAAATGAATTTTGGGGGGTTAATAATTCCAAAGAGGCCATAGTGTCTACAAATCTATTAAATGTATGAGGGATTTCCTTGATGTCATACCATTCTAGTCGGGCTAGGTAAGTGCCAATAAGTTCCTTGTAAGTTTTTAGGATTGGGCACTTGCATTGGAATAGTCCTTTGACCTAGTTTACTATGAGTAAGGAGTCACCAAAGATATTAAATCTTTTAATGCCCATTTATATGGTTGTTTGGAGTCCTAGGATCAATGCTTCATATTATGTATTGTTGTTTGTGCATGGGAAGTCTAGTTTGAATGATAAGGGCAATGGAGCGCCCTATGGTGTGATAAAGACAATCCTTGCTCTGCCCCCTTGTTCACACTTTGAACCATTGAATAACAATGACATGTCTCTTTCTTTCTTAGGTTCTTTGATTTTTGGAAGATATAATAATGCAAAGACCGCATCATCAGTCAATTCTATAGTGAGAGGCTTATTGATGAGGCCTAGAAATGCCTCAATCATAACATGTTTTGAACACTAAAATTACCTATAAACTCTTATGTTTTATCTGATATGTTAGTGAAGTTGATTCAATATGTTGTATTTTAACCATTTTGCATGATCAATGTATTTGGAATATTATATGCTGATTTTTACAGCTTTTTGCATAGTTTTGTGTTCTTTTTGCTATGACTTGCTTAAATGGGATATGCTTAGAATAATAGTAGAATTTCACTAATCATGTTTTTATTTGTCTCAAGCATTTATTTCACCTAAATCTGGCAACAATGCAAGAAAATTGTTGCTGTGCAGCAAAAATTGGTCTTTCCCATGTAAATTCCAGCCAGCTGTCCATAAATAGCAAGGCATGGAATTTACATGTGGAAAGAGATGAAGACCGTTGGAATTTGATCTTAGGAGATAACCCACCTGATATATGCAGAAGAAATCACTAGAAAAGCACACATTTGTTCATTCCGAAGTATCTTTAGAATGAACAGATATCTTTGAAATGAGAGAACACGGTGTCTTCGAAATGAGCGAATCCTCAAAATGAAGAATGCAGTATCTTCAGAATGAGTAGATCTTCAGAATGAGAATTGTAGTATCTTCGGAATGAGAATTGCAGTATCTTTGGAATGAGCAATCTTCGGAATGAGAATTGCATTGTCTTCGGAATGAAGCCACTTATCTTCGAAATGAAAATAGAATGTGCTTTTTGACTTGTTGATCGATTTCTGAAGCCAAAAAAAGGGAAATAAAGGTTGGAAAAGGTAAAGGAAAATATCTTCCATCTGTATTTTTTGTCATTGCTGACCAAAGCCATCATTAAAGGAAAGATCAAGTTTTATTCTTCTAGGATAAAACCAGAATTTGTTGCAGCATTGTAGGATTAGATCTTTTGAGATATTCTTTGTTTGTAATCAGACCTTAGGACATCTATAAATATTTCTCCCATTAAAGTTGAGCCTAGTAGGTAGAAATTAAGATATGTAGAGAGAGTAACGAAGCTAAAACAACAGAAAATAGGTAGAATTTGACTGTTACAGTCCTGTAATAGGTTTTCAACAGAATTATTGTAATCATGTTCTTTAATCAATAAAAGTGCACTAATTCTATTTCATATTGCTTGTAAATGAGTGTGATTAAGATCTAGAGATAGAGATACTCATACCTTCTTCTGGACAAGGAGGTTGGCCACTTCTAGACCTAGGAGGAGGACTAACAAGCAGGTTTTTATTCTAATTTTGCTGCAACAGAATGAGTTGTAGAACTTGTTATTTAAATTACTTGTAAACAACTGACAATATCTACAGTCTTAGTTTATTTATGCTTAGATTAATCTTGTGCTTAATGTTTTAGCTGTAATATTTACTTTCAGCAAAGCTTCCATTTTATTTCAGACTATTATTTCTAGAATTTGCAGTTTTTTCTATAATTTCCTGCATTTTATGTTTTGCTGTCAACTCCTACACAGAATATTGACAACCTTCTATTACAGAGTCTTGAAAATTTTCATTTCCATGTTAGAATTAGATTTTCATTACTATAAAAGTAATTAGATTTTCCTTCTGCAATTAGGATCAGACTTTTTCAATTTTGCAAATGTTATTTTTACAATATAATTAGGTCTCATTCTGCAATTGTAATTAGGACTTCATTTCTGTAGTTAATGATTAGTTTACAATTCTACAATTTATATTAAGGTTTAATTCATGCAATTTAGATATAGGAATGTCCTAAAACCCCCCACACAACTGGTTTCACCAATAAAACCTGTTGCTCTAGATTGACCTAAGTTATAGCTATTTTGCCTCTTCTTCCGTAGATAGCCTTGTACACTACCCTGGATTGACAAATTCATTGAGAATTAATGATGGTATAATGACTACACATAATTTTGGCACCGTTTCTAGGGAATAGTGTTGCCAGAAGAAAACAAACAGTCTAATAGCCGTAATCAGACTAAGCTATGAAAATTCAGGTTAAAATCTGAATACAACAGCTGAGGAAGATAACAACTATTGACTTAATTTATTTCATTTAAGAGTAAACATGAATGAGTAATTCTAGGGATGAAAAAATTAGAACTACCCCAAAGTATCCCTGGCTTGTTCCATTAAGGATATCTTCACGCCTAAGGGGTGAATCACCTGTGTTTGAACTACCATAAATATTGATAGAAAAATCACCAGTCTCACCATCATTAGAACATTTTAAGAAAGAAAAATCACCAATTTTATCATCATCATAATATCCTAAGAAAGACAATTCATCAGACTCATCATCAACAGAGAGGCTTGGACCTCTTGAGAGAACAATTTGGGAAGCTTTAACTTCTCCCAATAGACAGGAAACTATGGCAGAAGGAGGCAATATAGATGGCCAACATGGCTATGTCCATAATGAAGGAGATGATCAGGATATGCTCCAACCTTCCAGAACATTTGAATATCCTATTCGTCAGAATCCAACACAAAACTCTCCCATGAAGACCATTTCACCTTCAGTACTTCCAAACTTCCAAGGTGTTGTATTTAAAGATCCTGATCAGTTTTTGTTTGAATTCAAAGTAGTGTGTCAAACCTATGATTATATAAATGACAATAAAAAACTTAAGGTTTTTTCCTCAACACTCAAGGATTCAGCATTGCGCTGGTTCATGAGCTTAGAGCCTAATTCCATAAGAACCTGGGATCAAATGGAAACTATATTTTTAGACAAATATCAGGAATATTGTCATGTAAGGAATAGGAAAGATGAGTTATTTAGAATCAAGCAAGAAGATGATGAGACATTGGAAGATTATCTTGATAGGTTCTCCTTTGTTTAAAGGAGATGTGGACTTGTAGAACCAGAATTATGTAAAACCATATTTTTGAGAGGACTGCAAGATGAATCCAGATAAGTTCTGGATTTGATGGGAAAAGGGGATGTAACCACTCTCAGTAATGATGAAATTATGGATCTCTACAGGAATTACTCTCGCACTAAGTAGAGAAGAAGAAAAATCCGCACAAATGGCATTGATGTGAAGGACTTGATAGAGGAACTTGCAAATTTCAAAACTGATATTCTAGTGCACCTAAACACTACTTTAGGGGAAATGTCTACAAAAGAAAAAAACATAGAACCTTTGGCAATTTATTGCCCAAGATGTAGAAATAAACATGCTTTGCAGGAATGTCCTTTGAATAAAACATCTATCTCAGCAATTTGTAGTATCTGTTCAAAAATGCATTCAACTAATCAATGCCACCTGCTACCACAACTCAAAACTGTGTTAGAAAACCAGACTGAGGAACTCAACTACATTGTACCAAAACAAGGGGGGAATTTCTCTCAATACCAAAATCCCCCTTATTTTCCTACAAATTGGGGGCATAATCCTAGTACTATGCCTTGGGGACAATCAAAACCACACCAACGTCCTTAGAATTATCCTCAATGGACAAATTCCCAAGAATGGACACAAGCAAATTGGAGTAACCCAACCTGGAATCAAAATCAAAATAACCCCTCATGGAATCAAAATAACCCATCTTGGAATCAAAACAATCCAACCTAGAATCAAAATTAGACTAATCCACATTGGATGCAAAACCAACCATAGTGGAGTTAGTAATACCAGTCCTATCCAAGGCAGCAAAGGAATCAAGGTCAAACTCAACATTTGTTGCCTACACCTAATCAAAATTTTCAAGAAAAACAACAGCAAACACAGTAAGTGAAACAACCTCAACTGCCAGCTCAACCAGTCACTAATCCAAATAGCATGAGACAGACACCTCCTGTCTATGTTGCTGAAGCTGAAAAAATGTTGAAATTAATGTTCTTGATTGTAGTAACATCCAACTTCATTCAAGAAAAGTTGTACCTGAACTAGTTTCAAATGAAATCAAAGAAAATGAAGAGCAAGAATCATTAGAACCAGAGAGAATCCAACCAACAATGGAGATAGAAGAAAAATTGGAACCAAAGAGAATCCAACCAACAATAGAGAAAGAGACAAAAATAGAACCACAGGCAGAACAATTACCAAGGATACTTCCATATCCTAAAAGATTCAATGCAATACCAAAAAATTCTGAGTCAGAATTGGTCAAAGAACTCAAAAATTTGACTATATCATTGCCCTTATTGCAAGCCATTAAGGAAATACCAGAGATTAACAGTATTGTCCAAAATTTGTGCATTAAAAGAATAGGAAGAAAGAAGAAAGCATTTCCCAAGACTGTGTAGGTTGAAGGAAAGATAACTGATCTCTTATCTGGAAGACTAGTACCTCCAAAGTATAGTGATCCACGAAGTCCAGTTATCACAGTTACCATAGGTTCAATATCAATATCAAATGTTTTAGTAGATCTAGGAGCTGCAATAAACATCATGACCAAGGATACAATGAAACAATTACAGCTCAAACATCTCAACCCCACATTTACAGTTTTAGAAATGGTTGATAGGTCAGTTGCAAAACCTAAAGGTATCATTGAAGATGTCCCTATAGAAGTTTCTTCTTGGGAATTCCCTACATATTTTTTTGTTTTACAGCCAAGAAATTTAGCACATGGATATCCCATTATTTTTGGAAGACCTTGTCTTGCAACTGCAGCAGCCTTTATAGACTGCAGATCTAGAAATATGACAATTTCAAATGGTATTGATCTGAAACAGATTTCTTTATATCCTCCTGCAAAACCATCTAGCAAATTTTTAGGTTAGTTATGGTTTTCTGACTCAGAGGAAGAACCAGAAGAGGTCATTTCTACACTAGCTACCTTAATAGTAAGATAACACACATAAGACCTTAGTGACAGGAAATTTAGAAAATGAAACAATCCTGATGAATGTTCTACATGAACAAGGTTTAGAAGGGGAAGCAACAAATATCCAATAGTTGTTAAGGAATGAGGAGAATCAAAAATCTGAAGATGAACCATTTGTACTATCACAGGGAAACTTTGTTTCACTACCACATGGATGGCACCATCATCTGATTTTTCCTTCTCACTGTTCCATACAAGATATGCTTCCCTCAAGCAGCAATAAAATAGAAATTGCTTCTTTTCTCCCATATCAGCAATGTCCTCTTAAACCCTTAATCACTAGGTATGAAGGAGTGAATTCAGTCCTTCTAAATACAAAACAAATAGAAGTCTAGCTAAGCAAATTTCTAAACATTTACAGCCAGCTTACTAGGGAAGAGGAAGAAAAATTGATAGTTGTCTTGCAGAAGCATGTTCATGCTTTTGCTTGGAACTACAAAGATATGTCAGGAGTTCATCCTAATATATGTACCCACAGAATCTATACTGAAGAATTCAATCCAGTTAGACAACCCCAAAGAAGATTGAATCTTGCCTTAATAGATATTGTGAAAGAAGAAATTGAAAAACTTCTGGAAGTAGGATTCATTTACCCAATTTCTGATAGCCAATGGGTTTCTCCATTGGTAATAGTTCCTAAGAAAAATGGAAAAATGAGAGTATGTGTAGACTATAGAGAGTTGAATAAGGTGTTGGCAATTTTGGGTACTTTGGGTACATTGCCTTTGCTCAAGAGTATAAGTTGTCATTGATGTCAAGAAGCTCTTGAAGGAATTTGATTTGATGTTAAATAATTTATTTTGATGAAGGTTACGACATGACAGTTTCAAAGGTTTTTTGCAAACCCCAAGTTGGCAGGTTTAAATATTATAGGTGGATGCATTGGTTTAATGCATTTGGGTCCAGGAGGAAGTATTTATTTAAATAATTAAAAACCTTGTTAAGGTTCCATTTAATTATTTTTAAATAATTAAATTATTATTTGCAATGGGTTCTCCTAATACATGGCGTAAATGTTTTAAGATTGTGGGTGCTAGCAAAGACCTTCGTCGACGTGTTAGACTCCTCGTCGATGTCAAAGAGCTTATGGTAAATTGCATATAAATCTCCCTCAATGAAAAACAAAGATTTATCCCATCCGAATTTTGAAAGGTATTGCTCACTATGAATTCGTCTGTGTATTCACCATTTTTTATGGATCTACTGTTTGTTTGTTTGCACTCGCCGTTTTTTAAATTCACCATAAAGTTTATTGTCGTTGTGTCACGACAAAGGAAAGTAAGGGATTGTTGTTTCATTTTATCTCTGGCACAGAAGGATCAAGGTCAATGGTGTGAGGTTTAGATCTCATCAGGTGCCTTTGGCGCACCAGTAGCAGCTAGGCTATTGGCATGCTACCTGAACGGGAGGTTTTGTGTTCGAATATCGTGAAAGGGTTTTTCATTATGAAGTGGACACAGCAGGTGGTGTTAGAGCTCGTGCGCAATTTCTCCATAGCGATTTTTTATGTTGGCTAAGGTATTTTCAAAATTAATTTTTGCTAAGTGTATTTTGCAGATGGAGGAAGTTTGTTAGAGGGAAAAACAGCTTAGGAGTTATAAGGAGTTTAAATCTTGTTTGTATTTTGATAAAAGATTCTTTTTGAAGATGTTGAAATTTCTTATTGCATTCTTATGAGAGATAAATTTTATTTGTGATAAGACTATAAGGGAGAAATAAGGTGTATAAGGGTTAAATATTTCTTGTAATGTTGAGAGTGCTTTTGGTTGATTATGGAAATGAAAGCATGATGTTTTAAGGTAAATTGCTTCTTGTGTGAAGTTGTGAAACCTTAAGTGGGCAGCTTTGAGATTGATATTTGCTTTCATTAAATTGGTAATAATCAAGCTATTATTTACTTGGTTAAAGTGTTGAGCTTACTCCTTTGTTGATGATTTGAAAAGTTGTGTGTGTTATTGTGAGTTGAGTTGGTGGATGTTTTTGTTCAAACAATATTGGAGAGAAAAGGAGTTCTACTTGTTTCCTTTTTCTGATGTTGATTGTGAAATGCTTCAAGGTTGTGTTTTGAGTTGAATGGTGTTGATTGAACCTTGTTTGATGAGCATTGTTGTTGAAGCCCTAATTTATGGTGAAAAGAACATGAGTATCATTGTTATGTGATTCTTTGCATAGTTGGAAATTGTTGGAGTTTCATGTTCTTGAAAGAAAGTATTCTATCCTATCCATTTCAGATATTGAGTTGAGTTTTCAGATTTGAGATTGAGTTTGAGTTGAGTTTTCAGATTTGAGATTGAGTTTGAGCTAAGTTGATTTGAGTTGAGTTTTGAGATTGGGAGTTGAGTATAGAACATATTGAGTCTCTAACAATTCTCTTTATGCTTCTATGAGTTTGAAAAATCATATTGGGTCTCTAATAATTCACCTTGTGATTTCCTACTAAGAAATTTTTTCTTGGTGAGCTTGCTGAGGTTTTTGGACAGGTTTCGATGGGGACTTGTAAGCAAGTTTTGGATAGGTTCCGATGGGGACTTGTGAGCAGGTTTTGGATAGGTTCTGGTGGGGACTTGTGAGCAGGTTTTGGATAGGTTTCGGTGGGGACTTGTGAGTAGTTTTGGACAGGTTTCGATGGGGACTTGTGAACAGATTTGGACAGGTCCTAAAAGAGGACTTGTGAGCTGAGTTTTGATAGTTTTATCAGAGAACTTGAGGATAGAGGAGCACTGGTTCTTTGAGAAGAACCTAAGGATATATTTGGCAAGTATTTGAGAAGGCTTGTGTTTAGAGGATTGATTTGTTCAATTGTTGGACAGATCTGACAGACAAAGGAAGACTTGTACTAGATCGACTGACTGTGTTTGGTACAGGTTGTTGAGCTGCTATGGATGTGATCATAGAAGGTAGAGATCTCTTAGGATAAGCATTGAGGACAGGAGGTCTTCAGTGGAAATGAGTTCCACATGCTGGCAAGAGGTAGAGGTAGTTGATCTTCTAAGGGATCATTTCCAAAGTAGAGGGGAAGGTATCTCCTTTGAGCAGAGGCTCATAAATTCAAATTAAGGGTAAGGTATCTCCTTTGAGCAGAGGCTCATAAATTCAAATTTGAGGGGAAGGTATCTCATTTGAGCAGAGGCTCATAAATTTAGATAGAGGGGAAGGTATCTCCTTTGAGTAGAGGCTCATAAATTTAGATTGGGGGAAGGTATCTCCTTTGAGGAGAGGCTCATAAATTTTTATTGGGGGAAGGTATCTCCTTTGGGCTGAGAAACATTGTAATTGGGAAGGATTCCCAAAGAAATTTGAGATAACTTTTAGAGAAAATTTTTGTGGACTTAGCCCAGCCATTCTAGGTGAACCACGTTAAAATTGGTGTCACTTTGTGGATGATATTATGCATTGCTTTGATATTGCTTTGGGTATATTGCTTTACTATTTTGAAGTATAAAGGAAAAAGTAAAAAGAGGTCTTATATTGTTCACCCCCCCTCTCAGTATAAGCTTGTGTTCTTCAATTGGTATCAGAGCAGGTGCCTTCAAAAAGTTTAACAACTTGAAGGAAAATCTAGTAAAGAACACAATGGATCATTCAAGTAGTAATGTAGCACCTATTCTTGATGGGTCAGATTTTGGTCTTTAGAGTGCAAGGATGAAGGTTCATCTAATGGCACTTGGTAATGAGGTATTGGAAGTGATTGAAGATGAGTACACTATTCCTGTACATGGTCCTAATACTAAAGAAGAAAGGCTCCTACATCACAGCAATTTAAAAGCAATGAATGCAATCCTGAAAGGCTTACAAAAAGCAGATCTCACCAAAGTGATTCACCTGCAAGACGGTTAGTGAAATGTAGAAACAGTTGAAGGTGGTTCATACAGGTGATACAAATGTCAGAAAAGCCAAGTTAAGACACTTCAAAGGTATGTTTGAACAACTCAAGATGAATGATGATGAAAATATTAGTGACTACATGAGGTTGTTAACTCCATGAAAGACTTAGGTCTTGAGCTTGCTAAAAATGATGTTTGTGATAAGATTTTAAGATCTTTTCCTAATAGAATTAGTGAAAATATTTCTACTATTGAAGAATCTAAAGATTTGGATAAGTTGAAAAAGGATGAGCTCCATAGTATACTTGCAGCATTTGAGTTAAGAACTCAAGTAAAGGTTGATGTCAAGAAAGAGGCAGCTTTCAAGGCTACCAAGGAATCCAAGGGTAAACAACTTCAAGATAGTGATGAGTCTTCTAGTGATGAAGAGGCATATTACAACAACAAAGGAAAGTTCTCTAAAAAACACAAAAGTATGAAAAATATAAGATGTTTCAATTGTGGAAAGTTTGGTCATTATGCTACTAACTGTATTGTTCCCAAGAATGAAAGTGATGAAGATAAATAAGATTCTAAGAGCAAGGATTCTGAAAAGCACAAGCATCACAGGAAGATCAAATATGAGCACAACAATCAAGGAAAGAGGTATTCTCACAAGCACAAGAAGAGTTTCTACCTAGACAAAGCAAGTAAGTGTTCTAGTAGTGATAGTGAAAGTTCTTCAAGTGATAATGAAAATGAGATGTTGTTCATATCAGAAAAATAGGAAGAACCGAAACATAGATTCATTATCATGAAATGTCTTAGATGTGGAAATTTTGGTCACCTTGAGGATTATTGCACAAATAATGATTTGGTTTCTAGTATGTATGAGGATGCTTCAAAAAACTATAAGGAAGATGCATGTATGGTTTTTGAAAAGGGTAGCACCTCTAGTGATAAGAAATCTGAAAAAGGCTTTGATGATTCAAAAAACAATCAAATAAAGGATCTTGAAAGTGAACTTATTAGTGCTCTTAGTGCTTTGAAAAATGAAAGAGAGAAGAATGCTAGACTCAAGGATAAGTTAGATGAATGTTTTATGGAGAGAGATGATCTTATAGAAAGTCTTGACTTCTCTATAGCTAAGACACAAGAACTCAAGGATAAGTTAGAGTCTAAGGTTCTTGAGTATAGTGAGTTAGAACAGAAAATGGCTTCTTTGAAAGAGGAAACTAAAGATTACAAGGATAAGATTTACAGGTTTCAAGATAGCTCCAAAAAGGTTAAGTCACTCATCAAAGGTCAAAGAAAGACAACAGATAAAACAGGCCTTGTTTTTGTTAAGCCACACAAGGAACAAGTTGGAGAGTCTAGTAAGAGACTTCAAAAGGAAGAGAGTTCTAATGAGGAAATTACTTCAGAAAAGGAGTCCTTGAATGATAGATGCACAAAAATAGAAAACAGAATTCAGAATGAGAAGAAGAAGTTTTTAGGACCCAAGAGGTCAAATAAAGGAAAGTTTCAAGGTAGATGTTTTGCTTGTCATAGGTTTGGTCACATGGCTTCACATTGCATGGCTCAAGTGAAGAAGGTAAATGACAAATTCATATGTGCTAGTTTATTTCAAGGGTATTGCTACTCTTGTAAACAGTTTGGGCACAATGCAATCTATTGCAAGGTAAATAACAAGAACAGGTTTGATCAGAACATATTTGGTTAGAACAAGTTTGGTCAAAATAGGTTTGGCCAGAACAGGTTTGGTCAAAACAGGTGGATTCAAAGATCAAGTTTACCTTAGAGAAACAACATCGTCAAGTGTTTCAAGTGCAACAATAAAGGTCACATAATCAGACAATGTAGATCTGAAATTCCAGAATACAGGAACAGGAACAGTGGCATGATCAGGTCCAAGGATCAAGACATGGACAAGAATAGGGATGAGAACAAGAATAGGAATATGGACAAAGAGTTCAAGAGAAGGCCCGGCAAGGAAGTTATAGATGTTGATGATGATCAGTGCCTAATGGGAGTTTTACTCCCACCCCAAAATTAATCACCTCATCAGAAGGTGGGGGAGGGACTAAGCTAAGAGGCTCATTCTTAGTCCCGAGCCCCAAAGGTGGCCCTTTGCCATTGATGACAAAGGGGTAGAGATATGAGTAAGGGGGAGAGCTTCAAAGTGAAGAGGAAAGCTTCAAGTTAGGGGGAGAAAAACTTCAAAGGAAGATTCTCAGTTGTGGGCACAGTTTCTCAGTTGTTAGTTTGGCTCTTGAGAAGTGTTTTCAGTAAAGGTTTGCCATCAATGACAAAGGGGGAGATTGTTGGCAATTTTGGGTGCTTTGGGTACATTGCCTTTGCTCAAGAGTATAAGTTGTCATTGATGTCAAGAAATCTTGAAGGAATTTGATTTAATATCAAATAATTTGTTTTGATGAAGGTTACGGCATGATAGTTTCAAAGGCCTTTTGTAAACCCCAAGTTGGCAGGTTTAAATATTACAGGTGGATGCATTGGTTTAATGCATTTGGGTCTAGGAGGAAGTATTTATTTAAATAATTAAAAACCTTGTTAAGGTTCCATTTAATTATTTTTAAATAAATAAATTATTATTTGCAATGGGTTCTCCTAATCCATGGCACAAATGTTTTAAGATTGTGGGCGCTAGCAAAGACCTCCGTCGACGTGTTAAACTCCTCGCCAATGTCAAAGAGCTTATGGTAAATTGCATATAAATCTCCCTCAATGAAAAACAAAGATTTATCCCATCCAAATTTTGAAAGGTATTACTCGTTGTGAATTCGTCTGTGTATTTGCCATTTTTCATGGATCTACTTTTCGTTTGTTTGCACTCATTGTTTATCGAATCCACCATAAAGTTTATTGTCATCGTGTCACAGCAGAGGAAAGGAAGGGATTATTGTTTCATTTTATCTCTAGCACAGAAGGATCAAGGTTAACGACGTGAGGTTTAGATCTCACCGGGTGCCTTTGGCGCACCGGTAGCAGCTAGGCTATTAGCGCACTACCCGAACGGGAGGTTCCACGTTCGAATATCATGAAAGGGTTTTTCGTCATGAAGTGGATGCAGCAGGTGGTGTTAGAGCTCATGCCCAATTTTTCCATAGTGATTTTTGATGTTGGCTAAGGTATTTTCAAAATTAATTTTTTCTAAGTGTATTTTGCAGATGGAGGAAGTTTGTTAGAGGGAAAAACAGCTTAGGAGTTATAAGGAGTTTAAATCTTGTTTGTATTTTGATAAAATATTCTTTTTGAAGATGTTGAAATTTCTTATTGCATTCTTATGAGAGATAAATTTTATTTGTGATAAGACTATAAGGGAGAAATAAGGTGTATAAGGGTTAAATATTTCTTGTAATGTTGAGAGTGCTTTTGGTTGATTATGGAAATGAAAGCATGATGTTTTAAGGTCAATTTCTTCTTGTGTGAAGTTGTGAAACCTTAAGTGGGCAGCTTTGAGATTGATATTTGCTTTCATTAAATTGGTAATAATCAATCTATTCTTTACTTGGTTAAAGTGTTGAGCTTACTCCTTTGTTGATGATTTGAAAAGTTGTGTGTGTTATTGTGAGTTGAGTTGGTGGATGCTTTTTTTCAAACAATATTGGAGAGAAAAGGAGTTCTACTTGTTTCCTTTTTCTGATGTTGATTGTGAAATGCTTCAAGGTTGTGTTTTGAGCTGAATGGTGTTGATTGAACCTTGTTTGATGAGCATTGTTGTTGAAGCCCTAATTGATGGTGAAAAGAACATGAGTATCATTGTTATGTGATTCTTTGCATAGTTGGCAATTGGAGTTTCATGTTCTTGAAAGAAAGTATTCTATCCTATCCATTTCAGATATTGAGTTGAGTTTTCAAATTTGAGATTGAGTTTGAGTTGAGTTTTCAGATTTGAGATTAAGTTTGAGTTGAGTTGAGTTTTGAGATTGGGAGTTGAGTATAGAACATATTGAGTCTCTAACAATTCTCTTTATGCTTCTATGAGTTTGACAAATCACATGGGTTCTCTAACAATTCACTTTGTGATTTCCTACTAAGAAAGTTTTTCTTGGTGAGCTTGCTGAGGTTTTGGGATAGGTTTCGATGGGGACTTGTAAGAAGGTTTTGGATAGGTTCCGGTGGGGACTTGTGAGAAGGTTTTGGACAGGTTCCGGTGGGGACTTGTGAGCAAGTTTTGGACAAGTTTCGGTGGGGACTTGTGAGCAGTTTTGGATAGGTTTCAATGGGGACTTGTGAGCAGATTTGGATAGGTCCTAGAAGAGGACTTATGAGCTAAGTTTTGATAGTTCTATTAGAGAAATTGAGGACAGAGGAGCACTGGTTCTTTGAGAAGAACCTGAGGATAGATTTGGTAAGTCTTTGAGAAGGCTTGTGTTTAGAGGATTGATTTGTTCAAGTTTTTGACAGATCTAACAGATAGAGAAAGACTTGTACTAGACCGACTGAATGTGTTTGGTATAGGTTGTTGAGCTGCTATGGACGTGATCATAGAAGGCAGAGGTCTCTTAGGCTAAGCTTTGAGGATAGGAGGTCTTCAATGGAAAGGAGTTCCACATGTTGGCAAGAGGTAGAGGCAGTTGATATTCTAAGGGATCATTTCCAGAGTAGAGGGGAAGGTATCTCCTTTGAGCAGAGGCTCATAAATTTAGATTAAGGGGAAGGTATCTCCTTTGAGCAGAGGCTCATAAATTTAGATTTGAGGGGAAGGTATCTCCTTTGAGCAGAGGCTCATAAATTCAAATAGAGGGGAAGGTATCTCCTTTGAGCAGAGGCTCATAAATTCAGATTGGGGGAAGGTATCTCCTTTGAGTAGAGGCTCATAAATTATAATTGGGGGAAGGTATATCCTTTGGGCCAAGGCTCATAAACATTGTAATTGGGAAGGATTCCCAAATAAATTTAAGATAACTTTTAGAGAAAAGTTTTGTGGACATAGCCCAGCCATTCTGGGTGAACCACGTTAAAATTGGTGTCACTTTGTGGATGATATTATGCATTGCTTTGATATTACTTGGGTATATTGCTTTACTATTTTGAAGTATAAAGGAAAAAGTAAAAAGAGGTCTTATACTGTTCACCCCCCCCTATCAGTATAAGCTTGTGTTCTTCATAAGGTGACATACAAAGACCATTTTCCATTACCTTTCATAGATCAGGTGTTAGATACTCTTACTAGAAAAAAGATACTTTTGTTTTCTTGATGGATTTAGTGGATATAATCAAATTCATATTGCACCTGAAGATCAAGAGAAAACAACTTTTACATGTCCATGGGGAACATTTGCCTATAGGGTTTTACCTTTTGGTTTGTGTAATGCCCCAACAACTTTTCAATGAGCAGTCCTAGCAATTTTTACTGATCTGACCACCAAAAGTGTTGAAATATACATGGATGATTTCACAGTATGTGGACAAACTTTTGATTTTATATTGGAAAATCTTGACAAAGTCTTAACTCACTGTGAAACATACCAGTTATCCTTGAATCTAGAAAAATGCTTCATGATGATGAAGGAAGGGATAGTTCTTGGTCATCACATCTCTCCTAAAGGGATCCAAGTTGATCCAAAGAAGGTGGAAATTATCAAGAATCTCCTTCCTCCTAAAACTCAGACTAATGTCAGAAGCTTCCTAGGACACATTGGTTTTTACCGCAGGTTTATTCCCAACTTTAGTATAATAGCCAATCCCATGTTTGCCCTATTGACTAAAGATTCTGAATTCTCCTGTACTGCAAGGTGTCAGGAAAAATTTGAAGCTCTGAAAGAGAAATTAATAACTCCACCTGTGCTCAAAGGACCTAATTGGACATTACCATTTCACATAAAGACTGATGCCTCCAATACAGCAATTGGAGCAGCATTAGGACAAATTGATAATGGTGAACACTATACCATCTACAACATTAGCAAGAACTTGATAGGAGCCGAGAAAAATTATACAACTAAGAAGGAATTCCTAGCAGTAATTTATGCCATCAACAAATTCAGGCATTACATCACAGGTTATCAAATATTTATTCACACAGATCATACAACCATTAAGTATTTGATGAATAAACCTATGGTAAGTGCAAGAATTATTTGTTGGTTGTTGTTGTTGCAAGAATTTGATATCACTATAATAAACAAACTAGGAAAAGCTAATGTTGTGGTATATTTCTTATCCAGGTTGTAGAACACAGATGAATGGAATTAGTTGATGACACTTTTCCTGATGAAAAATTATTTGCTATATCATTCCAATCACCTTGGTTTGCATATATAGCCAATTATTTGGTCACAGGGAAAGTTCCTCCACATTTCACTTCAAAACAGAAAAAACAATTGATCAAACAGAGTTCTTCTTTTGAATGGATTAAGGGTATGCTTTTTAAATGCAGTCCTGACCATGTGTTACGTAGGTGCATCCAAAAGGATGAAGTGTATGATATCCTTAGAGCTTGTCATGATGAACCCTCAGGTGGACACTATTCTGTAAAAAGTATAGTTAGGAAAATCTTAGGGATAGGATATTATTGGCCATCTCTTCACAAGGATGTAAAAAAGTACATCAGGCATTGTGATGCATGCCAAAGAATGGGGAAACCCACTCATACAAATGAGATTCCACTACAGCCTCAAATGGTTTTAGAACCATTTGAGAGGTGGGGGCTTGATTTTGTAGGACCTATTGATCCACCTTCTCAAGGAAAGGTGCATATTATAGTATGCACTAATTACCTAACAAAGTGGGTAGAGGTGCATGCTTTTAAACATGCTCATGAAGAGAAGGTCACTGATTTCTTGTATACTCAGATTTTTCAGAGATTTGGAGCTCCACGGTCTATCACCACAGACCAAGGACCCCAATTTGCATCCAAAGTCATAAATGCATTTACAAAATTGTATGAAATCAAACATAGGAAATCATCACCTTACCACCCACAAGCAAATGGCTAGGTTGAGGTAACAAACAGGGAACTAGAATGCATCTTGACAAAAATAGTAGCTTTTCATAGGAGAAATTGGCTAGATAAATTACCTTAAGCAGTTTGGGCCTACAATACTACTTGGAAGTCCACTACTAGATTCACACCTTATGAACTAGTCTTTGGTAAAAAGCCTCTCTTACCTATTGAATTTGAGCTACTAACATTGCGCACAACACTGGAAATTGGAATTGAATTGTTGTAGGCATAGACAGACAGGATTCTGTAGCTGAATGCATTGGATGAACTTAGATTGGATTCTCTACACCAAATTGAGGTAATTCAGGAGTAGAGGAAGCTGTGGCATGATAGTCACATTCAGTAGAGGAAACTTCAACAAGGAGATTGGGCTTTACTATTTGATTCTCGCTATGAGGACTTCCCTAGAAAACTGAGAACTAGATGGTTGGGACCTTACTAGATTGAGGAGGTATTTGACAATGGAGCAGCTCGTCTATCCCCTATTGATGGATCACAAAGGAAGTTGGTAGTGAATGGAAATCACCTTAGAGTGTACCATAAACATCTGACTAAAGAAGAATTCTTGTAGCAACTTGATAGTTTGGATACACAACAGGTGGAAGAGATTCCCTCTTCCACTTCAAAACAATCAACATGATCATGGATTTCAAGAAAAAGCAAAAAAAAAAAAAAAAATAGAAAAAAAGATGAATAAATTCTGAGTATGAATTCCTTCATGGGCATGGTTTCAGGGGAAATCATGAAATTCCTTCATGGGCATAGTCAGGATCAAAAAAAAAAAAAAAAGAGAAAAGGAGAGGTAAAAATAAAATAAAAAAGAAGGGGAAAATCAAGAAAAAAAGAGAGAAAAATGAATAACTCAGCAGTGAAAACCTTTTCTTAAGGCACTACTGGGTTGGTATGCATGAAAACCAATTTTTTGGCATGCATAACCTTGAGAAATTTTTGAACCATCATTGTACAAATTCACCAAGTGCACTTGTTTTGAAATGTTGCAGAAAATCTCAGCAGAACATCAACAAAGGCAGTCATTCTTCAAAATTGGCATTAAATGTTTTTATCAGGTATATATTTCTTACATTTCTTCATTATAAAATGATTGGTGTATAGTATATGACAATTAACCATTAGCATAAAAGGTATTCATAAGAGTTGGCATACTTAAAACATGTTTTGAAAATGAAAATATTGATTTCTGCCTAATCTTCGAAACAAGAATGCCAAAAATAGTGCCTACTGTATTATCTTCGGATTGAAATTGTCTTCGGAATGACAGCAAAATGAATGTTGCACTTTGTCTTCAGAAAGAAACTTTGTCTTTGAAATGACAATTTGTCTTCAAAATGAAACTTGATCTTCGAAATGACGACTTGTTGCATCATCTTCGAAATGAAGATCTGTCTTCGGAATGACGATTTACCTTCGCAATACAGCCTGATCTTCGAAATGAGGATTAATCTTCAGAATGAAGATTTAAATTTGCAAAGAGGATTTGTCTTCGAAATGAAGACCTGTCTTCGGAATGAAGTTATAATCTTCGAAATGAGGATTTGTCTTCAGAATGAAGACTCGTCTTTGGAATGAAGTCATAATCTTTGAAATGAAGTTTTGTTTGTGCAATAAGTTATAATATTCGAAATAACATTCAATGTAATATCTCCACGTGGCATCCAAGAAGACAAGGTACAACAAAATCAAATTATTTTAGCTGCATACGATAAAAAGGAACACGTGTCAGCAAGGATATGGTTTATTTTGCACATGAGAATCTGTGGACTGAACAAAAAAATTAAAACCAAATGAGGTGGATCTGATGGCAAGGATGTCCATGCAATCATTGATGGACAGGTGTTTGGTGTAATAGTAGAAATGTGTGCCACCTTTCTTTTTGAAGACATGTTTGCGAAGTACAGTGCTCAGGTTACGGGTCATTCCGAAGAAGAAGATGAGAAATAGGGCAAGCAAAGATTTCAAACTAAACCCTACAAATTTGCAACATAAAAAAACCAGAGATCTAGCAGAGGAATAGCAGCAGCAGTGAAAGGTTTTTAAACAGAAAATATGGGGTGAAATATCAGAACGAAACCTACAGATACCACCTACCTTCGAGAAAATCTAGCAGTCCTGCAGATTTTTGAAGATGGAGGGTTTATGCCATTTCTAGATAAGTTTAATGGGTCTTCTGAAGATTTGGCTGGCATGTTCGCCCATACATTCAAAAACAACTAAGCACATGTTAATGGCATGACTATTGAGGTAACCCCTAAAATTTTAAGTCAAATTACTGAGCTGCCATTAGAAGGAATTTCAATTTCTAGATTTGGCAAATGTAGTTAATCAGTTTGTAGAAGAAAATGATAGAGAGCCAGAGTATTTAACCCATAACAACACATGCAAAGGGTTAAAAAGGGCCAGCCTGTAGGAACCTTGGGATGAAGTAGCCACCTAGGTAATTAAATTCCTAACCTATGAAGGGTAGTATGTGTTGTTGTCAGGGCATCATCTATGAATTTTGAACCATCTCAAACATGGTGAGCAACAACCAGAAGTTAGGGTAAATCTTCCCTTGTATCTGTATCAAGAATTAAAAAACATGGCAAAAATATATCAAGAGGGTAAAGGAAGCCTTCGCCATCATGGCCTCATCAAACTAATTTGCCAACACCATTTTAGAGGAAACCCTAGGAGTTTTGATAGGTTTTACTCTACCCTAAACGATGTCATTTTTAGGGATGAAGATGAGGAAGAAGAAGAACCAGATACTGCTAATGTTGCTATAGAAGAAGAAATAGCTACTGCAAAAAATGTTGCAGAAGATGCTGCAGAGGAAACTGCAGAAGGTGCTACAAAAGTTGTTACAGAGATAGAAACATACCCAATAGCAGTAGCAAAACACATTGCTCCAGAACCATCAACTTCACAAGCAAAAAGACAAAATAGAAGAGGATCTAGAACTAGCAGCAGAACAAAAAAACAAAAGAAGGTTCATTTTTTTGGAGTGACTACTGATTTGACAGAACAGAGAAGTGAAGCACTTAACCAAACAGAGGCAGAAACAACAAGGGAAATAGAGGCATCTAAAACTAACCCCATAACCCCTGTTGTCACCAAAAAATAGAGCAAAAATAAGAAGTTTGCATCTAGAACTCGGAGGTCTACAAGACTCCACTTGAGGGAAATGACAGACCAAGTCATAGAACAAGAAGATGGACAAAGTAGTCCAGATGTCACAGAGATACAACCAGCCCTTGAAAACTTTCCAGAATTCCCTGAATAGATAGTTGAGGCAGAAACTGGGTAGGATGGTTTGGAGGAGGCTACAGTTCAATAGGCTACAGATATGGTAGATGCCCTTATAGACAGTTTTATAGAGCCTCCTGAACAAGAACAAATTGTTGCAGAAGAAGAGATATTGGTTGAGCAGCCAACTGTAGCTGATTTGTCTGCATCAGCTTCTGAAGCAGAAACAGAAGTGGAAGACATCACAGAGTAGCTGAAAGCAGCAAGAAGTGTTGTTAGAACACAAACCAAGTGGATTGAGGAGAAAGAAAGCATCATTGAGATACAGGAAAGAAAAATTACAGAGCTTCAACAGGAAGTGGCAGAATTGAGAAAAATGTTGTCACAATCTGAAAAATAGCCAGCTGTATCCATTGATGAAGACAATTTGGCTCAATTGCTTCTAGGTCTATCAAGGGCAGATGACTCTATTGAGACAAACATGGGTGTTCATTTTGAAGTAGCACCCCTTCATTCTGAAGAAGTGCCTGTTCATTCTAAAGCAGCACCATCTCATTCTGAAGCATTGCCTTCTTGTTTTGAAGATGCTTCAGAAATGGTAAAGAGCATAGCAGAGGATGTTGAAGATGAGTCACCAACACAGGAACAGTCCCAACAACAAGAAAATGTTCAAGTAAGTACTCCTATTGAGGTCCTTGCATTTCAAACTGTTACACTTTTAGTAGAAACAACAGATAAGGGGGTACAAGTAGAATTACTATCTGATGATAACCCCATAGAAATAGCAAATAAGGGGGTACAGGTAGAATTATTGATAGATGATCAACCAATAGAAGTGGCAGAAAAAGGAGTTCAAGTTGATCTGCTACCTAGGATTCCACCTGTAGTCAGACCACCTAATATTGTGTCTCTAGAGCAGTACAATGCAGACATAGCTAGCTGGATGATTAGATATGAGCAGCTTGCCACTAAAACTAAAAATTTCAAATTGGAAGCAAAATAGCTAGAAGCCAAGGAAACAAAAATTCAGGCATTGAAAGAAAAGGTGTCTGACTTATGCCAAATTGCTGAATTTTTAGTCCAATTTAGACGACCAGCCATATTTTACAGCCTTATTTTGAAGGAAAAATACCTCAAATGGCAGGTCATGAGGATTAGTTCAAACCTCCCATATAAATTGGACACAACTACAGATTTCCTAGAGGCATATTTTGACAGCCCCATAGAATAGAAAAATCTCCTATGTGAACTATTTTTGCACAGCTTCTTCATTCCAGAGGAAGTTGAGTTTCATCCTCAAATCTACATTGGAGATGTTCAATTGAGAGCATTTATGTCTACTTTGCAGAATCAGCTTTACTGGGATCAAGAGAAAAAGTAGAATAAAGATATTGAAACAAGGGTTGAGTTGTTAGTCAGAGCAATCCAGCCAAACCACCTAGTTATCACCAGACAACACTTCTCAATGATGAATAGAGATGATATAAAGAGGATGTACTTGAACAACTTAAGGGACTGTGTGGCCAGATTCAAAAATTTCTATGATCATAATTTTTTCCCAGCATTTTTAGTGTGCAGAGATAGATGGGCTGAACTTTCCATGTCTTTGAGGAAAAGAGAACCCATCTCCCCCATCAACTTAGAATGGTCTAGAAGAAGAGCAGAAGGTGTAATCCAGCTGATTCAAATCATGCAACATAACTGGATAGGTCTTAGGTTTAGGCCTCCAACCATCATTACTCCAGTTCCATTCTACTTTGAGGAAGATGCCCAACCTGATGAACAATTTGAATACTGGAAACATTTAGGAAAATAGGGGGTATTATGTAGGCAAGAAATTATTCTACGAGGTCATGGAATCTAAACATGGACATATGTGATTCCATAGCCCAACAGAATGCATGAGGGCATGCATTAATATAAGTTGGGGGGAAAATGATGAGGCCTGGAAATGCCTCAATCATAACATGTTTTGAACACTAAAATTGCCTATAAACTCTTATGTTTTATCTGATATGTTAGTTAAGTTGATTCAATATGTTGTATATTAACCATTTTGCATGATCAATGTATTTGGAATATTATATGCTGATTTTTATAGCTTTTTGCATAGTTTTGTGTTCTTTTTGCTATGACTTTCTAAAATGGGATATGCTTAGAATAATAGCAGCATTTCACTAATCATGTTTTGATTTGTCTCAAGCATTTATTTCACCTAAATCTAGCAACAGTGCAAGCAAATTGTTGTTGTGCAGCAAAAACTAGTCTTTCCCATGTAAATTCCAGCCAGCTGTCCATAAATAGCAAGGCATGGAATTCACATGTGGAAAGAGATGAAGACCATTGGAATTTGATCTTAGGAGATAACCCACCTGAGATATGTAGAAGAAATCACTAGAAAAGCACACATTTGTTCATTCCGAAGTATCTTCGAAATGAACAGATATCTTCGGAATGAGAGAACACAACGTCTTCGAAATGAGCGGATCTTCAGAATGAAGAATGCATTATATTCGAAATGAGCGGATCTTCGGAATGAGAATTGCAGTATCTTCAGAATGAGAATTGCAGTATCTTCGAAATGAGCGATCTTCGGAATGAGAATTGCATTGTCTTCGAAATGAAGCCACTTATCTTCGGAATGAAAACAGAATGTGCTTTTTGACTTGTTGACCGATTTTTGAATCCGAGAAAAGGAAATAAAGGTTGGAAAAGGTAAAGGAAAATATCTTCCATCTGTCTTTGTCGTCATTGCCGACCAAATCCATCATTAAGGGAAAGATCAAGTTTTAATCTTCTTCTAGGATAAAACCAGAATTTGTTGTAGCATTGTAGGATTAGATCTTTTGAGATATTCTTTGTTTGTAATCAGACCTTAGGACATCTATAAATATTGCTCCCATTTAGGTTGAGCCTAGTAGGTAGAAAGTAAGATATGTAGAGAGAGTAAGGAAGCTAGAAAAAGCAGAAAATAGGTAGAATTTGACTGTTACAGTCTTGTAACAGGTTTTCAGTAGAATTATTGTAATCATGTTCTTTAATCAATAAAGTGCACCAGTTCTATTTCATATTGCTTGTAAATGAGTGTGATTAAGATCTAGAGAGAGAGAGACTCATACCTTCTTCTAGACAAGGAGGCTGGCCACTTCTAGACCTAGGAGGAGGACTAACAAGTAGGTTTTTATTCTGATTTTGTTGCAGCAGAATGAGTTGTAGAACTTGTTATTTCAATTACTTGTAAACAGCTGACAATATCTGCAGTCTTAGTTTATTTATGCTTAGATTAATCTTGTGCTTAATTTTTTAGCTATAATCTTTACTTTCAGCAAAGCTTCCATTTTATTTCAGACTGTTATTTCCATAATTTGCTATTTTTTCTATAATTTCTTGCATTTTATGTTTTGTTGTCAACTCCTACACAGAAGATTGACAACCTTCTATTACAGAGTCTTGACAGTTTTCATTTCCATGTTAGAATTATATTTTCATTACTGCAAAAGTAATTAGATTTTCCTTCTGCAATTAGGATCAGACTTTCAATTTTGCAACTGTTATTTTTGCAATATAATTAGGTCTCATTCTGCAATTGTAATTAGGACTTCATTTCTGCAGTTAATGATTAGTTTCCAATTCTGCAACTTAGATTAAGGTTTAATTCATGCAATTTAGAGATAGGAATGTCCTAAAACCCCCCACACAACCGGTTTCACCAATAAAACCTGTTGCTCTAGATTGACCTAAGTTATAGTTGTTTTGCCTCTTCTTTCGTAGATAGCCTTGTACACTACCCTGGATTGACAAATTCATTGAGAATTAATGATGGTATAATGACTATGCATCACTTATTATCCTGAATATGCACCTCTGCTAATTGATCTGCTATGACTTATCCCTTGATGGAATTTTGGCTTACAAACTCTAGATCAAATTCTGTCAATAGCATGATCCACTTTGCGGGACATGTATTGTGATATGTCTTGCTCATCATGTACTGCAAGGGGTTTTGTTTTGATATGACATAGATCATATGGCTCAACATGTAGTGTCACAACTTTCAAGTTGCAAAGACCACTGCTAAACACAAATTTTTGACATACGCATATCCTAGCTCATAACTAACCAAGGTTTGACTAATGTAATATATGGCTTGCTCTTTGTCTTGTTCATTCTTTTGGGCTAACATGGTGCCCAATTCAAAATCAGTAGTCGATATATATATTAAAAATGGTATGTCTGGTCTTAGTGGAGCCAATACTGGCAGTGTTTCTAGATAAGTTTTGATCTCTGCAAAGTCTTGATGGCATTCTTCATACTAATTAAAGGGAACCTCCTTGCATAGCAACCAATTCGTAGGTCGAAATTTGTCTGATAATTGCACAGTGAATCTTTTGATAGATGATATCTTGCCTTATAGGCTCCTTAGCTCCCTAATGTTGGTAGGGTCAACCATTTCTAGTATAGCCTTTACCTTTGTAGGATCGACTTCAATGCCTCTCTTGGATATGATTAATCCCAAAAGCTTTCTAAAAGTTATGCCAAATACACACTTCTTAGGATTCAATCAGATGTTGTGTTCTATGAGGCAATTGAAGACTTGTCTAAGGACTTCGGCATGCTCTTTCCGCAATAGGGACTTGGCTAGTAATTTATCCATGTAATCTTCTAAGATATTATGCATATAGTCATGGAATATGTGTGTCATGACCCATTGATATGTGGTACCAGCATTTTTGAGACTAAATGGCATCACTTTGTAACAGAATGTTCCCCATGGAGTAATTAAGGCAATTTTTATGTTGATCTTCAAGATTAATTTGGATTTGGTTGTATCCAGAAAAACCATCCATTAGGGAGAGTATTTCATGACATGCGGTTGCATCTACAAGAGCATCTATGTTTGGAAAAATGAATGAATCCTTTGGTGTTGCCCTATTTAAATCTCTAAAATCCATGCAAATATGGAATCTTCCAATATGTTTCCCCATGGGTATCATGTTTGACACCCACTCAGGGTAGTCAATAGGAACTATAAATACTGCATCCAGTAGTTTTTGCAATTCGTTCTTCACCATCAAAGCAATGGTTGGATGCATTTTCCTCAGCTTTTACTTGACTGGCTTCTTCATGGATCCAATGAAAGGTTGTGAATGACTAACTTTGGATCTATCCCTGGCATGTCTTTGTAAGTCCAAGAAAAAATGTTTAGCCTCTCTTTGAGGAGAGGAATTAGGATGGCTTGTTCCTCTGGAGATATAATTTCTCTAAACTTGACCTTCCTTGGTTGGGTAGGATCATCACTGATGTCCACCTTGAAAGTCACTTCTATAGCCATATGTGACCCATACTCTAGCTGATGAGGCATGGGTATCAAATAAATTTCATCAGCAAGATTTACAGGACCTAGTGAATTAGGTTCCAAACCAACATGGAAGATATCATACACATAACCTGATGTAAAATGGAATGGTTGTAACATCTCTTCATTAGGGAAGAGGTCTTCCGACTCTATGGGTGAATTAGCGTGATCCCAATAAATAGCCTCTACATCAAGATGTAATGATTTGGTAGGATATGCTAGGTTATGAAGTGGAGTGTCCAAATCAATGAAGATCATGTTGATGGACAGAATGAAGTCTCCAAGACCACATGGGTGCAATATTGTCTCAAGGGTTTTCCTTCCATACTCACAATGAGGTTATGGAGGAATGGGAATTTTTGTATCTGGCCCATGATCAGGGTGGACAATAGGATAACTGGGCTCTAATCGCTCTCTGAATATAGGTAAAGGGGGTTTGACCATCTAGTGAATTGCAGATAGGTCCATAGGTCTCCCCAAAAATTATAGATGAGGGTCTATGGCATGGAGTGCCACCTCTCTCTACTAGCTCGTTGACTTGTCGCAAGTGGTGAGGTCCAAGATAAGCCATCTCGGTCTCATCCTAAAATTCATCATCACTTATCTAAAAATTGATAACATTAGTATGCGGTCCTAAGACAAGGGGCTCATGTCTTGGCCCTAAGTAGGCCATCTTTGTTTCATCTTCATATTCTTCATCACTTATGAAGAATCCATTTGTATTTGTCTCTTGACCCAAATTCAAGGGTTTATGCTCAGGCCTAAGTAGGCTCTTTATGTTGAGTCTTTTGATTCATAGTCACTTTCATCTGATGTATATCCATTCTCATCATGTATGGACCATGTGAATATTTGTAAATAATTATGCCCCTAGTAGGCTAAACCAAGTTGTGCCTCATCATAATTTGCTACATATCCATTCTCCTCATCCCATGATTTATACCCTATTGGGGTGGAATTAATTGAGATGTTTGGATGATAAATTTTTGGTGGTGGTATGTTTACGGTGGCCACTTGTCTATTGCTCAAATTTCCTATTCTTAGGGGATGATAAGGAATGAAATCAATGTATTCTCCTAACCCTAAGCTTAATATATCTAATGCTGCTACAATAGATTCATCTCGACGTTTGATATAATATCCTAGGGCAAAAATGTAGGAGGGAAGCTAATATTATGGCTCATATGGTCGTCTGTGCCCCTGCTCATATATGCCAAGGCTATAGCTATACCAATGGTAATTCTCAAAGTATCTTAGAGAAAACTCAAGGTTATAGAGGTTATAAACATTGACCATGGATAATTCATCACTATCCTCTTCTATATTTGAAGACTTATGGGTACAATATAGGTCGGCATAGACAAAATTGGTTTGGTTGGGAGGGATTCCAAGTGGAACCATTGTTCCCACTGGCAGCCTCAAGTATTTAGGCCTTCCCATGTATTGTGTAGACTCAATGATAGGTGTAAAGGTGATGTTCTACACAAGGTACTCCCCTATGCCTGTGCTTGCCAAGTGTATTGATGCATACGACGTGGATGACTCTGCGGATGCCACTGGCGAAGCAGGATGATAATCACTATCTTCATATTGATCTTGAAGATCTTCTTCTTCCATAGGACTTGGAATTTTAGCAATGTTTATAGTTGGAACTTACTTGGGATTTTATTCCTTAACTAAGGGTGCCTTTAGCTTTTGATTGTCTTTTGGTTTTGACGTTGATGGTACTTTAGAAGCATTGACTATTTTGAGTGCACCAGGAGGTGTTGAAGTGCATGGGTATTTTCTTACCCCTTTGTCTTCATTATTCACTTGTGTGGTTGGGGATGAAGGTGCTACATATAGGTGGGTAGAAGGGATTACAAATTTTCCTAAAATTTCCACCTGATTGACATATTTAAAATGCTCTTCCTCAGCCAGAACCACATAGACTTTGTTCTCATGCATGTACTTGACACACTAGTGTAATATTGAAGGCACACACTTCATGGCCCTTATCCAAGGATGCCCTAAGAGGATGTTGTATTACATAGCTCCTTCTAAGAAATGACACATCATAGGAATGGTCTTGTGTCCCACCTTGATGGGTAGGACTATCATTCCCATAGTATTGCATAAAGCATCATTGAAAGCTCTTAATGTCTAAGCTCCTGTAACGATATTGGACTTGGGGATCTTGAGGTGCTCTATTTTTGTTGTTTTAATGATGTTTATTGATGAACCTATATTAACCAAGACCCTCTTGAAAGGTAAGTTGTTGATTGCTGCTACAATGTTTAGCGGAGGGTCTGGTAAGGTAGCAGGAACTGTCTTAATCTCATGGTCATAGAATCAAATTATAGGTTCTTGGCATTCTTGCACTTGTCCCACAAAGTGAGTGAATGCATTCACATCTTACGGTTGGAGATCAATTGTCCTTAAAATATCCATTATATTATCCCTATTCTTTGGGGACTATTGTATGAGCTCATAGATGGATAACTTAGTTGGATTCATCTATAGGTTTTGCTCCAATCTACTCCAAATAGTTACCACAGGTTGCATTGGTGGACCTAGAAGGTTGTCTTACCTTTGCCTAGGAGCAGTTGCGATGTTCATGGGAGTTGCAGGTGGTTGTAGTTGACCATACCACCTAGTACTTATTGCTATATTAACAATCTCAACCATCCCAACGCATCCGTGGATAGGTATGTCAGCTTAAACCTGATTGACTTGGGTCCCTTGCTCCCAAGGGACCTCATGATTGAGTAATTAGTTTTTGTATATACCCATGTCTCTGTTATTGGGAGCCAGTGGGTTGTCAACTTTGAGTTCTCTCGCCTTAATCATGTTTTGCACTTTATGCTTAAACCCAACGTAAGCCTCAATGTCATGCCTCGGTATCCTGTGATAATGGCAAAATTGATCTTCCCTATATATTTTTGGCTTAGGATGGTTGGGATATATAAGAAGTATATTAGGAAATATGATCCTCCTGGCCTCGCTCAACTGATTAAAGATTGATTGCATTGATTTTGTTAGAGGTGTGAAATAACGAGGTGACTTGCATTCTCAATTTCTTCCCTGATTGTTCTTTTGGTCATAACTGGCTGGTGAGGGATGTGCTTGATATTTTTGAGGTTGTTGTGCACCCCCATCCTTGGGTGTAGCCAATATGACTTTATTGAATGGAGCAGGGTTGGCCTGCTTCTACTTGTACTTGTCATTCTTACCATTCTTGTTCCACTCATTTTTGTTTCAGAGTTTAATGGTTCCCTCATCTACTTTTATTTCTTTGATGAGCTTGGCCTATGCCAAAGCTTCCTCAAATGAATGATACTGCTGAAGTTGTAGTAAGAGGGAGATGTATTTAGAACAACCTTTGGTGAACATGTGAATGATCTCTTCTATGGGAATGGAGAATGATAATTTTACCATGACTTTTCTCCATCTATTCCCATAATCCATTACTGGCTCATCATCATATTGTTTCAAGTTAGCCAGATCTAAAAGGTTCACCTTTTTCTTAGCACCAAAGGAGAAACACTTTAAGAATGCATTTACTAGTTGTTAAAAATTGGTTATGCTATGCTTAGGTAGTTGGTTGAACCATTGAGTGGCAACACCTAAAAATGTCATTATGAATGTTCTTAGCATGAGAGTGTCATTGTCTTCAAGATGAAAATAGGCTTTGATAAAATTGGTAAAATGCTCTTGTGCATCCTCTTCACCCTTAAAATTTTCTAACCTAATAATATCAAAGTGCTTAGGATATGGAGGGCTAGGTATTGATGGGCACAATGGTTTCTAACCTAAACTTTTCTAACCTAAGCATCCCAGATGCCTCTTGTTTCTTAAAGGTTTTCATATTTTTAGGAAGCTCTTGAAATACCTTTAATGAATGGATTTCCTCCTCTTGTAATCCTATTCACATTGGCAATGGAGGTAACTCTCTATCCATTTGATTTGTTTCATTTTCCTCCCTCCTACAAGGGGACTCAGGATTTTGATCTTGGTTTGTTGTGTTTGCCCTTCCCCCATTAGTTGGATTTTGTTCATGGTTTGGTGGGGGATTTTGTTGTGGGATATCTTGTCTATTGTGCCTCTCCTTAATTGAGTCAACACATATAGTCCTTTGGTGGTAACCATAATTTATCTGTAAATTTTTAAGAGCTAGCCGCTCAGCTTACTCTCTTAAACGTTGCTCATGTTGGCGCAAGAGTATTTCTATTTTTTTATCCTATTCGAGAGCCTCCACTAGCTCTTACTGCTTACATAATGCATTTTATAACTGCATCATTTGGTTAGTTTACGTTGTTACAAAAGACTCATGCTTATCTGACTCTATTCTTATTGTCTTGATTTGCAGATTTCTCGAGGAGATTTCTGTTGTATATGTACTCTTACTAGCTAATGTGACTTGTTTAGTGTACCGTTGAGTATCCCTATGATCAGACTCTGTGCGTCTACTTTAGGGTCACTTTGAGGTACCCCCAAACTGGGATATGTGTTTAGAATTCACAATTCATGAGCTTCCATATGCAGAGTTCTTAGTAGCTATAGTTATTTGAGTTGGTTGTGTAGGAAACCGATCCAACCCGTCTAGCTATCTTGTTTTCCATGGTTGGCCCCGTGGGGTGTCATTCACTCCTATGAGGTCATAGTCTATGAGAATATTTCCTTTTGTGTGAAGGGTTTATTATATATTATTCCCATGACTAGATGTAGCTCTAGTTTCCTATCCTTCAATGGGTAGACATGTTTCATATGTTTCTTGTGAGTCCTGAGGTGTTGCAATTATTGTTTAACTTCTTGATGAAGAGGGCTTTGTGGTAACATGTTTTCTCCATGTGGATTGAGGTGTAGCAATATGGTCATCCCTATGTGAATAATGAGTCTTAGAACCTTATTTATGTCTATGTGAGGAGGAAGCCCTTGAAGCTTCCTCACATCTTTGAGATGTTTTTGTTTGTTTAGAGGATGCCCTTGAGGTCTCCTCATGTCTCCTTGATGAGGATGGCTATGAATCCTCTTTTTGTTTATGTGACTTTGTTCCATGATGTGGTTCTTTACTTGGGTTATATCGAGGAGATACCCCAAGGGTTGAATTATCACCCCTTAGGCTTGTGGAGCTACGTCTCATGATCTTACAGTTGGGTCATTCAATGTTACTATGACTCCACCTATGGGTATGAATTGCTTATGTCTCTCCCCCGATATCAGACCGAGGGTGCTTAATTCTTGTTTTGACCATGTTGTCTTATGAATTGATCTTTTGAGTTGCAATTTAGGAATAACCACACAATACCAAGCAAATGTTTATCTTGATTACCAATTTAAGTGTGCCCTAAATTGTTTGGTGTGTTTTGATGTGTTTTTCTTTTGATTTCTTTGCTCTTGTTCTTGGATTAATAATGAGAAGACTCATCCATAGTTATAATCAAGTACACCCATACCAAACATGATTTTCTCAAAAGAAGCTAAGGTACACTGTTGAAGACCCAATGGGGGGTTCGCCTAGCTCTTCCACTCTAAACCAATGATTGTTCAAATAGTGGGAGATAGTTTAAGCACAAGTAACTTAGTGTCACTATAAGTAAGTTTCCCAATCCATAAGCTCTAGGGGGTAAACCAGTGGAAGGAGATGAATTCCAATGTCACTGGATTGAATTGAAGGTTGGTGGTGAAATCCAACTCCCAATTTTTTAAATGAGACATGCGTGTGTGGTGTTCATTTTAAACTTGTGCAACATAAAGTGCATCATATAGCAGTAATGAATCTTTCCTATATCTCTAAGTGCAAAAATACGTTTCAATATTTAGAAAGATGCATGAACTACTATGATTTGTATTAACACACTTTATTCAGTGTAGTTATGGCCTCTAGTAGGGCCTCATAGCAAGCAAACAATGTACAATGTCTAGCACATTGGATTCTAGAGTGAACTTTTTAGGCATAAGCCATTGTTCCTAGCAACGCCTAGTGGAAAATTTAAAAGAAGATCTAAGATATGTGAAATGCTTAATTCTTTCTCCTTTTATTCTTTCAATTTACAAACATAAATGTGCATTAAGTTCTCTCTTTTAGACACATAAAATCAGATACAAAGTTGTAAAAATATCAGAGAAGCTATACCAACCTTTTATCCAATTTAGACAGTCGGTGTTTTGACCTCTGCTGCACTCCAATTATAGTTATTTTTGACCAGAGCAGTGGGTTCTTGGTCGCTGTAGCTCAGAGTGGCTAAAGCTCTATTGGTCATTGTAGCTCAGAGCGGCTAGTTTCTAGTTGTTGTAGCTCAGAGCGACTAGACTTGCACACAAAAATAAGTTAGTATTCTGATAGAAAATAAAAAATCAGTGGAGGTCCCATCGTGATCACCATCTGTAGCGACCCCAAGACACACGCACCATCCTTTTAACTCTACTTGCAATGTAATTAAAAAACCAAGATGAAATGGAAGACAATGGAAAAGTATATAACATAAAAAATAATAAATATGGATCTCTTTATTTGTATTGAAACCCAGTTACATGTCTATCCCTCTTAGGTATACCCATTTCGATACAATAAGTTTACAAATAGGTAAAGAGTGCCCCTTTCATGAAGAGGTGGTGTGCTTATAAAGGCTTCCCAGTTATGCACATAGAAATGTATGAGGGCTTATAGATGCCTCCTTCTCCAGGTCTATTTCCTAGAGGAATCCCTTTTGCTCTCATATGTTGCAAATTTCGTACAATGAACTTGTGGCCCTGCAAGAAATGAAACAACAACACACGCTTAGATGTCTAAGATTGCCTCCTCGAATGAGGTTGTTAGTAATAAAAGAATTTAACATAAATATGATGAAACTATGCCATGAAATCATGTAAATCTATGCTAATGATATGAAAACATGAAGAAACAGAATAAAAGAAGCTATGTATAAAACCTAAGCTAAGCCTACAGGCCACTGTCCAATACAGCGGCCACTAAGGTAAACCTTGCTCTCTTTACCCCAAAGTTATGGGTCAAAGCCTGTATCTAATGTTGAAATAATAGGTGTTATACTCTTCAATTCGTTAGGGCTTCTCTGTACACATGATCTCCAAGGAAAATCTCCAAGTCTCGAAAGATCTCCTTAATAAAATATGTCTTGATGATAGAAGATGATCCTTTGGTGCTCTTAGGCTTGCACCTTTTATAGTGTGAAACCCTAGGTCTATGTCCAAGCCCTAGGAATGAATTTCTCATGCGTAGTGCAAGTTAGCATGAGAATATTTTGTCCTTTATCTATGTTTGAAGGCCAGTCAACTAAAATCTAACTTCCCACTTGAGTATCCTATGCAAACTTGTCGTTAGAATGAGAAGCTTTTGTCCTTTGATTATGCTTGGAGGTCAGTTAACTAAATTTTTAAATGCAAACTCAAGCCTATTATGTGAAATGTTCATGAAAATGAATGTAAAGTTACTCCCACTCACCTTTATTGCATGCAGACTACCACTTTCACCTGTGATTAGGCCTATTTGTTGGTAAAACTTCTTCTTATGGCTTAGACACTATCATCTGCAGTGGCTAAGATCTGGTTGCTATCATCTATAGCGGCTAAGGTCTGGCCACTCTAGGTTTGAGCGGCTAGGATTTTGCTGCTCTTGGCTTGAGCGACAAGGCTTGGATGGCTTGAAAATACCCTAAATGAGTGGTGAGAACCACTATTGATGCTTGGAAATTCCAATATTATTTCTTATGATCTTATGAATGTGTCTATGTGAGTAGCTCCCCGAAGCATGACACGATTTAGGTGTCTACAACATGTTGGCATATGATTAAGCAAATATATATTAAAATGTTTTTAACAAATTGGTCAATTCCTACTACTCATCCATGGATAAGGCTTTACCTAACTTTAGGATTCTAGGGACTTTCTTAGAACTATGTTCACATCTATGGTTCATCGATAAGAATGGATAACTCATCCTAAAGAGGATGTGGGGTAGGAATCACTTCTAGTTGCTCAAGGTCCTTGGGAGACAGAACCAAAATTCACTTTATAACTAGAAGACTCAACCTATGTTGCATAAGGGATAGACCCATAAAGTAGATAGTATTTTGAGGTAAATCCTCATATTTAGCATACTACTTTGGTTTGGGACCAACAAATAAGGAGAGGGTGGCCCATTATCCTCAACACTCCACTCTAAACCTTGATGAGATTCATCTAGGGGAGGATCCTAATGAGAAGGATTGTCTTAATCCCAAGATGAGATTTTGGTTATTGATTTATCTCTTACATTAAAATTTTCAAATTTATTAGTCATTTTAGGTGAGGAATATCATAAATTAAATTGAGCTAGATCATCTAGTGAGCAATATTCAAATGGATGAGGATCACCCAAAATAGTAACAAGTTGGTTTTTAAATTCAAATTTTAAACATTGATGAAAGGTGGAAGGGATGACCTTCATTGCATGGATCCAAGGATGTCCGAGAAGTAGATTAAAATATTAAGGGAAAGATACCACATGGAACAATGTATCTAAAATTTTAATTCCAACCTTAAGAGGGAGATATATGGTACCATAAGATTCTTGGGACTCATTGAGATTTTTAATGATGTCACCAGATTTAATTAAATCTCCCTCTTTTAATCTAAAATTTTGAAATAAATGATATGTGCATAAATTAAGGGAAGAACCATTATCAATCATAACTCTCTTAATAAAATTATCCCCAAAAAATGTAGTGATGTAAATGGAACAATCTCCTTACAAAACTAAGGAAGAGATATTGTTATCCAAGAATGAGATATGATGTATCCCAAGAGAACTTACAATATTGACCATATCACTAGGGGAAATATCTGGAGGAACAAATTATTGTTTTAGAACAATTAGCAAGCGTTCTCCATGAGTAAGAGAAGTTTGCAAAAGTTCTAAGAGAGAAATATTTGCTGACAAATCTCATCTCCTGTTGAGACCACTGGATATGTCGATTCTGCACCTATTGTTCTGAAGTAGTTATTACCATACCAACCATATTACCATAAGGAGGTGGCACATTCTTATAAGATACTTTATTAGCTATTTGTTGACCTTTCTTAGGTATATTTTTATTAACCGTAGACCCTTGTTGAACATTTGAGGATTGAGAACTTCCTACATCAAGACGTTTCGCATCAATCAAATCTTGAACCACATGTTTTAATTTCTTACAAGAATTTGTCTAATGTCCTTCTACTCTATGATATGCACAGTAATAACCTGCCTTGTACCAATTAGCTATAGTATCTGGTTTCCTTATGGGAGGAATTTCAATCATATTATCTTCCAAACTTTTTTGTAGAACTACTTCCATGGGCATGCCAAGTCTTGTGAAATTTCTTTATGGCGGTTTTTGAAGTATTATCTTTTATAGAGTGTTATCAATGCTATTAACAAGTCTACTATCCATTACACCATCACCTACCACATGCTTATTCTTATACTATGAATTAGTAGTTTTTTATTATTTTACTTTGATTTTTTCTCTTCTAATAAGAGCTTTTTCCACTTTCTTTGCTAACTCAACTGCTTGTTCAAGGGATGTGATAGTAGTTGTCTATAGTACATAGGATAATTATTCTTGCAAATTTCCAATAAACATATCAAGCATATCTTGAGGAGGTAAAGGATATCTTAAGCATCCAACTAGACTTCTACAATGAGATAGAAATTCTGAAAAATCCTCTTCTTTACCTTGTTTCAAATTATAAACATCTTTCATGGTTACATATAATTATGTTGTTTCTTAAAAATTCCTCAAGGAATAATTAAGTAACTGATAGTACCACTCCAATGTAATGCTACCAAGACTTTTAGAAAATATTTTTAGTAACAACGTGTCATCATATATGAGATCATGGCATGCTCTTCTAAATATTATTAAATGCTCTATTGGATATTTTGTTTCCTTATACATAAGCAAAACTGACATAGAAAAATGCTTAGGATAAGTTCTTGCAGCAACAATGGGGTCCAATGGTTTATTATATATCTCTTTATATCTATGAGTGAAACTGGAAGGTTGAATCATATCCACTTTTGAAACTAAATATTTTACCATATTCATCAGGCTTTACACCTTTGGATCATTTCTATCCAATGCCCCCAGATTCTCTAAGGGAGGTTTTTGAAGGGATACTTGACCCAAGTTAATACTATTGTGATATTTGGTATATTTTTGGGGAGGATAATTAATAATTGATGGAATAGAAGAAAAATTATTGAGATAAGTGGATTGAGGAGGAAATTAAATACAATTTTGACTGACACTACTAGTTGGAGGATCTTGCAGATTTCCTCCAACATTGTTGGTTATAGTAGTGGTATAAGTTGTATTATGGACAAGATTATCATGATTCAAAGATTCATTCAAGGATTTATTATGAAAATTTTGAGGAGATGCTCTAATATCCTCAAGTAGGGCCTCCTCTTCTATAGCCATATCCAAAGCATGCTTATGATACTAGTAAAAGCTCCACATATGTTCAAAATATTTAAAGGTAAGGTTCCCATTAGGTCCCCTAATAGTATCAAGACTATTATCAATCTCTTCATTTTCTTATAGATTATGATTTTCTCTATCAATCTGATCATTTTCTTGGAAAATCTCATCAAACCTCAAAAGTCTTCATCCATTCTCAAGGTTGGAAGCCATTAGGAAAGGAAAGAAGGAAAAAGTGGAAAGGAAGGAGACCAAAGACCACCAAAAACAAGCAAAATATTCTTTTAAGATTTTTTAATTGTTTTTTAATCTAAAAAAATAGAATTAGTAATATTGTTTAGAGTTTTTAAAAGAAAATGAGGTGTTCACATCAAGACCACCAAAATGTGTAGAGGGGAAAAACTTCCCTACCGCTTACGATTCTCAGTCAGATCCACAAAGAAATCCAAGGTGATCATGGGGGTATGTTTTTCTCTAAACCTTGGTGTGAAAGAGGGAGGGAAGGGTTCACTAGGAATGTTTTTAGGACTCGCTCCAAGTCTAGGGGGGTTAGGATGTTTTATGTATTCAATTTCAAGATATTCATCTATGTTTTGGCCTTTTGATATTTAAGCTATGAAATATAAAGGACAATGTATAAATAAAAAATGCAAGAAGACAAGAGCTAATTCTATAATAATTATTTGTTTGAATTATCTCTAACCTAGGATTACAAAAATCCTTTTTTATTAAGGGTTCAAGATAAGATGCACAAATAATTTTAAAATCCTAAGTGCATGCTATATGTTTTTGTCCTTTCAATGCCTAGAAATCGAATAAATATATTACTTTATAGCAGATCTAGGGTTATGATAGAAATATAAATCACACAACAAATAACCTAAAGAATTATTAGGGCACTTATCCAGTGATTGATCCAAGCTTTTATCTTTTATCCAACAATTCCTATTCCTGGAAAATAACTTGGCAAACACTTGAAAAATGTGATTAGAATTAAGGGTCCTACTTAGGCTACTATATAGCAATGCTTGAAGTTGTATTAGTTAGGTCCATTAGGTCCTTTTAGATGACCTTTGAAAAATAAGTAAAATTTGACCTTTGGAAGATGAACATGCACAATGAAATGCAACAAAATAAAGCACAAAATGCAATAAGATGGCTTAAATGTAGTATACAATGTAGATATAGGGTTTGGGGGTAGTAAGTTTTTCCCAAATGTTTTCTTTGTGAAATCATGTCCCAAAAAAAGTGATCATGATTTTGTAGACCAACACAATTGCACCCCAAAATGATTGGATGTGATTTCATAGAAACGAGGAGAAAACTTAGAAAATGTAAAATTAATAGATGTGTAACAAAAAACCTAATTAAAAGTAGATGCAGATAAGTGAAAACACTTGGACGATAGCAAAAAAATAGGAAGAAGGGTTAAGACCTCCAAATAGTCGATCTCTCCTTAGGGCTTCAATGCTTTTCCACCAGGAGCACACAATCCAATACAATAAAAAATAGAGCTTTAAAAGACTATATTTCACACTTGTGAGTTAGCTTGCTTGTAGAAGAAGAATCAATGGAAAAACACTTGAGAGCTTTTTGTAATTATATCACTTCTATCACTTTGTAACTTGCTTATGGGAAAGTTACTTGAGGAAAAATAAGACTTCAAACCCTCATTTTATAGAAAGTTTAAAAGAAGAATGGGCAGGAAAAACCAAGACGAGCCAACATAAAACGATGTCAAATTTGAAAATTAAGGTTTTTTTAAGAGAAACCCATAGAAATGCAAAATCGCATCCCACAAGGGCTGACCATGATTTCACAACATATAGAAAACCTTAAGAATGTAAAATCGCACCCCTTAAAAGTGGACCACTATTATGAAACAACAAGATCTTTAATGCACTTTGGAGGATCAAACAAAGTCAGAATGGGATAAATTATCTACCGTTGGAAATCTCTTTTTGAGCCAAATATAATGATATAAGATTCAATGGGAAATAAGAGTATTTTATAGGTTAAACGTTATCTCAAATAAGACTATCCTTTTCCAAGGATAAAACAGGGGCTCTAACCCAAGTGTTGTAGGTGAGTTGGAGAGGAGAGGGCAATCCACCAAGGGAGGTCCCAGGTTCAAATCTCCACCCTACCAAAAAGTTGAATTGGGTACCCAAAATCCAATTGATAATTTTGGTGCGGGCAGGTCGGGTACGACTCTCGGGTGACTTTGATGGTGTAGAACCCCCTGTTCGTGGTCTCTTAGACCAAGGCGGCCTTGTAAGGGATTTTTCGCTTAAAAAAAAAAAGGGCTCTGGGAAAAATTGCTCACCTTAGTGGGTCAATTTTTTGTGTCTACACATAGACTAAAGTATGGGTTAAGGTTGACTATTACTTATTATTATACCACAATCACCTATAGTACCTTTTTTTTACCATAGGGATATCTTTAGTTACTTCAATTATTTTAACAAGGCTACTATCTAATTGTAAAAATTTAGGATTCAACCTTGTGTACTCCATACCCATAGCTTCACACACCACTTTAGGCTTGATAGTGGTTGCCACTCTAGATTTGACCATGCAGTTGTGCACAATACATCCCTCCATGTGTAAAGACATATAGAAAGGAGGTGGTCTATATTTTCCATTACAAGACTAATTTGACTTTGAGTTAAGTTAAATTCCAAGCATGGTACACCTTCAAAATCAATAGTATTTAACAAAGCTCTAAGAAGATCAATTTATCTAGGAATCATTAAAGCATCATACATGCTTGCTTTCAAGGGAGTCTTTTTAAATTCTTCAAAAATATTAAATCTCAATTATTCTAATTGCCTCTTATCTTTCCTCTCTAGTTCATCAACCCTCTTCATATAATCTTGTATTACCTCTAATTTATATTTTTTTGTTATAGAAGGATATCAAAGTCTATTATGGACTTGTTATTTAGACTCCCCTTGATTTTCCTTTACCTCTTCCTAGATTTAGCCTCTATTGTTCTTTCTCTTATTTTGGATGAGCTTGAGATTTCTCTTGTTTTGGTTGTATTTGCTCTTTTTTAATTTTCTTTTAAGGTTGATCTAGAAATCTAAAAGGCTTTAATTTCTATGGGTCCATATATAATGATTTTTTACTAGAATTTGCCAAGACTAATATACATTCTTATCATAAAGGATTTTGCATGAGCATAACTTGATCTGGGTCCCATAGCATATTTTTCTAACCTTTCTATGCTCTCTCAAACTTTTTTACATTTGCTAACTGAACTTAATGTTGGTATATCATGCATGTATCTATATTATGTGGATTATTGTAAGCTAAGCATCAATAATTTTCTCCATATGCAAAGGTAGATGACTCTTCTTAGGGTTATGTGCAGTGGCGAATATTCACCAATTGGGCTAATATTTGCATTTTCAAAAATTCAAATTTGCTATTTTGGGGGACCCGGACATCGGCCCTTTCACCCAAAATTTTTAGAATTTTTTTTTTAGGTGTCAGTTCGTCGTGCATTGATAATAGTACTACGGATTTTTTTTTTAAATTCACCAGCAATCCCGCCTAAATAGAGGACCATTTTTGCCATAAAATTTAAAAATTTCTAAATTATCCCCCCCAATTTTCCAAGTATACCACTATATATAATTAACACCCCAACGATACTTTTTCATTTATAGACCCTATTCTACACTATATGGATATCCTGATCCAATTCTACACCAGACTAGACCTATTTCTACACCAAAATAGATCCTATTCAAAACTAAATAAGACCGAACCTTGTTCTACACCAAATCGGATCTTGTCTAGCACCAAACAAAACTAGACCCTGTTCTATACTAGATCAAACCTATTTTTGTGGCAGATCGAATCATGTTATGCACTAGATCGGACCCTGTTCTGCACCAGGTCAATATTTGGACCCTTTTTCATACCAGACTGATATCCAAACTCTTTTTTATACTAGGCTAATTTCTTGATCCTATTTTGCACCAGATCGATATCCAAACCCTAATTTACATCCAAATGGACTACCAGATCCTGTTCTACACTAGGCCAATTTTTAGATCTTGTTCTACACCAGGTCAATTTTTGGACCCTATTCTGCACCAAGAAAATTTTTTAAACCCTATTTTGCACCAAGTCAGACCCTATTTTGCACCAGGTCAATATTCGAACCCTGTTTTGCACCAAATTGGACCCTATTTTGTGCCAGGCCAATATCATGACCTTGATTTGCACTAGATCGATATTTAGATCCTGTTCTACACCAAGCCAATTTTTAGATCTTGTTTTGTACTAGAATGGACCCTGTTCTACACCAGGTTGATTTATGAACCCTATTCTACACCAAGTCAATTTTTGAACCCTGTTCTACTTTTGAATAGACTTTCGGATCATGTTCTACACTATATTGATATCTATATCTTGTTTGGCTTCAGGGATTCTACCCCAAAACATCCACTAAGGGGGGATCCATAAATTTTACTTCCCCCTAGACCCCATCGACAACATAGTAGGGGAATAATTACCCCCCTACACCCCCATTCATGGAGTGGGTCCAAGTGCAGCTAAAAATAAGACCTCAAAATTAGAGAGAGAATCAAGCTCCACAACCAATACCATGTTCTGAGACCAAACCATTTTCTACACCTGGTTTGAAGTCAGACCAGTTTTGCATTAGCCCATGGTTGGATCTCATTTTTCACCCAGTTTAGCCAAAACTATCAAATTTACCATTTTTTTTCAAAAACTAAGGTAATTCACCATTTCCTCCGACATGAGGTTGACTAGGATTCACCACAATTTTGAAACAGATTCGCCTATTTTTTAAAAGTACATTTCGGGTCTTATCCCTTATGTATAATCCTAAATCTTCTTGATTAGTGTAGATATTATTGGATTTCTATTCAACATTGCTTGTAGAGGCCCCTTGATCCTTTATGGTGTAGGGGAATCTTCTGGGTTGGTAATTTCTCTTAGCATCTTATCTCTTCATGGAGGTAACATTGTTATTGCGATTCTTCAATGCTATTAGCATTTCTTGCATAATCAAATATTCCTTAGGCTTTAAGGAGGGAAATACAAGTAAGTTTGGTGTCAAGGCCAAGGCCTTAGGAGAGGCAATTAGGACTAATGAAGTAAAATATGTGATTGTGATAAGAATTTCACTCTATTGCATAGGATGGATAATTTTTTATAAGTATGGTATAACAACTCTAGAGAGAATTTTTCCATGGATATTATATCATTCTCTACATTTATTATAGCTTGGCAAACTTACAAAAAAATATCACATTAGATTGTTATATTTGGATACCTATATTAAGGTTGAAAGCATGGATATAATAGATGTATGATTGAGGACTGGATGGTATAATCTATTGGATAATTCATTTCCAAGTTTGGCTAAACCTAATATTAAAGTTGATCATAACTTCTTGAGGGTGTATTTCAATAGCAGTAAACTATGTGGGTAATGATAAAGATTCTACTATGTCATTGAACTCTTGAATAAATGGGTCTAGTTACTTTGTCCCATGAATGGATGCTTTCATCTTCTAGAGTGCAATACTAGTGTGATATCTTCCCTTTAAAATATAGTGTGAGGTGTCTCTCCATGACATCCTCATCTTAGATATTGTGAATAGTTGCCAAGGCGACCACATCTTGACAATGTGCATATGATGTATTACCTATACCACCATTGGTAGGTAAATATTTAAGAAACACTTGGAAAATTTCATTGATATATGCTAATATGAGTGGTTTGGTATTGTTCCATATAGGGAAAAGTTTTTGGGCTTGTTGAGCCATATTTTTTGAGCTAGTGTAGTCAAGAAATTTTGAAGAATAGGATTACATGGAATCTACACTTTCTATAGGTAAAAATTGAGAATGATATGTGGAACTATTTCATATAGGTCTTTAGGTTGGTAGCTCAAGGAATTATAAAGTTTGATCAAGCTTCTTTTTTTTTTATCTTGTGATCATAAGACTTTTAAGAAAAAATGGTGACTGAGTTATAATCAACCAAACCTCTTCAATTCACCAAGTAAATAACTAGATTATCTCATAGAGTAGAGCTTCACCAAGGCTCCACTCAAACAAAAAGTAGGAAAACTAGATTGGTTTATCCCACTAAGCATGCCAAAAACTCTTGGTCCATTTTTTTACTAGGTGGATGAAATGTGCCATAGATCTCATCCAAGATAGGATGAGAAGAATTTCTCCCATACTCAACCTCTATAGAAGGTCGACTTCTTGTGGTTCTTACAAAATTAAAATAGGGTTGAGAACCAAATAAATAGATGCAAGGGTTAGAAGAGAAGAAAGGTTTAAGAGAATATTAAAATATGTACAGGGTATAGCTAATGGTGATGAAACATACTACACAAATATATTTACAAGCAAGTTTAATAAAAGCTTAATAGACCAACCACTAATAAGGTATTATAGAGTTTATTAAGCTCTGGTTACATACTTCAAAAATTCTAAATACTATATGAAATAAAATCCAACTAGCAAATCAATCATGTAGAATTTGCTTTAGCATAATTCACCATTCATAAAGCATAAACAAAATTTTATTAATGGAAGAATTCTCCCTGGTAGGCAAGTTTTTGGGAGGTATGCCGAACATGGAGACTATCAGGGCTTGGGCGACAGGTAAATGGTGACTAGTAGGCAGCTTGGAGTTGGTAGCTCTAACTCGATGGTTCTTCATTATCTATTTTAACAATATGGAGGATGCTAACCACATTTTAATAGGAGGTCCTTGATTTCTAGGCAAAAGCAGCCTTTTTCTCAGATGATGGGGTGAAGATTTTGACCCTAAAAAGCAAAATATTAACATTGCCTCTATTTGGGTTCATCTCTCGAGTCTACCTACCCAGTTCTTCAATGAATATTGGTTGTAGTGCATAGGTAGAACTATAAGGGACCTGATCTCCATTGGCCATGTGACCTTGGCCAGGACAAGGATGACTCAAGCATGAATCTACGTAAATGCTAATTTGGATAATGAATTGCCAAGGTTTGTGGAGCTAGAGTATGGAAAATACTATAGAAAATAGCCGATAGAATACAATAATAGACCAACATTCTATGTAGAATGTAAAAATCAAGGACATCTATGCAATCAGTGCCCTAACCTGGAAATGAATAGAGAAAAGTAGAAGTAGGGAATGCTAGAAAGAGGAAATTTGAGGAGTTTCCTTGGCAGAAGTGATTTCAATTAGGCAAAATATGTCTACCAAAAAAATAAAATAGAGGGTGCAGGGTCCCAACAAGAGAAAGGAAAACAATAGGTTGTTGGCAACAAAAATACTCAGGTAAGTTCCAATCCTCTAGTTTCAAATAAATTTTCAATTATATCCAATATGGGAGTAGGAGGATTATCAAAAGATATGGAATCCCAACACCTTCAGGCTAACCTTTCAGACTCTCTCGAATATCCATCCAAGATAGGATCCTCAAACCCTAATGTTTAAATTATTGTAAGCCCCATGGGCATCACAAATCCAAACCCTAATGCATGATTTCTAGAATCCACATCTAAGTTAGGATCCTTAAATACCAATGCTAAAAATACTTCAAGCCTAGTGGGCATCCCAAATCCAAACCCTAATGCTAAAAAACTTAGGAAGAAAGCTGAGGTATTGGAAAATAAAAAATATCATCTCCCTAACATCATAACTAGGAGCCAAGTGAATCCTACTGAGGGGTCATCCCGTAGACTAGGGGAATACAGGAAAAAAGGAGAATATTTGGATGTAGGGGTGGAGATATGTGAAACTCTTCAGACTAAGGAATATGGTAGTCTGGTTCTGCAATAAATTTCCCTCCCTCAGTTTGTCCTAAACAAACTAGGAGCACTGTGAAGTCTCCTATAGATTTTTGCAGTGAAAAAAGAAGAGGGAGAATATCAAATGTTGAGCATCAAAAAATTAAAACTGATAATGACATTGCCAATGGAAAATAGAGAACATTGTTTCAACAAGTTATTCCAGGTTTTGAAGATAATAAATTAGGAAAACCCCCTCAAGGGAGGGGGAGAGGAAGAAATCCCAAATAATCTAAATGAAGTTCCTCTCATGGAATGTGAGAGGCCTCAATGGCCTACCCAAACACAGGGAAGTCAGTGCAATAATAAATCAAGTGAATCCAACTATTATCATGTTGCAAGAAACAAAAAATGACGAGATTCAGTCCAAAAAAATAGCAAAAAAAATCTGGAATCAAGGGGAGATGGTTTGCAAATCAGTCAAAGGAGCATCTAGAGGCCTTATGACTTTTTGGGATCCTCGGATAGTAGAAGGCACCATTATTCAGAAAGATGACAGGTTTCTTAGTTTTTTATTTAAGGAAATAAATAACAACAAGTCATGGATACTTTCAAATATTTATGCCCCGATTTCAATTCAAGGGAGAGATCTACTATGGGATTACTTAGGAAATCTGAGTGAAATATTCCATAATATCCCTTGGATTTTGGCTAGGGATTTTAACACTCCTCTTTACCATTTAGACAAAATGTGTGGAAATGGACCACCTATCAGGAGCATGGATGAGTTCAATGACTTTGTAAACTCCAACATGTTGATGGATGTAACAATTAGAGGAGCAAATTATACCTAGAGCAATCAACGGATAGGGTGTCATCTCATTCAAGAAAGGCTTGACAGGTTTTTTCTATCAAAGGAGGCTACAAATCTATTCATTACTTCAAGAAACCTTTCAGATTTCAATCTATGTGGATCAAAGATTCCAGTTTCAAAGATAACTTAAGTTAGTGATGGCAATAGCCTATCAGGGATAGTGTAACTTTTAAACTTGCTGGCAAATTTAATTTTTAAATGAAAAGCTTCAAAATTGGAACAAAGAGGTCTTTGGGAACCTCTTTGAAAATAAAAAATATGTTGTTGATATTTTTAAGATAATTGATCAAAGGATCCAACATGGTGATGTTGATGAAACTACTAGGTAGGAGGAACGAACAAAACTAGCAGAGTTTCATAACATTTTGGCTTGTGAGGAAATCTATTGGAGGAAAAAATCAAGGGCTCTTTGGTTGAAATATGGAGATTCAAATTCCAAGTTTTTTCACATCACCACACTTATAAATAGAAGCAATAACAAGATAATTTTTTTTTAAAAAGCAGATGGTTCTATTACTAAGCGCAGTAACTTATTTCAATTCTATCCTTGGTTAGGAATCGTAGTGCAATGAGGAGGCCAAAGATATTCTCTTGTAATCCATTCCTAGCATAATAAATGAGGATATAAAACTTAAGCTTCTAGCTCCCTTTTTTGATGAGGAAATTAAGGAATCCTTGTTTAGCATGGAGCCAGACAAAGCCTTGGGACCCGATGGCTTTCCCTCTCATTTCTATCAAGATTTTTGGGACATCATAAGTGAGGATGTAATTTCTATTGTCAAAGAATTCCAAGCAAGCAATCATATCCCAAAAGGTCTCAACTCTACTTTTATTTCTCTAATTCCTAAGAAGCAAACCCTTGAATCTATGGCTGACTTCAGGTCAATCAGTCTATGCAATGTTTCTTACAAGATCCTAACTAAAGCCATTGCAAATAGAATGAGATCATAGATTCATGCCAGGGAAGCTCTGTCTAGGGTAGGTCAATCTTGGATGGAGTTATCATAGTTCATGAAGCTTTGCACTCTTCTCATAAGACTAACAAGTCTATTTTTGCCCTCAAGCTTGATATGAACAAAGCATTTGACAGGCTAAATTGGGACTTTCTGATTGTTGTCCTCCCTAAGTTTGGTTTTCACCACAAATGAGTAAATTTGATCAAATAATATATTTCTAAAGCATGGTTCTTGATTCTAGTTAATGGAACAACTGTTGGTTACTTTCAAAGTCATAGAGGAATTTGGTAGGGGGACCCTATCAGCCCCATGTTATTCATCATTATGGCAAAAGCTTTAGGTAGAACTAGCAAAAATGCTTGTAGTTCAAGGATAATATTGGGAATCAAGGTAACATCTCTCACTAGGGCTGTTTCTCATCAACAATTCATTGATGATACCCTTCTATTGACTAAGGCATCATTGGTTGAGGCCAAAATAATTAAATACATCCTGCAACTCTACAAGGATGCTGCTGGTCAGAAAGTTAATTATAGTAAAAGCAAGTTATATTTCTTGAACACCCCTATTTAGAGGAAAGGAAGGATTGCAAAAATTTTAGGGTGTGATATAGAAAACCTCCTCACTTTGTATCTTGGTATTCCTCTTTTCATTGGTTCTCTGAGCGAGTCAATGTGGGACAGGGTTATTGAAAGATTCAAAAAAAAAAAAATTGTATGGAAAGGTCATCTTCTATCTCAAGCAAGAAATTTGACCCTCACTAAGGCCTCTCTTCAGAGCATTCTAGTCTATTTCCTCTCCGTTTTCAAATCCCTTGTGAAGGTTTTCCAAAAATTGAGAAACTCCAAAAATATTTTTTATGGACTAGATCAAAGGAGAAAAAAGGATACACCTTGTAGGATGGACCAAAGTGTGCAAACCCAGGGAAAATTGAGGCTTAGGTCTGAGGATAATTGCTCATATAAATTTAGCTTTACTAGCTAAGAAGGTGTGGTGCCTTATTTCTAGTGAAGAAAATGAATGGAAATCTATCATCAAACGAAAGTATCTTCAAAATATGGAATTTCTAAGTGACTCAGTTCCGATCAGAGGTTTTGCTTTTTGGAAAGCAATTCTCAATTGTAAGGAAATCATCAAAAAAGGTTTAAGATAGGTTTTAGGCAATGGTGAGAGGATAAATTGCTGGAATGACAGGTGGGATAAGGATGAACCACTGATGCAATATCCTAACTTAGCCCAAATCAGAGATATCACGGAAGAACTCATTGGCAAAAAAGTCTCCGATTATATGGTTGAGGACAGAGGTAGAATGAAGTGGAAACAAATAAGGATTCAAGGATTTCAAGTGGAATCAAATGATCTTTGTAACATTCTTGAGAAATAGTTTATCCCCATGAGACCCAAGGAAGATCAATTGACCTAGGCTCCTACGGAAAATGGGCATTTCACTGTTAAATCAGCTTACAAACTTCTACTTGATGTCGAGGATTTTGTCCTCCAAAAGGACTTAGTTTGGATAAAAAAATTAATTCTAAAAATTGTAGTCTTTTCATGGTTGGTTATCCAAGGAAGAATTATAACCATTTATAATATGATGCGTAAAGGTATTTGTATCACTAATCATTGTTATCTGTGTAGGCCTAATTGGGATTCTATTTATCATATTTTCCTTGAGTGCCCTTTTCCCTTTACTATCCTAAGTGGGAATTTTCAGGCCTTCAATATTTCATGGGTTAAACCAGCCATCATACTTGATTTATTCATCCAGTTGCTTTGCCCATTTTCAAGCAAAAGACTTAGATACATGTGGAAAATTTGTCTCAATCACTATCTTTGGCAGGTGTGGTTAGAAAGTAACCATAGAGTCTTTAATGAGTCTGTCCATGATCATAAAACTATCATTTCTAGGATCCTATCCTTTGCCAATGAGAATGTGAACCTTATCCCTTTTTATAGTTGTAAACCTCATCTGTAGGAGATCACGATTGCTCAATATTTAATCTTAACCTTGTTAGATGAGTCTGTGCCTACGGTAGTCAACCCCAGAGCCAATTTTAAGTGGTATCCACCTCCTACAGGTTGGTTTAAGCTTAATTTTGATGGAGCAGCTAAGGAAAACCTTGGTAGAGTATGCGCTGGTGGCATTGTGCGATATCATAATGGGAATATGATGCTTGCTTTTTTTGAATGTTTGGGAATAAGGAAAAACAATGAAGCTAAAGCTAGAGCTATGTGGAGATGCCTTCAAATGAATCAAAACTTAGAAGGAAATTTGATCGTAGAAGAAGACTCTATGCATGTTATAAATCTCCTCAATAATTGGAAAACACCTCCTTGGAGGATTAAAACAATTGTTGAAGAGGCTAGGATCCTTTTCCAAGGAAGACATGATAGAAAATCCCAACATGTCTTTCGGGAAGCTAACAAAATTGTTGATAAGCTGGCCAATTTGGGTGTCGATGGTGACGAACTTTTTAAATGGGAACATGGTGTCCCGAGTGAAGTAGAGGAGGTTATTTAACAAGAATGCCAAGAATGATAGTCAAATTTACCAACAGGGAATGCATTGTAAGTTCGAAGGCTAGGAGTATTCCCATCTCTTTTTTGAATTGGACTCACAATAAAAATTATCTGGGCTATCAATATTCGTGGATGCTGCTTGGAAATACCACAAAGACTAATCGGGATAGTCACATGTTAGATAACATGGTTCCTAGTTGTCTTAGTAATTTGAGGTTGGTTGATAATCATAGGGAAGGAAATAAACATAAATATAAGACTTCAAACTAAAGCCATGTTGACCACCATATAGCCACCGCCATAAATCTAGCCAGCAAGTTCACTTCTCCAAGGCTGATTGGCCAAGAAAATATGTGGTACCAAAGCATGTCATATACGGAAGAAAGCAATTACCAAATAATTATTAAGAGTAACTATCAATACAAAGCTTGTGGGAGTTTTTTTCAGTACTCTGCTATGTGTTTCTGCAGCTTTTTATTTCTTCATTGTCTCAAGGAAGGGATCTGTTTCTTTTTTTTAATTATGATGCATGTGTCTTTTCTCAGGGTATACCAAAAATGTTGTATGGGAAGTTTCTTTTTGATAACAAGCCATGTGCCTTACTAGATATAATGGCTTTTGCAGCATGTAGATTTTACATATATAGGATCATTAGTAAGGATATGTTCATCAATAGCCTTTGGTTTATTTTTGTAAAAGGTTTTGGGTCAACCTGTAAAACCCAGTATTAATATTATAGTATATTATCTACCCCAATTTTTTTTTTTATTAAAGTATAGAATTCATTCAAAATTTCCTAAAAATGCTAACACCAAAGAAGGCCAAATATCTTTCACTTTTATTGATTGTAGAGAAGAGTATATAGTATGCGACAAGCAAATGTTGTAGCGTCAACCCTCGTTATAAGATGAATTGGGCTATTTATAAGTTCTTCATGAATCTTGTAGCCCAAACCTTACAATAGTTTAGTATATGTTTTTTAGAAACAACTTGACAAGAATGCTCATGATATTAGGTGTCACTTTCATGCTCTACATCAATCAATTACTTGCATTATGGTTTTGCTAATGTGGCCAATCTAGATTTATTCTTTGATTTTCTACTCACACATGTATTTAGCATGTCCATAGATCTTTATATTTTGATTTTTATAACCATGCCTAGCCACTACAATGGACTATTAAAAATACTACTTCAATTCCAATGGACTTCCTCTGAGTGGCTAAAAGGTACCCAGGTATTTATATTTTTTGACATGAGCAATATTTGGTGATAGGTATATGTCTGGTTAATTTTACTTATTGGTAAGACTTTGTGACACTACTAGGATCTTTTACCTATGACTAGGGCTTTAGATGTAAATTCAAAAACATGAGAAGGTTTAGATAACATCATCTCTTGGAAAATGTGGGTTTGCACCTCCTCAAATAACACTTTACCTTTTTGGACCTACACATTTTAAGAATTTTTGTGGTTTGATATGATTTCAACATTGGAAAATATTGAAATCATTTTATTTTGGTCTTTATCCTTATTTGGACTTTGGTGGGGCTCTATCTTATGTAAGTACTTGAAAAATCTTGGCTTTATGTTTATCTTGATTTTAGGTCTTTGGAAATGCTTCAACTAGCCAATGTTAATATTGTGTTATTTTGGCCTCCTTGTTCCTATAATTTTATAAATTTTTGCATTTCATCATCACTATAAAAGTCTAAAATTTATTGATATCAATCTTGAGTATTATCATAGCCTTTTTGGACTATATTTTTTTCAATCCGATCAAACATGCTTTTTGCTTCATTATTTTTTCCATGATTCTAGACCTTTTGAAAACACTTAGCCACCTTGAAATTTTTCTCTAAATTAGTGCATTTAAGTCTCTATTAGATTTTTTGTACAACTATTATGCCATTGTACAAACCTCTAGGTTTTTTTCATAGCAAAATTTGGATAAAATTTTAGTTTAATGGTAGTTTGGCTAGATTAGCAAAGAATTTTGAACGTGGACAATCACATTGACCTACAAATTTTTGGAAAATAGGTATGTTGAATAATGGATTAGAAGAAATAACATTTGAAGCATTGAGCATGCTTTGAAAAATATCCATATTTTGAACTTATGCAGTACTTATAGGTTGAGAGATAGGGTGATTTAGCCTAAATGGCTCTATATTTGGAGGTAAAGATCCTTAATTTCTAAAATAAGATGGGATATTCAACAACCTTTCTTCTACAATTATTTTAAAGATAGATTCTCTTTACTAAGAGCTCATGGGATTGGATCTAGGTTGCTATATAAGTCCTAAGAGAATTTCTTTATGATGGTTTACATAGCTTCCCTATTTTTTTGTAGGAAAGTATCTAGATGGTCCATGGATTTAAAAACTACTTTCGCTTATTCATTATGAATAGGAGAAAGGGTTTTAGTTCCTATTTTTCCTCATATATTGGGTTTTCAATCATTATTTGCTTCTCTGGAAGTTTAGACAAAGAACTAAAATTTTGTTCTAGCTTTCATGCAACATTCCAAGTAAGATAAGGGGGTTCATAAATGATCAAAGGAAGGGAAATTCAAATTTTATTATAGTTTTATTTCCATAGTTGCTTAGAGAAGAAAGAGAAGATATTTTTATAATCCTTATATCCCCAATGAGAACAACCCACCCTATGACTCTTTTTATCCCATCATAATATATTACCAAGAGAGGTAACCATCAAGTCTCATATGATGGTTTACTCAATGGGTTTTTATCCTTCCTTGAGTAGGACTAAAAATTGATTATATTCTTGTTATATTTATATAATGTGATTTACACTATGCAAACAAAATAAGTGATATTAATTAAAGTGTAGTAAATTTTATGTTGATTAAAGGCAATGTTCTAGGTAAAAAGGTTTTGAACCTACATGGTATTTCATTTTGGGTTCACCAAATATGTGGGGTGCCTAAAAAGAATCCCCTTTAGAGGTACTAGCCTCTGAAGTTCTTCCTCAAGGATTGTCCCACACTTGGATGAGAGAGATCTACTGCTAACTCATTGCTTTGTACATTGAGATTTTATCTTTGATGAGAGGTTTCAGGTTCACCAAGGGCTTTATAGATTTCTCTAAATCTAGTTTTATAGGGTCAATTTTTCATACACCTAAGGTTTTATTCTACCTTAGTTTCTAATATATAAAATCTTAACGATGTGATGCAATTTGAAAATAAATATGCATAAAATAGGTGGCTAACCTATATGTAATTTTATTTTGATCAATGCTAACTAAAACACATGTTACAAGAAATTAAAGTTTTTATTTTATTTTTAATGAAAGGGCCTAGAAAATACATAAATAAAAAACTATTATAATACAAAGCTATATGCAATTTTGGTTAGATGCCTGAGGAAAGGAATAAAAATGGTAAGCTAAATTGGAGATTCTTTTTTCTTTCCTTTAATATATATGATTTAAAAAAATAACATAAACACATGTAAACCAAAATCAACAAATTACCTATGATAATAATTGTAGAGGGGGAAAACTACCCTACCACCTACCACGTACGATTCTCGGTTGGATTTGCAAGGAAGCCAAGGTGACCATGGGGGTATGTTGTTCTCTACACCTCGATGTAAAAAGGGGGGAAGGGTTCACCAGGAATGGTTTTAGGACTCACTCCAAGCACTGAGGTGGAATGTTTGATGTGTTCAATTCAAGACAATCACCTATGTTTGGCCTTTCTAGAGCTATGCTATGAAAGATAAAGGACAATGCAAAAATATAGAATGCAAGAAAATAAGAGCTAACCCTAGAATGATTCTTTGTTTGAATGATTTCTAACCTAAGGTTGCAAAATAAAAATATTCAAGCAAGGGTTCAAGGGAAGATGCACAAACAATGCTAACCCTAAATGCACACTAAATGCTTTTTCTTTTAAATGCCTAAAAAATTTAAATAAATTTATTTCCTTTTATATTTATGATCTAGGGTTTTAACAAAAATAGAAATCACACAAAAAATAGCCTATAGATCTATCATAACACTTATCTTATCCGATGGTTGATCCTAGCTTTGTCTTTCATCCAACAATATCCTTTGATCCAAACTCCTATATTCCTGCAAAATAACTTTACAAACACTTGAAAAATATGATTAGCATTAGGGGGCCTACTTAGGCCATTGTATGGTAAATACTTGGAGGTGCAATAGTCAAGCCCCCTAGGTCCTTTTAGCTGACCTTTGAAAATAAAAGTGAAAGTTGACCTTTGGAAGATGAACAAGCACAATGAAATGCAATAGAATATAATGATAAACTAGAGCACAAAATGCAATAATATGATCTAAATATAGCATATAACATAGATCTAGGGTTTGGGGGTAGTAGGATGCCCCCAAATATGGTCTATGTGAAATCATGCACCCTTTATCGAGTGACAATAATTTTGTAGATCGATGAAATCGTGCCCCAAAAATATCAAGCATGATTTCGTAGAAGTAGAGATAAAACATAGAGAATGTGAATCTTATACAAATAAAATATTACCTCAATATTAATGAGTGTGATTTTATAGAAATAAAATATTACACAAATTGTTAATGCGCAACAAAAATTTTAGATGAATATGTAGGTGCGAATAAATAGAAAAAACTTGGTAGATAGCAAAAAGGTAGACAAAAGGATAAACACCTTCGAGTAGTAGATCTCTATTTAGGACTTAAACACTTATCCATAAAGGGAAGCAACACACAATCTGATGTAGCAAAGAACAAAGCTTCAACAGATTATATTTTACACTTAAACAATGAGCACTTGTAAACTTATGAGATAACTTGCTTGTAGGGAAGAAGATAATAATAATTTTTTTAGAGTGTGCATGATTAATAAAAATCACTTGGGGAAAAGAAGACTTCAAACCCTCCTTTTATAGTGGATTTGAAAGAAGAATGGGCGGGAAAACTAAGAAAAAGTTGATGCCTAAAGATGCCAACTTTGAAAAATTAGGGTTTCTTAAGAAAAATCCCTAATTAGGTGAAATCGTACCCTATCAGGGCTAACCACGATTTTGCAAAGGTGAAATTGTGCCCCATCGGGGGTGACCACGATTTCATCAAAAGAGGAGAAAAAGAGGGAAAAAGGGAAAGAGAGGCCTAGTCTTGCTTTGGGCAAGTCTGGAGGGTCTCTCTGAGGGCCTAGGGAAAATGACTCACTCAAGTGGGTCAATTTTTTGTGTCTACATTTTTCCCCCTCTTTGATGCATTTATGGCCTAATAAATGCATCAAAGAAATATGTAGACTCCTATAAGTGGAAGACAACAAGAAGAAAAGGAGTGGTTGGTTTAGAAGAAAAGGGGTGGTGCAAAAATGGTGTCATTCTAGACACTTTCTTGTTTTACATGCAAATCGAGGCATTAGGGACATTAATACCTCTTAGGCTAGGGTGCCCCCTCAAGTTTCATGAGGAATGCCAAATTCCTAATGAAACTCAAAATGATAGACTCAAAAGAAGAAAAAGAAAAAATAGAAGAAAGGGAGAAAAAAAATAGGCATAAAAAGGGAAAAGGGGTGAAAACCCTAATTCATTTTTACCACATGAGGAGGGAGAAAAGAGATTTGGAGAAAAATTGGAGATGGCATTACCAGTGCATCATTCAATGATCATGAGGGGTGATGTTGGCATGATAGTGGAGAGAGCAGAGTAGAAAAACACATCTTGTTGATAAAAAAATTTCATTTTTGTTTTCCAATTTAGATTTTTCAGCCAAATATGATGGGTTTGTTGCATGCGAACTGGGTGTGATTTTATGGCTCAATTGTGATTTCACCCTGGTTCATAATAACAGGTAAAATTTCTCCCAAGAAGACCTTTGCATGATTTCACAAAATTATACTTGCAAAAAACAAGGCATGATTTCACAAAAGGAGTGAAAATTATGAAATCGCACTTGTGAAAAAGTGGGCATGATTTCATCAAAGAGAGAGAAAAAAAAGAGAGGAAAAGAAAATAAAAACATAAAAGGAGGAAAAAAGAGACGTAAGAATTAATTTAATTATATTATTTAATGTGTAAATATACTGATTAAATTTTTATTTTTTTATGGATGCAGCTTCGCGTACTCGAGAGCCATGAGTGGTGATCGAGCTCCTTGGAGGTGGAGCTTCATGAACTTGGGTAGGTAGAGAGAGACACTCTAGGGGTGGTGGGGCTAGACCACCTAGTGAGGATACCTCGAGTGGAGGTGAATAGAGTGCTATTGATAGCTCTAGTAGAGAGATGGTATCCAGAGTCGTCGACCTTCTAGTTACCAATAAGGGAGATGACCATCACACTAGAGGATGTGTGGTGCATCTTGTGCATCCCCATTAGGGAAAGAGTTATTTACAGAGCTCAAGTAAAATAATCTACATTGCAATGACTATCAAGAGGATGGACCCACTAGGTGCGAGAGAGCATGATGGTAGTAGATGACCTGGTGGGGTGGTATGGAGCTGACCCATTGATGATCATGCTCTATGGGGTGGTGGTAGGCTTGCTGATGTGCCACACTAGTAGGAAATATCTACCATGGATGATGGTGGGTGTAGTAGTAGACATGTGAGACTAGGGAGTGTGGTTTGCATGGGGCCCATATGTGTTGGCTCGCTTGTATAGGATATTGTACAATATCGTGTACAAGTGGTATACATGGATAGTCTGTATGATATTGCTCTAGGTGTGGAGTTGGGAGCACATAGTGGTGTAGATATCGGATGCACTTCTAGGACCACTACCCAACCTAGAGTGACTAGTTGTATATAGGTGGTCCATATCACTCGAGCGGGTCTAGAGGACCTATGAGAACTTCCACTAGTGAGGTGGGTAGTAGATGAGTTGAGGGAGACCAAGATTATTTGGTGACCTTAGCATCTACACCTAGGATGGGTTGAGGATGAAGAGGAGCTAGCTAAGGTGAGGAGGATTAGGTGGCTGACTATAGAGAGAGGGGATCTAGAGGTCTTTCGATTTGATAGAGTCCTATGGTAGTTTAAGATCTTGTAGGGGATCCTAGACTTAGGAGACTATTGGTATAGGAGAGTGTATCAAGATCCAATGGGAGTTAGAGGAGACCTTGATCTAGCTAGGTGGGTAGAGGAGGACTTGGATGATCCACCTTACATGGATCCTAGGGTTGACGATGTGGGAGTGGCCTTTGGATACCAAAGGTGGTATAGAGGAGTGATGGGTGGGGAGTTTTTAAGAGGTTGCTCATAGAGCCATAAAGAGGGAGTAGTAGGGCTAGGTAGCCCCAAGATAGAGATAGGTATGGGTTTGAGTTGAGATAGTGATGGAGGTCACTATCACTACAGGGATCGAGGAGGTAGGGATAGTTGGAGTTTCCCCCATAGTGGTTGAGGTACCATTGAGTAGAGGAGTGGGAGAGGCCTCCACATCAGTAGTAGCTAGCCTAGGTGAGGCCTTAGGTTAGGATGAGGAGATAGAGGTACTACGAGCATAGGTAGTGACTCTTTAGAGGGAGATGGACCTACTTTGAGAGGATAGGTCCAAGAGGATCGAGGGGCTATAGAGTGCCTTAGGCACTATAGAGATAGAGAGGGATGCAACTTGAGTAGAGGTTGATCATATCTAAGAGGAGGTGAGCCATCTGGATACAGAGCATCAAAGGGCTTGGGCAGAGGGGATGGCTATTATTGGGAGCATCTAGGCTAGTGATGGGATCCACCTACTATAGGTGAAGCTATAGAGGATAGGAGAGAGGTTGGAGGTGGTCGTGTAGAAGGCTACCTTCTATGAGACCATGTACTACTAGGTGGTACTAGAGGGATAATGGGTGAGACTCCCTCCATCCCTACAGTTGGTGAGTAGGACATGATCTCGATCATGAATGATCTCTCGATCTATGAATATGCCCCCATTAGGGCCACCTTCAATGGGTGGAGTTGAGGAGATAGGCTCCTAGAGCTAGGGCTAGGGATCAGGATGACTTACCAATTTTTTATTGTGGCATGCATCCCTAGGGATTGGTCGAGTGTACCAAGGTTAGACTATGGTACATTGACCAAACATCTATGTATCTCTCTCTTTTTGAGTAATACTAAGCTACTTTTATTATGATTCATTGATTTGTGTGTGCTTTGTGTGTATGCATATTATTTATTGTTATGTCTTTTATGATTTTTATAATTGTGATGTTTTATGCATGAAACTAACTATGCAATGCATGGACTATATGAATGCAAAATGAGGTAGATGCAAGATAGAAGAAGAAGCACAAGGAAGAAAAGAAAAGAAGAAGAATGAGAAGAAGCAAAGGTCAACAATCAAGAATAAAAAGGGGTGATCGAAGCATGGTGTTTGAATCAATGTAGATCATGGCAGACTAGTGTGACCAAACATCATGAATCAAACATGAAGATGGAGTTGAACCCACTATGGGTGTAGCACTCACTTAAGATGATCAAATGTTGGAGCGTGACCCACTATGGGTGGTTGCTCGCTAGTGACTACTATGGGGTGATTACCCACTAGGATGTATGTTGTGACCTACTGAAATGGCCATGAAGCTTATCTTGTAATGGGGTGTTGGGCCCACTGAGTCAAGAGGAGTATAACTCGATAGGGGAACATGCCCAATGGATGAAAGATACCCTCTAGGATGTATACCATCCTATGTGGGGTGTAATATATGTATATGAAAGGAGTGAATGAGTGCTACCCCTGATAGGGGTGTGATGTGTGCAATGTGTGAAAGCAAAAGCCAAGAAAGACCACTTGTGAGTGTGTGCAAGTGCTTAGAAGAAGTAGAGAACAACCATAAGAAGGTAGGAGGACATATATCCTTGTCTAGGAAAAAGAAAAAAGAAAAGATCATGAAAAATGTGATGAGGACATATCCACAAGAAGTTATCATCCTTGACTTGAGGGAAAATGATGGGCATGAATAATACTTTCAAGGCCAAGGAGGATGAGAGAACAACAAAGAAGAAGAAGAAGAAGAAGAAGAAGAAGAAGAATAACCTAGGGTGGGGATTTTGCTAGGCATCAGAACCCTAGTGAAAGTGCAATGCATGTGAGCTATGACCTAACTAGGTATCATCACATGCCATTGTCATAAAATTCTCAAAAATCTATATGATCAAGCAGTCATGAACAAGCAACCATGCAAAATATGTCAATCAAACATGCAAGTTGAATTAAATGTCAGGAAAATCATGCAGAATATGATAGGCAATAGTGCAATTATGAGCAAGCAGATGGATGCAACAATGAAAATGAAAATGCATGCCTAATTGATGATTAATTTTAGTTGGTTAATTTAAGCAGATAGAGCGATAGTCAACACATATTTTGAATGTGCCTCCTATCTTGACAAAGAGAATAGGTGTACCATGAACTGCTTCATCAAAGAAACATCTAGAAGGTAAGCCATATCGATGATTAGAATCATGGAGAGGCTCCTTCGTAGCTTTTTCTTTGATAACCATAGTATGATAATCAATACATTCTCGAACAAAACCATCATTCTTAACATAAGGAGGAGCAATCCCTAATTTTGCAAGGTCTCTATAGGATAACGAAGTAGGATCCTTCCTAGAAACAGAAAGCTTATCTCTTGAACACATAGAACTAATCATATTACAAAATAAGATCTTAGAAGAATAAGGGGGACCATCATCCTCATCACCCATTTTTAACTTTTGATGATCCAAATATTCAACATAAGTCATAATATGATCATCATTGTCAAATGGTAAAGGTTGGTTTTTGTTAGGTATGAAACCTATGCCACATCTCCCAGGCTAGATCTCGACATCCAAGGGCTCTTGAATACCTTTCTATTGTGGCCCCAGACCTTTACCTACATATCCCATACTAGATAGGATCTATTTAGGAAGTGGGTAGTCATTGGAAAGGTAACAATGAGTGAAAGAATGCTCAATGGGAGAGGGGTTGCTACCATGTATCTTTTCTTTGAAGGTAGTTCCTATGAAGATAAAGGTACACGTGCCAATGTGTACAACATCACCTTTCTTATAGGGTAAACCCATAGTCCTTGGTGAAGGTGGTAGCTTGGCAAGATCTAGAAGAGGCTCTTGAAGAAACTGATTATCTTGATCCCTTGATGAAATATTGATTCGAGGTTCCTCACTCATTCTTAAATTTTCAAATTGCTCTGATATTTGAGATGAGGAACATGGAGAAACAATTGATGAAATAGAAGGACAAAGGTTGAAATTAGATTGAGCTTGCTCAACCATTGAACAATATTCAAATGGTCGAGGGTCACCCGAAATGGTGATAACTTGTTCCTTAAATTCGAACTTCAAACATTGATGAAGGGTAGAAGGGATGACCTTCATTGCATGAATCCAAGGACGTCCAAGAAGAAGATTAAAATATGCAGGGCAATGTACCACATAAAACAAAGTATCCAAGATCTTAGGTCCAACCTTAAGGGGAAGGGATATAACACCATAGGCTTCTTGGGACTCATTGTTGAAAGCTTTGATGATAATATCAGATTTAGTCAAGTCTTCCTCCTTTAACCCAAATTTTTGAAAAAATTGATAAGTGCACAAATTGAGGGAAGAACCATTATCAATCAAGATTCGCTTGATAAAAGTATCCCCAATAAATGTTGTAATGTAAAGAGAAGAATCTTCTTGTAAGTCTGAGGAAGGCTTATCATCATCTAAGAATGAGATATGATGTATCCCAAGAGAACCTACGATATTAACTATAACACTAGGGGAAATATCTAGAGGAATAGATTGCTGCTTTAGAAATTCCAACAAAGCTTCTTGATGGGTAGGGGAAGTTTGTAAAAGCTCTAAGATAGAGATCTTAGCTGGAGTACTAGCTAGCTATTGTTGGAGATCAAAGGAAACTTTAGGTTGGGGTCTCAATATCAAAGGTGGGGTTCCTATCTCTAAAATATTTCTCTGATTATTCCTCAAAACCAAAGTAGGTTATGGTGTAGAGCTCTTTTCTTGCTGAGAATGTTGAGTCAATTGAACCTGAGCTTGTCTTCTTGTAGTTACCCCAACCATGCCAACCATATTACCATAGGGAGGAGGTTCATTCTGATAGGATACCTGATTAGTTGCTTATTGACCATGCTTTGGTAATGGATCCTTGAATATTCCCATATCTTGATTTGTTGTCGGTGTCTATTGAGTAGAAGATTGATTATTTGATGATTGAGAATTCCCTACATCAATACGTCCTACATCAATCAAATCTTGTACCACATGTTTCAATTTCTTACAAGAATTCATCCAATGTCCTTCCACTCTATGATATGCACAATGTTGACCTACCTTGTACCAGTTAGTTGTAGTATCTGGTTGCCTTATGGGAGGTAACTCAATCATGTTGGCTTCCAAAATTTGTTTCAAAACTACTTCCATAGACATGCTAAGCTTTGTGAAATTCCTTTGTGGAGGTCTTTGAAGTATCATATTTTGTAGGTTGTTAATAATATTATTAACAGGCCTACTATCCATTGCACCATCACCTCTTGTATGCTTATTTTTGTGTTATGACTTGATATTTTTATCTTCTTTTATTTTGAGTTGGCCTCTTCTAATGAGAGCCTGTTCTACTTTTCTTGCTAATTCAATTGCTTGCTCAAAATATGTGATAGTTATCATCTCTAATGCATAAGATAAATGTTCTTGCAAATTTCCAATAAATATCTCAAGCATGTCTCGAGGAGGTAAAGTATATCTCAAGCATCCAACTAGACTCCTCCAATGAGATAGAAATTTTGAAAAACTCTCTTCTTTACCTTGTTTTAAATCATAGACATCTTTCATTGTCACATCCTTTTCAACATAAGCACCAAACTGTTGAACAAATAATTCTGTTGTTTCTTCAAAATTTTGCAAGGAATAATTAGGTAACCGATAGTACCACTCCAATGCCATGCCACCAAGACTTTTAGGGAATGTTTTTAGTAACAACATGTCATCATATATGAGATCATGGCATGTTGTTCTAAATCTTCTTAAATGCTCTATTGGATCTTCTGTCCCCTTATATATAGGTAAAATCGGCATAGGAAAGTGCTTAGGATAAGGTCTAGCAACAACAATGGGGTCCAATGGTTGATTGCACATCTCTTTATAACTGTAAGTAAAATTGGAAGGCTGAATCATCTCCACTTTTGAAACTAACTATTTTACCATATTTTCCAAGTTTTGCACCTCTGGATTATTGTTATGCAATATTCTTGAATTCACCAAAGGAGGGGTATAAGTAGGTCGTTGAACAAGTGCTTGGCTTGTGTTGGAAGCATTGATACTATTGTTATATGTGATACCTTATGAGAGAGGATAACTAAAATTTGGTGGAATAGAAGCAAGAGTGTTGAGATGAGGAAATTGAATATAATTTTGAGTGACACTACTAGTTGGAAGGACTTGTGGACTCCTTTCAATGTTGGTGGTTATAGTAGTGGCACAAGTTGGTTGGTGTCTCAGATTATCAAGATGCAAAGATTCAGACAAGGGGTTGTTTTGAACATGCTTAGGAGAATCTACTGGAGGAGGAGGAGGAGTCTCACCTCTTTCAAGTTGAGCCTCCCGCTCCATACCCTTCAGTATTTTATCTCTATTAATTTTCATAAAACCCTAGATATGCTCAAATGATGTAAAAAGGAACCCACCATCAGGCCCTTCAAAGGGATCAAAGTTTGTTTCAGTTTCAACATTATCTTGTTCTTCTAAATCCATGTTAGGATTCTCTCTATCAATCTGATCATCTTTCGAAGGAACATAATCAGATTCAAGATGCTTTCATTGACTTCTAAGGAAAGGAGCCATTAGAGGAAGTGAAATGATAGAGGAGAAAACTAACGAAAAACACACAAGAAAAGATTTTAAGGTGTTATTAATGTTCTGAAACCAAACAAGCAAATTAATGGTCTTATTTAAAGTTTTCAAAATAAAAGGAGGTGTTCACATCGGGTTCACCAAAGAATGTAGAGGGGGAAAACTACCCTACCATGTATGATTCTTGATTGGATCCATAAGGAAGCTGAGGTGACCATGGGGGTATGTTGTTCTCTACACCTCGATGTAAAAAAGAGGGGAAGGGTTCACTAAGAATGGTTTAAGGACTCACTCCAAGTCTGGGGTGGAATGTGTTGATGTGTTCAGTTCAAGACAATCACCTATGTTTGGCCTTTCTAGATCTAAGCTATGAAAGATAAAGGACAATGCAAAAATATATAATGCAAGAAAACAAGAGCTAACCTTAGAATGATTCTTTGTTTGAATGATTTCTAACCTAAGGTTGCAAAATATAAAACCTTCAAGCAAGGGTTCAAGGGAAGATGCACAAACAATATTAAACCCTAAATGCACACTATATGCTTTTGTCTTTTAAATGCCTAAAAACTTAATTAAATATCTTTCCTTTTATATTTATGATCTAGGGTTTTAATAGAAATAGAAATCACACAACAAACAACCTATAGATCTATCAGAACACTTATCTTATCCGATGGTTGATCCTAGCTTTGTCTTTCATCCAACAATATCCTTTAATCCAAACTCTTATAATTCCTACAAAATAGCTTTGCAAACACTTGAAAAATATGATCAGCGTTAGGGGGCCTACTTAGGCCATTGTATAGCAATGCTTGGAGGTGCAACAGTCAAGCCCCCTAGGTCCTTTTAGCTGACCTTTGAAAATAAAAGTGAAAGTTGACCTTTGGAAGATGAACAAGCACAATGAAATGCAACATAGAACAAAATGATGAAATAGAGCACATAATGCACTAATATGGTCTAAATATAGCATATAACATAGATCTAGGGTTTGGGGGTAGCAGGTTACCCCCAAATGTGGTCTATGTGAAATCATGCCCCTTGTCAAGCAACAATGATTTCGTAGACCGGTGAATCCATGCCTCAAAAATACTAAGTGTGATTTCATAGAAGTAGAGATAAAACACAAAGAATGTGAATCTCAGATAGGAAAAATCATACCTCAATATTAACGAGCATGATTTCACAGAAATAAAATAAAAATGTAGATTGTTAATGCGCAACAAAAATTTAGATGAATATGTAGATGCGAATAAATAGAAACAACCTGGTAGATAGCAAAAAAGCAGACATAAGGGTGAAGACCTCCAAGTAGCAGATATCTCCTTAGGGCTTCAACACTTATCCACCAAGGGCAGTGACACACAATCCAATGTAGTAGAGAATAGAGCTTCAATAGATTATATTTCACACTTAAACAATGAGCACTTGTAAACTTACGAGTTAACTTGCTTGCAGGGAAGAAGATAATAATGAATTTTTTAGAGTGCGCATGATCGGGAAAAATCACTTGGGGGAAAAAGAAGACTTCAAACCCTCCTTTTATAGTGGATTTTGTAATGTCCCCTCTTTGCACTAGCTTCTAGTGGCAGATGGACTTGCCTATACACAGGTTCCCGTAGGCAATGTCGGATGGTTGGGAACCTCTGCAGTGATGTGATTGAGACCCTTGGGCATCAGTTCTAGTTTGTTCCAGCTTTATTGGTTGTTTCTAGCAGTTTCAGAGGGACTTCCTATTTTTTAGGAGTCGGTTGACCGCAGGACCTTGGGAAACTGACACTCCGGACATGTAATTTGGCTTAATGGGTACTCAAATCCATCATTTATTCATGAGGTCGGCATAGGGAGGCCCTTTATTTTAATACCCGAAGGAATATTAAAATAAATTAAATATTTAAATGTTGGGCATTACAATATTATTTTATATTATTAAGGGGGTGTTGGGGTATAAAGTTTGGGATAAAATTTATTAAATAAAGTGTTTATGTGCCTAGGAAAGGTGGACGACCCCTCATGGGTCTTGTTTTATGAAATTAAATAAAATCAAACAAAAATTAAACCCCAAATTAAAAAAAAAGAGGCCGACCCAACTTGAGAAGAATAAGAAGGGAAAAAAAGAAAACATTGGCATCTTTGGCATTACTTATTTTCGGAGTTGTGAAGAGGGATTCTTGCAGTAGTAATTTGTAGGAGATATCTTGGCTTGTTGGTGACGAAATCCATCAGCAAGAACACCAGTGTCGGGAGTGAAAGATCTCCTCATATTGGTCAGTTGCACTCTCACTTCAGGGAGTGACTTTGAGCTTCAAAGAGAGGAATTTTGAAGGGTTTTTTGGGCACAAATTGAAGAGGGTTTTGGAGGTCTCAGCTGCACATTAACTTCAGACTTCTTTTCATGTCTTGGCTGAACCAAACAGGAGCATATTTCAGTTCGTGGTGAATTATTTGTGTAAGGGTTTTGTAATAGAAGGCCAAGAACTTCAAATTCTAGCCCAACCGATCCGTTTTGGAGCATGATAGAGGAAAAACATTGCAGATTTAGAGGGTTTTCAAGGCAGCCGTACCACCATCAGCACTCAGGCCGTACATATTGGAAATTGTGCCCTTCATCCTAGTGCCAAACACCTCATATAAGGGTTGTTTTTGGCTGGGTCTTCATCATTGGAAAAAAGGGTATCTTGAAAGTATAATAGCACCCTGGAGAAGCATGTCTTTGAAGATTTATGAGCAAATAATGAAGATTTCTGTATGCTGACATATTTTCCAGAATTAATCAGATCACCATATTCCGGGTATTTCTTTGAATCTTGCAAATTCCTTATTTGGGTTTGTGTAATTATATGAATAGTAGATTGTGTAAAAATTTCATGGCATTTGGAGTGATGGTGTGAAAGTTAGAGGTAGATTTCATTTCCAATAGTGTGTTCTCCTTATATGCAAAAATACAAAAAAATCATATATTGCACAAAAAACCAAAACTTGCAAAAACTTCAAAAACCCAAACACATACAATCAATACCGGTGACATAAGGGGGTTGGCCACTACATTGGTATCAGAGCTTGTTTATCCTGCCATCCTGTTGGGGTTGCATTTGATGAGTGGACATCAATATTATACCAGAAGGAACAGGGCTCAGTTTGAAAGACAGGAAGAAGAAATCATGGGGGATAACAGGAATGATAATAGAGAAGCGAACAGGGGTAATGACAGGCAGCTTCCAGATGCCGATAGGCAAATGTTTCAGATGTTCCTACAGGGCCAGCAATAGATTCAACAGACTATGGCACAATTATTGGGGCTTATGACTCAACAAATGAACCTTAATGCACAGAACAATGTTGGTCAGAATCAAAGAAATGATGGAAATGGAGATGGTTCAGTTAATGATGGGAGAGCTAACCGAGCTAACAGAGAGAGAGCACAGAACTCCAGACCTTTGATGCCTACGTTCCTTCCTAGAGCAGATCCGCAGGAGGAAAGGGAATCTACCATACACGAGATGCAGGAAGCATTTACTGATGAATGGAACCAGGCAAGTGAGGAGTTCCGAGCAGGGATGTCTTTTAGGGATTACATTGATATGAGGATGCGGCAGCAGCCTAACAGGAGAGGTAGACCCCAGCATGCACAGGGACATGACTTGCAGAGGAAGGTTGGGAAGATGACAATTCCCAATTTCGATGGTTCTGGTAGGTCTACGGCTAGAGCTTGGGTACAGAAAATGGATACGTACTTCCAGCTCAATCCCACGACGGAAGATGAGGCCATCAAATATGTTGCATTACACTTGGATGGAGTCGCTCATGAGTGGTGGCACCATGGGTTAGTTACCCTTGGCCATGATCAGATTCACACATATGAGGAGTTCACCAACAGGTTGATCGATAGATTTGACAAAAAATATCCAGAACTTGAATTCAAGGAGTTGGCGCAGCTTAAGCAGTGGGGATCTGTAGACAGTTACATCGCTGATTTTCAGAAGCTTTCTGTTATGGTTACCGACATTTCAGAAAGGAGGTTGATTGCATTGTTCATTGATGGTTTAGCTGATCCTTTACGTGGACTTGTTAAGGCTTTCTATCCACCCACCTTACATGACGCTATTAAGAAGGTGAGAGACTTGGAAACTACATCTTCTAAGGGTAAGTTTGTGCCCAAAGGAAGTGATTTTAAGAAGTTTAAAGATAAGAAATCCTTTGTTAAAGGGGGTGATCAGCAAAAAGAAAATTTTAAGAAAAGGGACAGCGAGACTACAAATGAATTAAGAAAGAAAAATCTTTGTTTCCGTTGCAAGGAGCCATGGAGTTCAGGACACAAGTGTAGTGACAAGGCGAAGATTAAGCATATGGAGTATTATTCTAGTGAGGAGCCAGAGTATGAGGACGCAGATCAGCAAAGAGCCAGTGATAGTAGTAGTTCCGAAAGTGAAGAAGAATCACCCACCAAGTCAGAACATGATGAGCCGGTAGCACAGTTATACAGTTTCCAGAGAGTGGCATCTTTTAAGGTGCGAGGTGTACTCAATGGACAACGCATAACTACTCTTATTGACACTGGGGCTACGCATAATTTCATTGATGAGACCCTTGCGATTAAGCGAGGATTACCTATCGAGACATTTGATGGATTCAGGGTGATGATCGCTAGTGGGACCACTATCAGTTGTACCAAGAGGATTCCTAACTTGCGTATGAGATTGGGAGAGTATGAGCTACAGGATGATTTCTATTGTGTATGTATTGGTGATACAGATGTTGTGTTGGGTATGCACTGGATGAGCTCTTTGGGGGAGTTCACTATGAACTTAAACAACATGGAGATGAAATTTGAGTCTGGTGGCAAGAAGATTGTACTCAGGGGAATCTCAGATGGTAGCCTTAGGACAGTTTCTTGCAGGAGGATGGAGAGATTGTTCAGACATGGGCAGATTGAATGGGCAGCAGAGTGTGTTTTGATGCCTACAGCAGTGGAGCAGCCAGACAAAGCATACCATCCAGATATACAGGTACTCATTGACAAGCACCACAGGGTATTTGAGAGTATTCCGCCTGGGAGGCCACCTGAGAGGGGAACAGAGCACATTATAGAGCTGGAAGAGGGAACAAAACCAGTTATTACTACCCCATACAGGCATCCCAAAAGGATGAAGGATGAGATAGAGAAAACCATCAAAGAATTGTTGGAAATGGGACACATTAGGCCGAGTAAGAGCCCATTTGCATCATCGGTGGTATTGGTTAAGAAAAAATATGGGACCATGCGCATGTGCGTAGATTACAGGGCCTTGAATAAGAAAATCATAAAGAACAAATATCCCATCCCTAGAATTGATGAATTGATTGATGAGCTTCATGGTGCAAAGTTTTTCACTAAGATTGATCTCAGGTCTGGATACCATCAGATTCGGATGCGGGAGAGTGACATAGAGAAGACTGCTTTTAGATGTCACTATGGTCATTTTGAGTATTTGGTTATGCCGTTTGGCCTCACGAATGCACCAGCTACCTTTCAGTCCTTGATGAATCGAGTTTTCAGAGGACAGCTCCGTAGATATGTATTGATATTCTTTGATGACATATTGGTCTATAGCAGGACATGGGAGGAGCACCTTCGACATGTAGATGAGGTGTTGGATATCCTTGAGCGGGAGTCACTTTATGCTAAGGAGTCCAAGTGTGATTTCGGCATGACAGAATTACTATATCTTGGGCACATAATTAGTGCAGGTGGAGTTAGGATGGACCCAGATAAGGTGAAAGCAATTATGGATTGGCCTACTCCTACTAATTTATCAGAGCTCAAAGGGTTCTTTGGCTTATGTGGGTTCTATAGAAGATTTGTTAAGGGATTTTCATAGGTAGCAGCACCCCTTACAGATCTCACGAAGAAGGGAGCCTTCAGTTGGTCAGATGCAGCGCAGGAATGTTTTGATAAGTTTAAGCAGTTGGTCTGTTCTAGTCCTGTACTTGCACTACCAGATTTTAGTAGGCCATTTGAGCTTGAGTGTGATGCCTCTGGAGAAGGCATTGGAGCGGTTTTGATGCAGGACAAGCACCCTATTGCGTTTGAGAGCAGGAAGCTTAGGGGAGCAGAGAGAGCCTATCCTATATATGACAAGGAAATGCTTGCTATTATGCATGCCCTTGTCAAATTTCGACAATACCTAGTAGGAGCTAAATTTACTGTCAAAACCGACCACAATAGCTTGAAGTACTTCATGAATCAGAAAGATTTGAACGAGAGACAACAGAAGTGGGTGAGTAAACTTCAAGCATTTGATTTTGACATTGTGTATGTAAAAGGTAAAAAGAACATAGTTGCTGATGCTCTCTCTAGGAGACCACATTTGTGCTCTTTGGGTGCCATTTCAGAGGATTGGAAAGAGCAAATAATTGCTGATTACGCTAAGGATGAGTGGGCAACCAACATCATAGAGGGGACTAGACATGATGACAGATATTCAGTAGTGAATGGTTTGATTGTGCATAAGGACAGAATCTATCTAGTGCCTAATTCACAATTTAGGGGAACAGTTTTGAGAGCTCTCCATGACTCACCATTAGCAGGACATCCAGGATTCTTTAAGACTTACAGGCAGGTCAGGGAGAGGTTCACATGGAAGGGCCTCAAGGATGATGTCTTGAGATATGTTCGGGAGTGTGCAGTATGCCAACAGAATAAATATGAGCACACTAAACCGGCAGGATTACTTCAGCCCCTACCCATTCCAGATAGGAAATGGGAAAGTATATCCATGGATTTTATCGCAGGCTTGCCCACAGTACAAGGGAGAGATTGTATATTTGTAGTGGTTGACAGGTTGACAAAATTTGCTCATTTTTATGTTGTTGCAGCCACTTATACAACAGTGCAGGTAGCGGAACTATTTTTTAGAGAGGTGTTCAGACTTCATGGGTTGCCTAAGTTCATTGTTAGTGATCGGGACAGCAGGTTCATGAGCCATTTCTGGCAGGAGCTGTTCAGGTTGAGTGGAACTCAGTTGACTCCGAGCACCAGTTACCACCCACAAACAGATGGGCAGACTGAAATTGTTAACAAATGGGTGGAAGGCTACTTGCGCAATTACATATCAGGGCAGCAGAAGGCGTGGATAAAGTGGTTACATTTATGTGAATACTGTTATAACACCACTTATCACATGTCTATCAGAATGACTCCCTTTATGGCTTTATATGGTTATGATGCACCGGATTTTATAGATCTTCTGGTACAGGATTGCAGAGTGCCTAAGGCACAAGAGTTGATACAGGATAGCCAGGATATCTTGAGAACCTTGAAAGATAATATCCAGTAGGCTCAGAACCAACAGAAATAGTATGCAGATCAACATAGGACTGAGCGCACTTTCGAGGTTGGTGATATGGTGTATCTACGGTTACAGCCATATAGGCAATCCACTCTCAAGAAGAGTGGAAAGGAGAAGCTTAAGCCTCGATATTATGGTCCCTTCAGGATAGTCAGGAAGATTGGTGAGGTAGCATATGAGTTGGAGTTACCAGCTGATAGCAAGGTCCACAATGTGTTTCATGTTTCTAGACTTAAGAAAGCATTGGGACATAATATTACACCTTCAGCAGTTCTACCACCATTGGATGAGGAGGGACGATTGATCTTAGTTCCGGAGGCTATACTTGACACCAGGGAGAGAAGACTCAGAAACAGAACAATTAAGGAGTACCTGGTCAAATGGAAAGACCTGCCAGTTGAGGATGCTACATGGGAGGACGAGCAGGTATTGACAATTGCTTGGGGACAAGCAATTTTAGGGAGGACGGACTGTAATGTCCCCTCTTTGCACTAGCTTCTAGTGGCAGATGGACTTGCCTATACACAGGTTCCCGTAGGCAATGTCGGATGGTTGGGAACCTCTGCAGTGATGTGATTGAGACCCTTGGGCATCAGTTCTAGTTTGTTCCAGCTTTATTGGTTGTTTCTAGCAGTTTCAGAGGGACTTCCTATTTTTTAGGAGCCGGTTGACCACAGGACCTTGGGAAACTGACACTCCGGACATGTAATTTGGCTTAATGGGTACTCAAATCCATCATTTATTCATGAGGTCGGCATAGGGAGGCCCTTTATTTTAATACCCGAAGGAATATTAAAATAAATTAAATATTTAAATGTTGGGCATTACAATATTATTTTATATTATTAAGGGGGTGTTGGGGTATAAATTTTGGGATAAAATTTATTAAATAAAGTGTTTATGTGCCTAGGAAAGGTGGACGACCCCTCATGGGTCTTGTTTTATGAAATTAAATAAAATCAAACAAAAATTAAACCCCAAATTAAAAAAAAAAGAGGCCGACCCAACTTGAGAAGAATAAGAAGGGAAAAAAAGAAAACATTGGCATCTTTGGCATTACTTATTTTCGGAGTTGTGAAGAGGGATTCTTGCAGTAGTAATTTGCAGGAGATATCTTGGCTTGTTGGTGACGAAATCCATCAGCAAGAACACCAGTGTCGGGAGTGAAAGATCTCCTCATATTGGTCAGTTGCACTCTCACTTCAGGGAGTGACTTTGAGCTTCAAAGAGAGGAATTTTGAAGGGTTTTTTGGGCACAAATTGAAGAGGGTTTTGGAGGTCTCAGCTGCACATTAACTTCAGACTTCTTTTCATGTCTTGGCTGAACCAAACAGGAGCATATTTCAGTTCGTGGTGAATTATTTGTGTAAGGGTTTTGTAATAGAAGGCCAAGAACTTCAAATTCTAGCCCAGCCGATCCATTTTGGAGCATGATAGAGGAAAAACATTGCAGATTTAGAGGGTTTTCAAGGCAGTCGTACCACCATCAGCACTCAGGCCGTACATATTGGAAATTGTGCCCTTCATCCTAGTGCCAAACACCTCATATAAGGGTTGTTTTTGGCTGGGTCTTCATCATTGGAAAAAAGGGTATCTTGAAAGTATAATAGCACCCTGGAGAAGCATGTCTTTGAAGATTTATGAGCAAATAATGAAGATTTTTGTATGCTGACATATTTTCCAGAATTAATCAGATCACCATATTCCGGGTATTTCTTTGAATCTTGCAAATTCCTTATTTGGGTTTGTGTAATTATATGAATAGTAGATTGTGTAAAAATTTCATGGCATTTGGAGTGATGGTGTGAAAGTTAGAGGTAGATTTCATTTCCAGCAGTGTGTTCTCCTTATATGCAAAAATACAAAAAAATCATATATTGCACAAAAAACCAAAACTTGCAAAAACTTCAAAAACCCAAACACATACAATCAATACCGGTGACATAAGGGGGTTGGCCACTACATTGGTATCATAGCTTGTTTATCCTGCCATCTTATTAGGCTTGCATTTTATGAGTGGACATCAATATTATACCAGAAGGAACAGGGCTCAGTTTGAAAGATAGGAAGAAGAAATCATGGGGGATAACAGGAATGATAATAGAGAAGCGAACAAGGGTAATGATAGGTAGCTTCCAGATGTTGATAGGCAAATGTTTTAGATGTTTCTACAAGGCCAACAATAGATTCAGTAGAATATGGCATAGTTATTGGGGCTTATGACTCAACAAATGAACCTTAATGCACATAACAATGTTGGTCAGAATCAAATAAATGGTGGAAATGGAGATGGTTCAGTTAATGATGGGAGAGCTAACCAAGCTAACAGAGAGAGCACAAAATATTTCTATTATGGTTACCAAAATTTTAGAAAGGAGGTTGATTACATTGTTCATTGATGGTTTAGCTGATCCTTTACGTGGACTTGTTAAGGCTTTCTATCCACCCACCTTACATGATGCTATTAAGAAGGTGAGAGACTTGGAAACTACATATTCTAAGGGTAATTTTGTGTCCAAAGGAAGTGATTTTAAGAAGTTTAAAGATAAGAAATCCTTTGTTAAAGGGGGTGATCAACAAAAAGAAAATTTTAAGAAAAGGGACAACGAGACTACAAATGAATTAAGAAAGAAAAATATTTGTTTCCATTGCAAGGAGCCATGGAGTTCAGGACACAAGTGTAGTGACAAGACAAAGATTAAGTATATGGAGTATTATTCTAGTGAGGAGTCAGAGTATGAGGATGCAGATCAGCAAAGAGCCAGTGATAGTAGTAGTTCTGAAAGTGAAGAAGAATCACCCACCAAGTCAGAACATGATGAGCCGGTAGCACAGTTATACAGTTTCTAGAGAGTGGCATCTTTTAAGGTGTGAGGTGTACTCAATGGACAATGCATAACCACTATTATTGACATTGGGGCTACGTATAATTTCATTAATGAGACCCTTGTGATTAAGCTGGGATTACCTATCGAGACATTTGATGGATTCAGGGTGATGATCGCTAGTGGGACCACTATCAGTTGTACCAAGAGGATTCCTAACTTGCGTATGAGATTGGGAGAGTATGAGCTGCAGGATGATTTCTATTGTGTATGTATTGGTGATACAGATGTTGTGTTGGGTATGCACTAGATGAGCTCTTTGGGGGGGTTCAATATGAACTTAAACAACATGGAGATGAAATTTGAGTCCGGTGGCAAGAAGATTGTACTCAGGGGAATCTCAGATGGTAGCCTTAGGATAGTTTCTTGTAGGAGGATGGAGAGATTGTTCAGACATGGGCAGATTGAATGGGCAGCAGAGTGTGTTTTGATGCCTACAATAGTGGAGTAGCCAGATAAATCATACCATCCAGATATACAAGTACTAATTGACAAGCACCACAAGTTATTTGAGAGTCTAATGGTATCCAGACCTGATATCAATCTTAGTGAAAAAATTTGCCACCTAAGAAGGGCATCAATCAATTCATCAATTCTAGGGATGGGATATTTGTTCTTTACTGATTTTCTTATTCAAGGCCCTGTAATATATGCACATGCACATGGTCCCATATGTTATGAGGATGAGATAGCCAATACCACCGATGAATTATTGGAAATGGGCTACATTACTCGGCCGGTAATGAGTCCCATTTCCAACAATTCTTTGGTGGTATTGGTCTATCTCATCCTTCATCCTTTTGGGATGCATGTATGGGGTCCCTCTTCCAGCTCTATAATGTGCTATGTTCCCCTCTCAGGTGGCCTCATAGGAAGAATTCAATGTGGGAGAGTGACATAGAGAAGACTACTTTTAGATGTCACTATGGTCATTTTGATTATTTGGTTATGTCGTTTGCCTCCGACTGCACTCTTTTAGTCCTTGATGAATCGAGTTTTCAGAGGACAACTCCATAGATATGTATTGATATTCTTTGATGATATATTGGTCTATAGCAGGACATGGGAGGAGTACCTTCGACATGTAGATGAGGTGTTAGATATCCTTGAGCGGGAGTCACTTTATGCTAAGGAGTCCAAGTGTGATTTCGGCATGACAAAATTACTATATCTTGGGCACATAATTAGTGCAGGTGGAGTTAGGATGGACCCAGATAAGGTGAAAGCAATTATGGATTGGCCTACTCCTACTAATTTATCAGAGCTCAAAGGGTTCTTTGTCTTATGTGGGTTCTACAAAAGATTTGTTAAGGGATTTTCACAGGTAGCAGCACCCCTTCAGATCTCACAAAGAAGGGAGTCTTCAATTGGTCAGATGTAATGTAGGAATGTTTTGATAAGTTTAAGCAGTTGGTTTGTTCTAGTCCTGTACTTGCACTACCAAATTTTAGTAGGCCATTTGAGCTTGAGTGTGATGCCTCTGGAGAAGGCATTGGAGTGGTTTTGATGCAGGACAAGCACCCTATTGCATTTGAGAGCAGGAAGCTTAGGGGAGCAGAGAGAGCCTATCCTATATATGATAAGGAAATGCTTGCTATTATGCATGCCCTTGTCAAATTTTGACAATACCTAGTAGGAGCTAAATTTACTATCAAAACCGACCACAATAGCTTGAAGTACTTCATGAATCATAAATATTTGAATGAGAGACAACAGAAGTGGGTGAGTAAACTTCAAGCATTTGATTTTGACATTGTGTATGTAAAAGGTAAAAAGAACATAGTTGTTGATGCTCTCTCTAGGAGACCACATTTGTGCTCTTTGGGTGCCATTTTAGAGAATTGGAAAGAGCAAATAATTTTTGATTACGCTAAGGATGAGTGGGAAACCAACATCATAGAGGGGACTAGACATGATGACAGATATTCAGTAGTGAATGGTTTGATTGTGCATAAGGACATAATCTATCTAGTGCCTAATTCACAATTTAGGGGAATAGTTTTGAGAGCTCTCCATGACTCACCATTAGCAGGACATCCAAGATTCTTTAAGACTTACAGGTAGGTCAGGGAGAGGTTCACATGGAAGGGCCTCAAGGATGATGTCTTGAGATATGTTTGGGAGTGTGCAGTATGCCAGCAGAATAAAGATGAGCACACTAAATCGGCAGGATTACTTCAGCCCCTACCCATTCCAGATAGGAAATGGGAAAGTATATCCATGGATTTTATCACAGTCTTGCCCATAGTACAGGGGAGAGATTGTATATTTGTAGTGGTTGACAGGTTGACAAAATTTGCTCATTTTTATGCTGTTGCAGCCACTTATACAGCAGTGCAGGTAGCGGAACTATTTTTTAGAGAGGTGTTCAGACTTCATGGGTTGCCTAAGTTCATTTTTAGTGATCGGGACAGTAGGTTCATGAGCCATTTTTGGCAGGAGCTGTTCAGGTTGAGTGGAACTCAGTTGACTCCAAGCACCAGTTACCACCCACAAACAAATGGGCAGATTGAAATTGTTAACAAATGGGTGGAAGGCTACTTGCACAATTACATATCAGGGTAGTAGAAGGCATGGATAAAGTGGTTACATTTATGTGAATATTGTTATAACACCACTTATCACATGTCTATCATAATGACTCCCTTTATGGATTTATATGGTTATGATGCATAAGATTTTATAGATCTTCTGGTATAGGATTGCAGAGTTCCTAAGGTACAAGTGTTGATATAGGATAGCTAGGATATCTTGAGAACATTGAAATATAATATCTAGTAGGCTCACAACCAGTAGAAACAGTATGCATATCAACATAGAACTAAGCGCACTTTCGAGGTTGGTGATATGGTGTATCTATGATCATAGCCATATAGGTAATCCACTCTCAAGAAGAGTGGAAAGGAGAAGCTTAAGCCTCGATATTATGGTCCCTTTAGGATATTCGAGAAGATTGGTGAGGTAGCATATGAGTTAGAGCTACCAGTTGATAGCAAGGTCCATAATGTGTTTCATGTTTCTAGACTTAAGAAAGGATTGGGACATAATATTACACCTTCAGCAGTTCTACCACCATTGGTTGTGGAGGGACAATTGATCTTAGTTTTGGAGGCTATACTTGACACCAGGGAGAGAAGACTCAAAAACTGAACAATTAAGGAGTACTTGGTCAAATGGAAAGACTTACCCTTTGAGGATGCTACATGGGAGGACGAGCATGTATTGACAATTACTTGGGGACAAGCAATTTTAGGGAGGATGGACTGTAATATCCCCTCTTTGCACTAGCTTCTAGTGGCAGATGGACTTTCCTATACACAGGTTCCCGTAGGCAATGTCGGATGGTTGGGAACCTCTGCAGTGATGTGATTGAGACCCTTGGGCATCAGTTCTAGTTTGTTCCAGCTTTATTGGTTGTTTCTAGCAGTTTCAGAGGGACTTCCTATTTTTTAGGAGTCGGTTGACCGTAGGACCTTGGGAAACTGACACTCCGGACATGTAATTTGGATTAATGTGTACTCAAATCCACCATTTATTCATGAGGTCGGCATAGGGAGGCCCTTTATTTTAATACCCAAAGGAATATTAAAATAAATTAAATATTTAAATGTTGGGCATTACAATATTATTTTATATTATTAAGGGGGTGTTGGGGTATAAATTTTGGGATAAAATTTATTAAATAAAGTGTTTATGTGCCTAGGAAAGGTGGACGACCCCTCATGGGTCTTGTTTTATGAAATTAAATAAAATAAAACAAAAATTAAACCCCAAATTAAAAAAAAAGAGGCCAACCCAACTTGAGAAGAATAATAAGGGAAAAAAAGAAAACATTGGCATCTTTGGCATTACTTATTTTCGGAGTTGTGAAGAGGGATTCTTGCAGTAGTAATTTGCAGGAGATATCTTGGCTTGTTGGTGACGAAATCCATCAGCAAGAACACACAAGTGTCGGGAGTGAAAGATCTCCTCATATTGGTCAATTGCACTCTCACTTTAGGGAGTGACTTTGAGCTTCAAAGAGAGGAATTTTGAAGAGTTTTTTGGGCACAAATTGAAGAGGGTTTTGGAGGTCTCAGCTGCACATTAACTTCAGAATTCTTTTCATGTCTTGGCTGAACCAAACAGGAGCATATTTTAGTTCGTGGTGAATTATTTGTGTAAGGGTTTTGTAATAGAAGGCCAAGAACTTAAAATTCTAGCCCAACCGATCCATTTTGGAGCATGATAGAGGAAAAACATTATAGATTTAGAGGGTTTTCAAGGCAGCCGTACCACCATCAACACTCAAGTCGTACATATTAGAAATTGTGCCCTTCATCCTAGTGCCAAACACCTCATATAAGGGTTGTTTTTGGCTGGGTCTTCATCATTGGAAAAAATGTATCTTGAAATTATAATAGCACCCTGGAGAAGCATGTCTTTGAATATTTACGAGCAAATAATGAAGATCTATGTATGTTGACATATTTTCCATAATTAATCAGATCACCATATTCCGGGTATTTCTTTGAATCTTGCAAATTCCTTATTTGGGTTTGTGTAATTATATGAATAGTAGATTGTGTAAAAATTTCATGGCATTTGGAGTGATGGTGTGAAATTTAGAGGTATATTTCATTTCCAGTAGTGTGTTCTCCTTATATGCAAAAATACAAAAAAATCATATATTGCACAAAAAACCAAAACTTGCAAAAACTTCAAAAACCCAAACACATACAATAAATATCGATGACATAAGGGGGTTTTCCACTACATATTTAAATAAGAATGGGTGGGAAAATTAAGAATAAATTGATGCCAAAATACATAAATTTTGAAGAATTAGGGTTTCCTAAAAAAAACTAATTAGGAAAAATCACGCCTCGTTAGGGTCAACCATGATTTTGCAAAGATGAAATCGCACCTCGTTAGAGGCAACCAATTTTTTTTTTAAAGAGGAGGAAAAGAGAAAAAATGGGAAAGAGAGACCTAGATTTGCTTTGGGTAAGTCTATAGGATCTCTTTGAGGGCCTAGGAAAAATGACTCACTCGAGTGGGTCAATTTTTTGTGTCTATGATAATATAGACAAAGAATAAGTTGTAAGGCTTACTACAATGATAAGGTAGTTGGCCTAATTTTGAGATGTCCAAGGTTTGAAACCCCACTCGCTATGAGGGGACTAGAACCCCTCATAAAAATCTATGTAAACTCATTGAAAAAATAATCAAGACAAAGAATACGAATTATGCTTACCTATTCTAGTGTTTGTTGTGAATATGATACATGTGCTTGAATCCACTGCCTATTGAATATGCTACCTAGAATATATTTTTTCTAGAAAATTAATTAAAACCTAAAAAATAGATAGAATAAAAGGTGGATCTAATTTTAGGGCCTACAAAATAGTGAGAGTAGAATACTTCCTGATTGGTACAGTCAAGCCCCACAAAATCAAAGTTTAACCTTGGAAATGGATGTTGTAGTCTTTGTAATGAATATATTGCCTAAAATTTTTGTATTTGGTGAATTTTTTGAGATTGACAAAGATAGATTAATAGAAATATCAAATATATAAATATATTCTAAATTGATGATAAAAAACTAGGTAGGGATAGGATAAATAGAACAAACATTGGATTATTTAAGGAATCTAAGGTTGTGTAGGAAGATGATAAATCCACCACCTGAACTAGTTATAGGTGGTGGATTTAATTTTGTAATAGAAACAAACAAATGATTTTTGGACCAAGGTCCTAAGGCTATGACAGTTAAGAATGAATTAGTTGCCTAAATAGATTATAGGTAGTGAATTCAATTTTAACAAAGAAAAATAAAAAGGGTAGGTTGTAAACTAGGATATATTCTTGTTGGGGGAACTCAGAGCCTTACTAGCCTACAAGGTCCTAGAATAGCCTAAAAAAATGAATTAAATTCATGATAGTTACAAGGATTGTATTATATACAAAATGAAAATAGTGCCTGCAAGAATATCTATAACCTAAGCATAAAAAATGAAAATAAAAAATATGAATTTAATTGAGAAGATAAAAGGTGATACAATAAAATATCATGGATGTAATATACCTCTTCCCTCCCATAAATATTGTTTGAATATAAATGATCTCATGAGCTTGGAGATAATGAACAAATTATAGTAAGGTTTTGACACTTTAGAAAAATATTGGATCAATTTTTGTATAGTTTTGATGCCTAAGAGAATCCTTTTTTCAAGGTTATGCATAGTGGGTAATATTCGCAAATTGGGTGAATATTAGGATTTCCAAAATTATAAATTGATGAATATGAGGACCCTCGACATTGGCCCATTCACCTAAAATTTTTAGGACTAATTGTTTTTAGGGTTAATTCACTAGAATATATATCCAAACATAGACATATTTGTACTCATTGGAAAGCTCTTTTCAAGATTGATCTATTGGTGGTGCTTTTATGAAGTTTTAAGATGATTTAATAGGTCAAAAGTATCCCCAAATATGACCTTAAATTTTAGAGCTTCAAATACCCCAAATTTTGGTGTGAAGATGCTTGATTTTAATTACGTAGAACTTTCCATGATTCACCTTTATTTTGACTAGGATTCACCATTTGTTTACAAGTACATTTCGAGTCCAACCCCTTATGCATAACCCTACCTTTTTTTTCCATCCTAAGGGGCTAATTTATAGAAAAATCCCACTTATAAATTCTACAAAGGGGAGAGGTGAGATGCCCTATAAAATTTGGGTTGACTAGGCTAATTAGGAGGAAGGAAATTAGTTTCCCTCCTAGTTGGGGCTGACAGGAAATGTGTAGGAATGTGGAGGAAAGTTAGCCATATTTCCCCTAATTGGTGATCACCTATGGTGATAGAGTAGACTAGTGGAGTTGATAGTGCCCTGATTGGCTACTACAGGTGGGGCTAAAATGTTAGTTTTGCATCTAGCATGAATCTGTCACCTTCAAATTTTTTACCAGTGAATTCACTTAATCAATGGATTCATAAATTTGACCATTTCCAGTAAAATCCAACAAATAAGTTTAAAAATTGGGTGGGGATTTGAATCTGTTGGTTGAGTTGGAGATTCATTGTTGGAAAATTTGCTCTAAGATGGTAGTCAGCATAACTAAGTTGATCATTCTGCATATTGGTTGAAGTTAGGTGATCCAAGTTTAGGTATTTAGAATGTCTTCCTATGTTTAAAAAAGGATGAAAAGACAAAATTCCTAATTAAATAATATCATGACAAAGGAGTGCATTATTCTACACCAACTATAACCCATAAAATATTGAAGGTTATATATTATCGATTGAACATATCTTTTTATTATTATTAGTGGATCAATAATTATAAATTTTATTCCATGTTAAGAGGAAAAGGGATAAAGGTGCTAATGATCCTAAATTATATTATCATGACTAAAACATTATAGCAGTGGGGATTACGCTCCTTAGGCAAAAATAACCTTTTGTTAAGCATAGGACAGGGATGGATCCTCATTGCTATAGATTAATTCATGAAGTGGGTTAGATCAATCCCAACCAAATAAACCAATCAATACATTGTGTTCCAATTATTAGAATATATCACCACTAGATTTGGAGACCCCTCTACCATAATCATTAACAATATCACCTATTTCAAGGGGGAAAAAGTGATGAAATCCATTTTGGAATATGGGTTCTTGCTTAAAAAACTCTTAATTATTACCCATAAGGAAATGGATGGTTGAATCGACCAACAAGAACTTCACAAGGATATTGAAGAGGAATATTACCAAATCATGAAGGGACTAGCACACTAGGATACACAAATTATTATGAGTAGATTGAGTGACACCAAAGGCATCTATCAAGTCATCATCCTATAAACCATTATACTGCAAGGATATTATATTATTGATCAAATTTTAACTCCCTTTACTTAAAATTTCAAGTACTTAGATCTCAAAGACACTGATATATAGCTAATGTGGGAAAGACTCACTTTATTGGACCTAAAGAAAAAGAGAAAAGTCATTCTAAAGGATGATGCAATATCAATAGGTAGTCAAGATATGGTTCAAAAAATAGAAGACTCCATAAATGAGTTAGTCTATAATTAAAAACTTTAAAAGTGCCTTCCAATCAAGCTAATTGCTCTATTTTTTGAGAAAAACACTCCAAAAAGCAAGCAAATAGCTCCTATTTTCAAGACTTGATAAATTTCCCTTCAAACACCCATTTTCATATTTGGCTCATCTTAGACATTATGGACATGTCTTCCATATTTGATAGCCCATCCTTTCTAGAATCCAACACGATTTAATAATATTCCACTACTACTACCCCATGTACATCCACTCCACCTTTGCTTATACTAGTACTACTAGATTAGAAGGAAACATCAAAGGGAAAGGGAAAGAAAAAGGAAAATAGAAAGAGGTAATCCTTACCTATCCTAAAGAGAAATTATCTGATAATCAAGGAGGAAAATTATATGCATTCCATCAATTAAGTTATAAGGTAATAATTGAGAAGGTTCAACCTTATCCCACAAACTACCTCCTAAAGTATCAGTTAGATTCAAATATTATGGCTCATAATGAATGCATTTACTTATGTATGGAGCTACCTTAATTTGATTTAGGCCTATGTACAGAGGTACAACCCTTCAAGCAATATATTTAGAACCTCTAAATGGAGTGAAGAGTTATTTTATATCTCATATGGGGATATCAAAAAGATGCTTAAGGTAGCATATGATCCATCCATGGGCCTTGTGGGTTTCTTATAACCCTAAGACACAAAATGATCTTTACTATTAGGGTACAAGTGTCTATTGGAGGGACTTATTAGTCCAATAACTAAAGAAACCCAACCTACCAATTGAATTTAACATATCATTGAAGTTAGAAATTTTTAAGAAATATGTACAATTATGTTGATAGAGATAGCTATAGTCTTGGGAGAGACAATTGATCTAAAGATATACAAGAAGTACATTGCCTTGTTCACATTGTGCAAACCTACCCTAGATACTCCTAAATAATTAACTATGTAAAATACATTATTTTTTAAATAGATAGTCAATTAAGATATTTCAATGATGAAATGAAGTTTACCTATACCTCTGACTTGGTTTAGCTCATTAAATATCTAAAGAAAATTTTATTTCTAGTACTATAGCTAGATCAAGTGGGGATATATGGTGAACCTTTTTTAGTAGTGTATTACACATACATACCCTAAAAATAAGCAAACAATACCTTCTACCAATTTTATAATGAGTTGTATGAAGCTATCATGGAAAAGTTTAGGGGTAAGGCATCAAGACTAGCATATGATGCATGGAAGCTCTTGAAGTGAACAGAATGACCTAATGATGACTTCAATTAGGGATGATCCAATAATTCATTTACATCTATCAATTTTCATCTATGCCATTTGAGTTGCTTGTATACATACTCAATTACATATTCAATATTGAATATGTGTGGAAATACAACTAAGTGGATCTAGAATAATTTAGGAGGCATAAGAAAACCACGTTCTACCTAATTAAGTAGCCTCATGAAGATAACATCGAAGTTGCATGGGTACCACCAAGTGGTAGAGGTAAGGTTAAGAGATATGGGATATAATGGCTAAGGGATAAATGATCCTATGATCCAATTAAATTTTTAGAGACCCTAAAGGCAAAGAGGTTAGACACCTTTGTACATGAGAAAAGATATAACATTTAGAATAATACAAGTCCAAACAACTAATTGGTCCTCACCACTCTAGGAAGTAACCATGGTGATGAAGATAAAATCCATAGATGGTCCAAAAAGCCACCAGAGTGGAACATGTTATATGCCAAGGTAAAGGAATATTTTGATCCAAATATCATAATGAACCACCATAATTTGGGTGCCTTGAGGAATTTGTGGTATAAATGTAAGAAGGTCTTTGATTAGTAAAATATGTGGTACAATATAGGTACACTAATGAGACCAATCATAGATGGCCCATTTAAGAACCAATTCTTAGACATTTTAGAGAGGAAAAACCTTAAGAGTACTAAGAGGGCCAAGACTATCAATTAAGTAGTGACCAACCCATCAAGTCTTCAAAGACCAAAGAAGGCATTAGTGCCTGAGATTAATATTTTAGTTACACTAGAAATACTATTGATGGTTAGTTAGTAGTAAGGTAGATAGATATCAATAGGTAAATGGGTTTTCAAATATGCAAATAAATGCTTGACAATGTGGTAGTGGTGGAGGAATTATAAGAGTAAACAACTTAACTCGAGGAGGGGAAAACCCTCAAGGAGTCTCCCCTACTAAGTTAGGAATTACTAGTATTGTCACCATGTCTACTACCATTTCCAATTCCCTTCCATCCTCTACTACCCTTGATTATTTTTCTATTATTTCTTCTTCTCTTCCCATACCTTATATTGTACTACTCTCAACCTCCACCAATGTGATGCAAGGTTCTCTTAGAGGTACTCCACCTATAATATTCTACATCACACCTAGGACTAAAACCTATCATTTCCTTTGTAGACATCAAAATTTGACTCATTTTCCTTAGTTTTTCTCCTAGAAAAGTAAGGTCATATTCAAGAGAATTTTTACCCTATAACATCATCTTAATTCTTATCAAATTTTATACCATTGGATAGGTATCCAAAAGAGCTTTCCAATGATATATAATATGTATAATTTTGACATTGTTTTCCTCATTTTTCATGCCAACAAACCAAAAATTCTTTATCGTTGGGTAAAATTGCTAACCGGTCAACCAAATCACCCACCGATCAACAAAATTGCCCATCGATCAACAAAATCGCCTGACGATCAATGAAATCACCAGGAAATTTTGTCCTAAAATAGAATTTTTCCAAATTTTATAAAATACAAAATCTAGTTTAAAACGTCTTACCTGGTTTATCCGTCATTCGGATCAGGGATTTTGGTGAGTAGATTGAAGGTGGAAAACATAGGAGGGATCAAAATCTCCTCCATGTTTAACCTAACCTCCCAACTCCCTCAAATCCCTCCTTGGCCTATTTAATCTAGACCCTTTTTCCTTTTTCTCCCTAGTTGGTTATACTTTGAACTCTCTTACAGATACCTTGCATCCATTTTTTATGTAATCCCACATCCCTACATCCCTATTTTCATTTTTGTCATTGTAGGTCTCAGTCATAATCACCCCATATATCAGCATAATCACCTGGTGATCGACAGAAGTGACAGATGATTTCATCAAAAAGTAGGTGATTCTGTTAGAGAACAGGCGATCATGTCTTCAGATCATTTGGGGCCATGGATTCAAACCACTATTCGCATATCTTTCCCAATTTTTCATTTGTCTATGCATTGCACCACGTCCATTTAATTTATTTCTTAGCTTTATATATTGCATCTTGGTGTTCACCATCATTTCAAGTAATTGCATCATAAAATCAAGATTAGAATTGCACAAATTCATGGCGTAATAAGATGAATTGATATCATATTATTATTTTATTTTTTATATCTATTAAAAGCTAATTTCTAACTCGGACCACGAGAAACTATCATAATTTGTGAGAAACTCTATTTTTATCCCCTATTTTCTATCAATTTTCTTACTATAGGATTGCAACCAAATCACCTACAATTGTGCAAAATTGGAGGTGATTATGTCTGGAACAGAGGTGATTCTATTTGAAACAGAGGTGATTCTATCCTACTACAAGCATCAGAATATTCATCAAAGATTCGGATCAAGTAAGGTTATAATTTATTTTATTCCTAGTTTTAGGTATTCCATCTCTTTTTTGTATCCATTGTAAATTGTCTTCATTGAATCAAAATTGCATATAGATAGTTTTAGTTGCATAAAGGCCAAACCTAGGTGTATGTATGATTTGAATTAAAAAGAACTCATCTAAAACAAATCCTAAAACCTAGGCTCAGAAACTGCCACAATTTTTTCTTGGTGAACCCAATAACCAATTCGTTGAAAAATCACCACAAGAAGGCACGATCAAGGGCCTCTATTTCGAGGTGTAGATCTACTATTTTCCCATTCCCCTCTGAGGCACGAATCCATCAGTCTAGAGGAAAGGAATATGAAAATTTTAGGCCTACATATCTCTTCTAGACTTCCATTCAATTATCCATCATATAACCATTAGTTTCTTATACAACATCATTGTCACCTTTAACCATGTCCTCACCTATGATGTCACCACTAGCTAATATATTGGTATAGTTAGCATCATGTCCCACTCCTTCCATATCCACCCCATTTTCCCTCATTGCTAAATGAATTTATCCTATTGTTTTGATATGCCAATGACATCCACCATCTCAAGAAATATTTCTCCTCCTACATTTGATGATGTCTACTACCCAACTCAAGAGACTGAGTCTACAATAGAACCCCCTCAAACTATCATAGTTATAATGGTAAGTTAGAACTTTACATGAAAATTGTATATGATCTACAAGAGATAAAATTCAAGAAGGCATTTTATGTCCTTGTTATCAAGTAAAAGAGATTAAAGGAGTACAAGTAGCTCAATAAAAAATCCTCCAAAGCATCAATCCTAATGCAACAACAGATTCCTAGAAAATGGGATAAGGTCTACATAATAGATTCATTAGAATCCAATCCTCAAAAGTTGTAATAACCCTTATTGACTTGACTACTAGGGTTGTTTAGTTAAATCTTGATTATAGAAAAATTGAATATATCATACAATTATGTGAATTAATACAAGATATAAAAATGTAGTAAATTGATAGTACATATTGAAAGCTTTATTAATTGAAGCATAATACAATGAAGAATTCAAGAATAAACTACACTAAAAATTTCCATAAAATGCTACCAAGGCTATTCCTAATGTAATAAAAATAATTACTTGACACCTAGGGTATCAAGGACCATAGGATTTAAAAAAAAATGAATCTCATTCCTACCCTATCCATGTTGAAATTTTAGCATAGTAAGGAGAGATCGCACCTATGATTTTTTATAAAGGATTTGAATTACCTTAGAAACTAGTCCTCAAATAATAATCAATGACCTATGGCTAAAAATCTCGATAAAGCATCCTATCTCCTCCATTGAAGGAAGCAAACCAATGGTCAATGGCTTTGGTTGTACCAATAGGGATAAGAAAGAGAGAGAGAGAGAGAGAGAGAGAGAGAGAGAGAGCAAAAGCAAAAGAGGATGTGTGATTCAATAGCAATAGAGGTAAAGAGCATGAAAGTATATTTAACAAAAGCATAAAATATTTTGTAATAATTTGGTGAATGTATGGTCTTTAATAGTGAATGAATGATTATAAAATGAGAAGGTGAAGTACATATTTATATTAGATAACTTTTCCTTTGGATTTGAAAACTAATTTTCTCCCTTTTTAGGGTCATAAAATTAGAACCATTAGTCCAAATCATGCATCATTTGAACCCTAGGTGTTAAAACATGATAGCATCAAGATAGTGCATTAAACCCTAAAATTAATTTGACAACCAAGCTTCCTAATTAAAGTAGCAGTCTTGGCAATGTCAATTTTTATTTTTAAGATTTTATTGCACAAAGTGAATAGTTACAAAACATACAGGGAATGGAAAAATTAAATCTGATCCAATAGATCCAATTTTATTGCCATAGAATTCAATTGAGTTCTTGCAATTCTATTGAAATTGTAGATATCCTCCATTGTCATTCAGGTTCAACAGGGTTTTTCCAAATATTCCACATTCTAGGAGTCAAGTTCACTCCAATATTAGCCATTGCATAATTTTTCTTGTTATATTTTTTGCACATATGATGTAATTCTATCTTGGAGAATTTCTTCAATAGAATCTTGTCACATACAAGATCCTAATGGACTTACAATGACCAAATTTTATGGTATTTATAATGATTTTTGAATCGCCAAATATCTTAATTGAGTCACATCCCTTTGCTTTTACCAAAATCAATCCCAATTTCAGAGCATTAGCCTCAACACTATTGTTTGAAGAGAGGCCTAGCCCAACAACAAACTTCACACTAATTTTACCATTGATAAATAAGATACCTCTACCTCTAGTAGCTCCTAGGTTTCCTTTTGAGACCCCATCAAAGAAGAGGGAGTAACTAGTAGAGATCAAGGGGGTAGGATAAAAATTTATTATTTTATTCTTGACATGGATTTTTGGGGTAGCCTCATTTAAGAGGGAAATAATCTTTGAGGTTTTTTCCCATGGAGGAGAGAATTGGTTCTTGAATATGGTATCATTTCTTGCTTTCTAGAAACTCTAGAAAACATATCTAGGCATAATTTGCTTCACTTGTATGGACCAAAGAGTAAAATTAGTAAAACCTAAAATATGATAGTACCTATCATAACTTCTTCAAAGGAATTAGGTTCAAGACTAGAATGAATAGTATTAGATAGAATTATTCTCTATAATTTCTTGACATAGGAACAATGCACAAGAAGATTCTCTACTTTATTCATCTACATGGCATAAATAACATAGACTTGGACCCTCCAAATTTCTTTTTTGAATGTTGTCCCATGTTATCTGCTTATTAAAAGACAAGAGCTAAAGAATTTTTTTTATTTTAGGAATAGCATCTTTGTTAGCTTTTGATACAACATGTAATGGGAGATAGCAATCACAAGATGCAGAATAATATGAAAGAAAGTAAATCTGCGAGATGACTGAAAATATGCTATAAATAGAAATGATGGAAATGAATACAAAGTAGCTATGGAGGAAATGAACACTCCATGATCTAAGCTACTGCTCATGAATGAGCTCTAAGCTTATCACTCACACACTCTATCACTACACTCTCTACTATATCTCTATACTACTATCTATGGCCCTTTATATAGGAAGATAGGTTCCTTGGCCAACACTCTACCTAGTTGTGCAAGGGACACCTTGCACATATACAACTTGCACATTGACACTTGTGCATTTATTACATTGCATGAAGTAACTAGATAACTTCCCCCTAAAGTAATCTAATGTCCTAAGTATGTACCAAGGAAGGTACATTTACATGACCCAAATGATGTAATATAATCTATTTCTAACACCCCTTGTATTACATTATTTGGGTATTGAAGACTTTAGTCTTCAATGTGGATCTTCTCCTTGACCTTGAGATTCTGATTCTTCTTCTCTATTTTTTGTAACTTGTTCAAGCAAGTAGTTAGTGTCTTCATAATCTATCATTCTTGTTGAAAGAGCTTTGATTTCATAATCGTCTGTTGATTCTTCCAGTTCTTCAATTTCTTCTATCCTCTGAGCTAGATGTCCTTTTTTATTTCCTTTTCGATACTCCAATTGGGGATAATTGGTTGGACGCTAAAATTGTTGCTGATGAGGATTTTGATATTATCGTGGCTGAAATTGGTTCCCATTGTTCATCTGATTTCCTTGATTCTAATTTTTGGGATTGAACCTACAATAGTTGGTACTATGGCCTTTTCTCTTGCATATCTGACAATACCTATTGTACCATGGTTTTCATCCTTTTGATGAAGAAGCAATGTTTCCCTATGGATTATCTTTAGATGCCAATGCAGTGTTAGACATTTCATATTTAACTGTATTTTCCACTTCATATTCCTGTAGAATATTGACTAAGTCATCAAAAGAAGTATCTTTACTTAGGACTTGTAAAGATGTTACCAAATGTTTATAGTTGTCTGGAAGTGCTCTCATGGTTACTTGAGTAAGAAGTTCATCCTTAACTATTTCTCCTAAGGTAAATAATTTCCCTTTAATATCTACTACCTTCCTTAGGAATAGTTCTATGCTTTCTCCATTGTTCATCTTTAATGAATGAAGTTGAGTCTGAAGATGGAGAATAGTTGCCTTATTCTTTCCTTCAAATATTTTCTCTAGGCTTGTCCATGCATCTGAAGATGATTTTGCTGAACTGATATAGGGTTGTATCTCATCAGTGATAGCAAAGGTTATTATCATTAGAGCCTTTGAATCATTTTCTACAAACTTTAGGATTTCAATATCATTTGTGGTAGGTATTTGTGTTTTCCCTTTGACAATATCCCAAAGTTTTTCATATACCAAGATAGCTTTCACTTTATTCTTCCAGGAGAAATAATTAGGACCCTTGAGTAGTTGAGATTCTTCTAGGAAGAATTTGTTTGATGCCATTTAAATTCCCTAATATCAATCCTTAGATTTTGTAGAATGCCTTATGACTCCCTAGTATGTTTTGGATAAGATATAAGATGAATATAGTGCTTTTGTAAATTGTAGTTCAATTTTGGTTGATTTTGTAAAGTTTTTGTAAATACCAAAATCAACTTTTATTATCCCTTATTGCTCCTATTGAACTAAGCACTTTTCCCAAATTTAAAGAGGTTTTAATGTTGGATTTCTTTTGTCTCTTTTTGAGAAGTTTTGAGACAATAATATTATAAATTTCCAACCTTTGAAATGCTTTGATAAACCTCTCTTTTTAATATCCCTTTAGGATTTAATTTAAGTGTATCTAATTTCCAATAAATTAATTTGATGTAGTAACCCTTATAACTCCCTAATTTTGGAAAAATTAGACCACAATAATATTTGCAAATATTTAAGATTAATTTCCAGTAGAAACCCTTATTACTCCTAAGTTTAATATTGCAAATATTATATTAGCTTGATAAATTATTCCCTTTGAGGTATGGCTTTCAATATGATTAAATTCCTCTAAGTTTAACCTTATAACTCCCAAGAAATGAAAGCACATAAAAATGGGAATAAACCTTACCTTATATCAAGCAATAATCGGCATTGATTTTAGATGTGAAAGGGTTGCAATATTGACATCGTTGCTTTGACTGTACCCTCCAATGGAGCTAATCAAATTTTCCCTTGTATTTAATGTTCCAAATATGGTACCCTTTAGTCTCTGCCTTTGACCTTGCTTGACCAGAGCATTGAAGGCTCTACCACCTTCCTTACATGCGCAAACCTCAAAGTTTTGAATGTGGAGACGTAAATGCTATTTGAATGCTTGGTCATTGATGCCCTTAAAATGGAGGAGAATCTTGTATTAAGTGCCAAGTGGCACGTCCATTTTCTTCTTGAGCGCTTGAGGAGTAGAAGGTGCTAGAAAATGCTCATTTCTTCCTTTGAGTAATGTATGGACGTTACGTTCTTTAGCAGAGTGCTTGGTCTCTTTATGGACAAGTGTATCTCATACACTCAATGCACCAGCCTGTTGCTTGTAACTCCTTTCTTGATGAAGATGAGCGCTCATGAGAGGAGCGTTAGGGTTTTACCTCAAGTGACAAATGTCACTTCCTCCTTGTGCATGGACGTCTTCTCTATCACTACTTCAATGGACCCTTTGGAGGTTCTTTAACCCTGTAAAATCCCCAACTCCTCTTTCATTCAATTGCAATATTTTTAGTTGGGATGTGGAGCAATGATTTGGAGGCTTGAGCACCAATTTTGAGCAATGCGGATGTGGAGTTTGAAACACTCCAATGGTGCTTTAATCTTCTTCTTTTCTCACCTGTTATACATCCTCCTTTTGTAGATAATGTTGCTCTCGAATAACATTGTTTCTCCCTTTGCTTTGCTCCTTGTATTTTGTAGGTTCGACCATCCAAGATGTGAGGAGAATGAGCCCTTAGAGTGGCTCCTTTTGCTATGCTTGGATAGATGCTAGCATTCGGCCACCTTCGGCTGGTTTTTCTAGCGAATATTGTGCCTTTGAGGCACCTTCAAATCTGCCTTCTTTCCCTGTATAAACCATATTATGATAGTGCAATGCAATGTAATGTATTTATATATAAAATATCCTTTATTGCACCTTCTTTTGCACTCCTTTTAGGTCTGAATTTCTGGTTTTGTGGCAGAATTTTGAATGCAATGTAGGGGTTTTGAGGTTGTCTCTTTGGTTAGACACCTTCCCCTTTTTTCTTGGATATTTTACAAATGAATCCAAGCTTGTAACCACTTGATAGAAGCTCCTTTTTTCTATATATTCTTGCACTATTTCTTTGTAATAGAAACCTTATTGTGCTTTGAATTTGAGACTCACCAAGTCTCGATTTGAGGCTTCCTTTGCTGATATTTGGTGGCTACTTTCTTCTCCAATGCTTGGAGGATTGAGCTGATTTGGTGGCTTCTCTTGGCCATTGAATGTTGCAGATTTTTATGCACTAACAATATCTTTAGACACTTTGAAAAATTATGATTTTGTGCCCTTCTCACGAACACAAACAATAATATTTTTGAGAGCAATAGATTAGTGCAAATGAATCTAATAATATTTCACTTTTAATGCACTAACAATTTCACCTTATCACTCCAATCAACTCTCAAAATAATGCACTTAATCAATTTACTACAACTAATCAAGAATAATCTGAAATGAATCTTCAAGAATTATTCTACAATTTCCTTATAAGCAAGATAGTAGGAGATAGTCTTCTTTTGCTTTCCAAAGTAGATGATAGGTAGTTGATAGATAGTTGTAATTCTAAAATATAATCAACTCCTAATGTGCAAATGAACCTTAAAAAGAACCTTTCTCTTTTGCACTTTTGAAGACTATAATTCAATTCTCCTTTTTGCAACTTTAATCCAAATTAAGGTGCTTTAACAAATCTGATAAGTAATCCAATTAATGAATCTACTTGCACCAATAGTTGCTTACCTTTTTCTAAAATATTTTGTAGCTCTTTTGCCGCTTCTGTAGAGGATGTAGATCTTGGTGTCTAAGATCACCAAGTTGTTACCTTGAGTAAGATCTTGCAACTCTTTGTAGGTTGTCTTGAATAACTCCTTCTTCACCAAAATATGATCTCAAACTTTCTTTCATGAGCCTAGGATTTTGGTGGCTTGTTCTCCTCTTGTAGTCTCCTCTTTTTGTTATAGATTTGAAGAAGTATTTGTTTCTGAAGTGGTGCCTTCTTGCTATGAGAGGTAAATTCTAAATCTCCTAGATTTGGTAGGCTTCTTCTATCTGAATCTTCCTTCAAGCTTCTTGTCGAATTTTGACTTCAAATAGGATCTTCTTCTCAAGATTTTGAATGTCTTGAGGTCTTCTAAGATTTGGCACTCCTTGCCAAATTCTTCTTCTTCTTTTGGGCTTGTTGTCAGATGGCAATAATTATCCCAAATCTTTCACTATCTCTTGTAGTGAATTTCTCCAATGAGTTCTCAAAACTCCTTTGATGATTTCTTTAGTAAGGCTCTCCAAGCCTTTTACTGGATGCTCGTAGAGACCTCCCCAAGGCCTTTGATCTTGTAGCTTCTTCTAGTCTTCCTTGAGACCTTTTCTTCAACCTTCTACTTTTGGAAGTGTTGGTGGTGAGATCTTCTTCTGGATCTCTGATTCTGCTTCTTCTGGATTCAAGCAGGACTCTCCTAGTCCTTCTTCTTTCCAAGTCTAGAAGTTCTTCAATGATATCTTCTCTTGATATCTTTTGCTTCAAGTGTTATATTGATTATAAAGAAGATACTCTTCCTAAATTTCTTGTAGGAAGCTTTCCCAACTCACTAAATCTCCTTTTCTTGCAACAAAGTATTAGTACTGAAATCTACTTCTGAATTAGATACTCTCTTCTGGAGTCTTCTTCAGGATCAAGGCTTCTGTGGCCTTTTTTAGTATCAAGGCTTCTGTGGCCTTTTTCATATCAAGGCTTCTGTGGCCTTTTCTTCAATATCAAGGCTTCTGTGGCCTTTTCTTCAATATCAAGGCTTTTGTGGCATTTTCTTCAATATCAAGGCTTCTATGGCCTTTTCTTCTGGATCAAGGCTTCTATGGTCTTTTCTTCTAGATCAAGGTTTCTATGGAATTTTTCGGATCAAGGCTTCTATGGCCTTTTTTCTTTTGTGAAGTTCTCAATCTAGCAATGGAGATCTCCTATCTCCCAACTTCACCATGATTCTTCTCCAGAAGTCTCTTCTATAGTATTCTTCTCTTGCAACAACTAATATCTACACTATGAAGGCACTCCAACCTTCAGGCAACGAAGTTGAAATATCCTAGCTTTCTATTGTAGGAGGTGTCCCAATCATCTAAGAATTAATTCCCTACAATAAAATAAACTTCAGGTAAACTTTTCTAGATCTCTTAGATGAGCTTCACTAGTTGATTCATCAAACTAGTGGATCAAATGTTGAGTCCTAGTCTTCACGAGTTTTTCCTATAACTCTATGGAAAGACTCTAGCCATATGCAATCTCAGTATTTTTAAAACTAATATTTCTTTCAGTCCTCACTCGTGGCTCTCCCTAATTCTACCACCTAGACTCTTCTGAGAGTTTTTGACAGTGGTTGGTCCAACAGCACGTCAGGTTGACAAAAAACTCAGGGTCAATGATAATGGTGGTTTTCCTATTGATCTACTGTAGCTTGATCTACCGTAGCTCTGATACCACTGTTAGATTTTGATACAACATGTAATGGGAGATAGCAATCACAAGATGCAGAATAATATGAAAGAAAGTAAATCTATGAGATGACTAAAATATGCTATAAATAGAAATGATGGAAATGAATACAAAGTAGCTATGGAGGAAATGAACACTCCATGATCTAAGCTACTACTCATGAATGAGCTCTGAGCTTATAGCTCACACACTCTCTACACTACTACACTCTACCTACCTACTATCTATGGCCCTTTATATAGGAAGATAGGTTCCTTGGCCAACACTCTACCTAGTTGTGCAAGGGACATCTTGCACATATACAACTTGCACATTGACACTTGTGCATTTATTACATTGCATGAAGTAACTAGATAACTTCCCCCTAAAGTAATCTAATGTCCTAAGTATGTACCAAGGAAGGTACATTTACATGACCCAAATGATGTAATATAATCTATTTCTAACAATATTTGTGCCAAATGTGTCTCCATTTGGGCATAGAAGGGGAGGAACCTTAGAGCAATTTATAACCTTTGTTGACAGAATAAATACTAGAACCTTTCATACTCCCCCAAATTAACTTATCTTTAGCCAAAGGATCAAGAGGAGTTCTACCCTCCATTGAAGTAATAAAATAATTCTAGTCCTCAGTTAAATTCTAAGGTATTCTAAGATCATGGCAAGAATTGAATCTTGGAGAGGCAACAAAATTCACCACCTAAGAAAGGAACTACAAGTTAGAAGAATTTAGCCAATCTTGTAATCTATCTAAAATGGTAGGTCTAAAATTCCCATGATTTTGTCTTCAAGAATTTTTATCTTTTCCCCATTTATAGACATTTAAGACAAATGTTTAGAGATAATTTTTATGACTCTTTCAATATTTCTCCAAATTCGATATTTCTTCCCAATGTAAATGTTGAGAATTTTACTAGTTTAGATTTTATAGTTATACTTATGAATAAAAAGGTTGGACCACCAACGATCTTTGGTTGCAACCATATTTCAAATAAGTTTTATTTCTAGATCCTTTTGATGATCAAACATGCATCTAATACCAAGTCGCCCTTCCTTATTACTTTTGATAATAAACCCCATTTGACTAAGTGACACTTCCTTTTACTATCTTGTTTGCCATTATCCCATATGAATTTTCTGAGAAGTTATTCCATTTTTTTCATGATACCAACAAGAGCACATAAAATACTCATTTGGTAAATGAGAAGAGAATCCAACACAAATTTTATGAGAAGAATTACTTTCAAAAGGGTTAACCAGCAATTCACCTAATCATTGAGCCTATTTTTCATTTTTTTAATTACTTTTTTTTATATTATCAAACTAGGTTTGGTGAAATAAATTGTAATGCCCATATAGGTAAAAGTAGAGTCTATACTCACTTTGAAGTCAAAAATTCTAGAAATATTAGCAATATCCTTTTGAGAGTGGTTATATGTAGATAATTGACTTAGAGTTATTAATTTGTCTACCCATGGCCTTGGAGAAAACCTTGAGAGATTTTGTAAATCTATGAGCAATTTGAGGGGAGGCACACCCAAGAAATAATGTATCATCTCCAAATTTAGAATGTTTGAACCCTTTACCACCATTATAAGTGGGGATACCTAACAACAATCTTTGCACTCATAGCTATTCCATATTTCTACCAAGAATTTTAGTAGTTAAAATGTACAAGAATGGAGAAAGAGGCTAGCCCTACCTCAATACATGAGAGATTGAAGAAATATGTGGGGATTCAATTGATAAGGGGGGAAATCCATGGGTTATATATGTAAGCTTTGATCCATTCAACCATGTCCTCCTTGAATCCCATTTTGTACAAAGTTTCAAAGATTATCTAGTGATTGAGCCTATCAAATACATTTTCCATATCTAGTTTTATAGCCATTATATTTTTATTTCCCTGCTTACAAGAGTGGATGGCTTCTTGTGTGAATATGATTTCTTCATAAATATTATGGTGAGTAATAAAGCTCATTTCTTATTTTGATATCAAAAGCGGAATATTTTTTTCCATTCTCCTTGTCATTAGCTCTATACTAATTTTGTAAGAAGTATTATAAAGCAAAACTGGTCTAAATATTTCCAATATTTTAGCTTGAGCTTCCTTGGGAACTAAATCCAAGAAGGAAGAACTGATCCCACCATGAATTTTCTACTTTTTGGAGTCCTAAATCATAAGGATAAGGTCATCCCTTATTAATACCCAAAAGTTTTGGTAGAAGTTAGCATTGAAACCATCTGGCCTTGGATCTTTGTCATGCTTCATGCTAAAAACCACTTATCAAAGTTCCTCCATCATAAAATTTGAAATACACTTCATTTTTCTCTAATGTCAATTTTTAGGAATCATGCTTTGGAGGACATATGTCAAAATATCCTTTAATCATGACTCTGTTCTATTGAGCAAGGTGTTGCAAGGGTTTTATCATTGTTGTCAACACAGGCAGTTAGATCTAATGATGCAGTGGACAGGTAGTTTAGAAGTCATTCAGATGTAGAGGACAGAAGTTCAAAGGTTATTCAGAGCATGGACAGTGAGTTTCCAAGAAGACCATAGTTGCCTTTTTGCAAAAGATCAAAGAAAAAGACAAGTAAAAAAAGTGTCACGATATCGCGACATGTTCAGTAGGCAAGAAAAATTGTCACGATTTTGTGACATATTAGAGGAGAGAGAAAGTGCAAACAAAATTGTCATGATTTCGCGACATGGTCGAGGAGAGAGAAGGCACAAGGAAAACTGTTGCAATTTCATGACATGTTGGAAGTAGAGAAGGCAAGTAAGAAAACTATCACGATTTTGTGACATGTTCAAAGAAAAAGTGCTAAGGAAGAAAACTGTCGTGATTTCATGACATGTTCAGAGAAAAAGCGCTAAGGAAGAAAACTGTCGCGATTTCGTGACATGTTCGAAGAAAAAGCGCTAAGGAAGAAAACTATCACGATTTCACGACATGTTTGGAGAAAAAGTGCTAAGGAAGAAAACTGTCACGATTTCGTGACATGTTTAGAGAAAAAGCGCTAAGAAAGAAAACAGTCACGATTTCACAACATGTTCAGAGAAAAAGTGTTAAGGAATAAAACAATCACGATTTCATGACATGTTCGGAGAAAAAGTGCCAAGGATGAAAAGTGTCATGATTTCGCGATAGGTTCGAAGAGAAAGTTCCAAGTAGAAAAAGTGTCACGATTTCATGACATGTTTCGATTTCATAGGCCAAAGACAGAAAAGAGACAAGGCAGCGAAGATGTCACAATTTCATGACATGTTCCAATTTCATGGGGCAAAGATAGAAAAGGCATAAGGCAAGAGAAGTGTCACGATTTCATGACATGTTCAGTTTTCGTGGGCCAAAGATAGAAAAGAGACAAGGCAGTGAAGATGTCATGATTTCGTGACATGTTCTAGTTTCATGGGCCAAAGACAAAAAAGAGACAAGGCATTGAAGATGTCGTGATTTCATGACATGTTTAGTTTTTGTGCGCCAAAGACAGAAAAGATACAATGCAGTGAAGATGTCACGATTTCGTGATATGTTCTGGTTTCACGGGTGAATGACAAAAAAGAGACAAGGCAGTGAAGATGTCGCAATTTTGTGACATGTTTCGGTTTTGCGGGCGAACGACAAAAAAGACACAAGGAAGAGAAAGATGTCATGATTTCATGACATGTTTTGTTTTCGCTAGAGCAATCCAAGTAGAGTAGCGAGAGGGCGAATGTGTCATGATTTTGTGACATGTCTAGTGTTCGCGGTTGCAAGCGAAGAAGTGAACAAGGAGGCCGAGAATGTCGTGATTTCACGACATGCTATATTTTCATGGGTAAAAAGTGAGAAGGGCAGAAAGAGGCAAAAGTGTCGTGATATCATCACAAAAGCAAAGCAAAGGCTATCAAAGACAAAAGTGTTGTGATATCGTGACAAGAACATAACACAAGTCTCTAAAGGTAGAAGTGTCACGATGTTGCGACACGTTGCGTTTTCATGGCAACAATAGAAAAGTTACAGGGGCAGTGGAGGCCGACAAAGATCGATGCAGGCCGATAGTTTTTAGGGTTTGTAGCTGACCAAATTTAGGGTTTTATAGCCGAAGATCTTTAGGGTTGAAGCCGACAAAGTTGAATCTGGACCGATGGAATTTAGGGTTTTACAGCCGACGATCTTTAGGGTTATAGCCGACTATAGTTCAAGATTTATTATTGAAATTTATATTATTTAAGGAGGGCTATTTTGGAGTTTGCGATGTGAAGTGTGCATATCGAGCAGTAAAGTGCAAAGGAGCAGAAGCAATCAGTTGTTCATGTTAGAGCAAAGTGCGTGGGGCTGTTGCGTAGAAGAAAACTGGTGGTGCAAAGAAATTACGTAGGAGAAGCAGTGTACAGAAATAGTAGACATTTTTGCAAAAGGTTGAACATATTTTTCTATTATTTTCATTGAAGTCCAAGTTGCATCTTGGCATAAGGGGTTGGTGCTCTTTCTAGTAGGTGCTGGTGAATTAGGGGTTAGTGCTCCTTTCTATTGGTGCAAAAAAATTGAGGGGTTGGTGCTCCTTCCAGTTGATGCTGGTAAATAAGTTGTAAAGTTGTTGCTTTGCAAAGGCTATATTTGGATGGTAGTCCAAGAAGTCATTTTTTAGGAGTAGCCACATTGGTGAACCTCGTTAAATTTGTGTTGTATGTGATGCTATCTTGTTATATCTAGTTTAAATTTTCTTTATTTCAGCTTTAAGTATTGCAAGTTTAAAATATTAAAAGATCACACTAATTCACCCCCCTCTCAATGTCACTGTGATTCTAACAATTGGTATCAGAGCAAGGTTCCTAAACAGGCTCAATCAGCTAGGGAGATCTTGGAAGTGACACAATGGCAAGTGGTGAAGGTTTCTCCTCAAACAAAGCACCATTGTTTGATGGAACTAATTATGCTTTATAAAAAATAAGAATGCAGACATATCTCCGTGCTTTGGGTTTTGACATATGGGGTGCAGTAGTTAATGGTTACAAAGCTCCTGCCACTGCTCCAATAGACACTGTCGATAAAAATACATTTGAAAATGATTCGAAAGCAAAAAGTGCCATCATGTGTGGATTAGTGGACAGTGAGCTAGTCAAGATCATAAATTATGAATCAACAAAAGATGTATGGGATAAACTAGAGAACATTCATGAAGGAGACGATAGGATCAAGGAGGCCAAGCTTCAAACACATCGAGCTCAATTCAAATCCTTAAATATGGACAATGATGAGAACATAGAGGCTTTCATGCTAAGAGTCAATGGAATCACTAATTCAATTAGAGGTCTCGACGAAGATATGGATGATGCTACGATCGTGAAAAAGGTATTAAGATCACTCCCTCCAAGGTTTGATTCTAAAGTCTCAGCCATAGAAGAAGCTAAAGATCTAAATAACTTTAGTATGGATGAGATGCATGGTTCTTTGACTACTTTTGAAATGAGAATAGGAAGGTCTAATCCCAAAGATAGAGAAGTAGCCTTTAAAGCCCTAAAATGCAAAGACACAAAATAAGAGTCTGAAGAAGAGGATGTATCAGATGAAATGGAAGTAAATTTTGTCAAAAAACTGAGAAAGAGAAAAAGAAAATACTGAGGAAAGCTACCATTCAAATGCTTTAACTTTGGAGGCATTGGGCACTTTGCAACAAAATGTCCTCTCAATGACAAGAACCAGGGTGAGGAAGCTTCGCACCAAGAAATAAGTGATTGGAAAAATAAATCAAACTTCAAGAAAGACAACTTCAAAAAGAAAAGCTTCATCTCCAGGAATACAAATTCTTTAGAGGACAACTCTAGTGAGGATTTTGAAGAAGAAACAGGTGAAGCTCTGTTCATGGCATTTGAATCAAAAAAATTGGAAGAGGTAGAACAATCAGAAAAGAGAGAAGTAATGAATTCTAAAGTTTTTGCTAAAAATCCTGAGGCTGAAGTAGATCTAGAAGGTGAGCTGGTATCTTCTCTTGTAGAATGGAAATCTAAGAAAAGAAAGAATTATAAACTTTCAAGAAAGCTTGAGAATGCAAATGACATCATAACCAGTTTAAAAATACAGACAGAAGAATACAAGAAAATGTCTAAGGATCTCAAAGTTCAGATAACCATGAAGATAGATTCCTGCTGTAAACTAGAAGAAGAGAATGTCAGTCTACGAATGCAAATGCAAGAATTGGATCGAAAAATTAGCTGCCATCAAAAGTGTGAAGAAAGTTCGATGAAGCTGGATAAAATTTTAAGTGATCAAAGACCTGCTGGCATCAAGTTTGGTCTAGGCCTTGTGGAAGGAGAATCGTCAAATGGACCAAAAGCTAGAAATGTAGAAACTATAAGGAATGAAGAGAAGAAACAGACTGATGAAAGAAAAACAACTCAGGCAAATGAAAGCAGTAATGCCAGGCCCGAAAGGAGAACTGACAATGATGGATTTACCAAGGTCACTCATCAAAAGAAAAGAATATTTATGGCTCCTACAATAACTTGGAAAAAACCATATGTCAGGTTCAATCATTTATTTTCTGGCTTCTGTTTCAAGTGTAATGGTTATGGGCATAAAATTGCAGATTGCAAGTATAATGTAGGACCAAGAAATATTTTCAGTAGAAATGCTTTTTCACCATTAAATTATGTAGTAGAATGTTTTAATTGTCATAACTTTGGACATATTGCAAGAAACTGTCGTAGTCCTTCAGCTGCAAATCAACCTTAGAAAATAAAATTTCAACCAAATAGGACAAGACAAAATAGAAATCCTTCTGAAAGATATACTCAAGATACTAGAAAAGGAAAGTCCAAACTAGAGCCCAATACGGTAGCCAAATCGAGTGGAAATAGAAAGAGCAGCCTCAGGAAGAAAAGGAATCCCTAATAGTTCAAATAGCTTTCAAGGCACAGAGTAAAAGGGTACCATGGATACTTGACAGTGGATGCTCAAGTCATATGACAGGTGATAAACAGAAATTTGAAAAATTACAAAAATATGAGGGTGGTTCTGTAAAATTTGGAAATAATGATGGAGCTAAGATAATCGAAAAAGGATCAGTTAAAATTAGTGATGGGAAGATCAAGTCAGAATAAGTTTTTTTGTGGATGGTTTGAAACATAACTCTGTTGAGTGTCAGTCAGATCTGTGATAAAGGACATGAAGTTGTTTTCAAGAAGCAGGGCTGTGAAGTTAAGAAATCAAATAGTGGAAAATTGATAGCTACTAGATCAAGGACCTCTGGCAACCTGTACACACTCTCAAAAACTTCATAAGGTAATTGTTTCATTGGATAGGAAGAAGAAAACTGGCTATGGCACAAGAGGCTTGGACACATTAGTTTTGATAATCTAGTGAAAATCAGCTCGAAACAGGTAGTAATAGACATTCCAACCATCAAAAAACCTTCAAATAGCAATTGTGCTTTATGTCAAAAGGGAAAGCAAACCAGAACCTCATTCAAAATAAAAGAGTACCACACCAGCAAACCTCTAGATCTTATACATACAGACTTGTGTGGACCCATGAGAACTCAAAGCATAAGTGGTGACAAATACTTTATGTTGTGTATTTATGATTATTTCATAATGACATGGATATTCTTCTTAAAAAATAAAATAGAAGCTTTTGGAATGTTCAGATCTTTCAAACATCTAGTTGAGAATGAAACAGGAAAAAGAATTAAATGTTTGAGATCATATAGAGGAGGAGAATTCATCTCATACGAGTTTATAGAATACTATAAACGACATGGTATCAGGAGACAATATTCAGCAGCTAGAACACCCCAGTAGAATGGCATGGTAGAAAGAAAGAACAAAACAATACAGGAAATGGCACGTACTATGCTGGCTGAAAACAAAATAGCAGATAGATTTTGGAAAGAAGCAGCCCACACTACAGTATACATCCAAAATAGGTACATGCTGAGAACTCATGAAAGCAAAACTCCTTATAAGCTATGGTTTGGTAGAAAGGCAACAACAAACCACCTCAAATTTTTTGGCTGCAAGTGTTACATCAAAAAAATTGAAGACAATCTTGGGAAGTTTGAAAATCAAGCAGATGAAGGTGTCTTTGTTGGGTATTCGATAAAAATCAAAGCTTATAAATGCTACAACAAGAGACTCAAGAAAATTGTGGACAGTTTTGATGTTAAATTTGATGAAGGAAGGGAAAGAACAGTTAACTATGAAGAAAACTACCCAATTTATGAAGAAGTCATTGAAGGAGATGAGGAAGATAAAACATAAAAGAAACCAACTCTTAACTCAGATGATTTAACTAATGACTCAGAGGTGGAAGAAAACAAGAAATTCAAAACAGGCAGCTGGCAGAAGAATCATCCCAGAGATCAAATAATTGGAGATCCCATAGCTGGTATTCAGACAAAAAAGAAAGTAGTAAGTAACTACTCTCTTTTATCCAGCATTGAGCCCAAAAATATAGCTGAAGCAAGCAAATATGATAGCTGGATGAAGGCAATAAATGAAGAGTTAGATCAGATTGAAAAGAACAAAACTTGGAAATTAGTTCCTAGACTGGCAAATAAGAATGTAATCGACACCAAATGAATATTTTAAAATAAATTGAATGAAGACGGACAGGTAGTTAGAAATAAAGCTAGATTGGTTTGAAAGGGTATGCACAAGTTGAAGGCATTGATTTTGAAGAGACTTTTGCACCTGTGGCCAGATTAGAAGAAATCAGAATGTTTCTAGCCTTAGTAGTTCATAAGAATTTCAGATTTTACTAGATGGATGTAAAATCAGCTTTCTTAAATGGAAAACTTGAAGAAGAAGTTTACATTGAACAACCAGATGGTTTCCAAATTGGTGAAGATCCCAATCTTGTCTGCAAATTAAAGAAAGCTTTATATGGCTTAAAATAGGCACCCCGAGCATGGTATGCACGGCTCGATAACTATCTCTCTCAATAGGGGTTTAAGAAAGGTATGGTGGACGATAATCTGTATGTCAAAATAGAAAATGGGCATCTCATTGTTCTTATTGTTTATGTAGATGATATCATATTTGGCAGCAGCAAAGATGAATCATGTACAGACTTAGCAAACAAAATGCAAAAAGAATTTGAAATGTCTATGATTGGTGAACTGTCTTACTTTCTTGGGTTACAAGTTAATCAAAATGAGAAAGCCATATTTATTTCCCAAGTCAAATATGTGAAAGAGATGCTAAAAAGATTCACAATGGAGGACTGTAATCCAGTTAGCACTCCTATGGTGATAGGCTGCAAGTTGAGTAAAGATGACAAATCTCCACATGTAGATCAAACCATGTACAGATCAATGATTGGAAGTTTACTATATTTAATAGCTACCAAACCTGATATTCTACAGGCAGTTTGCATGGTAGCAAGATTTTAGGCCAGCCCCAAAGAGACTCATGTGACAGCAGTAAAAAGGATTCTTCGGTATCTCAAGGGTACCATAGAGTATGGGTTGTGGTATCCAAAAGGTAAAGACTTCACTCTTATATCATATTCATATGCAAATTGGGCTGGATGTGTAGATGACAGAAAGAGTACCAGTGGAGGCGCATTCTATCTGGGAGACAGATTGGTTGCATGGAACAGTAAGAAGCAAGAGTCAGTTTCTTTATCTACAGCTAAGGTAGAATATATTGCAGCAACAACATGTTGTACACAGGTTTTGTGGATGAAACAAACTCTGAAAGATCTTGGTATTAATTTCAGTGAGCCAATAACAATAAAATGTGATAACACAAGTGCAACTAACATCTCCAAGAATCCAGTTATGCATTCTCGCACAAAGCACATTGCCATCAGATATCATTTTTTGAAGGAGAAAGTTGCATAAGGAGAAGTTAAATTGGATTTTGTCCCAACCATAGAACAAGTAGCAGATATTTTTACAAAACCATTGCCCAAGGAAGTGTTTGAGTACCTTCAAAACAAATTGGGAGTAGTCACACTTCCCAAGAACTGACTAGCTACAGGGATCACTTTCTCAGGGGGAGCATTTGAGTATTTGACTATTCTTTTGTTCATGATCATAATTTGTGCTAAGTGCAACAAATTGTGCCTGATAATTGTGTGTATGGACTCAAGGGGAGTCTGCAGTAGCCCTTTGGTATTATTGACAAAGGGGGATAAGAGTTATAGGAATTTACACAGGTGTTGCCAACAATTCCAAAGGGGGAGATTGTTGAGCAAGGTGTTGTAAGGGTTTTGTCATTGTTGTCAACACAGGCAGTTAGATCTAATGATGCAGTGGACAGGCAGTTCATAAGTCATTCAGATGTAGAGGACAGAAGTTCAAAGGTTATTCAGAGCATGGACAGTGAGTTTCCAAGAAGACCATAGTTGTCTTTTTGCAAAAGATCAAAGAAAAAGACAAGTAAGAAAAGTGTCGCGATATCGCGACATGTTCAGTAGGCAAGAAAAACTGTCATGATTTTGTGACATGTTAGAGGAGAGATAAAATGCAAGCAAAATTGTCACGATTTCGCAACATGGCCAAGAAGAGAGAAGGCGCAAGGAAAACTGTCGTGATTTCATGACATGTTGGAAGCAGAGAAGGCAAGTAAGAAAACTGTCATGATTTCGTGACATGTTCGAAGAAAAAGCCCTAAGGAAGAAAACTGTCACGATTTCGTGACATGTTCGAAGAAAAAGCGCTAAGGAAGAAAACTGTCGCAATTTTGCGACATGTTCGGAGAAAAACCGCTAAGGAAGAAAACTATCATGATTTCATGATATGTTTGGAGAAAAAGCGTTAAGGAAGAAAATTGTCGCGATTTCGTGACATGTTTGGAGAAAAAGCGCTAAGAAAGAAAACAGTCACGATTTCGTGACATGTTCAGAGAAAAAGCGTTAAGGAAGAAAACAGTCACAATTTCATGACATGTTCAGAGAAAAAGTGCCAAGGATGAAAAGCGTCACGATTTCATGATAGGTTCGAAGAGAAAGTTCCAAGTAGAAAAAGCGTCGTGATTTTGTGACATGTTTCGATTTCGCAGGCCAAAGACAGAAAAGAGACAAGGCAGTGACGATGTCACAATTTTGCGACATGTTTCGGTTTCATGGGGCAAAGACATAAAAGGCATAAGGCAAGAGAAGTGTCATGATTTTGTGACATGTTCAATTTTCGCAGGCCAAAGACAGAAAAGAGACAAGGCAGTGAAGATGTCATGATTTCGTGACATGTTCCGGTTTCACAGGCCAAAGACAGAAAAGAGACAAGGCAACGAAGATGTCACGATTTCGTGACATGTTCAATTTTTGCGGGCCAAAGACAGAAAAGAGACAAGGCAGTGAAGATGTCATAATTTCGTGACATGTTTCGGTTTCATGGGCAAACGACAAAAAAGAGACAAGGCAGTGAAGATGTCACGATTTCACGACATGTTCTGGTTTCACGAGCGAATGGCAGAAAAGACACAAGGTAGAGAAAGATGTCGTGATTTCGTGACATGGTTTGTTTTTGCTAGAGCAATCCAATTAGAGTAGCGAGAGGGCGAATGTGTTGCAATTTCGTGACATGTCTGGTGTTCGTGGTTGCAAGCGAAGAAGTGAATAAGGAGGTCGAGAATGTCATAATTTCATGACATGCTGTATTTTCATGGGTAAAATGTGAGAAGGGTAGAAAGAGACAGAAGTGTCACGATATCATGACAAAAGCAAAGCAGAAGCTATCAAAGACAAAAGTGTCGTGATATCATGACAGGAACAAAACGTAAGTCTCTAAAGGCAAAAGTGTCACAATGTCGCGACATGTGTTTTTGTGGCAACAATAGAAAAGTTGTAGGGGCAGTCGAGGCCGACAAAGACTGATGCAGGCTGACAGTTTTTAGGGTTTATAGCTGACTAAATTTAGGGTTTTGTAGCCGACGATCTTTAGGGTTAAAGCCGACAAAGTTGAATCTGGGCTGACAAAATTTAGGGTTTTGCAGCCGATGATCTTTAGGGTTACAGCCGACTATAGTTCAAGATTTATTATTGAAATTTCTATTATTTAAGGAGGGCTATTTTGGAGTTTGCAATGTGAAGTGTGCATATCGAATTTGCATGAATTAAGCATGTGGGTTGTAGAGGTTGAGTCGTGTCGATCTAAGTGCAAAGTGAGAGCAAACTGAGAGCAGTAAAGCACAAAGGAGCAGAAGCGATCAGTTGTTCGTGTTAGAGAAAAGTGCGTAGGGTTGTTGCGCAGAAGCAAACTGGTGGTGCAAAGAAATTGTGCAGGAGAAGCAGAGTGTACAAAAATAGTAGACAGTTTGCAAAAGGTTGAAGGTATTTTTTTGTTATTTTCATTGAAGTCCAAGTTGCAACTTGGCATAAGGGGTTGGTGCTCTTTCCAGTAGGTGCTAGTGAATTAGGGGTTAGTGCTCCTTTCTATTGGTGCAAAAAAATTGAGGGGTTGGTGCTCCTTCCAGTTGGTGCTGGTAAATAAGTTGTAAAGTTGTTGCTTTGCAAAGGCTGGATTTGGATGGTAGTCCAAGCAGTCATTTTTGAGGAGTAGCCACATTGGTGAACCTCGTTAAATCTATGTTGTGTGTTATGCTCTCTTGTTATATCTAGTTTAAATTTGCTTTATTTCAGCTTTAAGTATTGCAATTTTAAAATATTAAAAGATCACACTAATTCACCCCCCTCTTAGTGTCACTGTGAGTCTAACATGTTCTTATTTTTAGGTTTTAAAAATATTGAGGAAAAGCATCAAGGAAGATGGAAAAAAATGATAGATGGGTGAATAAAGGGAACCAAAACCATTGAACAACATAAGTTATTATTATTCTACCCAAGGGCTACTAAATTTAGTCCACCCTATAGGAGGACAGGACTCTCCACCACCTACAAAGTTAGCAGTTAGTTCTATTTTTACAAATACATATTACCCCTCCCTACAGACTGTGAGTGACACTATAAGGGATAACCAACTATGAGTCCTTCGGGAAAACAAGAAAATTAAAATAGCAATATGTTATAGCCACAAAAATAGAAATAAAAATTCTATGCTAGAAAACAAAAACAATTTTTTTGTGATTTTTTATTCTTCTATCTATGCAAAAATATAAATTTTTGAAATAAGTAGCAGACAATATACAAAAACACAACCAAAAATATCTTAGAGTAGAGGAAAATATATCTAATACTTACCTTTATGTGCCCCTAAAAATTTTGGCTGGAATATTTTAAATTTTACTAGCCCCAAGTGGGTAGAAATGAATTTACATGTAAAAATATCCAAAGTATTGAAAATTGCTAGTTAGGTGTGAAATAAGCCAAAACATAGTGTACAAATGAGTCTAAAACATGAAAAAGTCCCCAAAAGGCATTTTGTATTGCTAACCCATCAAAACTTATCAAAAAGCTAATTTTATATAGTAAAATAATTGAAAATATAAATAGTTTAAAAATTTTCATTTTTAATTTCAATTTTCCATGCACTCTAAGCCCTCTTATAATCTCAACATGTTTAGACAACTAATTTGAGTAAAATTAAGTTGATGGTGATCAAATGAAAGGGTGATGTTGGAGAGTTTGGTTTTTTGATCCTTCATGATTTTCATTAATTTTGGCTAAATATGAACAAAAATTAATAAAATAGAAATAAAGAATGATCACATAATAGGTTAGCTAGGAAGTAGCTAGGACAACATGGAAAGTTCTAATAAGGGGCATGTTGGTCAAGAGTCTTCCCTAGGATGAAATGTGTGTATACGCACTAGACCCGACCAACATTGAAAGGTTAAAGGAAATAAATGTCCTTCAGGCCATCTCTAGAGGGGGTTGGTTCCCTTGCTACTCTAAAAAATTGGTATAAATATTAGGAAAAGAAATTAATAGAAAGGAAGGGAAATATGGCTATAAGCTAAAGAGATAATGCGGGGATGAATTAATAGCAAGATTAAAAACCTAGTTTAAACTAACAATATTCAATAGAAGGATAGAATAGAAACTGAGCTTAGATCATATTATAAAGCATGACTTTCAATAGCATTCCAGCATCCATTTCCCATTAAAAAATTAAATCTAGAATAAGAATTTAATCCACCAATGATGATATAAATCTAATAGAAATGTAGAGCAAAATGTATAAACATACATAAAATGATCAGGAACTCAGAGCCAAATAGTCCTTATTCAAAGCAAATGTTTAAACTATGAGAATTTTTCAAGCAAATGTCCATCAATTTTTTACATCAAGTTTCCTAGTATTTATAGAGGATTTAGCCTCCAAAATTGAATGATCATTAAATAAAATTATGGCAAGTCAAATATTGTTCAACAATAATTTTCTCCTTGACAACAACAATGAACCAATTCAGTGGTACATTGGGAAGCAACGAGCAATTTCGACAGAGGTGGTGCCTCAAAAATGAGAATCCACCACAGTGGATGGTGCCTCAAAAATGAGCATCCACCACAGTGGACGGTGCCTCAAATATGATCATCCACCACAGTGGAAAGTACCTAAAAATTAGTAGGATCACACCAGAATTAATAGCAAAGCATGTTAAGAAATTAACATCACTTAATTTCAGCAATCCTCTGGTTATCTGTCAGCAACAATTCCATAAACATTAACTCCTTTGCCCCAAAAATTGAATTTGTCGGCATTGGAATTCCCCAAAAATTATCTTCGCTCAGAGCACCATAAAAAAAACTTTCTCTTGGAGGAAATGGTAAAAATTAATTTCACCAATAAGAGGCCCAAAATGGACCTTCACCAAGATTTTCGCCCCAAATGTGCTTTTGCTAGCATTTTCGTTCAAAACGTGCTTTCGCCAATGTTTTCGCATGAAACATACTTTTACCAACTTTTTTGCTTGAAACATGCTTTCACTAGCGTTTTCATCCGAAATGGGCTTTTTCTAGCGTTTTCATCCAAAATGGGCTTTTGTCAGGATTTTTGCCCAAAAATGAATTTCACTAAGATTTTCGCCTGAAAATGAATTTTGTTGAGCAAAAATCATTACACACTTGGAAAAAAATTTAAATCCAATTTTAGTGTGGTAAAAATACCAACACTTTTGGTAGCTCATGGGGTATTCAACTTACCTAAATGGAATTGACCCTAGGGCCTTTATCCATTGAGCTCAGTCTCACCATCACTAGCTGCATTAGATTATCTGCTTCTTGCATCAATCTCTTCTTGCCCTTTGAGATATGAACATGTAGTTCTATATATTGTGATAGCTTCGGCCCAAGAATCAATAATAATCACCTAATCAGTTTGGAATGTATCAAAAATGTACCAAAATGTCTGAATCTACTATGGATCAATGTAGTTGGCCCTCTAGCTAAGCTCCAGCAAATTGGACTTGATGCAAGTAAGCCTCTTCATCAATGGTAGTACAATATCTAAAGTATTATTTTTTAAAGCAACCCATATTGCATCTAGGTCTTTCTTCACTAGAATATTCCCTTGGTCATCAATGAAACAAGGGAAACCATTGTTTGCTATAGTCTCAAAATATACCAAAAAAATGCACCTCTTGTTCAAATGTATCTAGCAGCTTTCAAGCTTACTTGACCAGCTCCAACCTAGAAAAATAAGTGTGTAGCATTATCTTGGCATTTGCCCAAGCTCAAGCCATGTCGCTCATTGGGCCAAAATTTAAATCCATTCTAGCCATTTTTTGGATCTTCATCGCCATTTCTAGTTTTGGCTTGAAGTCCTCTTTTGAATACTCCACTATGTGCAAGTCGTGCGAAACAACCTACTGCATCTCCTAAAGAAACATGAGAACCAATGTTACTTTTGATTCCATTGTCAAACAATCGGTAAGTAGATTACTGTGAGCCTCCTTAAATTTTTCCTTCATGAGAACTACCAATTACACCACCTTGTTTGCAAACTAATCCTACAGACTCTAGATTTGATCCTTCAATACTTGGACTTGTTGCTCTGCTTCTTACTGTGTTGATTGATATTATTCGACCTCCTGCTAATATCCTTCAATTTCACTCTCCAATATTATCACTTTCTACTACCATCACTGAGATTCTAATTGTGTAGTGTCTAGTTGGACCTTCTGCTCATCTAAGCGTCTTCTAGTTCTGCTATCTTCACTTCATCTTGGAAGAAACTATCCCTAAAATGTTCATCTTGTAAGTAAATTGAACTCATATCCACCTGTATGTTGCTCATTTTATCAGTCGTATCAATTTTCACGATGTCCTCAATGATGAACTTATATGAATAATGATTCGACATCATTTTTTCTTGGAGTTTTTTTACCTGAGGGGCCATCTTCACATTGTGCACCTCCATAGCCTATGGATCAAAAGTCACTTTATTAACTGTCTTAGTCGAGGCTTGTGTGTCCTTTCTCTTACATATTCTCAACCATCATGAGGAACTTTTTCATTTTTGAATGATATTTTATGCTATGGGATGCTCCAATAGAAGTTCCATTTTAGAAGCTAGTGGCTCCCATGATGCAAAAATCAAGGAAAACGATAAGAGAGCCTACTGAGGGTTTGGTTCAACAAAGAGAGCAAAAATGGAAGGCTGTACAGTTACACTTACCCTTGGATAAGCTTGTGTAATTACGATGACAATGGAGTTGATAGGGGTAGAAGATGAAATGGAGGATAATGGAAGGGAAAATGGATTAGGGGTGGACGCAAATAAATTTAAAGATAGAGGAATGGAAGGAATGAAAGAAGCAGGATGAGCATTGGTGACCTACGAATGTGAAATGGAGAGAGGAGTAGAAGAAATATGTGTGACAAATGGAAGTGAAGTGGAAGTAAAAACTATAGGATGAGAGAAAATGGTCACCAGATGCTTTTTATTAAGAGAAGAAGAAATAAAATGTATACTTACGGGCTTTGACACCGTTTGAGATAACAATGAAGGATGCTACACTGTTGGATATTTCTCTTCCTTGTATTTCACTACCTTTGCTTCCAGATATACCAACTTCACCATCTGGCTTTATTGTCCTTGTTGAGCCAAAGAGGGTGCCTCCCTAAAACTAGTCTACTCAACTACAAGTGAAAAAAGAGGGTTTCTGCTAGGAGCAAAAAATACAACACTTCTAGGTTTATTTACAATATTAGGGAAAGATAGCTTTGTACCCGCTCTCATTATATAAGTGAAAGTTGTTCTTCAGGCCATGTGGTCTTATTTTTTTGGCTCCTCTTCAACCGACTTCTCTTCTCTTACTGTGACCTCTTTGTTTTTAGGACTTTGAATACTTTGAGGCACCAGGTTAGCAAAAGATATGGGCTGGTACTTATCATAATGCTCATCATAAATTTATGAAAATACTTCATCCTTAGCTAATAGGTAAGCTAACCTAGGATTACCTAGGTGAACACTCATGATCCACTAGTTGGTGATCTTCTCATTAGACCATTTAGGAAATTTATCTTTCATTTGATTAAACAAATCCTTAGGAGGAACCTACTTTAGATGATTTACAGGATCATACTCAACTTCTATCTCATAAAAATCATGCCAAGGAGGGAGTGATATCATATTTTCAATATGCCACTCAAGGTCATGTCCCTTGGGATTGTTCCTCTGCTGAAAGATATTGTAGACACCAAAATAGCACCAATTTGATTATGTGACTACAAGCACTGACCGAATTGACATACATACCCCTAGGGCAGACTTCAAAGGGTAAAAAATGGTCCTAACCACTCCCAAATCAATTTTGGAAGGTCAATGGTCAATTTGGAACCTTTTAAGCACTTTTATCCCTACTCGTCCCACCCTAGGATGATTAGAATCCTATTCATCCCACCCTAGGATGATTAGCAGCAATCGTACCAGGGTGGGACGAGTAGCAGGTTTGACTGGAAAAAATTCAAACCTCAAAAGGTCCACCACTTAATTGCACCTTCAAGGCATGCAATTGTGAGGAACAACTTCAAATTAGAGAGAGGGACTTTAGTCAAGCATGCCCTGATCATGGAGGCCTCATGCAAGGAGACTCTAAATTAGGGAGGAATCTTCTCTCCCAAAAAAAGGCATGGCAAGCCAAGTGGCGCCCTCACATGCGCATTCAAAGAGAGAGACCCTAGGTCTATAAAAGGGTGAGAATCCTCACCCCAAAATGATAAGAGAGCTGGAGCATTGGGAGAAATGGAGTGCTGCCAAATTATACCCACATTCCCCTTGTATGCCTCTTACATCCCTAATTTCTCTTTTGGAATAGAGGTTATCGGGTGAACACTAAGAATGCAATACCAACCCAAAACCCAAACAATCGGCCACAATCCCACACCAAATTTTTTGATACAACCCCCTAGGAGGTTTTGGACCCATCCCAAGTGGATTGGTGTCAAAACTAGGCCCTAAACAGAGGGTGTCCTGCCCAAGGGCGCCCCCCAAACTACTACAGTCCTAATCGTCCCACCCCAGAGTGATTAGAAATCTATGAAGAATTTCTCTACTGTTATTTTTTCATTCTGTTCTATTTGGTTTACTTATGCTTTTGTTCAAGTTTCATGTTATTCTGACTTGATTTGACTGTGTTTTTATTATTTTGTGTTTATTAACATACAGGGAGTGCCTTCGAATACGAGAAAATCTGGATAGAATCTACCAAATATTACCTTCTGGGTCATCCTAAAATACCCCTTTTTTTCTAACCCCAAGTTTGCAAGAATTTTGGAGGCCTCTGGATAGGACATTTGCAAGGTCACCTTTGCATGCTTTGTGATAGTCCTAATCGTCCCACCCCGGAGCGATTAGAAATCCATGCATGATTTCCTAACTGTTCTTTTTGCAATGTGTCTTTGATGATTTTTTTATGCTTCTATCAAATTTTGGGTTCATTATGACATGTTTTGATCATAATTTTGCTATTTTATACATTAACTAGCCGAGGCCCTAAGGATTGCATGTTTTCCTTCCATCCACATATGCTATTAATTGTTTGCTATTTATTTGTGTCCAATATCTCACCACCAGGAACACCGAAGGGGCAGCAAGGAAAGCGGTGGCAACCTTTGGCCCGCCCATTTCAAATGTGAGGCACGTGAAAGACATTGGAAGTGTACCATTCATTTATGTAAAAAATTGTATCAAACATTTTGAGCCCTAAATGTGGGATGTATTGTAACTAAATCAAAATCAAAATTAATAAAATAGGACCCACTTCATATTTGTTTGCTTACATCTTGTCTATGCATCGTTTCCTTCGTGCATTGCTTTCTCGCATTCGTAGGACTTAGCATTTTTATATCAATTTCGTTTGCACCATCTGGTCTGGCACGCCGTCACCCTGCATTCGATATTTCAATGGTGATCACGATGGGACCTTGTACTCTACTATTAATATCAAGTTTTTTTTATCCAAATTTTGTGGTTTCTTTGCAGGTGTTACTAATTCGGGCACTGGACTGCTACTCGTGCCACCCTGTGACGAATACAGACTTGGAATTCATGCCACCCCAGAATGAATACAAATTTGTCTCACCCTAGGATGAATATAGACCTGCTATTCATCCCACCTTGGGACGATTAGATCTCTATGCATTTTCTAAGTAGAAACTCAGAGGCATCTGGTTTGGGCAGAGAAGAGGTAGGTTTTCTGGACATCCTCTATGTTTTTTTGTTTTTGTCTCTACAATTTTTTTGTTTTCTTTTATTGCATAGGGAATTTTACTACATGTTTTATTTCTTTGCACAATTAAAAGGAACCACAAACACCACATAATGATATTAACATCAAGGAGTTGGTCTTAATACCCCAACACTTGATCAAGACCAACGGTGGATTTCATCACCACCTTGGCTTGGATTTTGTATACATAACCCTAATCATGATTGTTGCTAGATGTAAATCCTGACAAAAGCTGATCAAGTGTAGCGGGGGTGATTACCAATGCATGAGGATAAGTCTTCTATGGTAGGTGTCAAAAATAGAGTGATTCCCCTTTCGTACCACCTATGTTCCACGTACTGTTGTGCTCTCACGTACTAATAGTTTCCCTCACGTAAGGGCAGGTATATTGAGAGGTTCAGTATAGTGGCCTGGTAGTGGTATATTGAAGGGGTGACCATTTTGGAGATATAAGAGCCCTCATCATGCATGAATAACAAAATTTTCTTTACACAATTTGCACAACAAAAATCAAAACACACTGAACCAGATTTAGGACACACATTTAATTTGTAAACAAGATAATCATTTCTTTGTTTGTGTGGTCCCCTTTTGTTTGGTGTAGTATAAAAAAATTTAAAGGAGATAAAAATACGCATATCTTTCTAGAAAGACCACAACCATGGTGTATACCCGTAGCCAAGCCCAGTCACAGGAAAAAGTTGTGGAAAGTATACAAGGAGGCACAAGTCACCTCCGTTATAGCCCTAAGGACTTGGTTATACCACCTTGGTGGCCTGACCCACAACATAGTCCACACTATGCCACTACAGAGAAGGACTATAGAAGCACCCCTTTGAGGGACACTCTCATTCAACACAGACCCTTTCAGGAGGAATACACACATGGGAAGGCCCCATTAGACACTCGTTATGAGTGGCCACTGTATGATGAAGCGTTAGAGCAACATAGGGTTCATAAGGAGGGGCCACATGATTATATCATCCCCCCTCCACCCCTCATTACTGTTAGAACTAATAGACCAAATTTAGAGCATAGGGATCTTCAGATAGGGTAAGCCAACTTTGCCTGTCCCCTTCACATCTATGAAAGGGAGCATGATGAAGACCAGTATATTCCTCAAGACCAATACATCATGCGGGAGCAATGCACCTTCACACCTGCTAATTATCAAGGCCACCTATTGAGGCCAGAGCCTCACGTGAATGCTGCTAACCTAGAAATAATAAAGTGACCTATAGAGATCTCAAATCACCATGATCAAGATAGATATGTAAGGGAGGCATCAGCCTCCTAGACATAGGACGATAAAACAAATTGACTTGGCATTTGCAAAACATACCGCCCGCCAAGTGCAAATTACATAGCTTATGCAAGATCAGTAGCAGTTATAGCAATTGTATCATCTTAATAAAGAGCACATTCGATGCCAGATAGATGAATTTATCCATAACAATATGCATGAGAGAATTACAACCCCTCGCATGCATAGGACAAAAATTTATGAGAGGCACAATCCCTTAGTGCGAGATAGGTCTCCATGACCTTATCAAGTGTTACCTCCAAGACCTTTGAGACCTGAGCGGGAGGCCACCCCTAGAACCAATGATGGGCACCTTCCTTGGGTTCCCATTCATGTTTATAGGTCACACCCAAAAACTCCCCAAGAAGCCTATGAGGAATTTGAGCAAGAAGAAGAGCAAGCTGAAACACCCTACCAAGGTAGGGGGGCGCTACCCAACTACCCCTCCATAGGCCTCAAGTTCCTCATAATGCATAATGGGAACAAACCAAAGAAGAGGAAATTAAATCCTATGATGCATACGAAGCACTGTTAGAATGCTTAGAGTCTATGGAGACCAAGACTTCAGGGCCCCAAAATCCCACCTTACACCAGCTCCGCAATCACCCTGTGCATCCTTCAGTTTTGGCACCCCCATACCCCGACCACTTCAAAATACCTCAATTGGAAATTTTTAGAGGGGATGAGGATTCCCAAGAGCACATACCAATATTCTTAAGTCAATGCTTTGGAATTTAGGACAATGATGTATTTCTTCTAAGAATGTTTATAACCACGTTTGTAGGTCCTACCTCGGACTGGTTTACCCAATTACCAAAGCATAGCATCAACAATCTAGACCAGCTAGTGGACGCGTTCCTTGAATGTTTTGCCTTCAACACCAAGAATAAGGCATCCTTAAGTGACCTAGCTAGACTTAAGAAGTATGATGATGAGACCATAGCCGCTTATGGGAATTGGTGGAGGACATTACTTTCAAAGCTACCCTACCTCCCTCCTATGGTCGACATGACTCAAATTTTTTCAAAGAGTTGCATAAGGTCGATCTCCGTGCTATTGCAGCTGCAGCAATATGCCACCCTAGAAGAAGCCCTGGTGCAAGCTAGGATAATTGAGGAGATCAAAAATCAAGATGATGATATTTCCAAGCCGTGCAAGAAAGAGTGGACCAAAAATGCCAAAACTGGGCCCACGCAATCGAAATCGGCCATGGTCAATCAGGTTTCCATAACTATACCATTGCTTGCAAAAATGACACAACCCCCAAAGGCTAATTATTAGGTAGTTCCTCTTGCTAACTATGAAAAGGAAAACCACAAACAAGAGCAAAATTAGTAGCGTCACCCTAAGAAATAATTCACACAGTTCACGGAGTCTAGAGACTCCTTGTTTGACCGCTTGTTCACGGTAAACCTGATAAACTTACCGAAAAGTTGACCCATAGACCGCAACATGCCAAAACCTAAGGGCTATAGGGAAGTTTTATAATGTATATTACACCGATAGAAAGGACATGACATCTTAAGTTATTGGAAATTCAAAAGCTTGGTGCAAGACTTGATAGACAACAAAATGCTTACGGTAGACAATCCCATAGCGCTGAGCAACCAACAGATGGACGTCTTCAAAGACCCCTTGCCTGCCCATGAAACGTAGGAAAAAACTATACAAGTGAATGAGGTGACACAAAACTGCCCCATGCAAGGATACGTAGGGATGATAAGCATCGTGACACAGAATAAAAGATACCCAAACATGGCTGCACCCACTGTAGCTACAGGAAATGTTCCATCAACATCACAACCCCCACAACATCCTACACAACCTCCCTCACCTAGACCAGTGGCCACAATTTAGACTAAGCTTACTCAAATTTTAAGGACCACATCGGCTAGGCTCTCCATCTATGATCTCATCCAACAATCATCGCCCCATCTGGAGGCTCTGATGGAGATACTCAAATCCATTGACCTACAGCCCCAATAACCCAATTCTTTCAACAACTTTATGGGACATGTGAGACAATGCACCAAACCGATTATAGTCTTCAGGGAATATGAACTAAAATCAGTGACTAGTGATATGGTGGATCCACCCCTGCACATCATTGCATGGGTCAACGAGATCCCATTTAAGAGGGTGTTGGTGGACACTGGCTCGTCTAGTAACATAATCACAATAGCGGCATTAAAACACCTTAAGCTGGCAGCATCCCACATTGTGGCATCCACTTACACTCTTTGAGCATTCAATGACGTGTTATGCTCTATGGTTGGCACAATTGTCCTACCCATCCAAGTAGGACAAAATACTATTCCTACATTGTGTCACATCCTCGAGGGTGAGATGGCCTACAATATCTTGCTAGGCTGGCCTTGGATCAGGGACATGAAGTGTGTCCCTTCGATAGCCCATCAGTTCCTTAAGTACACACATGAAGGGCAAGTACATGTAGTCCCAGCGGACCTAGAGCCCTTTAAGTTTTGCAATGTGGTGTAGCTGATGCCACAATCGACCCTCCCATCGACACATTTGGACTTTCAATTGAATCCGTCCACTCAGGGTCTAATTTTGCCTACATCCCCACTATTGAGTCCCTCAAGTAACCGACCTGGCCCATCTTCGTCGTCTATCCCTTCACCAAAAATGCCACCTATGGTGGCCACACTGAAGGACAATAGGAAGAAGCCCCTAGAGGAAGTACCACCACTAGTCTCAACCATCTCTAAGAAGGAGGTGCCCAGTCGAATGGAAGTCGAGACGCCTGGTTCACCCAACATGGAGTGGGATCAAGGAGAACTCCCATTCCCTCCCTCTCAATCGCCAATGATTACCATTGATATGGTCAATACGGGCCTAGGGGAGTACCTAGTGTGGAACATTATGGCAACACCCATGCTTGAATCCATGCAAGACTTAGGGAGACCTCGCCTCCCCATCGACGCTATCATCCCTTTAGGCTACCCACCAAATCAGAAAAAATTTGTATATGGGGGCCTCGACAATGACCTTGAACCTTACCTACAAGAGGAAGAGGATGAAGAGCCATTTGCTAAGAATGTTGATTATCTGTCCAACCCAGACTTCCCCCTGAAATACCTTAACCAATTTAATTGGCATGGATATGGATTGGGTAGATACGAACAAGGAATGCGCACTCTTTGTCAACCAAGATACTAGATGCCATATGACAAATTAGTAGTAGGTTTCAACCACCATTTTCCCCTCGACATCTTGGTAGAAACCATGCAAGGCCTAGGGCTAGGAAACAAGGATGGTTTGGTACAAGATCCATATGCCAATACCAACACAACATATACATTGGGGGATTATCTCCCATTGTTAACAACAAACCTTGTTGACCTCAACAACTCCTTCCCTTCGATCGAGAAAGGGGAAAGTTCAAGAACTTACCTCCAAGAAGGATATGAGCAAAATCAAAGGAGCTCTTCGAAAGATGATTTGGACTATGAGGTAGCACCTTGGGACCCGTTTGAGTTTGATAGCAATCACTCACAGGTGATGCCCATCGATGATTATCAGGAGGACTTCATGGCCATGTTCCCCTTTAATGTTCCCATCGGGAAATTGCCACCTCAAGAGATTCCAGACCTCTTGTAGAGAGTGAAACAACCCGGATGGGACCAAATCAACTTTCTTGAACAAAATAAACCTCCCATGCTGGCCATAAGGCCAAGTGATCATGAAACACCTAGTGGGAGGCTATACCAACAAGAAGAGCACACAGTTGTCAAAGCTAATGATGGTCTATGGATCTTCGATAGCGACTATGAGGATGAGACTGAGATGACATATCTCAACCATATGAGGAAATAAGAAAACCCCATGGATATTGATGATATGTTTGAATAGCTAAACATGGAGCCAAGGCATATGTGACATTTAAACCAAGTACAACTAAACCAAGTGCTTCATCCACCACTTGGGGGCATACAGAGAGCGCCTCCCACCCAAAGAGCACCTCCCACCTAGAGACCCTATAGAGCCATCAGTGCCAAGGGTAGACCCTATGCTTCTATCAACACATAGGGCCGATCCTTTTGTGCCAGTACCCATAGAGCCAGATCTGGGGCATAAGGATCACCAAGGATATCCGAAGCAACACCCGCATGGTAATGGAGACCAAATTCATTCCATCAACATGATCTCCATTGATCTAACCACCCCCATTCATAATCCAGTCGATCCAACATGACCATTGTATCTATACCTAGATGCCATAGCCTGGTATCATACTGACTCACCACCATCCCCATCAGAGTACTGGCCTTGCGGTGAGATTTTTCATTTCACCCTTGGACAGACTCAGGATATATTCCATGCTGAAGAGGAACCTGACATTCCCAATGTAGATCTAAACTTAGCAAATTATATCCACCTTATACCAACTCCACACTAGTTGGAGGATAGATCCCACATGTCAGTCAAAGAGACGGTTGACGTAGACATCGGTTCTGATCCAATGAATCCACAAATTATCAAGCTGGGGGTAATTTTATCCCCCAAATAGCAAGCCAATTACATTGCCATTCTCAAAGAGAAGAAGGATGTTTTTGCATGGACCTACAAATACATGTCAGGGCTAGACTCGTAGCTAGTCACGCATAATTTAATGCTTGACTCAACAGTCAAGCCAGTCAAGCAAAAGCTACGTAAGATGCACCCAACAATGGCCTTGATGGTCAAATACGAGACACAAAAGTTGTTGGATGCACAATTTGTCATCTGCATAGATTACCCACCATGGCTGTCCAACATGGTACCCATCAAAAATCCTGACGGGAGGATTCACATATGCATCAATTTTTTAGATTTAAATAAAGCAGGTCCTAAGGATGATTTCCCCTTTCTTAGCATCGACGCATAGGTAGATGCTACAACAAGCCACAAAATGCTTTCCCTCATGGATGGTTTCTTGGGATATAACCAGATTTGTATCAATCCTGATGATCAACTCAAGATGGTGTTCACAATGTCTTGGGGGATATTTTGTTATAAGGTCATGCCCTTTGGCCTTAAAAACACTGGTGCCACCTACCAATGTGCTATGACATACATCTTCCATGATCACATGCATAAAATTTTGGAAGATTATATGGATGATTTATTGGAAAAATATCTTTGACGCCCAAATCATCTCCATGACTTACACAAGATCCTTGATCACCTCATCGAACACAAAGTTAAGCTAAACCCCAAGAAGTGCGTATTTGGCATCACATCTAGAAAAATCTTGGGTTTCATAGTCTCAAAATGAGGCATCGAGGTATATCCAAACAAAGTCAAGGTAATCCTTGATATACGTCCCCCAACCACCATTAAGCAACTAAGAAGCTTCACGTCGATCAAGTGCTTCATAGCATAGTTATCTGATAAGTACCGACCCATGAATAAATTATTGCACAAGGGGGTAGCATTTCATTGGGATGACGAGTGCCAGTCCGCCTTCAATGAAATCAAACAATACTTGGATTCCCTGCCAGTGTTGGCACCACCTAGACCAAGAGTGCCATTCTACTTATACATCTCAGATACCGAGGTGGCACTAGGCACCATGATAGCCTAGAAAAATGAATTACATAAATAACAAGCTAATTACTATCTTAGCCGCACCTTAGTCAGTTACGAACTTAACTATGCATACGTTGAGAAGCTATGCATGGAAGTGGTATTACCACAAAAAAGCTACACCATTATATGCTAAGAAATACGATGTATTTTGTGTCTAAGGAGAATCCATTGTGGTACATGATGAGTCGTACTTATCACAGTAGTTGCATGGCAAAATGGATCATGTTGTTGATGGATTTTGACATCAAATTAATTGGATAAAAGTCCATAAAAGGTCAAATCATCACCAATCAACTAGCAGAGGCTCCTCTCAAAGATGATCAGCCTCTGACTATAGAGCTACCTGATGATGGGGTCTTCCATGTCTTAGAATTTCCAGATTCTGATGAGCTTGAGTCACCAGCCGACATAACATTATTATTTGATGGTTCTAAATGTGAGCAAGGAGGTGGCGTGGGAATCATATTTTTCACACCGCAAGGGGCTCCAATGCCTTTATAATTTAAACTTGATTTCTCGTGCACCAATAACAATGTTGAATACGAAGCCTTGCTCATAGGTCTTCAGAAAACCATCACCATGAACATCAAGTGCTTTAATATCTTTAGTGATTCACTGTTAATTATCAACCAAGTGAAAGGGGTATTCCAATGCAAATGCCTAGTTTTTTAGGCCTACAAAGCCCTTGTGGATAAATTCTTGGAAAATCTTGAATGGTATGACATCGAGGCCCTCCCTCAATCATCGAATCATTTTGCAGACACTATGGCCTCCTTGGGGTCACTAATCCCGCAAGACCCTTCTGGTGAGATGACAACCATTCAAGTCGAAACATTATCGCAATCTATGATGGAGCGTGCAAGCTCTGACATAATGCCAAGAATCCACCTGATCCAGATTGAACCATCTTAGGATAGGTTCTCTCAAATCCATGATAGTCTGAATCATGCCAAATGGGGGTCTTTGTTCTCCCTAACCCCTCTTAATAGCAACACAATGCTATTTCTACAAGTTATTTCTCGCTCAACTTTTTATAAGGACAAAATTCAAGAGGGATTGGCCATTCATACCACCAAGGTTTCTGATTAGCAGGATTGGTACACACCCATAAGAGACTATCTCAAGTTAGGTAGCCTCCCACTTGGATTGTTGCACGCCATGAAAAGATCATTCAAACAGAAAGTGGCAAAGCATGTCTTGTTAAGAGACATTTTGTATCGTTGGAGCTACGAAGGGATCCTCCTTCGATGCTTGGACCAGCAGGAGTCCACTTGGGCGATCACCCAAGTGCACGATGGTACCTACGATGGCCACTTTAGCGGTATGGCCATCACAAAGTGCATTCTTCGCATGGGCTATTATTGGCCATCTTTAGAGCGAGATTGTTGTGCATATGTGTGGAAGTGCATGAAGTGTCAAAACCATGCTAAGTTGACACACATACCTTCTCATGCCTTGCAGCCGATCCAATCGGCTTGGTCATTTTTGTAGTGGGGCCTAGATCTCATCAAAAAGATCTCCCCTATGTTTTCAAGTCATCACACATTCATCATAACGACCACAGAGTACTTTACCAAGTGGGTGGAAGCAATTTCGCTTACCTCTACGATTGGGACTTGCATTACGGAGTTTATTTTACATAACATCATATGTCATTTTGGTATTCCATCCAAGATCATATCGGATAATGGGATGTCATTTAAGAACAAATATGTGCATGCTTTGACAACAAAGTACAAAATTCAGCACAATTTTTTGACACCCTATTATCCGCAGGAAAATGGGCAAGCAGAGGCGTCAAAAAAAATGCTAGTCGTCATCCTTAAAAATATGGTCATAGATAATCATAAGGATTGGCACATCCAAATACCACTTGCCTTGTGAGCTTATCACACCAGCATTCGGATGCCCACTGGGGTAACTCCATTTTTTCTAGTGTATGGCTTCGAGGCAGTCATGCCTCTTGAGTTGGAAATACCCTCCCTACGCATATCAATGCAATATTTCATCGATGATGACACTGCATGGTAGGTCCAGTTAGACCAACTAACATTACTCAATGAACAATGTGTCAATGCTCTTGAGCATTTACGTATCTATCAAGAGTGACTTAAGAAAGCATACAACATGAAAGTTCACCTGAGGGACTTTCAGGTTGGTGACCTGGTCTTACAATAGAACCAACAAAATTCTAACTTGTCGCTCCATTTAAGGGACAAGTTCATGAAAAACTAGTTAGGTCCTTATATAATCGACAGTAAAATAGGACTTGGAACATATCGGCTCATCTCTCTTGATGGAATCAAGGAACTAGAACCCTTGAACATCAGTCATTTGAGGCCATTCCACATTTAAAAGATCCATGGCCCACCCCAGAATGCCCCAAAGGTACCCATAATCCCTTTGGTCAAACCAAACACCCCAAGGATTCCCACAATAGCTTGGTCAACCCCAAAATGCCCCAAGGATTCCTGTAATCGCTTGGTCAACCTAAAACATCCCAAAGGTATCCATAATCCCCTTGGTCAAAACAAAAGCCCCAAGGATTTCCGCAATCGCTTAGTCAACCTAAAATTCTCCAAAGGTATCTATAATCCCTTTGGTCAAACCAAAATCTCCAAGGATTCCTACAATCGCTTGGTCAACCTAAAAGCCCCAAAGGTATCCATAATACCTTTGGTCAAGACAAATAATCCAAGGGTTCTCACAATCGCTTGGTCAAAAACAAATATTCAAAAAAAAAAAAAAAACAGATAATCACAAATAAAATAAAATTTGCATCTCACTTGCATGCATATTCTTAACAATCAAAACACAAAAAAAGAAAAAAAAAGAAAGAAATAAAAATTGCATTAGGCATCGCATACATACATTGCATATTTGTTGGTCATACTTGTCAAAATCACCATAGACTGTAATTGCTCGACAATTCCATCATTTTCCAAATTCAGTCCATTTTGTAAAAACATCCATCTAGAATAACGCCCTTTGCATTTTTTCCACATTATAATCAGTTGTATGCTAATGTCTTTAGGGTTTTTCGTCATTCAGCTGTCTTTATATTTTTGGTCAAATGTTGTACGAAGTCAGACCAATTTTTACAAGGTAGAGTTTTACGTGGATCACGCCTTGTTACATAACATCCCAACACAAGCTTAAAACACATAAAAATTCCCAAGTTGTGTGAATGCAAGAGAAACCTACAAAGCAGTCTAGGGTACCATAGGTGAAAGGTTATCCTGATCATCCCCCTGTATGTATGGTTCAAGAATGCTGAGAATTGACAAAAGGACAAGCTCTTCCCCATCCAATTCCCTACAATAAATAGTGGTTTTCACCACTATCAAAAATTCCAAACACCTTTGGTCCCCAAAGCCATAAGGATTTGTACTACACACCCATGAGAAGGATGGGTAGTCATCCCTAAGGCCTCAAGGATCAATTCCATTCATAAGCAAAATCCTAAAAGTCCACCATCCAAAATAGCACACACCTTTGGTCCCTAAAGTCATAAGGATTCCTACTACACACCCCTGTGAAGGATGGGTAGTCATCCCCAAGGCCTCAAGGATCAATGCCATTCCAAAGCAAAATTCCAAAACCACATTTGATTCCCAAAGTCATAAGGATTCGTAATACATGTCCCTGACCAAGATGGGTAATCATCCCCAAGGCCAAAGGGATCAATGCTATTCACAAGCCAAAAACCCATGCACTCAACATTAAAATAATAATAACAGTGATTATCACCATTACTCAAACCCCTTGCTCAAGAAAAAACAAAAGAGAAAAATAAACGATGATTTTCATCACTATGTATGAGAGCAAGTATCCCAACAAGTTGAGCAATTGAAAGATGTCTGAGCTTGAATCCTTGAAATTCTCAACAACTGAAGAACCATTTAGGTGATCCTCATTAAGGATTTTGTGGATAGCCTACCTGGCAATGGTGGTATCCTAAATGCATGAGGATATGTCTATCACATTAGCTTTGCGTGTGTATAGACCAATGTTTGCATGTGGATGAGCTAGCTTATGGTATCCTAGATTGCCCTGTGGACTAATGTTACTAAATGCAAAAAAGGAATTAGTGGAGCTAATTAGGTGATCCTCAGTAAAGGTTTGGTTGATAGCCTATCTGGCACTGGCGGTATCCTTACGAATACCACATAAACGAACTCAATTGCACACACAAAGATGTGAAATAACTTGGTCAAACTCAATTCGGATTCGTACCTTGTTCAAAATTCTTGTAAGATAATGTACAATATTGATTAGTTAGTTAAAGCAATTGAGTCTCAGAAAAACCTTAATTACATTTTAAAACAATTGTCATACATTTCATTATCACCATTAGAAATAACAAAACAAAAATTACAAATACAAAGTTATTTCATAAAGCAATCACATAGTACAAAAAGCCAGTTAATCCTATACAGTCTATGGTGCAACCACCTGCATACCAACAAATCATCCCATCCATTCCATATGCATACATCCATATCATATAGCTAGAATCATCTATAGTCATAACAACATATGCATACATAAACATAAATAGAGGTGCATAAAAAGAACAATAAACCATAAAAAAGTAAATAATCCAAAAAAAAAGAGTCATGTATATATCGAGTCAAAAATACCCTCAAGCTATAATAAAAAGGTCCTCTAACCTCACAAAAATCCTAAAACTCAAAATACCCAAAGCCTAGGGATTCGACCATCATAATCACGTAGGATTGGTGTGACTGGAACTACCCCCAGTGGTGTGGGTCCTATGGGACCTCTCAGGGTAGTTTTTTCCAGCCCTCACATCATACCCACTAACACTACCCTCACCCAATTACATACGACAAGAAGATACATACTGCTCAATCTCACTACCTCTCGTACAACGTGATGATCCACCTCTAGTGAGATCAGGTAACTACCCATCGAGGTGGATAATCTTGACCTCCAACTCCATCTAGCATCGACCCCACTCCACATCCCATCAATGGTACGCAACCATTGCGTCATCCCGCTACACCAACTGATCCCACAGGTGATCCCTCTCGATGTTGTGCTCCTCATCTTGTCTCTATAGTAGGTCCTCCAATCATGCAATCTCATCATGAAACCTAGCCTCCATATCCCCTGGGACTACCTGAGGCATGGGCATCTCCGGGACGACATGTTGCTCTAGCATCCACTGCTCCGGGATGTCCTATGTATCCGGTTGCTTCAAAACCCCTAAATCATCCCTAGTCAATTCATCTACCTCCACCATATTTGCATCATCGAGCAGAGCCCCCCAACCCTCCATTGGTACCTTCGCACCCCCACCGCCTACTATTGTCACTTTTGAACCTCTTAGAGGCCCCTCACCCCACCATCATAGCATCATCCACCACTAGTCATACTCTACAGTCACCCCAACATTGTCCACGTCGAGGACATCAATCACTGCATCAGACTCCTTGCCAAGCGACTCAATAATTGGCTAGGCTAAATTCCTCTCGTCTCCTCGACATCAATAGATCAAGGGCTCCCCAGGAAATCCCTGGCATACCCCAAATTGTCAAGTCACCTGGATGTACGGTAAGTACTCCTACTATGTCCCATATCGACCGATCAACCATCTCCCCCTGTGCACCTATCAGATCCACTCTCCGGCCTCAGGACAAGTTGGATAGTCCTGATATGGCCACTAGGACACCTCCCCTAGAGCAATATGAGAGAATGCATTAGTATAGTGCCCTACGACACCTTCCCAGTGTCGAATCTGCCCCTGCTCCTTTGACCTTTGTCGTAGATCATCATACCCAATCTCTCTGTCCACCATCTTACCCCACGTGGTCCAAGGCAACCCCTATGGCCGCTCCACAGCTATGTGTTGCCACCCCTAGCACTGCAAAATATAGTTGCACCCGATCCCCTTTCACCTTTGATAGCGGATCTCATATAGCTCATCGTAAATCTGTGCCAATAGTGTCTGATCCCACCTCATAATAAGTGGCGTTGTTGTTGGACACTCCACCAGTCTGAACACCACCTCAAGCAGGTTCCAAGGGAACTTCGCACTTGAGGAGTCGAGAAGTAGCATATTAGAGATGAGGGTCATCATCAGAGCATGCCTCACCCCCAAAATTCCCTTCTCTAGCCACCATCGCACCAAAATTTTACCAATAATGTAGTCTACCTCTGCCCTCTCCATGGCCCTATCCACCCCCATCTTCACCGCATACCCAAAGCATCGTGTTAGCACCGCCATCCACTGATCATGGGGAATCATCCAAATTGGAAGTTTGTCTATCGAAATCTGCAAAATCTAATATACATCCCCCAAAGTAACCATCATCTCCCCTATTGGGAGATGAAAGGTGTTGGTATGGGGATCCCACAAATTGATCAAGGTAGTCAGATAGGCCCGATCCCCCACCACAGGCTCCAAACATGTCACCTGCTTGAGCCCAAGGGAATCAAGCCACTCCAAATCCACAACTGTCAGCGCCTCCTGGGCATTAGAGAACACAGTCGACTGGCAGTGATGACTCCTAACAACCTGCAAAACACAAACACAATAAAACAAAAAAACAAATTAGGGTTTCAACCTTAATTTAACAAAAAACATTCACATAAACTATATAGACGAAAAACAAAGTACAAAAAAACAAAAGTACAGAACTGTACAGTTGAAGTACATATCAATCAAATAAACTATACAATAAAGACCAAAAAATGCAATAAAAAAAATTCATCCTAGGGTTTCAACCTTAGTGTGAAAAAAAAAATCAAACACAAAAATAAAACTCATACTAGGGTTTTTAACCTTAATGTGAACTACAAAAACAAATTAAAACAATAAAACAAATCATACTAGGGTTTTTAACCTTAATGTGAACTACAAAAACAAATTAAAACAATAAAACAAATTCATCCTAGGGTTTTTAACCTTAAGTGTGAACAAAAAAAAATCAAACAAAACAAACAAAATCAACCTAGGGTTTCGACCTTAAGGTGAACAAAAAACAAAAACAAAAACAAGAACATAATACAACACAAAAATTACTACTAGGGTTTTGACCTTCATATTAACACAAAATAAAAAAAAATAACGCTAAATAAAACAATTATGTGCAAGTTTTTTAACTTCATATAAAGCAAAAACAAATAACAAGAAGAAGGAAGGAACATCGTACCGGTCTCGCTTCGGCTCCTCCGCTCGAAGATCCGGTTCTTGCACTCATGGTGTCCGCAAAATTTCGACAGCGCTCCGCTACGCAAACTCACACTCCTCCTCACTGCTCCAAATCACCAAAGAAAAAATGTTGCAAATGAGCCCAAAACCTAGTTTTGGCCCTTTTATAGGTTGTTGGGCCTGTAATAGTCTCACCCTAGGATGAGCGCCCTAGTTGGTGCTCGTCCCACCTTGGGACGATTACCAAATTGGTATTCATCCCACCCTGGGATGATTACAGAGCAAGAAAAAAAAAAAACTGATGTTGGGACCAAAAATTATCACTATCCTACTCCCTAAGAAGGCTACCATAGCCAGACCACTCCACGGGAGGATGGATTTTTGAAAATTTCAGCCCTAAGGCATCACAAAAAAGGGTCAAAACCCACTCAAAAACAACAATAAAGCTGCCAAACAAAGGTGCCCTTGCACCTGATATTCTTGGCATGAAATACCGATGTCGGGGTCACAAATTATCACTATCCTACTCCCTAAGAAGGCTACCATAGCCATACTACTCCACAGGAGGATGAATTTTCAAAAATTTCAGCCCCAAGGTGTCACAAAAAAAGGGTCCAAACCCACCAAAAAAGAGCAATAAACTTGTTGAAAAATGGTGCATTTGTACCTGACATTCATGGCATGAATAACTAATGTTAGGGTCACAAATAATCACTATCATACTCCCTAAGAAGGCTACCATATCCGAACCGCTCCACGGGAGGATGAATTTTTGACAATTTCAACCCCAATAGGTGTCAACAAAAAGGGTCAAAACCCACCAAAAATAGGTCTGATTGCTAGGAAACTGCACATGTTCAATGAAAAACCACTGAAGGCACCCTTAAAAATGTCATCTTGGGTCAAGAAACTCGTCACTTTTCTCATTTTTGGTCATTACCTCATCGATTCGTCTCTTGAGGTGGTAGTCACACTTAGTCACCAATCAAAACATATACACCCGATCAAAGAAATGGCATGCATTCAAAGAATCATTGACAAAGATAATCACGCTCCTGCTTCGGGAAGCAAATAAACAATAATCACAAGTTAATCAAACACTTGGCATTCTAGAATCATGAACTCAAGGTTTCCATAGACAAAAGGTTGCACCCTTTGCCTATTCATGACTGAACAATGTCCAAGATCAAGTAACACCTCACCAAAAAATGTTACACTTGAGTTAAGCTCCTTAGCTTGTCAGAAGCAAGGATTCAAGAATGCATTCCATTTCCATACTTGGGGCATCAAAATTTGGTTAAGTTACTAAGAAACCCTAATCATTGAGTTCTTTGGTTATCTATTTTTCCTCAGTACTACACCACACATAGTGCATCCCAAAAAGGGGCATCTATAGACACTAAAACAACACCAATTTGATTATGTGACAACAAGCATTGATTGAATTGACATACATACCGCCTAGGGCAGCCTCTAGAGGGTAAACAATGGTCCTAACCACTCCTAAATCATTTTTGGAAGGTCAAAGGTCAATTTGGCACCTTTCAAGAACTTTGCTCCCTACTCGTCCCACCCTGGGACGATTAGCAGCAATCGTCCCAGGGTGGGACGAGTAGCAGGTTTGACTGGAAAAAAGTAAAAACTCGATAGTTCTGCCACTTAACTGCGCCTTCAGGACATGCAATTGCTAGGAATGACTTCAAATCAGAGATAGGGACTTTAGTCAAGCATACCCTGATCATGGAGGTCTCATGCAAGGAGACTCTAAATCAAGGAGGAATCTTCTCTCCCAAAAAAAGGCATGGCAAGCCAAGTGGTGCCCTCGCATGCGCATTCAAAGAGAGACCCTAGGTCTATAAAAGGGTGAGAATCCTCACCCCAAAATGAGAAGAGAGCTAGAGAATTGGGAGCAATGGAGTGCTGCCAAATTATACCCACATTCCCCTTGTACGCCTCTTACATCCCTAATTTCTCTTTTGGAAGAGAGGTTATCGGGTGAACACTAAGAACGTAATCCTAACCCAAAAACCAAACAATCAGCCACAATACCACACCAAATTCATTGAAAAAACTCCCTAGGAAGTTTTGGACCCATCCCAAGTGGATTGGTGTCAAAACCAAAACCTAAACGGAGGACGTCCTGCCCCTAGGCGCCCCCCAAACTACTGCAGTCCTAATCGTCCCACCCCGGAGTGATTATAAATCTATGAAGAATTTATCTACTATTATTTTTGCATTCTTTTCTATTTTTTTTACTTATGCTACTGTTCAAGTTTCATGTTATTCTGACTTGATTTGACTATGTTTTTATTATTTTATGCGTTTACTAACATACAGGGAGTGCCTTTGGATATGGGACAATATGGATAGAATCTGCCAAATCTAACCTTTTGGGTCATCCCAAAATGCCCCTTTTTGTCTAACCCCAAGTTTGTAGGAATTTTGGAGGCCTCTGGATAGGACATTTGCAAGGTCACCTTTGCATGCTTTGTGACAGTCCTAATCATCCCACCCCGAAGCGATTAGAAATCCATGCATGATTTCCTGAATGTTCTTTTTGCAATGTGTCTCTGATGATTTTTTATGCTTCTATCAAATTTTGGGTTCATTATGACATGTTTTGATCATCGTTTTGCTATTTTATACATTAACTAGCCGGAGGCCCTAGGGATTGCATGTTTTCCTTCCATCTACATATGCTATTAACTATTTGTTATTTCTCTATGCATAGGATCTCACTAACAGGAACACTAGAGGGGCAGCAAGGAATGACAAACACATTTATGCAAGCGGTGGCAACCTTTGGCCCACCCATTTTGAATGTGAGGCACGCAGAAGACACTAGAAGCATACCATCCGTTGATGTAACAAACTATATCAAACATTCTAAGCCCTAAATGGGGATGTATTGTAACTATATTGAAAGAAAAATTAATAAAAGAGGCCCTGTTTTGTCTTTGTTTGCTTACATCTCGTTTATGCGTCATTTCCTTCGTGCATTGCTTTCTCACATTCGTAGGACTTAGCATTTTTATATCAATTTTGTTTGCACCATCTGGTCTGGCATGCCATCACGCCACGTTTAAGCTTTTAGATATCTTCTTTGAGGCAGAAATAAAAATTCTTAGCCTTGATAAACTTCCTAAAAATGCCCAAAGGGTCATATCGTCATAATTGGGGAAGCTCAATTAACCCAAGGTCATACAACATTTTGGAAATCAACTCATTCTACCTACATTAAGTCAATTCAATGTCTTCAAAGTGAAAAGGCATGGTGCACATGACTAATTTTCTCTTGCCTAACCCATATGTGTCATTTGTAAATTCATTCTACCAGGCTACTTACAATGCAAATAGATACTTCATGGTAAAATATGATAAAAGAAAAGGCTTGTCAAAGAAACTAAAAATTCTAATGACAACTCCTTATGTCAGCAAAAATGCATCACCTTTCTCTTTTTTAACAATCTCCTCCTTCATAAATTTTGGCACTCTATCACACGCATCGTAAATGAGTTCAAGGGTGGGTTTCAAAACATTCGATTAAAATTATAGTAGGATTCCTTCTTTGATAGATTCTAGATCCATGAATAAACTGGCAATATTTTGCCTACTTCATCTGTTTTCTTCACCGCTAAAAAGGTAAAATGATGATGCATATAATAAAATAATTACCAAACAAAAAAATAATAATTCCTGAAGAAGACATCTTTCCCACTCTGCATCTTCTCCAACTGAGTGTGCATCCTTCGAGCTATAAAATTTGTCCAATCAAATAAATTGGATTTGTGTTTGCCTTCATGGTAATCAGGGCATAAAACTCAACTTGTGAAATGTATTGCGCAAGTGGCATTTGACACTTATGTACTATGGAGTTTGTGGATAGTCTGACAATCCATACCAACATCAAATATAGGTTTGGGCTCTTAAAATCTTTCAGTGACTTTACGAAAGCTAGAAATTCTCTAAACTGAAGTGTTTTTAACAATTGATTTTCCATGAAATGTTGCATGGGCACTATAGACTGGTATCTTTCCTCCTACCCTATAATATTGATCTTCTTAAAAATGATATCAGAAGGAGGTCTCATGCCATAAGCAAAAGCTTATCTAACAGAGTTGGCTAAAATGTTGAACAGTCTGTCTTCGTGGGTGTTTCGAACCGATCTCATATAAGAGTCATAAAAATGAGCAATTTCCCACACCAATTCTAGACATGCATGAACCAACATACACATTTACCAATAAACATGAGAATAAAAAAATTTGGTGTGCAAAATTTTGGAGGATACCTTCTAAAGAGCAAATTCAACATCTTACTGCTATGTCTCCATGCCTTTGTTCGTGATCACACAATCGCTAATGTTTGCAAGTTGATCATAATAAGGTGCTAGTTCTTCTTCTTCATCCTTTGTGGCTTTTCACTACTTTCCTACATCAACCTTCTTATAGGCCTTATCTTTCTTGGCTTCTATTGTCTTCCTTGCCATATTCAACTTTCATTATCCACTAGAAAATATAAAGCAATTCTACAATATTAAGCAACAATTCTGTGAGCAAGTAGTCTATAATTTTCTTTACTCATACGCCTAAAGGATTCATCCTTTTATATTGATTTGACCACACCTACCAGATTTAATGCATGTGGTGTACATACAAAATTTGAAACAAACCATTCACCTAGGTTCTCGGGCACATCACATTCTTCTATGATTCATAATAGTTTTGCCACATATCTTTCTTGAGCATCGTGATTTACCATTTTTCTCTCTTTAAGTGCACAACCTGTCACCAATGACCAACCTTGAAAATTGTGATCACCTTGATTTTTACCTTGAACTATGATCGAAGTTTTTTTGGAATGAAAACATGTTTTTACTGATTTTGAGCATCAAAAATACTTTGTGACGATTTCACTGCCGAAAATAGTCTTTCATGCATCTGGGAGTTTCACTACCAAAAATGCAAAGCATGCAAACAAAAAATAACTTTCACCAATTTGGGTGCCAAAATTACCTTTCAATATTTTTGCTGTCAAAAGTAGTCTTGGTTTATCTTTCATGCACCGAAAAAGCAAAACATGAAACATGCATGCAAAAAGAAACATTTTTGGGTGAAATTTCTTTAACTTTTCATAAGATGTTTTCAGCTCCACGAATGGAAAAAATGCACAAAAATGATTTTCATTGGAAAAAATGATTTTTCCAGCGAAAACACCTTTCTCTAGAGAAAATATTTTTTTCTAGTGAAGTACTTGCCTCTTTTTTTTCTTGGGATCAAATTGGCAAACTATGTACATATTTACATATGTTCCCAAATTTCTTACTGATAATAGGCCTTCAGATGAAGACCATTAACTAGAATTGGAAAAACATGACCTCCCATGTCCTATAGGTAGTATGAATTGACTTGATTAATGTTGGAAATCTGAAAGGGACCTTCCCATATTACTTTGAACTTGTGATGATTACCCGACTTTGCTTTGTTTTCATTCCACTTTAGTACAATATCACCAACACTAAAGGCTTTTTCTGAAGTCTTCTTGCTAAACCAATTTTTAGTTACCTGAGCATGCTTCATGAAAGCATTATACGCTTTCTCTCTTTCTTCTTCAAACTGCAAGAGCTGATACAATATTGTACTTATAGGATCATACTCCCCCTCTTCACTATCAAGCAAGTGCAAGGACTAGAGTGGCAGCAACTCCATATGGATAGTCAAAACCACTTATTTTCCATACACCAAAGAGTATGGAGATATTTTGATAAACTTATTAATTGATATGCGATCAGCCCAAAAATCTTGATTCAAAAGCAAATGCCAACTTTGCTTATTGTCACCTAGAGTTCTCTTCAAAATTCTTAGAAGATTTTTATTCATTGACTTAGCCAAACCATTTCCCTATGGGTAATAGTTGGACAAAGTATTCAAATATATTTCATATTTTCTTGTAAATTCATTAATTTTTTCTCTAATGAATGGAGTCCCATTATCTATCACAATGGCATCTGGTACACCAAAGCACGTTCTTAACCCTTCTAGGAAATATATGACAACTTCTTGATATTCTTTCTTATTTGGCACTTCTTCTACCCACCAGGTGAAATAGTTAGTGGTTTTTAAGATATATTTATGCCCAACAGATGAATTAAGGTCAATAACCCCAATAAAATCCAAGTTCCATTATTGAAACGGTGCTTCTAGTTGAATTGGGTGAAGCGATAAGGAAGCATTTCTACTTCAGCCAACATATATTTGGAATTTATCACAACTTTGGCTAACCTTGAATGCATCATAAAAGAGAGTAGACCAATAATAACCTACCTTTATGATTTTTAGATCCTTGGGTCTACCTGCATGATGCCCTCCTAATAATCCATAATGGAATTCTTACAAGATCTTCTATTTCTCTAACTCTTTGACACACTCAGAATCACTCCATTAATTTTCTTGTGGAATAGTCCATCTGTCAACATGACATATATGTAGGCTTGCAGCCCAAACCTTCTTCTTTGTGAAGCATTAAGATGAGAAGGACACCTTCCTGTATTGAAGTATTCGACAAGGTTTTCTATCTAGTCTCGATTAATTATGAGTCGATTGGCAAGATTACTTTCTTGCACTAGATCTTCAAATTGGTAGGCTATTATTTCAGAGGCAACACTCCTTGCAAGCTCTTGAAATAATGCTCATCCATGAACCAACTTGGTCGATCGAATATCAATATTGTATTTCTAGATCTTGGAGATCCAACCGACTCTCTTATTTCCAAGTTCTCCCTAGATAATGAAACTTTGGACATCTGGATGTACTACATGAATAATAATTTTTCTCTATGAAATAAAATGCTGAAACTTCTTCAAATATTTGATCACTGCATACACTTGCTTCTCAATGAAGTTATATTTTTCTTCATGCGCTTGAATCACTTGACTCAGGAATGTAATAGGCAGTTCATTTTCATCTTCTCCCTTCTATGTAAGGATAGCTGCATAACTTTCTTGCTCTCAAATAGTATAAAGGATGAAATCCTTAGAATAATCAAGATTCACCAATATGTGAGCTTGAGCAATCCTCTTATTAATCTCTTTGAATGCTTCTTTTTTTTCTCCATCCATTTGAACTCATCATTATTTTTCAGGAGTTCAGTCATTGGCTTCACTACTTGAGCAAAGTTTACAATAAACTTCCTCATGAAATTGATTTGGTTGAAGAAATATTGCAAACCATTTTTTTTAGCTAGTAATGGGAGCTTTAAGAGAGCTTCATCTCTAGCTAGATCAACAACTAACCCTTTCTCATAAATTACATGGCCCAGGAGCTTTCCTTATTTTATCATGAGTATGGACTTCTTTAGGTTGATGGATACCTTGAATTCTTGGTACTTTTTAAATACATGTTGTAAATGTAAACCATATTTCTCCCTTTTATGGGAGAAAACTGTTATATCATCCAAATAAATGATAATGATTTAGTTCATTAACTCACTAAAATCCAGTTCCATTGCTCTCTAAAATTTTGCTTCGATGTTTGAGAGGTCGAGAGGCATTTTCTGGTAAGAAAATGTTCCCCACTTTGTGGTGAATGTCGTTTTGTATTGGTCTCCATCCTTGACATAAATTTTATTATACCCGAATAATCCATCAAGTAAAACAAATATTTGCACTCTTGCAACCATGTGAAGGATCTAATATATCTAAGGCAAAGGATAATGGTCCTTTAGAGAAGCCTACTTAAGATTTCGTAAATCAAAACATAAGCAAATATATCCACTCTTCTTCTGTACAATAACCAAATTTTCTACCTAGGAAGAGTGCTTGATAGAATAAATGATATTTGATTTGAGAATCTTCAATAGTTCTACCTTCATTAGGTTCTTTATTTTTGGGTTTACTGGCCTCTACTTTTGTTTGAAAGGTTTTACTCCTTGTAGTTTGATTGTATGCTGGATAATATTATTTTTATACCCTTTGAGGTCTTGATAACTCTAGGTGATAATGTCTAGGAATTCTTGGCATGGTTTCTTGATTTTATTGAGTTCTTTAGGTGTGCAGTCAGTTCCAACCTTGATTGATTTTCCAGTTTCTAACTGCAAATCTTTGTACTCCTTTTTGTCCACCTTGATCTTATGCTTTATTGTTCTATCATTTTTATCAAAGAGAATTTTGATCGAAATCAATCCTTTTGAGATGTGATTATTTTTCAAATGGATCAATCACTCAAGTTCTTATTCATCAAATGTTCTCCCTTAAATACTACTAGCTTCATTTATTAGGAAATTTACAATCTGCTCATCATTATTGAACACTTGTTAATGAATATCCTTATCAAGATCTAAAGACCTGTAAACAAGCTTCATAGTCTTTTGTTTTTGCATCATGTGTTCAACTAGGTAAAACTTGGCATCAATGGATGCCAAGATATCAACGTGCTTATTTTATTCACATAAAATTGCTTGGACATTTAACTTTGTGTAGGTTTCAAACAGGTCCCAAATTTTGTTACGATACACCTTCAAATAGTGTTATTTAGAGACACACTTGTTAGTCACTTGATTGACAATCAACTCTAAATCTCCAAAAATTTAGAGTTATTTGATCCCAAGTTTCTTTGCTTTCTTCAAACCTAAACATAATGATTCATATTCGATAATATTATTTCTACAACTCCATGTCAGTCGATATGAATATGTCTTCTGTCTACCAAAAATGGAGATGAGGACAATCCCTGCTTCGACACCATTTTTACATCTTGCTCCATTGAAGAAGATTTTCCACAACTGATCTTGAATATATCTCCATCATTGGATACCTTCACTTCCACTTTTTTAGGATTAGAAATGGCATAGAAACCAATCTTAGTTTCAATCATTGCTTTGAAGTCATTCATGGAGAATTCGTCTTCTGTGTGAAGTTCACCCAAAGCTTCTTCCATTAAATCTAACTCTTCCATATCTTTGATCATCAAGTTAGTAGAATCCATGTGTTTTTCTTCATTCTTGATCCTTTATATACAAAAGGTGGAAGGTTTATCATTATAGATCTGAATTATTTTCCATTTGAAAAGAATTTCTAGATGGAAATAATCTAGAGAAAGATAGCCTCTTAGCTTTGTAGTGAATTCTCTTGAGAGGCACATACTAAAGTATGGTTCCAAATAAACCATGACCACCTCCTAGATCATAGTGATTTGAGGTATTTTATGCAAAAAAATTAGAATATATTTAATAACACCCACTATTTTCATAGGGGTTCCATCCAACTGCAACACTCCTAGGCTACTTTTGGTATACTCCATGCCCATGATATTTCAAACTACTTTTGGCATGATAGTCGTCATAGCACCATATTCAATCATCCAATTATGCACAATCCAACCCTCCATCCTGAGAGACAAGTAAAATGGTGGTGGTCTATTCTTTCTAGTAGCTAAATTTGTAAGCATCTAAGCTAACACAATCTGAGTAGGATCTTTCTTTTTATCTTTAATAGACTTCAAAGATTCTTACAACAAATCAACCTGTCTAGGCAATTGCAAAGCATCATAGAGACTAACCTTGGTAGGAATTTTCTTTAATTCTTAAACAATATTGTATGTGGATGAACTAGATTATATTACTATATTAGTAGTCTAATACTTGCTCTATTATTGCTATGTGGCTTCCATCCTTTGATGCTTGGTCAAAGATAGGTATTTAAGGTGTTATTTTGCTTATTCCTTCATATCAGCTTGCGTTTGTGAAGTTGACACCTTTGCTTGAGAGATTATTTCTTTTGCTTGAGTGGGCAAGAGATTTTTTTAAGAGAACAAGTTATTTCGACTTAGGTACTGAGCCAGGTGCCTTCACTTGTGCTTGTCCCTTTTTATTCTGCACCTTCAACTCAGAAGGTATCTTCAATGGCTCCATCTCAGATGGGTCCACTGTGATCGAATTTTTTCTAGCTCTCATAAAAGCTAAAACTTTTTCTATGGAAATGGATCATAAAGTTATGACTGGATTATCTAATCATATTGATATAACCACCAAAAGAGCTATCTACCAATTTTTGTACATAGTTCATATGAACCATACAAGTTTCTTCACCCTGTGGATTATTGCAGGTATAACACCAATACATTTTTTTTGATGGGACAACTCCTTCATTTGTTAATGTAGACACCAAATTATAGCCATTAACCCTCCATCCTAACCATCCCACCACACACTTATCCACCATTCACCTTTCCTACCAATTATTTGGCCCAATTCCACTTTCCCGCCATTTCCTAACCCAATTGGGCTTATTTTAATATTATTTTATATCTAATATAATATTTTATATTATATTATAATATATTTATTATAAAATATGTATTTATAAACCCAATTATCCATATTCATTCGATCCAATCTAATCTCTACCATCCATCTTTATTAATCCATGCCATGTCTAAAAATTAATCTCAACCTTAGGATCTAATTTAATCTTAGCCACATGATCAAAAGTGTAAGGATAAAACCCTAAGAAAATCCTAGTTTGGATTATAAATAAGGGCATTTGCAAATGTTGGAATCCTGGAACTCTGATATTAGAATTTGCATCCTGAAGAGATCATTGGTGAAGCCCTAGAAAAGTAGAAAGAGATAGATCCCTAAAAATCCAAAGCCCTAGCTAGCCAATAGGACTTCTTCTATTCCAGCCATCCCTCATATCCATACTTCCCACCTTGCCCTCCTCCATTGTCATCATCATCACTTTCATCCATCTATTGCATTCATTGCATCCCCCATGATCTACTTTTGCATATCCAACCTTTTCTACAGGCGCCCTCTTGATATTGTGAAGCTCACAACAAAAGATTGCCAAGTTCCCACAAGAGCCTACCATTCAGTAGGTGCACACCAGATCCTACGAATTTCACTCCAAAGCCTACCAAGTGCACACCAAATTCTATGAAGCTCATGTCAGAGCCTGCCAAGTGTGCGCCTAAGCCTACTGCATCATGGCATATGCTGTCAGAACTACAACAATAAAAGGAGGTATCATCACAAGCAAGGTATATCATTATTTTTTATTCTATTACATGATCTATATATTTAGCATACCATTTGATCTATTTTGGTTAGGATTTATTGATATCTGAGGATCTCATATTATGGATCCCTCACAAGCAGTATTAACCTCTTTCTTTCTTTGTGTGCATGTAGGTCTGTAGATCTAATTTATTGTTGAACGGTTGTTGAAGCTGGAGTGGTCTGATATCAGATACCTGAAGCCCACTCATACCGTTGGAAGCAAGGATACACTATTTGAAGACACTTCATTGTTGTAGCTAGGGTTTCAAATAATCCTAGCATATTTTTAATCTTTGTATCAAAGGCTCTCTAAGCATGGATTGTATCAAAAGGAGTTTATTAGCTCCCCCCATATTTATTGAATAAATTTATCTATTTGTGCAATCTTGTTTTTCCTTGGGTTATTTTATTTCTTTATTATTTAAGTGTTGTATTCTTGTCTTCATAATCAACACGGTTGCATTCATTTAAGGAATCTTGTTGGTCAAAGTTGCTTGCTCTCTAGTGATTTGTGGAGGTTGAAATCTCCTAGGTTGGAAACTTCTCTTAGCTTCTCTTTTCTTCAGGTTCATGATCTCATTTTTCATCATTCTCATTACTGATTGCATCTCTTACAGTATCTTCATTTGAGGATTAGGATTTGAGGGTTTTGGAGGAGTTGGTAATGGTAGTGGTACTAGTAGAGATGGCAATGTTATTAATGGAACTAGAGCAGGTAGTTTTGGAATTGAAGGGGTAGGAAATATGAGATAGAAATTGTCAGAGTTTGAGAGGAACTAGTATTCCATGAAGGAACTAGATACATGGGAGACATTGGTAAATATTGAGAAGATGCATTGGGATATAAATGTTGTGGGATATAAATAAATATCAACATCATTATTTTTGTTGGGAGCTTACCAATAGCAATTAAATCAGCTTCAACCTTTTGTGCTTGGGAGTATAAGGTCGAGAATGTATCAATATTGGACTGACGGATGGCTATGCTAATGTCAAAATTAAAGGCTCAGAGATAGTAAAACATAGATTTTTTAGGAGTCGATCAAAGACCGTTAGGGACTCTTTACCAAGTTTGAGCAAACCTAACATTGAATTCAATGATTTCCTCCTATGGATTCCTTTGAATATGAATGAGTTAATTCAATAGAGAAAAAGGATCTACTTGTTCATTGAAGCATTCTATCATTAACTCAACCAACTGGTCCCATGTGGTAATAGTGGTAGGTGGTAAGGATTGATACCAATAAAGCATATTCCCTTTGAGATAGAGCATAAGAAATCTGACCATGACATCTTTGTTTGTGATGCTATGAATAGTTGTCAAAGAAGCCACATCTTGAACATGCTCATAAGCTATTTTTCCTATACCATCATAAGTAGGCAAAGCCTTTAATACTGCTATCAAGATTGGATTTTGATCTTGCAAATTCAGAGCTCCAGAATGATTCCATGCTAGAAACTATTGTGGTGGATGTTGAACCATCTAGATCAAATAATTTTCTCGAGGAGGAAAGCTAGTGGCAATGCTAAATGGACTTGAAGGGATGGAAAACACACTAACTACCTGTGAAGACATTACAATTTATGGGATAATTGGAGTGATTAATCTAGGATGCTCTCCCAAGACTTGGGTGTCAATCTCAAAAAACTCAATAGGATTTTCTAAATTTTGCCCTTCAATCTTGTGATCATGAAGTAAAGATTTCACCAACTTCATGTTCAGAGGCTTCTGGGTAAATTTGAGTTTCCAGATATTCTAATCAAATAGAAAAATATGAACATCAAATCTTAATACTGCTTAAGGTGGACCTTTCGTGTCCCATTGGGTGTGCCAAAAATTATTGGTCAAGAGTCTACCCTAGGATGAAATGTGTGTATGTGACCTAGACCCAACCAACATTGAAATGTTGAAGGAAATAAATGTCCTTTAAGCCAATCTCCAGATGGGGATGGTTCCCTTGCTACTCTAAAAAATTGGTATAACTATTAGGGAAATAAATTAATAGAAAGGAAGGAAAATATGGTTGTATACCAAAGAGATAATGTGAGGATGAATTAACAACACGATTAACAACCCAGTTTAAACTAACAAAATTCAATAGAAGGACATAATAGAAACTGAAATTAGATCATATTATAAAGCATGACTTCCAATAGCATTCCAGCATCCATTCCCAATTAAAAAATTAAATCCAAACTCAAAATTTAATCCACCAATGACGATATAAATCTAATAGAAATGCAGAGTAAAAATTATAAACATATATAAAATGATCAGGAACTTAGAGCCAAATAGTCCTTGAATCAAAGCAAATTTTTAAATTGCAATATTTTTTCAAGCAAACGTCCATCCAGTTTTTACATCAATTTTCCTAGTATTTATAGAGGATTTAGCCTCCAAAATTGAATGATCATTAAATAAAATGATGGCAAGTCAAAGATTGTTCGATAGCAATTTTCTCATCAATAGAAAAAATAAACCAATCTGGTGGTACATTTGGAAGCAACGAGCACTTTCGATATATGGTGGTACCTTGAAAATGTGCATCCACCACAATGGATGGTGCCAGAAAATCAGCAAGATAACACCAAATTCAAGAGCGAATCATGTTAAGATACAGACAACATTTAATTTTGGCAATCCTCTGGTTATCTATCAACAATAATTCCAGAAACATTAACTCCTTTGACCCAAAAATTAAATTTTTCGACCTTAAAATTCTTCCAAAATGATCTTCACTCAAAGCACCATCGAAAATGACTTTCACTTGGAGGAAATGGCAAAAATTAATTTCGCTAAGGCAAGGCCCGAAATGGACCTTTGCCAGTATTTTTTCCCGAAATGTGCTTTTGCCAATGTTTTCACCTGAAACGTTATTTTACCAGTATTTTCACTCGAATTGTGCTTTTGTCAGTTTTTTTACCTGAAATAGGCCTTCGCTAGTGTTTTCACCCGAAATGGGCTTTCGCTAGCATTTTCTCCCAAAATGGGCTTTTGCTGTGATTTTCGCTCAAAAATGAATTTCACTGAGCGAAACTCATTGCACACTTGGGAAATTTTTTAAATCCAATTTTAGTATGGCAAAAATTCCAACAAGGCCACATCACCCAAGTGGTGGGGCCCACATGGTGCATCCAAAAATGGCCTTCTAGATTCCCTAAAAATCATAAAATTAAGTAAAACTATGGTCACCACTTTTGGAAAACTAATGATCGTAATCAAATGGATTGGTCTAGAAAAACCTTAAAAAATCATTATTATTGTGTAGCAGTGGTCACAAAAAAAGAAATTCAAGTACGTCACTCCAAAAATTAGGCAATCATGATAAAAATTTATGATTATGACAAATAATGACAATCAGGGTTGCAAATTGAAAGGGGATGATTACAGGCCTAACAAGCCATGGGTAATTGTGACCTTGACTAGCAAACATAGTCAAGGATGATGGTCATGGTCAAACCAACCAATTGAGACATCCTTATAGTTTAGAGGCTAGGTACAAGCTCAAAATTTTTATAATGATGATACAAGCACTAGAGGAAATATGACTAGAGGCAATATGTAGGGAGATGACTACCTATGATGATATTGAGAGCCCACCTAAATACAAGAGTGGATTACATAAGGAATGACTCCCTTGTTTTAGGCAGAGCTACATAAGGTTAGATTAGTTCACATAGTGTTAGCTTATTGAATAGGTTAACTCACAAAAAGATCTATCTATGATCCAATATAGATAAAATATATGACACTAATAAAAATAACAATGAATCTCAATACATCAATATCTCACAAATATAACTCAAATATAGTATTATAAGAATGATATAGATTGATTCATATTGCATGGAGCTTTACCTCCAATATATAATTTTACATGAATTTTTAGTCCTTTAACTATTGCTCTCCTCAAACATCCAAGAGATGCAACCTTTCATATTCCTATCATAAAGACAAAGCTCTCATATTACCACATATTAATGTGACTCTTCATTCTCTCTTGAAACTTTGCACTTTATCTCATATTGACACATGCATTATAAAATATAAATCATCTACCAAACTAATTTTACAAGGAGGTTGGGTCTAAGGGCTTGGTTCAATGGTCAAAATACTTTTGTAGGTGCATGAAGACTAGGGTTCCAATCCCTTAGGATTTGTAGTACCTATGGGCATATCGTGTTAGTGTATTTGGCTATGTAAAAGATTTACCCAATGCAACTGGAGGTTATAGTGATGACAAGGAGCAAGATTCAAACCCACGAAGAGGTATAAAAAATTGTAACGCATTACAAATACCTCTAGTATAATAAAAAAATATATATTACAAGGAGGCTAAATAATGTAATTTCTCCAACACCCCCTTGTCTTACATTATTTGGTAGGAAGGATTTTTGCCTCCATTATTTGATTCTTCTTTCTCTTCAATCTCTAGCTCTAACTCTATCATAGTTGGACATAATTTTTAGTGTCTACCTCTAGATCAATGCATCCGATTCACCTCAGGATATTTGTATGTGGGTCACTCCCAATGGATTTGCCTCTAGATCACTACCTCTAGGTCACTACCTCTGTAATGTTATATCTGGATCATCCACTAGAAAATTTATAAGATCATCATATTTGTAGGATCATCACTACAAATGTTTTCTATATTTGTAGAACAATATTAGATTAATGGTCTCTTATCTTACTAAGGATAAATATATTTATGATGGACCTCCTTACTCATGTCTTATTTCTCTCTATCTGCTATGGGATATCTTTTTATATACCTCCTTAATTTACCTTCAATGGGACCTCTTCTAACGTGTCTTCTTTGTCTAATTTTAATATCAAGATCTAAATCAATCTTATAGACTACCTTCTATTTTGAATAGATTTCTTGGAATAGGTAAACTCAATCTATCTTATCAAGGTCAATATCTTAATGATCTAAAATATACTTGACTATAACTCAAACCAATCCCTTCATAAGGAAATATCATAGCCTTCAAGAAATCGAAGATGAAATTCTTCTCTATATGTTGTAGGAAAATTCTCAAATTTTGAAAATTAATTTTAACTACAACAATATTTCAATTGACTTTAGCATTACCTAAGAATCCAATATGAAACTTCTTCCAATATCTGAAGTAGAATGGCAATGACCAACTTTTTCCTAAGTTGGTTCTTTCTCAAAATTCTGAAACTTAATCTTCATTGGTTATTCTTCAACCTAGTGGTAATAATCCTTAGCAAATTTGTGAACATTTTTTTTATATTATCCCATTCATTTATGTTTATCCATCCACAATCCATTTTTAATCTATAGTATTTCTTTTCTTTTTTTAGATAAAATATTTGTGAATGATTATGTCCACAAATTTCACAACTATAGAGATTCCAACATCTCTCTATATTATGTCTATATTTACCACAATGATTACATTTGTTCTCTATTACAAAATTACTTTTACTATTATGTCCTTCATTATTACTAATTCTATCAATCCTTGTCACAAATTTGATATAATGTTTTCTTGTCATAAATTTAGTTCCTTGCTCATTACTACTAGTTTGACCTGTATATCCAAGACCTTCACATTTTGGCCTTATTTCTAGTATAATTGGCTCTTTCATTCCTTGTCCATGTTTTCCCAAACATGTATTTTTATATCCCATTTTTCCTAATAACTTTGAACCAATTCCCTTTGTATGCTTTTCAAAATAACCAAAAACATCATTAGACTAATCTCTATCAATGTTAAAACAACTCTGAGCATCACTATCTTTATCATCATTTAAATCTATGTTATCATCAATTTTGATAGAATAAGTTTATTTTGAACAATCATGAACTATATTCAAATAATTTTTATCACATGTAGCATCTATTTTTATAACAAGATTTTCTAACTTTGTCATGAATTCCAAGTCACAAGTATCATTGATTGCATCACAATTTTTCCTTTCATTTTGATGAGAATCACAACATGCATATTTTTATTTTTATGAAGATCACTAGTATCACAACATGCATCTATCATCATGGGCCTTAAATCATTTGTATCACAATATTTATTCATTGTCAAAGGCCTTAAATTATTTGTTTCATCAATAAACTTGTTCTTCAAATCTTTAATCATTTCCTCTTGTCTTCTATTCTTGTCTTTAAGGACTTCATTAGAAAGAAATACCATATACATCATTTTTCCTATATCACTAGGTAATGTAAAAACACTTTTAGAATATTTATATGCCTCATCAAGCTTTGAACTTAGATAATTACCAAGTATTGAAAAATTTTCATCTTTGACTTCTTTCATAATTGATTGTAAGGCACTCTTTTCAATTATTGATGTATCCTTTTGTTCTTCAATTTTTTCTATCATGTGTTGTGTATGACATTTTAATATTTCCAACCTTTTTGAAATATTCTAAATGTCTATTTGTTTTTCTTGAAAACATAAATTTTCTACTTCAATTGTTCTTTACATCTCTTGTTCTTTTATTTCTATTTTTTGATCATTTTTTTATTTTTTATTTACTTTTTATTTGCCATGTTCCTTTGAATTTTACAACCTTATAACTCCCTAGATTTAGAAACTAAAGAATGAATTTTGTAAATTTATATTTTTCCTAAAGTTTGAGGTTAAAACCCTTTTGTCTCCATAATAACTAAATTTATAAATAGTTATTTTTCAATTTTGTAAGGAATAAAATCAAACTAATGAAGGAAATAATAATTTTGCAAATTTGATTTTTAAAAGTTTAAAGTTGACTTATCTCTCCAAATAATTAATTTGAAAATGAAATAAAAAACACTTGCTATTTTACTTATCTCCAAAAATAATTAAAATTTTATTAATCTAACAATATACCTTAATGAGCACAAGTCTATTATTTTATTTTTCAATACAGATCCCAGGGTTCAAGCTAGAATTGTTCAGATTCTTAGGTTTCAGGTTGGAACTCTTCCTCTTACATACTTGGGGATTCCCATTTTTGTTGGTCCTCTACCTAGGGTGGTTTGGACTAACATACTTGACAAATTTCGTAGTCGAGTTAGTCATTGGACTCATAGATGGTTAACTTTTGTTGGTCGGGTTTTACTTTTGAAGTTAGTTGTTCAGGATTTACCGGTGTATAGATGCCTTATTTAGATTGCTCCAGCAAGTTTTCTTCATGACCTGGATTCTCTTTCTAGGCAATTCTATGGGCTAGCAATCTTGGTTCCTCAAAATGGAGTCTTGTTAAATGGGAGACTATTTGTCGACCAAGGCAAGCTGGGGGGTTGGGTCTTCATCTAAGCTCTCTTTCTGGGACTGCTTTGGCTGCTAAGCTGTATTGGCATTGGTGTAGTAATCAGTAGCAAACTTAGGCCAAGATTATCTCCCACAAGTATCTTAGGGGAGTGGAAGGTTTAGAGATTCCTCGATACGACTTGATCGGTCGAGGATCATTTGTTTGGAATACTTTGAAAAAGGGAGCAGAGCTGGTTAAGCAGGGGTTATTCTGGATTTGTTATACTGGGTCTCGGGCTCTTTTTTGGCAGGATTATTAGGATGGATTTGCTCCTCTTCTTAGCGAGTTTCCACATCTTCAAGATCTTGCTCAATGCTTTTGGGATGCTGGATGGTTGAAGGTGGCAGATTTCAAAACTGTTAAGTCCTTTGGTCAGATGGTTAGTCTCCAGTGGAAGGATCACCGATAATGGCCTACTAGTGGCACTATGGATGCGAGGGCAGAGCTGGCCCGCATTCTCGCTAGCCGTACCTACTCTTCTCTACCTGGGGATGATGTGCTAGCATGGGGAAGAGATAATAGAGGGATATTTTCGGTTGCTGCTGGTTATTGTGTTTTGGATCGACAGCGATTTGGTGAGGAGGAGGTTTCGTGGTGGAAGCAAGTTTGGAATAAGTTTATTTTGCCGAAGTGTAGTTTTTATGGGTGGCAGGCTACTCATAATCGTTGTCTCACTTGGGATAATTTTCAAAAGCGTGGGTTTTCTGGCCCCTCTTTATGCTATAACTATGGGAAGGCTGAAGAATCTGTTGGGCATTTACTTCTCCAATGTGACTTTGCTTGACAAGTCTGGCATTATTGGTGGGGAGTATGGAATCACCCTTGTTCGCATGCTTCATCAATAGTTGATTTTTGGAGGAGTATGGGGCGGCCTCCTGCAGTGGCTTTCTTTTTACAAGTTGGATGGAGTATTGGTCCTTCATGCATTTTTTGGCGATTTGGCTTGAACGGAACCGTCGGATTTTCCAAGGTAAGGAGTTAACTACTTCCCAGGTCTGGCAGAGGATTTTGCAAATGATCCAGGAAACTGTGTCTGCAAAATGTCAGATTATTTCTCCCGTGGACCATGTGGAACGTCAGATCATGGAAATATTAGGCTTGATGGTTAATGGTCCTGGTCCTAATGTCTCTTGCAGATGGATGGGTCAGAATAATCAGGTGCGGAGGGCTGGAAAATGGAATCCGCCTCCTCCGGGAGTGCTAAAAATTAATACGGATGGATCTTCCCGGGGTAATCCGGGTAATGCTGGTATTGGTGGTGTGGGGCGGGATAGTAGTGGTACTATCCAATTTTTTTTCTCTTGCTTTAAGGGACATCATTCTAATAACTTCATGGAAGCACTCGCAATTTTATATGCTTTGGAGTAAGGGTATGCTTTGGGTTGGCATCGGATTGTTTGTGAATCTGATTCTCAGATTGTTATAAATTTGTTAAATTCTGGAGATAGTCTTCATGGTTGTTGGCGATTGAGTTGGGTTGCTCGGCAAATTCTTAATATCTCTGCTCACTTGGACTTCATTTCTTTTGTGCATATTCCTCGAGAGTGGAATAGGGTAGCGGTTTTGTTAGCTAAATGGGCTTCTAAGTTTCAAGATGGTTGGGATGTTCAAAATTGGTCTCAACTTTCTTCTGATTGCTCTCAATCTCTCTCTTCTTTATTGAGAGCTGATATGTCTGAATAGCTTCTGCTTTTTCTTTGTATCATGAATGTTTTGTTGAGTTAATAAATTTTTACCCTCTTTTACAAAAAAAAAAATATACCTTATCGCTCCTAATTAGTAACTTAAAAATAAACCAACTTTATAAAAATTGAACCTTAACCTTACACCTCCATTTTTCAACTCAACCTTAGTGAGAAAATATTAATTCAAAAATACTTTCAAATTACCTTGCTTGAAATTCACTGGCGATTCTCTATAGTGTTGTCTAAGTAGCTAGCTTGGAAATTTCACTTAATTGTCCCCTTTAAAAATGATGTTCGTACTCTTTCCTCTTATTTTAGTTGGACTACCTTTGACTATGACCAAAGCTTATTTTATCAAATTCTTCAACTACACGCTACTCTTTAATAAACACACTCTTCTGGCTCCTCTTGGCAGTTTAAATTACTTATTATAATTTTTTATTTCCCCTTATGATTTTTAGATATTTATCAAACGTTATATTTAACTTTTCTTTGCATACATTACTTAGGTGCTCATATTTTTTCTTGCTTCCACATGGTGATTGACAATTATTTAGGGTAACATTATATGAATCTTTCTCCTTCTCAGGAATTGGGCTAAGAAAGTGTTGCAAGTAGTACCTTTACTTTAAATTTAACTTTCTCATTGAGTACTCTAATGATACCTTCTTCTTGAAAGACAAAAAAACAACCTGATTAGCTTAGGACACATGACTCACTTCTCTTAGTTTACTCAAAAATTAAACTAGCTCTTAGCTTAGAAACCATATTTCAATTTATACCTTCTAGGAGGCCAATGTGACGATAATTTGTACACTATGCACCTTAGAATATGAAAGCATGTAAACTATCTAGGCCCATGCCAATATGTCTCCTCTAGAAGACCATCAACACCCATAGTTTGAAAGAAAATTTTCAAAAATAGATTCAAATATTTTTATGATCTATGAATCTGATTCGCACTTAGAAAGTTTCGAATCTTTAGCTTCCAAAAAAAATTATATCAAAGCGATGGGTGTATACAAGATGCCTGATATTTTATGTTTGAGTGAATTGACATCCTTTACATGAATGGGCTATGCATGATTGGCTTGTCATCCACACATGTTTCCCTTGATGATGACATAGAGGTTAAAATTGAGGACTACAATGTCAAAAAATTAAATTGCAATGATATCCAAGTCACTAAAAATAATACTCACTAATTGGCTAATTCACATATTATATTAATAGATGTTGCATCAAAGGTTCTCTTCTTGAATTTTAATGAGATACTTATTAAGTAACTGTTGGTAGTTTTACCTCACTAAATTTTCCTTGTAAAAATTTTGTATAAAAATTAAACAATGAAATTTTGCTAGTCTTTTTTGGGTGTTGTTATTGTTTTAATTTGATGTTAAAATTTCCTTTCAATGAAAAGTAAGCACTTTCATCCACTTTCACCAGCAAAAATAAGCGCTAGTAATTTCATCGATGAAAATAAAGAAATTGAACTTTAGATGATTTCACCAGTGAAAATGGGTTGTAGTGATTTTGCTGGTGAAAGTAAGTAAAAGGCATTGTCACTAGCAAGTTAAGATTTTGGAAGGGAATATTCAATGAAAATAAGGTTGGAAGGATTTTTCAAGTGAAGGAAAGACATTTTTTCCCAAGTACATTCATTCTAAGTAGTCAAAGTCTATTTCACCCTTCTTTTAGATGACTTGTTATTTTCACTAAACTTGGGAGCGAAACCAATTGGTAAAAGCATCTGCCAAGTGCTTTCACCCTCTTTTTAGTAAACTAGATGATTTCATTCAATTTGAAGTGAAAGCAATAAAAAACGCGTCAAAGTCAATTTTACCCCAAATAGAAGTGAAATTCATTTTTGCCCTCCTTTGGCAGTGAAATTAAGCATTTTCACCCCAGTTCTCAACAAAAGTTGTTTTCACACCACTTTTTGGTGAAATCCCCTCATATGAAAAAAACAAGCAAGCAAGGTCTCCTTTTGGGCGAAATTAATCAAATTAATGGTAAAAGTACATGCTTGGGTGAAATTACCAGTGAAAATCTATTTTTCATCCCACATCTCAAAAAAAGCAATGTTCGACCGAATGTCTATGCAAAATTACATTCTGAACAAAATTCCTTGGTGAAATTCATATTTGCCTTTTCCTCTTGCTAAATTATTTTCCAAGAATGCTTTCAATGCAGATCATTTTTGAGAAAGACTAAAGGCTAATGAATTTAATTTTTGTTGTGAAGAAATTAATATATCCAAAATTATTGTTGGAGGGTTGCTAATTTTACTGTGATCCTATTCATTCTCGAGGTACCATCCACTGATTTTGCCCCTTTTCCAAATGAAGTTGATTCTTGTTGAGTATTTTTGGCAAAAATAAATTTTTGAGATGCAATACGAAGAAGTAGCAACCAAAATTTATTGTTCGAGCTCCCAATTATTGCATGATGTTGTTGTGTTTCGATGCACCAATGTCTAAGATGATTTTCCATCATCCATTATTGCTGATTTCCCAAGCACTTTCCACCAAAATGGTATCACTGATTCTAAAAGAATGTGATGATTTGTACATTGTCATCAAGGAGGAAATTGTTGTTGTTTGATTTTTGACTAGCCAACATTTTGTTTTAATGTGCATTTAATTATAGAGGTGTAACCCTCTATAAATACTAAGAATTTTGATGTAAAATAGGTGGAAGATAGAAATTCTACCATAAAAAACTTTGAGTTTTATTTTTTGCATCAATTGAAATGTAGTTGGCTTCTGGTTCCTGGATCAGTGTTGTATGCAATTACTTTTTGCCTATAATTTCAGATATGTTCATTTCCATTATTTTATAAGTTTAAATTCTACATATGAATTTAATTCCTAATAAAGAGGAGAATACTAAAATATTTATTGGAAGTTATTCTTGCAAAGTTGTGAATGATTCCCATATTTTTCTTTATGTTACATGTTAGTGAACAACTTAATTTGATTTTTAGTTGCTAGTTTATCCCACCTTATATTTTTGTCTTATATGCATATTTCTTGTCTCTTTTTTTTTTTTTTCTCTCCCTAACATTTACACTGATTTTTAGATTAGTACAGGAACCAGCCCTCTCCGGAGATTGGCCTGAAGGACGTCTTTTTCCTTTGGACTTTCAATTTTGATCGGGTCTAGGGTGCATATTTTCATACTTAGGTAGATTTGTGACCAAAAGTTTTTTGCACGCCCGGTGAGACACTAAAGGTTCCACTTTAAGTAGTTATAAATTTTGATGTTCATATTTTACTATCTGATTAGAAAATTTGGTGACTCAATTTTACCCAAAAACCTTTGAATGTGAAGTTGGTGAAAGCCTTACTTCATGATCACAAGATCAAAGGCCAAAAATTCTAAAAATCCCATTGATTTCTTTAATATTAACACCTAAATTTTAGGATATCATCCTAGGTTAGTCACTCCAAATGTTCCATCAGTTGCAATATCTTCATAGGCATCTGGTGTGTTTTTTGTTCCTTAAAGTTTTTCTAGCACTACCACTAGCTTTCCTCCCTAAGCAAGCACTCTGGTTCAAATGGCCCAAAATCTGCCACCACCACCAAGATAGTTTCCATATTGGAACCACTTCAGAGCTTTGAATCTGCAAGCTCAAAACCTGATTCTATAAGTAGCATTGAAGGCTTTACCTACTTATGATGGTATGGGAAAAATATCCTACGAGCATTTCCAAGATGTGGTTTCTTTTGCAATTATCCATAGCATCATGGATGAATATGGCATGGTCAGATTGCTCATGCTCTCTCTCAAAGAGAAGCTACTTTATGGGTATTGGTCTTTACAACCTACCACTATTACCGTATGGGACCAGTTGGTTGAATTATTGATAAGAGGGTTCAATGAACAAGTGGATCCTTTCTCTCTATTGCATCAATTTACTACCATTCAAAGGCATCCGTAGGAGGAAATTGTTGACTTCAATGTCAGGTTTGCTCGAACTTGGAAAAGAGTCATCGATGGTCTCCGAATGACTCCCAAAAAAGTCATATTTTATTACCTCTAAGCCTTTAATTCTAACATTAGCATGACCATCCTTTAGTCCAACGTTGATACATTCTTAGACTTGTAATATACTATGTAAAATTTTGAGGCTGAACTAATTACTATTGGTAAGATTCCATCAAAGATGATGATGCCTATATTTCCTACTCTCCCATAATATTTGTATTCCAGTACATATTCATAGCCCTGTTGGAACTGATTCTTGCATTCGTAGGAAATCAATTGTCACACTACAAGAATTCATTTGAAACCAACGATCTATTACAGATTTTGGTCGACCTACCTCATGTTCTCTTAAACTCAAATATTGCTATAAAATACGGTAGGATGGGTAAGGAAACCACATTGGCAATTCTATTATTAAAATTCTAATTTGCACGCTCCATAATTTTTTTTTTTTTTTGTGGAAAACATCCCAAAAGGGATGCCACTTTCGGGTAAGACCCAAGGAGGCAGGGGTATCCATTCCACCAAAAATGCCCAGGACTCGGACCTGGCCTACCACCTTTGACATACTCAAGGAGCAAACAAACACACAAAACCAATTTAAAAATAAGTAAATAACAACAAAAATAATAAAATAAAATAAAAAACATGCTCCTTGAGTGTGTCAAAAACAAAAGCACAACCAAACACGCACAATAAGATAAAAGAAACCACAACACAAACCACATAGAAAAACACAAGAACCACATAACAAAACACAAACAAGACAAAAACAACAGAACACTACAAAGACATAACCCAAAAAAAACATGAAAAATAAACACAACCAAAACCTAAAAAATTAAAAAATAAAATAAAAATAAAAATAAAAAACAACCAACAACAGACAATAAACAAAAACAAAAAACATAGAAAACACTCACACATAAAAACACGAAATAACACAAACAAAGAGAAACCCAAGAACAAGAACGAAAAAAACACAAGAACAATAACAAAAAACATAAAAAAAAAAACAACAAAAACACAAGAACAACAAAAAACAACACAAAGAACACAAAAACAAAACAAAAAAAAAACCCACCCACCTTAAAAAACTAAACAAAAAAAAAAAAAAAAAAATAAAAAAATGAACAAAACAATGACCTATCTAGACCGAGAAGACTATTAAGGCAAGAATCAATAGAGGAAACAAAATAAAGAATAGAATGAGCTAGGGAACTAAAAAAAACTGAATGAACCAAAGAGAAGCAAAAAAAAAAACAAGAAGAAACTAGGTACCTTCGAAACTGGAGCCATCCAAAGAAATGATAGAAAGAAGAGCTTCCCTAATTTGAGAAGCCCACCATATAGGAGGGTGGCCATAACAAGTAAGATCACCTTTGTCCAAAGCCCAATTAGCTAAAGCATCAGCACTCTTGTTTTGATCTCTGACCACATGATTGTAATCAACTTTCAAAAATCCCATCTGGATTAACTGAATCTTCTCAATAATTCTTTTTATTCTCCAATCCACCTTATGATTCTTAGAAGGATTCTTCAAGAGATTAATCATAAGTTGAGAGTCGAGACTCAACTAACACCTTTTCCCATCCAACCTTAGTAGCCTCCTGAAGGCCTCTCGAGGATACCATACCCCTCAGCAAGGTTATTGGAAAGAATACCCAAATTCTCAGCAAAAGTACAAACCAGGGAGCCATCCGAAAGTCTACCAATTCCTCCCACCTTGGCTTTTCCAGGGTTCCCTCTAGAGGCTCCATCGGTATTGACTTTTCCAAAATCCTTAGGAGGAGGTTGCCAATTTCTATTCCTATCCATCTTACTAATACTCACATTCCCTTTAAGTTGGTTGCCCTTAGAAGGTTTAATATTCAATATTTGCATCACTTGATCCCATATTTGGTGGGAGTTTTGGGGGTGATTAAGGAGATGATGGACTGATTCAACTAAGTTGGCTATGGTATTTTGCCAAATATAGTGAATATCCTTCCTATCTTGATTAAAAATTTGGTTGTTCCTTTCATTCCAAATATTCCAAAGAAGAATGGTAGAACCCATCCAAACTAACTGCCTAATAAAATGATCAACACCCTCTTGATTAGGCCAATCCCTCCAAAGCTGTTCAAAAGTAAAAAAATTGGACCACTGTAAGCCAAGTAAAGTGGCCATTCTCCTCCATAGCTCGGAGGCTAAAGTACACTCAATAAAAATATGGTTGATATTTTCTACATTCTCTTCACACATTTCACATCTAAAAGGGCCATGAAAACCACGCTTCATAAGTTGCTCACCAGTAAGCACCCTACGATGCAATAAAAGCCAATTAAAGAACCTCACCTTAGGCCAGAGATTTTGAGCCCACAATCGAGAAAATATGTCAGAAGAATGGTTGGGATTATTATGGCATAAGGTCAAATAACCTTGAGCAACTGAATACTCACCCTTAGTAGTGTTGTTCCATCCAAAACAATCTTTTTCATGGGACCAAGAGAGGGATCTCATATGAAGGATGCCTTGGATATCTTGTCTTTGCCTTTCTAGGATTTGAATAGGCCAGTCCTCAATAGGGATCCAATATCTACCAACCTTTGAATTACCGGTATGGTACCGATAGTAATTAGCCACCTTTATCCAATTAGCTCGGTGAAGCTCCTCCATCCAAGGCCTCCAATCGGGAAACCGAGTTATCAAAGGCTTGTGACCATCCCAAGAATCTGTCCAAAAATTTGCATGTTGACCATTATGAATGATCCAAAATAATTTTTTCTTTATCAAATCCTCACCGAGTCTTAAGAACTGCTAAAATGGGAGAACCTTTGGTAGGAAGTTGATAGCGAACAAGGTCTTCAGGACTTTTGTTCTCAGCATATTTAGCACGGAGATTATTGGCCCAAAGAGCATTGGGGTTATGCAACATCCTCCAATATAATTTAGCAGCTAAAGCTTTGTTGTTATTAATTGAAGACCGTAATCCTAACCCCCCTTCACTCTTAGGAAGACATAAAGTATCCCATTTCACCAAGGCCCATTTTCTTTTCTCCTTAGTACCACTCCAAAGGAAACGATGACTGATTTGATCCAATTCTCGAAGAACAACCTTTGGGATATTCAAAATGGAAGAAACATAAATAGGAATAGCTTGAAGGACTGATTTTACCAAGGTGATTCTACCCCCGGAAGAAAGCCACTTGTTGGTCCACTTTCCAATTTTCTTCTTGACTTTGTCCAACAACCAATTCCAATCTTTATTTTTCTGCCTTTGAATATTTATGGGAATACCTAAATAAGTGATTGGAAGAGAGGTCTTCTTATATCTTAGTTTATCCAAGACCATGGATTCTTGTCTAGCGAGGCAATGAAAGAAAATAACTTTAGATTTGTCTTCATTGATCAATTTCCCGGTAGACTTAGAAAAAAATCTAACGATTTGCTTAATATTAGAAGTTTCCTTAAGCTGTAGCTTTACCTAAAAGAGTAGAGTCATCCACAAATTGAAGATGAGAGATAGGTCTAGCTCCATGAGCAATGGTAACTCCCTCAAGGGTTTTGTTTTCCCTCTTTTTGGTTATAGTCCTACCCAAGCATTCAACAAGAATGATGAATAAATAAGGGGATAGCGGGTCACCTTGCCTAATACCTCTGGAGGCTGGGAAAGACTGAGAAGGCCTACCATTGATAAGAACTAAGTAGGAAACTGAAGAGATACATCCCATAATCCAATCCATCCAATCCTTAGAGAAACCAAATTGCCTCAAAACTTTGATAAGGAAGTGCCAATCCACTCTGTCATAAGCTTTGGATAAGTCTAACCGAATGAACATGGAAGGAGAATTTTGCATATCCATGGAATGGATGGCTTCCTGAGCAAGAACTATCTCATCTACTATTTGACGTCCTTCCACATAACCCCCTTGCTCGGGGAAATAATCTTATGCAAAAGAGGCTTCAACCTTTACTGCCATGATTTTAGTAATGATTTTGAGAAGAACATTACATAAAGCAATAGGTCTAAAAGCTGAGATATGATCAACCTCTTGAGCTTTTGGAACAAGAGTAATATAAGTTTTATTGATAACCTTCAAAATTTCTTTGGCTTTCTTGGCTTCTTCCACCACCTCTAATAAATCAACATGAAGGATATCCCAGAACTCTTGGTAGAACTCAATAGGAAAACCATCAGGACCTGGGGTTTTCCCTTTTTGCATTTTAAAAACTACTTGTTGAAGCTCATTGATAGTAATAGGAGCAGTCAAAATAGAGTTCTCCTCAGAAGTGATAAGAGAAGGGATTGCTTGAAGAACATTATATTGTGAAGCTGAGTCAAGGGGAGTAGCAGAAAAAAATATTGGAAAAGTAATCAACAACAATAGAGTTCATGCCATCCCAAGTATAAACAACATCTCCAGAATCTGATTTTAAGGAAGAAATAAAGTTGTGAGATCTTCGAGCTAGAAGAGATTTGTGGAAGAAATTTGTGTTTCGATCTCCTTCTTTGAGCCATTGAATTCTAGATTTTTGCTTCCATAAGATTTCTTCTCTTTTTTCCCATTCCTCAAGCTGAGTTGTGAGTTTAATTTCATCTGCACTTCTCTTCTCTGTGAGGCCATCTAAATGGATTTTCTTATTCAAATTTTCAAGATGAGCAATAACTTCATGTTTTTTTTATGAACATCCCCAAACTCTTTCCGAGTTCCAAGTCTTGATTTTGGATTTAATGTATTGCAGTCTTTTGGCAAAATAGAACATCTTAGTCCCATGCCTAGGTTTACCTTCCTTCCACCATTGTTGCACATGAGGTCTGAAGGAAATGTCTCTAAGCCACATTAATTGAAAATGAAAAGGAGAGAAACTCACATTGGTTTTCCACATTTCCACCATGGCTGGCCAATGATCCGAACCAGCATTATTAAGAGTCTTCACTTTAGGAATGTGACCATGGATTAAGAAATTTTTAGAGAGCAAAAACCTATCCAATCTCTCCATTATACAAGCTAAGCCTTGCCTTCTATTAGACCAAGTCATAAGGCCATTATCTGGTTGGATATCCACAAGATGGAGGTTTGCAATATATTCGCTCATGAGGTCAGTGCTTTTGTCCAAATTTCTATTTCCCCCCTTTTCTCATCCAGAGAGAGGATGGTATTGAAATCTCCTCCGATCAAGATCCAAGCTTTAGGAAAATGAGAGATAATATGAGTAATATCCTTCCACTTGTCTTCTTTTTTCCTCCAAAGAAGTCGGAGCATAAACGGTAATGCAGAGCATAATCTGGTTGGAATGTCTACTTTGAATAGCTATAGCCAACAAACCCCAACTGCCAACCATATGGTGAATAACTACCTCTTTTGGATCCCAAAGACAAGCAATGCCACCCGAAGTCCCTTGGGAGCCGAGGGAAACCACTTTTCTAGTTGGCCAAATTTTACTTGGCAATTAAGTCCATATCCTCCATTGACATCTTTGTTTCTTGAAGGAAAACAAGATGTGGATGATTTATCTGAATCATTCTTCTAATTTCATTTTGTTTTGAAAGACTCCCTTTGAGTCCTCTAATATTCCAAGTGATGATCTTCATTAATACCAGGGCTAAAAAATTTGGGAAGGGCATTAATCTTACCTTCCTCTACAAGATTTTCACCTTCTTTTACCATATGATATTGATTGGTCTTGCGACCTACTTTTTTATTAGAATCCATCTTCAATTTTTTTTCCCTGTTTCTTGACTTATTCCAATTGAATCTGAGATGGCTTCTAACCTTGAAGAATGCTCGTACACAGCCAAAATTTTACTAGATGGTTCAACGGAGTCTATATTGGGACCTGCATTATTTGAAGTTTTGACATTTGAAATATTGTTTTTCTTGTGTAAATTTTCTCCTTTTTTTTTTGTTGAAAACCTTTGATTTGTTGGTTTGTCTCTGAGTTCTTCCCTTCATATTTAAATTGTGTTTCTAAGATTTTAGTTTCCATTATTTCCTCTTCCTCACTTGGGACATCATTTGTGGAAAGGATTTCAAACATATTAGCAGATGACTTTGATTGATCCTTCATAATTGGTTTTTTCTAAGTGTTCTTCTTCTTAGGTATTTGGAAACCTGCTGAGTTTATATCTTCTTTCTTTTGATCAGGAATTTTATTTGGGCAAGCACTGGCCAAATGACCATATTCATGGCAAATTCTACAATGAAAAGGAATGTTCTCATAGTCCACTACTTGCTCCCAAGTGTCTTCCCCAAATTGTAATGTGATATTTTTAGGTAGGGGTTTGTCAAAATCCATTAAAACACAAATTCGAGCATAAATAATATGTTCAAAATTTTGAGTACAATCAGCCAGTCATCATAAAAGTTCCTAAAGAGTTTCCAATTGAAGAAAAAATAGTAGGATTCCAAAATTCAATAGGGAGGCCAAAGAGTCTAACCCACATGGGAGCTATAGAAGGCATCTCTTCTTCGGCTTTAAATTTAGTATGCCAGGGCTTCATGAAAAGCCTTGCCCTTCCAAAAAACCAAGGACCCCCTTGAAAAGTTTTCTCTCTATCTTCATTATTAGCAAATAAAACAAGAAAATAACCATTTGGATAAATAGAGATTTGTAACTCACCTTTAGTTTTCCAACTTTTTGCAGCCCAGACTTTGAAAGGAGATAGACTCGGACGAAAACCCACGAACCGACAAATTAGTCCTCTTTTTTCCAAATCTTCAATGCCAATCTGAATGTTACCCATATCAAGCTTAACAATAGGAGTTCCATCAGCTGCTTTAAGACATCCTGACTCCATTTTCCTGGGATCAATCTTAGGCATTCTTAGAGGTTTATGGGAAGCCCTAATATTGATATTAGCATTGGGCTGAGGCTGTCCACCATGAAGGGCATCCCTAAAATTCATTTTTGGGATCGAGTCTTCGAAATTCTTACCCTTGATAGGGGTTTTCACAGTAGAATTATTTTGTGGGTGCACCTTAGCACCAGATTCACTTGAGATATGAGCCATTTTTTGATCAACTACTTGAAACTTGTTTCGTGATCTCTTTAATCCTTGCCCTAGACGTCGTGGAAAGGTATGGTTTTCACTTTTCTTTTGTGCAGCAAATTGGAAGTCGTTGTCACTCAAGTTCATAGTATGATCTATTGAAAGACAAATTTCTAACCCATATTGTATCCCCTGCAACATTTCCTACTAAAATATTGAGCATAAACCACAAAAATATTGGCCGCTAGGGCCCGAAGGCCCTAAAAACCAACCTCTGGAGCTACTTGCACTCAACCCAGATGAAACCCTCGCATAGCCGCTTGCCAAATATGTCGTTCACACATAGGGATGTGCTAGGATCTGTGTTGCTCCAAATGATATGAAAATTGGTGGAGATGTTCTAGGGTTTTTCAGGCATCTACCCTCAAAATTTTAGCTCAATCCGAGTCCGGATGAGTGAGATATGGCCGAAAAGAGTTCGGTAGTTTGGGCAGTCCTACGAAAAACATCTTATCTCACTAAAATTATTTATCTTATGATAACTTCCCTGCATGCTCCAGACTTATATTAAACTATAGTATTCTTATTAAAATGACCAAGCATGAAAAAAACCAATTGTTATGCCTTATGTAGACCGATGCCTAGATTCATTAGGTTGTTATAGCAATTTAACAACTATTTTAATCATGAACATAAATAAGGGGAGAAGGAAATTAGCGTTCTTACTTTCATTCAAATATCATAAAAAAATCAAGATTTAACTAATGAAATAAACGTGTATAATGCATTCAAATAATGTAACCCATTATACAGATACACACAATGTTGAGACAAAGAAATGACAAGAATAAAACCTAGAATTGTATTGATTTCATAACATATTACATGCAGAGTGGGTGGGATGCCTTTTAACTCTATTTTTCTTAAATAAATACATCAATACAATGAAGAAGACTGTTCAAATAATGTAACATGTCTCTCCAACTCCTCTTGTTCCAATATGGTAATAGAAGAATCTCTGAATCCTAGGATCAATAAGACTGGAAATATTCTCAGCTTCTTGAATGCTTTTCTATCATACAATCCTGCACAACAAGGGGAGGAAGAAAGAATGAATAAAAGAAAATAGACACAAAGAAAATACAACAGCACAACTAATAGGGCACTCAAGTATACCTCTTAGAAAAAATACTATTTTCTAATTGCTTGATGCAGAATCCATACCTACCTACCTTATTTTATAGTTGTTGGTTCTTGATTATGTTATTCTTGGTTTACTTCTAATTGTACACTTGGAAACTTTTGATTGAATCTCCAAAATTGATGCTATCCAGCTATATTTGTTATGAACTGATTGTGCCCTCTTCTTTGACTTGTTCAAACATATTCCCACTCAACTGGTGATTTAAGTATGAGGAGAACTTTTGCTCTGATTTAGCTACTTCCTGGTGCGTTTAACTGTTGCTTTTCGAACTGGCCTCTTTTGAGTTGCCTTTCCTTGATCCTTTGATCCTTTAAATACCCTATAAATATCTTCTATCTTTGCAGATATCTGTGGTGCAGAATATATTTTTTGTTGGGTGCAGGTATTGACCCTTTTTCCCTTTAAACTCCTTTGCAACCCTTTAATATGCTCATCGATCAACCTCCATATTTCTATGTCAAAAGTGGCTGCAATCCTGAGCATATTCATTTCTTGTAGAATTCAGTTTTTTTGTATAACAATAATATGTATGTTTCTGTCATACTGAAGTATTAAGGCTTCTATTGCATTCACCATGAGTGTAGTTTGTTTAATCATCTCCTCCTCATCACCTTGTTCACAGTCAAATCTCTCAAATGTTTCTTTTAATATACCTTCTATGTCTTATGCTTCCAAGAATTTATCTAAGGACAGACCAATATCTATCAATTTATTTATAGTATCTTTTATCAGATCATTCATCTCAATCACAGATTTTGTTCATTTTTCTCGGTTTGATCCAAACAGGGTTGCTTTGAAAAGTTCAAAATTTATTTGAATTTTATTGCCTTCAAGTGTTGTTATTTCTTGTCCTTATTGTTCTTCAAAATGATCCCCTATGTAGTCCAGGTTTGGGTGAATGATTTTAAAATATTTCTCTTTCCTTCATCAAGGTCATAATTTCTTGAGAAGTTATTTGAATCACCCTTATTTGCCTGAACATTTCAGTAAAACCTTTGGACTGAGCTTTTATTCTTTTGTACATGTCTTTCCTCATTAAATTCAAATAATATACATGATCTTGAACTTTTGTCACTATAGGTGGCTGGGAAATTGAAGCATTTTTCTTATTTAATTCTTCATGTTGCTTACTTATTACAGCTTTCAATTCTACTTTTTCTTCTTCCTCTTGACTCAATTGCTTTTTGAGTGTTTCAATTTTTTCAACAAATTGTTCTATGACTTGATTAATCATAGTTTTGGTAAGCTTTGCCATATCATCTTCTTTACCCATTAGTGATGATCCTCCTATTTCATCATTGGTACTAAATACTAGTGGGTTTTACAGGGGAGGGAGATCAACCTTAGCAATATTTGACATAGTTGTCCCCATTTTTGCCTTTTCTAAAGATTGTTCTTCTGTACTTCCAATTCCTACCACTAACTATAACTCTTGTTCATCTATAGTAGTAAAATATGCGTGCTCATCTATTCTTTCCAAAAAAACCTTGGCAACAAATAGAGATAATTTGGATTTCTTAGCTTCTATTGGAGCTATTTCTGTTTGACATTTTACTGATTAGCTTTGAAAGAGGCCACCCAGTCCACATTTTACTTGTATTACTATTTGAATTTTTATCTCATTTCCCTTTATGTTTATAGAAGTCAAGATGGCCATGGGTGCCAACTTCTTCACATTGGTTACAACCAAAACATTATTAAGTATAGGAACCATAGCCGACTTTGTTTATGGTGCTTTTTGAGAGGATGAAGTTACTATTTATTTGCCCTTATTATACAGGTTTTTTGAGGAGCTTCTTTTGGTGCTACCTCTATTCTGGGTTGGTCATTCATTGAGAGTTTAACATGTTATTCTACTATATCAACAGTTCTAACAGTGACCTCCATTAAGTCTATGTCTTGTTCCTCTATCAATTCCAGCAAAGGGTCTTCTTTAATTGTTGGGTCTGTCCTTGGCATAACAAGTGCTATAGTATCCACTGAAATCTCTCAAAGCCTTCTTAGTTTGGTTGGGTAGTCATAGGCTTCACAAACCTATGTGCTACCTCTCTTTTCTGGAGGGAAATTATCCCATACTATGTGTAAATCTTATTTTTGCTCTATAGCTTCTAATAAGTTATCTTCAAAGGCATCTTCTTGGTGATTGATTTGAGCATCTCCCTCTTCTCCATCATCTTGTTATAAATTCCTTTTGGGTCATAAAACCTCCATGACACCTCATTGAATCCCATATTGTCCAGTTCAAACATTCCCTTGAGTAGGGAAGGATCCAACAAATACATGATCTCCAAAATGGCAAGTAACATCAAGCTAGGGGACTTTCCCATGCTTCTTAACCAGTCTCATTTTAGCCTCTTCTGCCACTTGCCTGCATAATTCTAGGGCTGCTATGGACAGTGGGTAATACTGGGGTAACACCTTAGGAAGGATTTTAGATCCATATAATCTAATGTAAGTAAAACCCTTTGTGAAGAAGAAATCTCCTATATCTTTTTCTTTAATGAATGCCCTTGCCCCTAGCCCTAATATTTTTGGAATTAGCCCAGTTAAGGCCCAATGGATTTCTACCAGGAAGTGATCACAAAACCAGCCCATGTGAGTTTGTACTTCATGAAGTCTCTAGAAGCTATTATGTACATAGGGGCTATCTATGGCTTTTAATATCTTACGGGCTTCTTCCCCCAATTGGCCCGCTATTAAGTGAGTGAGAAAATAATATTGTAAAAATCAAGGCATCTCCTGCCTCTATTCAAATATTTCTCTCTTTAGTTCTACCATTTCTCTATGTATTTGCGAGCTCAATTCCAGTTCCCAAGCATAGATAGGGGTGTTATGTCCTCTATTATATTGCACAGCTAAATACAAAACTCTTTGCCTTATTTTACTCATATCTTGTACTCCCAATACTAAGTTTATCATATCATAGAAGTCTTGTACCTAGGGTTTAAAAGTGCTTTTATTAATTAGGAAATTTTTCTCTATTTCTGCCTATGTATCAAACAATTTTTTTTAAATTTCCATATCAGTGAACATGCGAGATTGGTGTTCGATTACCTGGTCCACCAAAAAAGTGGTATACTTCATTAGATTGAATAATTTCTAGATATCTTTGACTTTGGAATTGAACACCTTTCGATTATTGTGGTCTCAAAAGGTCCTTGTTCTTTTGTTATATGCCACTGCTAACCAAGCTATCAAATCTAAGGAGAAATGCACTTTTGGGCATATCAGCTTTCCAAGGTTATTGTTCCATCTATTGTCTCTGGAGAAAAACTTGTACTACTATTTATGAGCTTTATGGAATAAATTTGCCATTATCCATGGGGTTCTATTGTCGCCTTCCAGTAGTCGGGAAAAACTCTTAATGCAGGTATTGTTGATCTCGTACAGTTGAGCTAAGTTGGGTTTTTTATCTGCCCCACATTTTTGGATAAAATCATACATAGTGGTACCAGGAACAGGTAGTCCAAAAATCATAGAATAAGGTGATTTATTTGTGATAAACTTTATGGATTTTCGTGTATCTATAGGTACGAACACATCTCCCCATGATTCCATTGCCCTCACGATTACTGGTCAAGTTCTTCTTCGAGTTCCAAAAAAATGAATACTCTCTTCCTTCTGTGCTTTTGATGTATCAATTCCAATTCTTGGCATACCATTGGAGTGGCCTTGATTGGTTTTGTAAGTTCATATACAGGGTGGTGGATTGAACTTGATAAATTTTCATGTTTCGTTATCGACCCGATGCCACCAACCGCTATTCAAAATTGGCCAATGGAATCATGCCAACTCAATATTTTTTGGAGTTTTGTGCTTTATGATGGGAAATATATATTAATTTGCAAGTCTGGGTCCCTTTGATATGTGGGCCTGCAATCATTCATGCTTTCTCTTCATTCGTCGATGGGGATCTTTTAATATGACATGGAATGGTATGGTTTGGACTTCGTGCCATCTCAGATCTGAGTGATAACTATATCTTCAGGATCCATTATGTCTCCCTCGGGGTCTTCGTGATATCTGACTATTGGTATGAGTGTAGGTTTTTACCTATGATGTCCATTTTTCCCTATGTCAATCATGATTAATCGTAGCCGTTAGATTGATCTAATATGAAGTGCATCCGTTGATCTTCTAAAATCTATACGATAGTTAGTGTACCTATTCTCATGTAAACACTTGAAATAACATGGTTTATTAGTCTTCAATTAATCATATTCATCCGATGTTAATCCTTATACTATTAAACCTTAATAACCTATCTTAATCGATGGTAATCATAAAACACACTTACTTTTCTTTTGCAATTATCATTGGATCTTATGGTGGTGAGGCACGACCGTTGAATCATATATATGCATGTATTCTTTAATAAATGGGAAAAATTCATACGTACCTCGACTAAATTAATCAACCCAATGCTTGGATTAACCTTTTATTATCTTCCCATATGTGCACCATTGGATATGGGTGGTCAATAAATGTCGTCATTCGATTCGTGTCTTATAAAACGGTCTTTATTTAGCCTTTGGATTTTTGTCGCCAGTTACAAGCCTTTGCATCCATTGATTCTCGATTTAGTTTGTGCGCGGCCATTTGATCAATGACAAGATGCATGCTAGATAATGGTGTTATAGACCTTTATTTTTCTACTAATCATGATTAAGGCGAAAAGGGGGAAGATTAGTCAATGTATTAAACCCTTACTAAACATAATTAATATTAATTAATTTTTTCCTTACCCATGCCTTTTACATTCTATCCTATAATTTTGGCATGGACGTCAGATCTGAGTGGAGACAAACATAGTCGCTGGATCTAATCAACTTGCATGGTAGTTTAATCAAGCATTTATAATATTAATTATGATTAGGGAAAAAAGGGAAAAATTAGCCAACGTATCAAATCCTTGCTAATGATGATTAACTTTAAAAAGGGACATCATAGGTTTTTACCTATGATGTCCCTTTTTCCCTATGTCAATCATGATTAATCATAGTCATCAGATTGATCTGAGATGAAGCGCATCCGTTGATCTTCTAAAATCTATACAATAGTTAGTGTACCTGTTCTCATGTAAACACTTGAAATAACATGTTTTATTATTCTTCAATTAATCATATTCATCCGATGTTAATCCTTATACTATTAAACCTTAATAACCTGTCTTAATCGATGGCAATCATAAAACACACTTACTTTTCTTTTGCAATTATCATTGGATCTTATGGTGGTGAGGCACGACCATTGAATCATATATATGCACGTATTATTTAATAAATGGGAAAAATTCATACATACCTCGACTAAATTAATCAACCCAATGCTTGGATTAACCTTTGATTATCTTCCCATATGCGCACCATTGGATATGGGTGGTCAATGAACGCTATCGTTCGATTCATGTGTTATAAAACGATCTTTATTTAGCCTTTGGATATTTTTTGCCAGTTACAGGCCTTCGCGTCCATTGATTCTCGATTTAGTTTGCGCGCTGCCATTTGATCAATGACAAGATGCATGCTAGATAATGGTGTTATAGACCTTTGTTTTTCTATTAATCATGATTAAGGTGAAAAGGAGGAAGATTAGTCAATGTATTAAAACCTTACTAAACATAATTAATATTAATTAATTTTTTCCTTACCCATGCCTTTTACATTCCATCCTATAATTTTGGCGTGGGCATCGGATCTAAGTGGAGACAAATGCAATCGTTGGATCTAATCAACTTGCACGATAGTTTAATCAAGCATTTATAATATTAATTATGATTAGGGCAAAAATGGGAAAATTAGCCAACGTATCAAATCCTTGCTAATCATGATTAAATTTAATTAATTTCTCCCACTCCTTAACCCTCTTTAATGCATCTTTAATTAGTGCACCACCATTAGACTTAAGATTGATCAAGCGCGACCGTCCGATATTGGTAACAAGCTCGATGATTAATCAAATGGGACACATCCTTTTTAATATGGACTTTAAAGTTCATTTTAATCAAAAAAGTCATGACTGTTGATCTAAGCTTCGGTCAGCGCGATTGTATGATCTGTCGGACTTGCTCGGATTTTAACTTGACATTTGACTTATGACAACTTTACTTTAAACCTTTGACTTCTTAGAGGGTGCACAGCCATTTATTTTATGGATGATTGAGCGTTGTTGTCTGATTTGTTTTAGACTTACTCACTGCTTAATCAAAACATTGACCATTATGACTCATGTTTAAACTTTTGACTTTTCAAACAGCACGCGGCCATTGAGTTGATCCTCGACAAAGCATTGTTGTTGATCTTGTTAAACGTGCAAGGATTTTAACTTTATTATAGCCTTAGGTTTAACCTTTGGAGTCTTTAGTGAATGCGCATCCATTGGATTTGGTCCTTGATGAAACTTTGCCAGTATATTGAAGATAACTTGATCAATTTTTAAATCTTAGGTTAAGTTTTATTGACCTTTTGACTTATCTTTCGGACTATTTCGTTAAAGCGCTATCGTCTGATTTCTCTAGATCATGCATGGCCCTTGGATTAAATCTAATGTGCTCACCAGTTAGCTTAGTAGGGTGCATACCCTTAGGCTTTTAGTCAATTAATATTTATTTAACCTTAGGTTTTCTAGATTATGAGACCATAGTGAAATGACTTAACCGAATTTAGATTAAAATATTTATGAAGGTCGGACTTTGGTTTTAGGTTTTTAATTTGAAATTTTCTTCCCTAACCATTTGAGGTACTTTAATAAATATCATGAAGCCCACATTATTAAAAATGCTAAGGTTAAAATTTATCAAACCAATCAATGAAAAATTGAATTACCCACAATAACTATAAGCAATGACCAACAATATAAGCAGTTTGATTGAAACCAAAAATTTAAATTTGGAGGTTCAAAGTTGAGTCAAATTTGGCTCCAACATAGGCTCTGACTGGGACAATGTGTTGAAAACATGAAGCACTTGAGAACCACAAAATCTCTTGGTTTTATTTTGCAAAAATTAAAAAAAAAACAACAAAATTTTTACTACTAAACAAAACTTGAAATGAATAATAGAAAAACTTCCTTCATATTTTTCTTTCTTTTCTTCATAATTTTTTTTATATGTACTGGAAACATGATATCAAAGCAAGTAGAATATGGAAAAATGTAGATCATTTTTCATTCAATTAGGAAACAAAGGTTAGAAAAATTTAGAAATCGATGAGTTTTATTTTGAAATAGTGTAATGCTTGTTTTAGCTAAGTCATAAGATATAATTACACAGATTTTGTCACAGCCATTTATCTCATCATATTTTTGCCCATGTGTGTGTTTGTGCATTCTTTTTTGGTTTTTTTAAATATTTCAAAACTTTATCATATCTGAGCAAAATATCCAAGCCTAATATGTGATTTCACTCTTTAAAAATTTTTACCATTTTGTAGGGCTCCACTGCCAGTCAGGCGTCTATAGCCTCGGTGGAATTCCTTCTAATCCCATATTAGTTTTACCCTACTTCCAGTCAAGCGTCTATAGCCCTGGTAGAGGTTTTCCAAGATATCTCCAGCAGTGACTCAAATTTACTTTATTTTTTACTTTTCTTTCTCGTGAGAGAAGTGTTTGGATATATAAGCAAATTGTGCAATAAGTATGTCTGAGTTGAGGATTAGTTTTTGGATATAAAATATGAGTGTAATAGTGTTTGGCTCAACTACCCTCTCAAAGATAACTCAATTCTTTGGACCTTTGCAGTCACTTTAAGTATCATTTGTAATGTGAGGCTTGACAAGATGTTTCAGTCAGCTTTGTTTTCTATCTATTTTATCTCATATCAAACAACTATTGCATAAACACTCATTTTTGACATAATTTTAAAGCTAATCAGTATCTAAAATCAATTCCCTTTTTCTTTTTATTGTTTTTTGTGGAATCAATAGTTAGATATACTCATCAAACTAAGATATCATGTATACAGTAAAATCAGATTTATTTAAGAACAAAAGGGAAACTATAACTAAAAATAAAAATAAACCACTCTATTTTTGGATTTTTGCTTTTCTATTTTTTTTTGTAAAGTACACCTTCAACAAGGATTGTACATTTTGAGGTGTTGGCAATTAATAGGGATAGCCATTATTTCTCCCTGCAAATTTTGTAGCTTGTAAGTATTCTGACTATAACATGGGTAATTTGGTATGGGCCAATCTATTTAGGTTCAAACTTACCCTTTTCACCATGCTTATCATTTTTAGGATCCCAATAGATGACTATATCTCCTTGAGAAAAAGGAGTACCCTTGGCTTTCTTATTAAATAAATTTATAGTTTTCTGGGTTTGTTCCATCATTCTATTGAGGGTCTCTCTTCTTTGTTCTTCTAACAAGACAATTTGGTCAAGCCTTATTTGAATGGGATCAGGGGTTTTCATGATCTTGCAATAAAAGGAAAAGTGCCATTTTTTCCAGTTTGGGGGTAGTAGGGATTTTTCTCCATAAACCATCTCATAGGGGGTTCTTCCTGTATTTATTTTAACAAACATCCTATTAGCCCATAAAGCAAATTTAAGTTCACTATCCCATCCCCTTTTGTTTTTACCTAATGACCTTTTTATTCTTGTTATTACATTTTTATTTGATGACTCAGCTAGACCATTTCCTTGGGGATAATATTTATCAAAATGAGATAATTCAATTTCATATTCAGCATAAAATTCTACCATTTTATATGACACAAAATATTGAGCATTATCAGTTACAAGCTTTTTAGGAACTCCATACTTGGTCAAGATATTTTCTTCTATGAATCTGATGACTGTAGTCGATGTAGATGTTCACAAAGGTGCAACTTCCACCCACTTGGTGAAGCAATTTGTTGTAATTATGATCCACTTATGTTGGTCAGATGAATTAGGCTTGATCTCTCCAATAAGTTCAATGCCCCATTGAGCAAAAGGTGCTTCAATGATTACTGGCCTGAGGTGCATGGCTGGTAGATGCTTTTTCCTTGTAAAAACTTGGTAGTTATGATAATTGCTAACATATTTATATACATCCTTAAAAAGGGATGGCCAATATTATCCTGCTCTCATAATTTTATTAGTTGTAGCCCTTAGGGCAAAATGTCCTCCATAGAATCCATCATGAAATTCATTAATTATTTCTGGTATTTCTCTTTCATATAAGTAGACTAATAATACTCCATCAGGATGTTTCCAATATAATACTCCATTTTGTATTTAATACTTTTGATCTTGAAGTTTGACTGACCTCATTCTGTTTATTGACATGTTTTTTGGGGAATGATAGAGTTTGTATATATGATAAAATTTCTTCATACCATTTGCATTCTTCATTTTTTATTCTTTAGTCATCATATGTTTGATCTATGGTAAGAATATTTTCAGATCTTGCTTCTTCTTTGTTAGCCAACAGTTTAGCTAAACCCTGCCCTTTGATTGTTTTAACTATTTTGAATTCAATATCATATTGCAAAAGTTTCACCATCCATCTTGTTGGTCTTCCCAATGGCTCTGATTGAGAAAAGATATCATTTATTGCTATAAAGGGAATACAGTAGTAAAAAAATTTTGAGCCAAATATACCTTTAAAGTGTTCCAAATATTAGATGAATTCATAGGCATGTTTTTCTAGCAGGGTATATTTAAAATTTTCTTCTTTTAGACCAGAGATCATAAAGGCTATTGGCCTTTCATTATTTTCATTATATTTTTGTGAAATTACTGCAGCAATAAAGTGTTCAGAAGCATATGAATAGATATTAAAATCCTTTTCATAATCAAGGTAACTTAAAGCTGGAGTGGTTGATATGGCTTCTTTGATCTTGTTAAATGTTTCCATATTTTCTAATGTCCATTTTATTACTCTAGGTTTCTTCACCATATCATTTATGGGTTTGGTCATTTCTACAAAATTTGGGAGAAATATTCTGATAAAATTTATTTTTCCAAAGAATGACCTTACCCCTTTTAGATTCTTGGGTGGGAGAATTTTAGAAATGGCTTCTATCCTTTCTAGATCAATGCTTATCCCCTTTTATGAAACTATATAACCTAGAAATTTTCCTTTTGTAGTTCCAAATATGCATTTTTTGGATTTAGAGAGATTCCAAATCCCTTGCATCAGGAAAAAACTACAGTCAAATGTTCCAAATGATCTTCTGGATTTTTTAAAAAAATTGTAATATCATCTAAGTACACTACTACAATTTTTAACATTAGTCCTTTGAAATCAAAGTCCATCGCTCTTTGGAAAGTAGCACCTGCATTCATCAATCCAAAAGGTATTCTTAAATATTCAAATGTGCCCTAGGGTGTGGTGCATGTTGCCTTGTGTCTATCTTCTAGATTTATCATAATTTGATTGTACCCTAAAAATCCATCTAACAGGGACAATCTAGTTAAACCTACTACTGCTTGCAGCAGTTGTTCCATGTTAGGCAATGAGTAATTGTCTTTTAGTGAGCTCTTGTTTAAATTTCTAAAATCCACGCATAGTCTAATGTTCCCATTATTTTTCCTAACTAGTACTAAGTTGGATATCTAGGAGGAAAATCTAACTTTTCTTATTATCTTAGAGTCTAACAATTTTTGAACTTATTTTTGCATTATTGGGTGCAGATTTGGATTGTACTTTCTCTATTTTTGTCTATAAGGCTTGGCATCTTCTTTCAAGGGTATTATATGTGTCATCACATCTGTTTTGAAAGTTTTGAGATCTTCATAGGTCTAAGCAAAATGTTCTTTTTTCTTTTTTAGAAAACTAATATATCCAGCATTTTCTTTACCAGGTAGTGTCATGTCTACTTTCACTATTCTGGGTTCTTTCATTGAGCCAATATTAATATCCTCAGATATAACTTCTCTGTGTATAGGTTTATATGCTTTGTCAAAATCATCAAATAGGATTTCAAGAGACACAAATCCTTTGGGTATTCTATTAGTTTTCAACTGGATTACTTCTACTGGTTCTATTTGATCTTTTAACTTTTCTTCATCTTTTCATCACAGATGACATCTACATATTGATTTTGCAAAGTCATAAAATCCTTAATATCTATATCATCTTGAAAAACCTGAATATAGACTATGTTATCTAGAATAGAAGGTTTATAGACTAAGATAGTTGGAAATTTGTCCATGTACTTTGTGGTTAATTCTGGGTGATCTAGACCCGAGGCATTTATAGCTAAGAGATTTGCAACATGATTTTGTTCTCTAGGAATATATGAAATATTGAAAGCCAAGAATTTATCAATTTATTCCAGTACTGCATTTTTATATTGCTTAAGTCTAGGATGCTTGGTCTAATATTTGTCTTTTATTTGTAGTATAATAAGTTTTGCATCCCCTGTTATAGTTAAGTAGTTAATACCTAACTATTTTGCTTTCCTTAGTCCTAATAGTAAAGCTTCGTACTCAGCTACATTGTTTGTACAAGGAAATTGTAATCTATAAGGTATACCAAAGTAATTTCCTTTAATATCAATCAAATTTACACTTGCACCTGCTCTAGATTGGTATTTAGCCACATCAAATGACATGGTCCACATTTCTTGGGTTAATACTCGATTTGATTCAGCATCAGTTATTCTCATATCTTTTGGGTCCATGTTCTTTGCATTTGGTACTTCCATTAGGAATGGTTTGTTTCATATTGAATAGACTCCCATACATTTTTCTTCCATAGATTTAACTAAGTTAATCATGGTTTCATCTATTTGAATTAACTCTACGGAGTGTTTATTGAATGGTTCCTTTCTTAAAATTATATTCTCCTTATCTGATATGGGGATGGTAGCATAAGACCAGTCTAGTTGTATTGATCCCCCTAGTTGTTCTGCCCAATGCCTACTGAGTAATAGTGAGAAGAATGGGTCAACATCAACTACTGCTACATCCACGACAATGCCATTTTTGGGGTGTTGGTCTAGGAAAACTAATAATACATTTATCACCTCTACACAGGGAATTTGTTTGTTGTCCATTATAGAAACATGGGCAGAATCTCTAGTACAAATTAATCCAATTTGTTCAGCTATTAACTTAGGCATGATATTATGTGAAGCTCCACTATCAAGCATGCAATTATGAATCACATATCTTTCCCCTTCATCTGACTTATATCTTAATGACACATAGAAGGGTTTGATAGAATATGGTGATCTTGTATCATGTTGATTTTGTCTAGCAGCATGACAAGTAGGGTCTTCTTTCTACTCTATTAATCCAAAAGCTCTACATACTTGTTCTCTGTATGTTTGAATTTTCATAAGTTCACCAAATGTGATATTAACTTTTTGCTTACCGAGTTCGACCCAACGATCAAATTCTATCTTCTTTATATCCAATGGTTTATTACTTTCTTCTTTGGTAACTTCTTCTATTGATTCTATTACCTCAGGAGTAATTTTGTTAGGGTTCCTATCAGTTTTATCTTTACTAATATTTTTATTGGTGAAAGTTTTTCTTCTTGGTTCATTTGTAGATAATTTCTCTGTTCTTTTAGGGACTGTTCTATTCCTTAAATTTAAAACATGGGTTGCCTCTAACTATTCAACCTCTTAAGCAGTGGGAATAAATATCCCTTGCTTCATCTTATCATATCTTGACTCATGTGACTTTTGCAAGATTTTAGTTCCTTCAGTCACTAAGATCTGGGGATGATGATTTGAAGCATATTTATCCATGTTTTCTTCAAACAAAATTTCTCTGGATTCATCTTCAACAGATAAAAATACATTGATTCTTATATCCTCTTCTGATTCTACATGCATATCTACATTACATTGATCACTTAGGTGTATTCCACATGCATCAGGGTTATGGGGTGCATCATAAGTAGAGCAAAAATAGGGAAAACCTTCAGCTACATTGGTAGATGGTATTGGGTTAGGGACATTGTTCTGATCCCTATTAGAATCTCTATTTTTCCAATTGTTATTCCCATTACCCCTATTCATATTCCCTTATTAAAAACCATTGTTTTTCCCCAATTCTTGTAATTTTTCTTAAATGGGGGACAGTTATCAACATGTGGTCGCTCTATCTGTGAAGATTCATCGCTATTTCCATTTATTTAAATTCTTGCTAACCTGTTACTCATGTTGTTAAACATTTCTATCATTTGACTGGTCAACTTCTCCATATAATCAATTTTAGTTCTTATTTGTATATCAAAATCCAATCTCTTAGGTTTTCTCTCAGGCATGTTAACCTCTAAAGAATAAGGCTTCATCTTACCACTATCAAGCATATTTCTTTCTATATCCATTGCTTTTTCCATACAACCATCAATGGTAGTGGCTTGTTCTTGCCTTAATTCATAGTTAAACTCTCCTCGAAAAGCATTTTTATAAAAATAAATAGATTGAATATCACTATGCCTGAGGTTGATAGGGATTTTGTTTCTTGTTTTTGAAAATCTCCTGTTAAAATCACTAACAACCTCATTTTCTTTCTTCTTCGTAGTGGCTAGCTCAGTTAACAATGATTTTTCATTTTTTCTTTCACCATACTTCTTTAGAAATACCTCTTCCATTTTGGTGAATTCTGAGATATCATTGTTAGGAAGGGAATTAAACCATTCTCTAGCATATTTTTCTAAAGTCTATAGAAATAGTCTTAATACTACATCTTCATGTTCAACTTCCAGACTATCCATTGCATATAAGAAAATTTTGATATGATCCTCTCTAGTTACTGCACTGTTTCCTAAAAACTTAGGGAGGTATTTGTAAGCTTTACTGGGTAAGGTATTTAAATTTACTGGTAATACAAAAGGTCTATATTTTTTAGTTCTCCATAAATGAACATTACCCTAAGCCATAGCTATTGTTGTATTTAATTTTACAAATGTAGTATCTAGGGTGGTATGGGTTTGGGTAGTTTGAACTTAGATTGATGAATTATCTACCTTTAAATGAGAATAATTACATATATATTCTACTATTGATTTTAAACGTTCATCTACAGAAATATCAGCAGTAATAGTATTCTGGATTTTCTTCACATACCTTTTACCACTAGAATTTAATATACTATTATAAATGGTATTCTTAAAAAGTGGAGTTTTCTAGGTATGTATAAATACCTCTGGATTCTCGAGTTCTGGAAATAGCTCCTTACCACTTCTCTTGGTGTTCGCCAGCATGTTTTGTTCTCTCCTTTATTATTTTATTTTTCTTCTGGGTTTGTCCAACAGATTCGCTAGCACTAGGGTACAAAAATAACAACATATACTCTTATCAACAATGCTTGATATCATCTCTCATCCTCATAGGAGTGGGTTCTTGGGAAAAATCAAGCAAATCAAGAAACCAAAAATTCAAGAAAATCAAAAAAGAGAAAATTTTCAATAAAAATCAAGAATGTAAAAACTTACTTCAAAACATAAACTACGGACATAGAAAAAATAAAAAACTTCTAACAAAGTGAAAATTAAAACGCTGGTTCTTTACTTTAACTGGTCATCCGTTGATTAAAAATAATCGTTGAAGAAAAAATTTTAAGAAGATAATTGAATATTTTTAAGAAGTCCTCCCTGAAAACGGTGCCAAAAAACTGCTGGAATTGATTCTTGCATCCATAGGAAATCAATTGTCATGCTACAAGAATTATTTTGAAACCAACGAGATATTACAGGCTCTGGTCGACCTGCCTCATGTTTTGTTAAACCCAAATATTGCTATAAAATATGGCAGAACAGGTAAAGATACCCCAGCGGCAATTCTATGATTAAAATTCTAATTTGCACGCTCCAGACTTATATTAAACTATAGTATTCTTATTAAAATGACCAAGCATGAAAACAACCAACTATTATGCCTTATGTAGACTGGTGCCTAGATTCATTGGGTTGTTATAGTAATTTAACAACTATTTGAATCATGAACATAAATAAGGGGAGAAAGAAATTAGCATTATTGCTTTTATTTGAATATCGTAACAAAATCAAGAGTTAGCTAACGAAAGGAACGTGTATAATGCATTCAAATAATTTAACCCATTATACAGATAAACACAATATTGAGACAAAGAAATGACAAGAATAAAACCCATAATTATATTGATTTCATAACATATTACATGCAAAGTGGGCGGGATGCCTTTTAACTCAATTTTTCTTAAATAAATATATCAATACAATGAAGAAGACTTGTTGAGAAGCAACACACCCCCACTGAAAAATAAATTTCATCCTTTGAAAACATTGAGCTTTCATTTTGCAGCAAGGACCCTCTTGATGTTTTTCAGGTTCTAAGTCCAAGATTTTTACTTGCCTCTTTCTTATTCATGTTTTGCCTGTATCAAAGTATCCAAGTATTCTTGCATTCTGGCTTTGTTATCTCAGACTTCACTTTTTACATGCTAGAATCATTCATGGATAAAGAAAATCTTTCACCGGTATCAAAAAATGCAGAAAACAGATAGATAAATTCATTGAAAATCAAAACTTTCCTTTTTTGGCAAAGTCACGAAATCGTGACACTTCCATTTTTGGAAGTGTCGCGAAATCGCGACAGGTTTTAGAAAAATATGCCAAGTCGGAAACAGGTCGCGATTTTGCGACATGCCACGAAATCGAGACAGTTTTGGAGAGAGAAGGCGAAGTTGTACGGAACGTCACAAAATCGCGACATGTCACGAAATAACGACGAGTTTGGAGAGAGAAGGCAAAATCGTACGGAACATCGCAAAATCGCAACATGTCGTGAAATCGTGACATGTTGCATTTTCACGATTGAAAGAGAGAAAAATCGACTAAGGCATGAAATGGTCGCAATTTTGCGACATGTCACGAAATCACAACATGTCGCATTTTCGCGGCAAGTAGAGGCAAAAAGTTGCTAAGTCGAAAACATGTCGCAAAATCGCAATGTTTTTTCGGTGAAGAGCCCAGGGAGTATAGACTGTCGCGATTTCACGACATGTCACGAAATCGCAACAGGTCCAAATCAAAGAAGAAGGAAGCAGATGCGAGCAAGAAGAATCAAAGTAAAAAAATTGGCTAAGGCAAAAAGATGTCGTGAAATCACGACAAAATTCGGAATAAAGTGCCGAGTAAGAAAGCCGTCGCGAAATCACGACGTTGCGATTTTGCGACGTCGCGAAATCACGACAAAATTGGCAGAGGGAGCCCGAAGCGTACGGACAGTCGCGATTTCGCGACATGTCGCAAAATTGTGACAGGTCCAAGTCCAAGTCAAAGCAATACAAGCAGAGATAACTCAAAGTGAAAATCGACTAAGGCATAGAAGATGTCGCGAAATCACGACGATTTGAGAGAGGAAGGCATGAAAAGGGAAGGTGTCGTGAAATCGTGACGTCGCAAAATCATGAAGTTGCGATTTCACGACATCGTGAAATCGCGACACAACGCAGCGAAGGGGGCGAAGTCACAAAGGTGTCGCGAAATTGTGACACGATCCAAAGAAGGGAGCCCAAGGTCGCAAGGGAAGAAAGAAAGAAACAAAAGTTGCTCGTTGCTGTAAGGCAAAGAAAAGTTACCAAAAGATGGTTAAGGCAAAAGCAGGTCACAATTTTGTGACATGTCACGGTTTCGCAGCCAAGCAGGAAGAAAACAACTAAGGCAAGCTGCATGTCACGAAATCGCGACACGGCGGAGAAAGTTGTACGGTGGCCAGGAGGGGTCCCGATTTCACGACATGTCACGAAATCATGACATGTCATGTTTTCACGGCTTGCAAGGAAGAAAGTTGTACGATGGCCAGGAAGGGTCACATTTTCACGACATGTGTTTTTGCGGCCATGTTGGAGAAAAGAGCTGCCAAGGCAAGGGATGTCACGATTTCGCGACATGTCACGAAATCGTGACATGTCGCATTTTCGCGACCTGGCAGAAGAGGGCCGAAAATGGAAGACAGCTGGAAATGGACACGTGTCACAATTTTGTGACACATGTCAAAACACTGCAAGCCACGTATCAGATGAATAGAGCCGACATGCAAGTAAACATTAGGGTTTTAAATCTGATTTAATAATTAAAGTTTTGATTTAATATTTTTAAAATACTAATCCATCTTTTGTCCTTTCATGCAGGAAGCCATCTGGCACTTGCATGATAGCGGAGAAATGGCCATAAAGGTAAAGCTTAGTGCAAATTAATCAAAGACAGCCATATTGAAAGAAAAGATGCAGGAAATTGTTGTTTCATCCATTTTTTACAGATCTGTCGCAAAGAGATTTTACGGTGACTAAGCTGCTGCCCATAGTGGAATATGTCGAGAATTGGCCGAAAGTGAAAATATCTACACTCAGTTACCGAAATTTGCCGATGGATGCATTTAATGAAAATTTATGGTAGACTTAATAGCTTGCAGAGATTTTCAGCTCAGGGATGGCTCTGCGGAGATGAAATGTCAGAGAAGTGGTGACTCATCCAGATTACCCGAGGGAATTAATGAGGGCATTTACTCATAGTTACGGGTGAATGCAAGTGGCATTCGAATTCTATCTTCTCCATTTATGGCAAGTGACTGCACTGAGTTGCAGAGTGGTTAAGTTTTATCAAGACTTTGTTTTAAATGGCTTTATATTGTAAAACCCGGGTCCTAGGGTTTAAGATGATAAGATTTACGGTTTGAGAAGAAGATATTTCTAAAAAGATCAGGGTCTGTCCTGAGTCTATAAATACTTCTTCTCAATGTAATCGCGGAAGGCGGAGACTTAGAAATAAAAGGCTATTGAAGCAATTTCTTGCAAATTCTGTGAAATACTTTATTTCCGGACTTGGAGTTGATGTGCTTTTGTTTTCTGTGATAGCATGGCCAGGAGCCTAATCTTTTTCAGATTGTGATAAGTTCATCTTCTTTTGTTATCCGTTTCATTAAAGTTTATTAAATATATGCTGTGAATCTATGTTATCAAGATTAAATATGTTGTTGGGCTTCATTTGTTCTATTGTATGCTAGGGAAAAATTACAGATTTAAGGTTCAGGCCTGTTCTAATTGCTCTGTCCTCACTGTGCGAGCTAGGCTGCCGGTGAAAGATATCAATTTTAACCGACTTCCCTTCGGTTTATAATTTTCTGTTAGATCTGTTCCACCTTTGCCTTGTGCTCTTAGTAGAAAGTGATCTTAGAAAGCTGGACACTTTCTTCTTTGATTTGTTTCGTTGTGAAGCTGATAGTATAAATAAAATTGGTAGTTTTGGTTTTACAGTTAAGTTTGATAAACTTCTCTTTCTGCCCTACCCTACCCTCTTTGTTTTACCGTGAAATGATCCATTTTTATTTTCTTTTAAATTTGTCTTTTATTTAAATCTACTGACCCATGAGAGCTAGATCAAAGAATCAATTTTAAATCTGATTGTCAACAAGTGACAACTACTGAACATTACTGAACAAGTTCATTGAGCCCGTTGTAAGGTAAGAAATAGTCCATATTGAAAACTATTCCAGAAGTGAAAAAGAGTGAATTGACATTCGACCCAACTCTGTAACTCACACCTTGGATAACCAGCTAGATCCTAAAGTGAGTGGGATTTATCTCGTATAAGTGTTATCAGAGTTTTATGCTCATTCTTCACGGGGTGTGTATGAAAGTCGGACCAACATTTAAAAATGGTGCTAGAAGGAGGGCCTTTTGAACTCCGTTCAAGTATTGTAAGTTGTATGTGCTGAGTCTGGTATTTTATCTTTTGAATCCTTTTCCCTCCTCTTTAGCTCTTTTAAATTTTGTTGTTTGAGTTTTTGCCTGAACAGCGGGACTTAACACCAACATTTAAAAATGGCAAACTGGTTGGGTGCCACTGCTTTGAATATTTTGGGTATAGCCCATGACCTACCCAGAAACCCGGAAAGATATCTCCCCAGATATAAACATGATGGGACAAGGACAGCAGAGGAACATCTGATAGCTTTCAAAAATGCTCTAAAATTGTTGAATATACAGCATGAAGATGTTGCTTGTAGATTGTTCCCGTTCACTCTCCAGGAGGGAGCTTATGATTGGTTTCTAAATCTCACGAGCAATTCTATTACCAGTTGGAATGACCTAGAGAAAGTTTTTATATCACAATTTGGGGAAGTGATAGACCCCAGTGTGTTATACCAACAATTTTCCAACATCAAGAGAGAGTCGGGAGAAGCTGTCAGGTCTTTCAATATGAGGTTCCAAAGAGCTTATGGTAGAATGACTGGCCATTACATCCCAAATGCAAATCTAGCCTTAGAAATCTATAAGAATGCATTGGATTCGGTGACCTCTATTTTTCTCAAAAGAGACATCAATATCACAACCCTGGCAGGAGCTTATAAAGAAGCTTTAATTCTTGAAAGATAGTTGGGACCTCAAATTCTGAGCAGTCCTTTGATATCCTATGTTACACAGAACATGCCTATTTCGGATCCCATTCCACATCATGAGTTAGTGCCAATATGTCATGCTCTACCCAAGGAAACTCCGTTAACTGTGACATCCACTCAAGCATGTGCAAAATATAGAGAAAGGTTTCGACAAGTTCAAAGTGGAAGTGCTTGAAGTAAACACTTGTGATCTAGCATTACCCAAATCTGAAGTTTTTCCTGGTGAGTTAAATTTTCCTAGAAATCAAAGAAATATTGATATTTCTGGTTCATCCAAAAATAGTACAACCAGGGTTTCAGATTCTTTCACTTTTCTCGAAGAGTCAAAAAGTCTTGTAGAGACTCCTATGGATGAAATGCAAGATTTTCAACAGTTCAAAAGGGACAGTTATAATTTGAGATGTGAGAGTCCAGAACCTAATAATGATCCTTCCTCATCAGAGGATGATGAAAATGAGATTCAATATCACTATGCAGAAGTAACTGAGAAGGAGGATAACATCATTGAGGATATGAAGGAAATTAAAGTCGACATCACCCTCCATGAGCTGGCCCAGATTGTTGAACAAAAGGATAACTTGATTGAAGCTTACTCTGGACCACCTATTGAATTTCAAGAAAAGGAGGAAAAGATAGTAAATGTGAATGTGGTCAACCAACTTGGAATAGGTAAAGAGTCTCAATATAAGCCTGTAACTACTGAACATAATATCAAAGAAAAGGTTGCAAATCATGTTGATGTAAATATTGGAGTTTATAATTTGGCAGCTGAGAAGGTGAGAACAATGCATGACTCTAATCAATCACAACAATGACATTTGGACATTACACATTGACGGGGTTAAATCTAGGCAAAGCTCAAGTGAAAAAGCAAATTATGAGAATTCTGCTAGAGGGATAAAAATTGAAGTCTTGGATATTGAAGCAGTAGAGCAACCACAAAATGTTCAAGTTATTAAGAACCAGGACATACGAATAAAATTTGATCTCTTTGAGTTGTTACATAAATCTGAAGATGTGATGATCTGGGTCTATCAAGGCTTTAAGGTATTTGATCCTGGGGGTTTTTACATTCCATCCTTTTGAAAGAATTCTGCAAACCCTTCAAGTAGAAGCATAAACATGTTATCATATGATTTGTTATTATATGATTTGTTTAATTTGAATGAGTTGCAGATTTGTTTTTCAGTGGGACAAGATCCATAAAAAAAAATAAAAAATAAAAATAAAAATAAAAAGAGAGAGGGAAGACGGTAAACACAAGTTTTTCCCAGGTAACAGAAAAATTTGGAAGCATAGTCTGGAGTGCATTTCGTCAACAGGACCTGAAAGGTAATTTTTCTAAATTTACTTGCAAATGGTCAAAAAAAATTTAAGGCACTATTTCTCTGCTTTTTCATCTAGTACATTTTTTTGAGTGAGCCACAAAGAAGTTGTAACATGTATATACATTGTAAATATGCTTTGAAGTTTTTAAGTTTTTTTATTTTAGTTTTATTCTAAATGCCTGTATAGTTTTTAGTTTGTTTATTTTAGTTTTATTTTAAATAGATGTGCAGTGCAGTTTTATTTCTTTTCCTTGCAGTCTATGCAGTTTTGTTTCCTTAAAAGGCTCTGCAGTTTTATTTTATTTTAGCTTACTTCTAAGTGCCTGTACAGTTTTTAGTTGCTTTACTTTAGTTTTAATTCTAGATGTCTATACAGTGTTGTTTATTTTAGTCTTCTTTTAGATGTCTGTACAGTGGTTTTTAGTTTTATTTTTAAATGCCTGTACAGTTTTTAGTGTTGTTTTATTTTATTTGTTCTTAGCTGCCTGTACAGTTGTATTTTATTTCCTTTGTAAATAACCCTGTAGTTTTATTTCCTTTGTCTGTCAGTAGTTTTATTTTATTTTTTGTCTGTACAGTGTTGTTCATTTTAGTTTGTTTTTAAGTGTCTGTATAGTTTATTTTATTTGATTTTAAAGTTCTTTGTTTTCCCCTGGTCTGTATAGTTTATTTTTTTTGGTGCCTATATAGTTTTATTTTATTTTATTTTGTTTCTCAGTCTGTACAGTGTCTTTCAGTCTATACAGTGTTTTTCAGTTTCATTTTCTTTGCTGCCTGTACAGTTTTATTTTAAAGTCTGTGCAGTTTATTTTATTTTGTTCTTAAAGGCCTATGTTTATCCTTGGAAGTCTGTACAAAGTTCTTGAGCTTTTAAAATTCTGTTCTTTAGCCTTTGCCCGAGCATCAATGAAAAAAGTCAACCTTCTAAAAAATTGTTTCATTCTGAGTCCGGAATCCAGTGTTCATTATTCATAATTGTGAGATAGTCTGTTTGAACTGAACAGTGGAACTATTTTTTTAGTCAGAACAACAGTGGAAGGATGATTGGATTTTGTGTCTTGCTTGCCATAGTTGTTTTAATTATAAAGAAACTGCTATGCTGTTTGGTTGGAGAAACTCCCGAGGAATCCAAGAAAAGTTGGTCATAAGAGGGGACTATGATTCATGTAATTATTTGAGTATCCACAAAGGCTATCAGTGCCCAGGCTGAAGCAGTTCCAGATTGATAAAATATTAAAAGAAAATTGTTATTATTTCTAAGTCTTTTCAGATGTTGATGTATTTCAGAAGAAAGAGATAAAAGTTGTGCAGGCAGCATGAAATTGGCACTCTGTTATTTTCAATATATATATAAAAAAATAAAAAAAAAAAAAAGAAAAAAAAATAGTTATATAATGAAAGAGGCAGCCAAGACTTCAAAAGATGTTTTTCTTCTACCAAGTTGTAGATTCTACCTTACAATTGTAAATTTGGGTCATGTAAATCTAAAGGGTAACTCTGTCGGGGCTATAAAAGGCTAAACTAGTAAACAGAGCTCTACTCGGTTTCCCCTTTTTACAATCTAGAAAAGCTGATCAATCCAAAGTTCAACATTCGATCCAGTCATTCTTGAAGAAAGTTTTATACGCTTGTAATTGCACATCAGAAATCTTCCTTAAATGATTCAGCCTAGTATGTCCTTGGGAAATTTTAACAACTATCAGTTAGTAGTCAATTTATTTTGAAGAATATCTGTGGCAAATCTTGATGCATGGTCTATGTTGTTTTGAAACTAGAGTTCTGGGTTCTAAAATAATGCTACTATTTTACCCGTAGATATCGCCATTTGTTGAGAAGCAACACACCCCCACTAAAAAATGAATTTCCATCCTTTGAAATATTGAGCTTTCATTTTGCAGTAAGGACCCTCTTGATGTTTTTCAGGTTCTAAGTCCAAGATTTTTACTTGCCTCTTTCTTCTTCATGTTTTGCCTATACCAAAGTGTCCAAGTATTCTTGCATTCTAGCTTTGTTATCTCAGACTTCACTTTTTACATGCTAGAATCATTCATGGATAAAGAAAATCTTTCACCGGTATCAAAAAAATGCAGAAAATAGATAGATAAATTCATTGAAAATCAAAACTTTCCTTTTTTGGCAAAGTCACGAAATCGCGACACTTCCATTTATGGAAATGTCACGAAATCGCGATAGGTTTTAGAAAAATATGCCAAGTCGAGAAACATGTCGCGAAATCGCGACAGTTTTGGAGAGAGAAGGCGAAGTTGTACGGAACGTCGTGAAATCGTGACATGTGAAATCGCGACGAGTTTGGAGAGAGAAGGCGAAATCGTACGGAACATTACGAAATCGTGACATGTCGCGAAATCGTGACATGTTGCATTTTCATGGCTGAAAGAGAGAAAAATTGACTAAGGCATGAAATGGTCGTGATTTTGCGACATGTCACAAAATTGCGACATGTTGCATTTTCGCGGCAAGTAGAGGCAAAAAGTTGCTAAGTCGAAAACATGTCGCGAAATCACGACGTCGTGAAATCGTGACATTTTTTCGACGAAGAGCCCAGGGAGTACGGACTGTCATGATTTTGTGACATTTTGCGAAATCGCGACAGGTCCAAATCGAAGAAGAAGGAAGCAGATGCGAGCAAGAAGAATCAAAGTAAAAAAATCGGCTAAGGCAAAAAGATGTCACAAAATCGTGACAAAATTTGGAAGAAAGTTTCGAGTAAGAAAGCCGTCGCGAAATCGCGACAAAATTGGCAGAGGGAGCCCGAAGCATACGGACTATCGCGATTTCGCGACAAGTCGCAAAATCACGACAGGTCCAAGTCCAAGTCAAAGCAATACAAGCAGAGAGAACTCAAAGTGAAAATCGACTAAGGCATAGAAGATGTCACGAAATCGTGACGATTTGAGAGAGGAAGGCATGAAAAGGGAAGGTGTCACGAAATCGCGAAGTCGTGATTTCGCAACGTCGCAAAATTGTGACATCGTGATTTCGTGACGTCGTGAAATCGCAACACAACGCAGCGAAGGGGGCGAAGTCACAAAGGTGTCACGAAATCGTGACACGATCCGAAGAAGGGAGCCCAAGGTCGCAAGGGAAGAAAGAAAGAAACAAAAGTTGCTCGTTGCTGTAAGGCAAAGAAAGGTTACCAAAATATGGTTAAGGCAAAAGCAGGTCACGATTTTGTGACATGTCATGGCTTTGCGGCCAGGCAGGAAGAAAATAGATAAGGCAAGCTGCATGTCACGAAATCACGACGCAGCAAAGAAAGTTGTATGGTGGCAGAGGGGTCGCGATTTTGTGACATGTCACGAAATCGCGACATGTCGCGTTTTCGCGGCCATGAGGAAGAAAAGTTGCCGAAGGCCAGGAAGGGTCACGATTTTGTGACATGTCGCGTTTTCGTGGCCATGTTGGAGAAAAGAGCTGCCAAGGCAAGGGATGTCACGATTTCGTGACATGTCGCGAAATCGTGACATGTCGCATTTTCGCGACCTTGGCAAAAGAGGGCCAAAAATGCAAGACAACTGGAAATGGACACGTGTCACGATTTTGTGACACGTGTCAAAACACTACAGGCCACGTATCAGATAAATAAGGCCGACATGCAAGTAAACATTAGGGTTTTTAATCTGATTTAATAATTAAAGTTTTGATTTAATATTTTTAAAATACTAATCCATATTTTGTCCTTTCATGCAGGAAGCCATATGTCACTTGCATGATAGCGGAGAAATGGCCATAAAGGTAAAGCTTAGTGCAAATTAATCAAATACAACCATATAGAAAGAAAAGACGCCAGGAATTGTTGTTTCATCCATTTTTTTACAGATCTGTCCGCAAAGAGATTTTACGGTGACTAAGCTGCCCATAGTGGAATATGTCGAGAATTGGCCGAAAAGTGAAAATATCTGCACACCGTTACCGAATTTTCCGATGGATGCATTTAATGAAAATTTATGGCAGACTTAATAGCTTGCAGAGATTTTCAGCTCAAGGATGGCTTTACGGAGATGAAATGTCAGAGAAGTGGTGACTCATCCAGATTACCCGAGGGAATTAATGGGGGCATTTACTCATAGTTGTGGGTGAATGCAAGTGGCATTCGAATTCTATCTTCTCCATTTATGGCAAGTGACTGCACTGAGTTGCAGAGTGGTTAAGTTTTATCAAGACTTTGTTTTAAATGGCTTTATATTGTAAAACCCGGGTCCTAGGGTTTAAGATGATAAGATTTGCAGTTTGAGAAGAAGATATTTCTAAAAATATTAGGGTCTGTCCTGAGTCTATAAATACTTCTTCTCAATGTAATCGTGGGAGGCGGAGACTTAGAAATAAAAGGCTATTGAAGCAATTTCTTGCAAATTTTGTGAAATACTTTATTTCTGGACTTGGAGTTGATGTGCTTTTGTTTTCTGTGATAGCATGGCCAGGAGCCTAATCTTTTGCAGATTGTGATAAGTTCATCTTCTTTTGTTATTCGTTTCATTAAAGTTTATTAAATATATGTTGTGAATCTGTGTTATCAAGATTAAATATTTTGTTGGGCTTCATTTGTTCTATTGTATGCTAGGAAAAATTACAGATTTAAGGTTTAGGCCTGTTCTAATTGCTCTGTCCTCACTGTGCGAGCTAGGCTATCGGTGAAAGATATCAATTTTAACCGACTTCCCTTTGGTTTATAATTTTCTGTTAGATCTGTTCCACCTCTTGCCTTGTGCTCTTAGTAGAAAGTGATCTTAGAAAGCTGGACACTTTCTTCTTTGATTTGTTCCATTGTGAAGCTGATAGTATAAATAAAATTGGTAGTTTTGGTCTTACAGTTAAGTTTGATAAACTTCTCTTCTCGCCTTACCCTACCCTCTTTGTTTTACCGTGAAATGATCCATTTTTATTTTCTTTTAAATTTGTCTTTTATTTAAATATGTTGACCCATGAGAGCTAGATCAAAGAATCAATTTTAAATTTGATTGTCAACAAGTGACAACTATTGAACATTACTGAACAAGTTCATTGAGCCCGTTGTAAGGTAAGAAATAGTCCATATTGAAAACTATTCCAGAAGCAGAAAAGAGTGAATTGACATTCGACCCGACTCTATAACTCACACCTTGGATAACCAACTAGATCCTAAAGTGAGTGGGATTTATCCCGTATAAGTGTTATCAGAGTTTTATGCTCATTCTTCACGGGGTGTGTATGAAAGTCGGACCAACAAGACTCTATTCAAATAATGTAACAGGTATCTCCAACTATTCTTGTTCCAATATGGTAACAGAAGAATCTCTGAATCCTAGGCTCAATAAGACTGGAAATATTCTTAGATTCTTGAACGCTTTCCTATCATACAATCCTGCACAACAAGGGGAGGAAGAAAGAATGAATAAAATAAAATAGACACAAATAAAATACAACAGCATGACTAACAAGGCACTCAAGTATACCTCTTAGCAAAAATCTTATTTTCTAATTGCTTGATGCAAAATCAAGACCTTCCTATCTTCTTTTATAGTGGTTGGTTCTTGATTTTGTTATTCTTGGTTTACTTCTAACTGTACACTTGGCAGATTCTGATTGAATCTCAAAAATTGATGTTATCCAGCTGGATTTGTTTTGAACTGACTATGCCCTCTTCTTTGACTTGTTCAAACATATTCCCACTCAACTGGTGATTTAAGTATGAGGAAAATTTTTGCTCTGATTCAGCTACTTCCTGGTGTGTTTAACTGCTACTTTTCAAACTGGCCTCTTTTGAGTTGCCTTTCCTTGATCCTTTGATCCTTTAACTACCCCAAAAATATCTCCTATTTTTGTAGTTGTTTGTGGTGCAGAATCTATTTTTTTTTGGGTGCAGGTATTGACCATTTTTCCCTTTAAACTCCTTTGCAACCCTTTAATATGCTCATCGATCAACCTCCATATTTCTATGTCAAAATTGGCTGCAATCCTAAGCATATTCATTTCTTACAGAATTCAATTTTTTTGTATAACAATAACAGACATTTTTTTGTCATACTGAAGTAGTAAGGCTTTTATTTCATTCACCATGAGTGTAGTTTGTTTAATCATCTCATCCTCATCACCTTGTTCATAGTCAAATCTCTCAAGGGTTTCTTTGAATATCCCTTCTATGTCTGATGCTTCTAGGCATTGATCTAAGGATAGGCCAATATATATCAATTTATCTGTAGCATCTTTTATCAGATCATTCATCTCAGTCACATAATTTATCTATTTTTCTTGGTTTGATCCAAATGGGGCTGCTTTGAAAAATTTAAAATTGATTTGAATTTTCTTGCCTTCAAGTGTTGTTATTTCTTGTCCTTGCAATTCTTCAAAATGATACCCTATGTAGTCTAGGTTTGGGTGAATGATTTTAAAATAGTTCTCTCTTTCCTTCATCAAGGTCATGATTTCTTGAGCAGATATTTGAATCACCCTTATTTTCCTGAACGTTTCAGTAAAACCATTGGCCTGAAATTTTATTATTTTGTGCATGTTTTTCCTCGTTACATTCAAATAATATTCATGATCTTGAAATTTTGTCACTACAGGTGGCTGGGCAATTGAAGAATTTTTCTTATTTAATTCTTCCTATTTCTTACTTATTACAACTTTCAATTATGCTTTTTCTTCTTCCTCTTGACTCAATTGCTTTTTGAGTGTTTTAATTTTTTCAACAAATTGGTCTATGACTTGATTACTCATAGTTTTGGTAAGCTTTGCCATATCAGCTTAGTTACCCAATAGTCATGATCCTCCTGTTTCCTCATTGGTATTAAAGACTAGTGGGTTTTGCAGGGGAGGGAGATCAACCTTAGCAATATATGACAGAACTATCCCCATTTTTGCATTTTTTGAAGATTGTTCTTCTATACTTCCCATTCTTACCACTAACTATAACTCTTGTTCATCTATAGCAGTAAAAGATGCATCTTCATCTGTTCTTTCCAAAACAACCTTGGCAATAGGTAGAGATAATCTAGGTTTCTTAGCTTCTATTGGAGCTATTTTTATTTGAATTTTTATTGAGTAGCTTTGAAAGAGGCCATCCAGTCCACCTTTTACTTGTATTACTATTTAAATTTTTATCTCTTGTCCCTTTATGTTTATAGAAGTTGGGGCGGCCATTGGTGCCAACTTCTTCACACTAGTCATAGCTAAAATATTATCAGGTATAAGAACCATAGTCTACTTTGTTGATGGTGATTTTTAATAGGATGAAGTTACTATGTATTTACCCTTATCTGTACAGGTTTGTTGAGGAGCTTCTTTTGGTGTTGCCTCTATCCTAGGTTTGTTATTCACTGAGAGTTTAACCTATTTTTCTACTATATCAAAAATTCTAATAGTGACCTCCAGTAAGTCTATGTCTTGTTTCTCTATCAATTCCAACAAAGGGTCTTCTTTAATTACTAGATGTATCCTTGGCATAAAAGGTGTTGTAGTATCCACTGGAATCTCCTAAAGCCTTCTTAGTTCGGTTTGGTAGTCATAGTTTTCACAAACCTATGTGCTACCTCTCTTTTCTAGAGGGAAATTATCCCATACTGTTTGTAAATCTTATTTTTGCTCTATAGCTTCTAATAAGTTCTCTTCAAAAGCATCTTATCGATGATTGATTCGAGCATACTTCCTCTTCTCCATCATCTTATTGTAAATTCCTTTTGGTTCATAAAACCTCCATGACACTTCATCGAATCCCATATTATCCAGTTCAAACATTCCCTTGAGTAGGGAAGGATATCCAACAAATATATAATCTCCAAAATGGCAAGGAACATCAAGCCAAGGGAATTTCCCATGCTTCTTAACCAGTCTCATTTTAGCCTCTTCTACCACTTTCTTGCATAATTCTAGGGCTGCTATGGACAGTGGGCAATATTGGGGTAACACCTTAGGAGGTATTTTAGCTCCATATAATCTAATGTAAGTAAAACCCTATGTGAAGAAGAAATCTCCTATCTCTTTTTCTTTAATGAATGTCATTACCCCTGGACCTAATATTTCTAGAATTATCCCAGTTAAGGCCCAATGGATTTCTACCAAGAAGTGATCACAAAACCAGCCCAGGTGAGTTTATCCTTCATGAAGTCTCCAGAAGCTATTTTGTACATAGGGGCTATCTATGGTTTTTAATCTCTTACGAGATTCTTCCCATAATTGACCCACTATTAAGTGAGTGAGAAAATAATATTATGAAAAGCGAGGCATCTCCTACCTCTGTTTGAATATTGCTCTCTTTAGTTCTACCATTTCTCTATGTATTTGCAAGCTCAATTCCAGTTCCTAAGCATAGATAGGGGTGTTATGTCCTCTATTACATTGTGCAGCTAAATACAAAACTCTTTTCGTTATTCTACTCATATCATGTACTCCCAATACTAAGTTTATCATGTCACAAAATTCTTGTACCAAGGGTTTAAAAGTGCTTTTAATAATTGGGAAATATTTCTCTATTTCTACATATGTATAAAAAAAAAAATTAAAAATTTCCATATTATTGAACATGGGAGATTGGTGTTCGATTACCTGGTCCACCAAAAATATGGTATAATTTGTCAGATTGAATACTTCTTGGATATCTTCGAATTTGGCACTGAACACCTTTTTATTCTTGTGGTCTCGAAAGGTCCTTCTTCTTTCGTCATATGCCACTACTAACCAAGCTATCAAATCTGAGGAGAAATGCACTTTTGGGCATATCAGCTTTCCAAGGTTACTGTTCCATCTGTTCTCTTTGGGGAAACCCTTGTACTACCAGTTGTGAGCTTTATGGAATAAATCTACTTTTGGGGAAACCCTTGTCGCCACCTTCCATTAGTCAGGTGAAACTCGTAATGCAGGCATTATTGATCTCATACAATTGAGCTAAGTTGGGTTTTTTATTTGTCCCATATTTTTGGGTAAAATCATACATAGTGGTACCAATAACAGGCGATCCAAAAATCATAGAATAGGTTGATTTATCTATGATAAACTTTATGGCTTCTCATGTATCTGTAGGTACGAACACATCTCCCCATGATGCCATTGTTCTCATGATTGCTAGTCAATTTATTCTTCGAGTTCTTAGAAAATGAATACTCTCTTCATCTGTGCTTATGATGTATCAATTCCAATTCTTGGCATACTAGTGGAGTGGCCTTAACTGGTTTTGTAAGTTCATATATAGGGTGGTGGATTGAACTTTTTAAATTTGCATGTTTCATTATCGACCCGATGCCACCAACCGTTGTTCAAAATTGGCTAATGGAATCCCCCCAACTTAGTATTTTCTAGATTTTTGTACTTTATTATGGGTGATATCTATTAACTTGTGAGCCTGGGTCCCTTTGATATGTGGCCTGTAATAATTCATGCTTTCTATTAATTCGTCAATGGGGATCTTTTAATCTGACTAGAACAATATGTTTTGGTCCTCGTGCCATCTTAGATCTGAGTGATAACTATATCTTCGATATCCATTATGTCTTCCTTGGGGTCTTCGTGATATCTAACTCTTTGTGTGAGTGTAGGTTTTTACCTATGATGTCCCTTTTTCCTTAAGTCAATCATAGTTGTCAGATTGATCTGAGATGAAGCACATTCATTGATATTTTGAAACATGTACGATAGTTAGTGTATCTTTTCTTATGTAAACACTTGAAATAACATGTTTTATTGGTCTTCAATTAATCATATTTATCCGATGTTAATCCTTATACTATTAAACCTTAATAACCTATCTTAATCGATGGTAATCATAAAACACACTTACTTTTCTTTTGTGATCATCGTTGGATCTTATGGTGGTGAGGCATGACCGTTGGATCATACATATGCATGTATTATTTAATAAATAGGAAAAATTCATACATACCTAGACTAAATTAATTAGCCCAATTCTTGGATTAACCTTTGATTATCTTCCCATATGTGCATCGTTGGATATGGGTGGTCAATGAACATCATCGTTCAATTCATATGTTATAAAATAGTCTTTATTTAGCCTTTGGATATTTGTTTCCAGTTACAGGCCTTCGTGTCCATTGATTCTCGATTTAGTTTGTGCATTGTCATTTGATCAATGACAAGATGCATGCTAGATAATGGTGTTATAGACATTTGCTTTTCTATTAATCATGATTAAGGTGAAAATGGAGAATATTAGTCAATGTATTAAACCCTTACTAAACATGATTAATATTAATTAATTTTGTCCTTACCCATGCCTTTTACTTTCCATCCTATGATTTTGGCATGGCCATCGGATCTGAGTGGAGACAAGCACAACCGTTGGATCTAATCAACCTGCATATTAGTTTAATCAATCATTGATAATATTAATCATGATTAGGATAAAAAGGGGAAAATTAGCCAACGTATCAAACCCTTGCTAATCATGATTAACTTTAATTAATTTCTCCTGCTCCTTAACCCTCTTTAATGCATATTTAATTAGTGCACCATCATTAGATTTAAGATTGATCGAGTGCGGTCGTCCGATATTGGTAACAAGCCCGATGATTAATCAAATGGGGTGCATCCTTTTTAATATGGACTTTAAAGTTAATTTTAATCAAAATAGTCATGACCGTTGATCTAAGCTTCAATCAGCACGATCGTCCGATCTGTCAGACTTGCTCAAATTTTAACTTGATATTTGACTTATGACGACTTTACTTTAAACCTTTGAATTCTTAGAGAGTGTGCAGCCATTTATTTTATGGATGATTGAGCATTTTCATCCGATTTTTTTAGACTTACTCACTACTTAATCAGAACATTGACCATTATGACTCATGCTTAAACTTTTGACTTTTCGGATAGCATGCGACCATTGATTTGATCCTCGACGAAGCACTGTTGTTGATCTTATTAAAGGTGTAAGGATTTTAACTTTATTAGAGCCTTAGGTTTAACCTTTGGAGTCTTTAGTGAACACGCATTTGTTGGATTTGGTCCTCGATGAAATGCTACCATTAGATTGAAGACAACTTGCTCGATTTTTAAATCTTAGGTTAAGTTTTATTGACCTTTTGACTTATCTTTCGGACTATTTTGTTAAAGTGCTATCATCCGATTTCTCTGGATCATGTGTGGCCCTTGGATTAAATCTGAGGTGCTCACCAGTTAGCTTAGCAGGGTGCATACCCTTAGGCTTTTAATAAATTAATATTTATTTTAACCTTAGGTTTTTTGGATCATGAGACCATAGTGAAATGACTTAACCGACTTTAGATTAAAATATTTATGAAGGTCGGACTTTGGTTTTAGGTTTTTAATTTAAAATTTTCTTCCCTAACCATTTGAGGTACTTTAATCAATATCATGAAGCCCATATTATTAAAAATTCTAAGGTTAGACTTTATCAAACCAACCAATGAAAAATTGAATTACCCACAACAACTATAAGCAATGACCAATAGTATAAGTAGTTTGATTGAAACCAAAAAATTTAAATTTGGGGGTTTCAAATTTGAGTCAAATTTAGCTCCAACAAGCCCTTTCCAATGTCCCCCATGTATTCGGTCCCTTCATGGAATATGATTTTATCTCAAATTATGATAGTTTCTATCCCACTACTACTTTCTCCTACCATTCTACAATTGCTCACTCCAGTTCCATTCCTAGAATTGCCATTTCTGCTTGTACCTCTTCCATTACCAGATCATCCAACACCCTCAAATCCTGATCCCCAAGAGAAGTTATTGAAATATATGCAATAAATGAACTCAGGTATAAGAGTGATGAGTAATGAGATCACGGTGATTAATAAGAAGTAATCTAAGAGAGATTTCTAGCCTAGGAGATTTCAACCTCCACCAATTACTAGAGAGCAAGCAAATTCAACTAGCAAGGTGCTCAAAAGGAATATGATCATGTTAGCAAATGAAGAACCTAGCCCATCAGAGAAGACATATTTGTGCTCTACCTACAATAATCTACATGGTGAAGAAACTTGCATGGTTCACTTGAACTATGTACAAATGTTGGTAGATAACTCTTCTAGTAGTCATATGAACACGATTATAGAATTTGATCATAATTTCATGGTCCCTTTTGATGAACAAGTTTTAGTTCTCATGATAGCTGGAAGAAAACTAGTTAGAGTAGATCCAGCTAAAATAGAGCCATTGAAGATACCCACTAAAATGAAGGTGCAAAATGAGAAAAAATAAGCACAAGTGAAAGCACCTATTCTAGCACCCAATCCAGATATACCTATCATGTTAAAAGATCTCTTACCTCCATGAGAAAAATATAAATTACAAGAAAATACTTCAACTTCACAAACAAAAGCTAAAATGGAGGAACAATCCAAAGAAAGGCTCAAATATCCATCCTTGACCAAGCGTTAGAGGGTGGAAGCCACATAGCAACATCGGAGAAAGTATGAGGCTACCAATGAATTAAGAGTGTCCAACACATCTACGTACAACATTATTGAGGAGATAAATAATATTCTTGCCAAGGTTAGTCTCTATGATGCATTGCAATTGCCTAGACAAGTAGACTTGATGCAAGAATCGTTGAAGTTTGTTAAATATAAGGGAATTAATTCCTACTAAAAATATTTTTGCTCAAATGCTAACCACTTTAGCTACTGGAAATAATAATCCACCCCATTTCTACTTGTCTCTCAGGATGGAGGGTTGGATTGTGCATAACTGCATGATCAAATCTAGTACTGTGAAAACTATCATGCCAAAGGCAATTTGTGATGTTATGGGTGTGGAGTATACAAGAATTAGCCTAGGCATCTTGCAGTTAGATGGAACCCTTGTGAGAATAGTGGGTGATCAAATACATTCCAATAATGTTATATATAATGCATGAGATCACTATGATTCAAGAGGTGGTTGTGGTTGATCTGGAGTTGTATTTTAGTATGTGCCTCTCAAGAGAGTTCACTACAAAGTTGGGAGGTTATATTTCTCTAGACTACTCCCATATGGATATCCCTTTCAATTGGAAGAGAATCTGAATCTATAATGAGAAGCCTTCTACTTTTCATATAAAGAATATTGAGGAAGAAGAAAAATCCATAAATTATATCAACATGATAACTGAAGAATTAGAAGAATTGAATTTAATTGAAGAAGTTCTGGATGAGCTTCGTACAAAATATGAGTTTTCAATGCTTGATTTTAATGCCATGATGGAAACTAAAATTATTTGTTACTCCATTACTAAGCCTAAAAAGGTTGAAGTGAAGGTGTTTGATGATCAAGGTCCTATCCCAGATCAATTATGGAAGCTCTATTTTGATGGTGCAAGATGCAAAAATGGTGCAAGAACTGGAACTTTTCTCATTTCTCCTACTGGTGTACAGAAGACTTATTCATACTAGTTGACCTAGTGTTGTACAAACAAAGTTTCCAAATATGAAGCATTGTGCCTAGGCTTGAAGAAAGCGAAGAATATTGGGATCAAACAACTGTAGACTTTTTTGAATCAAGTAACTAACAAGTGTGTCTCCAAGTAGCACTATTTTAAGGTATACTACAATAAATTTTAGGATTTTTTTGAATTTTATACAATGCTAAACATCCACGCAATTTCACGGGAATAGAATAAGCATGTTGATCTTTTTGGCATCCCTTGGTGCTAACTTTTTTCCAGTTGAGCACATGGTGAAGAAACCAAAGACTGTAATATTGTTTTACAAACCTTCAATTTTTGATAAGAATATCTACTGGAAAGTGTTCAAAAGTGATGAGCAGATCATGAATTTCCTGATAAGAGAGGCTAGTACTGTGGAAGGAAAAACACTTAATGAAGAAGTTTATGGATTGATCCAACTAAGAAATAATCATATCCCAAAAGGATTGGTTATGCTTGAAAGTATTTTATCAAAATGATAGAGTTGAAAACATAAGATCAAAGTAGACAAGAAAGAGTACACCAAGTTGCATTTGGAACTTGATAAAGTAATCAAGGTTGGAGCAAATTAAATAGTTGTGCCATGAGTTTCGAGATATCATTTCCTAGAGTTACCATGATTTGAAGGGGTACAACAAGGATGTGATCCATCATACTATTGAGCTACAAGAAGGAGTGAAACCCTTTAGGCAAAAATAGAGATCAATAAATCTAAAGATTGAAGTCCTAACGAAAGCTAAATTATTGAAAATGCTGGAGGCCAATATTATTTACCCAATAAAGCACTCTACCTGGGTAGTGAATTTGGTCCCTATGCGAAATAAGAATGGAGATATTTGTATGTGTGTGGATTTTTAAAATTTAAATCAGGCATCTTTAAAGTATCATTATCCACTACCATATATTGATCAGATTCTTCACATAGTGGTAGGAGCTTAGAGGTTTTCTTTACTAGATGTATTCTTCAGCTACAATCATATATGGGTCAAGGATGAGGACCAATATAAAATTGTGTTCACCATGAAATGGCGTACATTTGCTTATCAATGAATGTCATTCGGTATCTCGAATGCTGGAGCAACATTTTAAAGAGCAATGGACATAGCTTTCTATGAATTTCTAAATCAGGTCATTGTAATTTACTTGGATGATATGACTATTTTCTATGATAACAGGGAGGAGCATATCTCTCATTTGAGGCAAGTGTTTGAAATATATCAAGAGTTTATAATATTCATTAATCTGAAGAATTCTATCTTCATGGTAAAGTAGGGAAAGCTCCTAGGCCATGTGATATCTGAAAAGGGTTTAGTTATTGATCTAGATAGAGCTAAGGCTCTTCTAAATCTTCCATTGCCAACTAAAAAGAAGGATGTGTAATCATTCTTTGGCTAGATTAACATTGTTTGAAATTTCTTTGCAGATTTCACCCAAGTGGTAAAACCAATGATTGAAATCATAAATAAAAAAGCTAAGTTCAAATGGACTGAGCAAATGAAGCAAGAATTCAGAGAAATCAAGGAAGTAATTGCTCAAGCCCCTATCTGGTAAACCCTAATTATTCAAAGTATTTTATCCTGTATGTCATTGGTGAAAAAGAGAGTTATGCAATGATGCTCACACAAAAGTGAGATGATGGAGATGAGCAGACAATAAATTTCTTAAGCCAATTCAGTCAACCACATGAGGAAAAATACAATTTAATAAAGAAGCAAGTGTATACGATAATGAAGTCCTTGAAGAATTTTTGGCATTTTGTTTGATAGAGTAAAAAAATAGTTTATTTTGTTCATCCATATATCCAAAGTTTCATCATCCATGAAGAGCTTAAACACAAGAGAGTTGGTTGGATTTCCAAAATCTAGGAGTACGATATCAAAATTTAGCCAACCAAGCTATTTCATGGTCGAGCACTATGTCAAGAGCTTGCGAAGAGTGTTTCCTTCGACTCAATGGTTTTCCAACTTGAATATTTAGTAAGCAAAATTAATTTCACTAATCACTTTATAGTTGATCATGATTGGATAGAGGACCTTGTCAAATACTTCAATTTAGGAAGGCGGCCTTCACATCTCAATGTCTCATAGAGAATGAGAGTCAGACTACAAGTCCTTAGGTATGTTCTATTACCAAGTGGGTTGTTTTATAAGAACATTAATGGGGTGCTTCTTAGGTGTGTTTGAGAATCATAGAAGGAGAAAATCTTGGAAGAATTTGATTCTAGATTATCAGGAGGCCACTACGCAGGAAGACCCATTGCACTGAAGATCATTAAAGCAGGTTATTTCTAGCCCACTCTTTTCTCAAATGCATTCAAATTTAGTTAGAGTTGCGACAAGTGCTAAAGGTATGTTTGCAGGAATAGAAATGCATCTTTATCTCTTCACCCGATTCGAGTAGAAGCACCATTTCAATAGTGAGGTTTATATTTTACTAGGGTTATTGATCCTAAATCACTTGCTGGCTATAAATATATTATGATTACCACTAATTATTTCACCTGATGGGCTGAAGCAATCCCAAGTAAGAAGGCCAACCAAGAGATGGTCATCATATTCATTGAAGGATTGATCACTCACTTTGGCATACCAGATACAATCATAACAGATAATGGAACTCCATTCATCGATGCCAAGATCAATGAGCTTGTGAGTAAGTATGGTAATTATTTGAAAACTTCATCAAATTACTATTCGTAGGATAATGGTTTAGCCGAATCCATGAACAAAAATTTGCTTAGGATTCTTAAGAGGATCCTTGGTGATAATAAGTAGAGTTGGCATCTACTTTTGAACCAAGCTTTATGGGCGGATCACATCTCAATTAAAAAATATATCAAGGCATCCCCTTATTCTCTAGTGTATGGTAAGGAAGAAGTCTTGTCTATTCACATTGAATTTTCTATCCTTCAATATTTTCAAATGCTCGATGATTAAGGTGACAAATGTGATCCCATGAACATGAGGTTGGTTCAGATTTTGCAATTGGAAGAGGATAGAGAAAAAGCATATAAAGCTTTCATGGAGAATACCCAAATGACATAAAAATGGTTTGGAAAGAGGAATTCTAAGAATGTGTTCAATTTTGATGATCTTGTGCTTAAGTGGAATGAGAACAAGGTGAATATAGGTAAGCATCATAAGTTTGAAGCAATATGGGAGGGCCTATTCTATATTCTAGGTGTGAATCAAGTCAATTCATATTATTTACAAGACATGAACGGTCATGTGTTGCCTATTCCAGTAAATGGTATTCATTTTAAGGCCTACCATTAGTGAAAATAAAATGGAAGTTTCACTAGGAGAATTAATTTCACCCCCAAAGCAGGTGTTTTCACCTCAAAAATACATCTCTACTAGCAAAAATTATTTTCACCCCGAAAATGTTTTAAAGCCTTTGGGTCATATTTCGGGGGTGAAAACATTAAAAGAAAGTAGAGCATAAGATTGAAACATGCCCCTATTATTAATTTTTGAAAAGAAAAGATAAAAGGAAAAAGAATAAAAGCAAAAATAAAAAAGGATATTTTTTGCTTGAAAAAGGCATTTCACCTTGCATATCTTATTTTTGAAGTGAAATTCCTTTTCGCTCCACCAACAGTTAATTTTGGGGTGAAAACTCAAGATGAGAAAGAAAATTTCACATGATTTTTTGGGTACTCTAGTTGGCAAAGTTATTTTTGGTATGGAAGGGGGCAAAATTAATAATTTCCTTGCTTTTTTCAGCAAAGACTCTCAGTTGCATTAAAAGCTTGCTTTTTCGGCAAGAAAGCTTTTTTGAGGCATGATAAATTAATTTAAAAATGCCAAACAAGTAATTTCGGTAGTGAAAGCATGGGAAGGTATTTTTAGAGCTCTAGTTGAACAAAACTATTAGTTGCAAAGGGTTATTTTCACCCTAGTTGACATCTCTAGAAAAGCAAGTTGTCCAAAAAAGTGTTTTTCATTGGCATGAGCTAATTTCAGAGTAAACTTCAATTAAGTGCATGAGACCAAGCTAATTTTTCTAGAAAAAATTTCTAAAGATATTTTTGGCATCTAAATTCAAAAAAATTTACTAATTTCAATCCAAAAGGTGCTTCCATCATGCATATTTGGTATTTATCATTCCTGGGGTTAGTCGTTAAATGACCAAATTGCACCCTTTAAAGTAAAAAAAAGTAGTTGGACATGATATTCAAAGAGGAATGCAAAGGTGTTATTGGCAGTTAAAAATCATAAGAAAACATGTTGAGCAAGATAACCAAGGAGCACGTTTGCCCAAATTTCTCAGGCATTCCACATGAATTAAATCAGGTAGTTGGAAGTGAAAACTATAAATAAGGTGAATCAAAAGCTTACAGATAAAGAAATGTCAAAAGTATTTTCTCTGGAGCATTACAAGATTATCACTCAGCTTTTCTGAATTGCTACTTCATTGTAAAACTATCAGAGTGTTGAAGTAAAATTATTTAAGGATAAATATGGGGAAGAAAGCTATCAAGGCAAAGAAAACATGGAAAAAAGTAGGAGGCAAGAAAGCTAAAAAAGCTAGGTGAAATGAAAGTGAAGAGCTTGATCCATATTACACTAGCTCAGATTGGTGACTGCATCATATTGAACAAGGGCATGGAAAAATTATGCCAGGATGTAGAATTTGTTGTTAAACAAGGCTTGATGCTAGAAAGCTTGTTAAATATTGTGTATCATGCATATATTTTTTTATACCCGTGTGCACTTGTTCACGCTTACCCAAAATTGGTGCTGGCTATTTTGAAATTTTACAACCCTGCCACAAGAGTTGTTTGAAATACAAATGAATATAGATTATTTAGCATTTCATCTAACATAGTCAGATAAGCGTTCGCTTGCGAGGTTAGGCCTCCTCCCAAAATTATGTTCAGAAAGTTAAATCTTGGGGAGCAATATGAGAGGTACCAGTTGACTGTGGCATTGCGTCAGTTCATGGAGAATCAACTGATAAAAGTACCAAAATTTTGGGTGCTACCAAATTTGCCAAAGCCTTTAAAATATTTTAAGAGTCCATACATGTTTTCCATGTTGGCCTAGGTGATTGGTCTTCCTACCGATTCTACGATGCATAAATGGCAAGTTGTACTTGTACAATGTATTTCATAGGTAGAATTATATGCTTTGATAACAATGAAAATGAGCATGAACCCAATTTTCTTTAACTGGGTAGATTGTGAGTAATTGAGTGAAATGTATTAATCAAACAAATGATTAAATAATACATATGAAGGCCTATAATAGCCCAAAGGTTACGAAACCACTTGAGGCCTAATTAGGCTTTGTTATAACAAATAACAAATGTAACAAATAATGGAATAAAATAGATACATAATCTATGATACACTAACATCCCCCTTATTACATTATTTAGGTTAGCTTATTGTTACCATGACAGAGTAAGTGATACAATATTAATCATAATGATGGAATATAAAGTACAATGATAAGCGTAGAATAGCAAATATGAGAATAGGAGATAACCTTCCTCAAATCATGCTAACCACTAACAAAATATGCTAACAATAAGCTAACCTAAATAATGTAATAATAGGTATAAGAAAATATATGCTAACATCCCCCCTTATTACATTATTTGGGTAATAATATAACTAATAGCTACAATATCATCCCTCCATACAACAATATTTGGATAAAGTATATAATTGCCCCAATATAGTGAAGAAGAAGAAGATAAATAAATAATGGTGGCTCATGCTTTGTCTTCGGCTCTGGCTCTAGCTCATGGCTCTAGATCTAAGCATACCTCTTGATCTGTACCACTAGGTCTATCGCTAGATCTGCCTATGAATCTACATTGCCTTTGGATCTTCCTATAGATCTACCTCTAGAACTTTGTCTCTAGGTCTATCTTTAGGTCTATATCTAGGTCATTGTCTCTAGTACTACCACTAGGTCTGTCACTGGATTTACCTCGAGGTCTACCATAGGTTTTATATTTTTTGTAGAATCCATACAACATCTCTTTCATCATGGTCCATTGTGTGATATTTGTCCATCCAAAATCTATATGAACCTTGTTGTCCATTTTCATTTTGTACCAACAATTGGAAGAAGAGTGATTCATACATCCACAAGAATCACAAGGTTGTAATCTCCAACACTTAGCTACAACATGTCCTACATTTCCATAATGATTGCAACAATGCTTTTTAGGATATGGAGGAGATTTAGGTTTTAAAAACATGGAATTACTGGTACTTGCATGTCTAGTATAGCCAAGGCCTTCATTCTTTGCCCTAACATTTAGCATTATTGGAGTTTTAATGCCTTGTTCATGTTTACCTAATCTCTCACCATTGAATCCCATTTTCTTCATTAGTTTGGATCCATATCCTTTGGTGTGTTTTTCAAAATATCCAATTTCATCATCTTCATCATCTTCATCAATGTTTTTAACAATATGGCATTTGTCACCATTGATGAGATTATGGTGCTCATTTTTAAGAGGTCCAATTTTTAAGTCACTAGTGTCACAAGCAAAATCTACTACTGTGATGAGATCACTTGTGCTACAACTGATGTCTACCATAGAAGGTATGATATCGCCTGTATCACAACAAGCATTGGCCATCATGGTCTCAAGGTCACATGTTGCACAAAAAGTATTCGCCACCATGGGTTGAAGGTCACTTGTGTCACTACAAGCATCAACCATTAGGGGTTTGACCTCAGTTTCCTCACTAAATTCCCTTTTCACTTTACTTTGAGCAATGTCAAGTGCAACTAATAATGTGTAAATCCCCCTTATAACACCAATAGGGAATCAAGCACCATTTGTTTGAAGGTCCTTACAAGATTCAGAATCGTCGAGTAGGGCTACTAAACCATTGTTTAGTGTGAGAAATGTGCCCTCCTCATAAAAATCATCTCCATCCATCTCTGGTGGAAAGTAAGGACCTTTAACTGATGTAACAACATCAGTTGGTTTTGGGAGAGTTTTCTTCTTTGATCTACCCATATTTTAAGGTGTCGGTATCTACCGAGAATGCACCTTTTTACAATGAATTTTGCAAAAATAATCTAAGGTGTCGGTCATTGCCGAAATGCACCCTTATAAGTCTTCCCCCTTGTTTTTGCAAAATTATATCTCCCCTTAGTGCAGGATAGGAGAGGGTAGAGAAAAATAATGTATCCCCCCTGAGTGCAAAAAATTTACAACTATGAAGCCTTAAAAGGCTCTTACAAAGCTTGCCTCGTAGGCATATTAGCACAATGTGTCACCAAAAAAAATCCCCCTATGTGAAGTACTTCAAACAAACAAATTTTGAACCCAGGTGTTGTAGGTGAGTTGGAGAGGAGAGGGCAATCCTCCAAGGGAGGTCCCAGGTTCAAATCTCCACCCTACCAAAAATTTGAATTGGGTATCCAAAATCCAATTGATAATGTTGGTGCGGGCAGGATCGGGTGCGACTCCCGGGTGACTTTGATGGTGTAGAACCCCCTGTTCATGGTCTCTCAAACCAAGGCAGCCCCACAAGGAGTTTTTCACTTAAAAAAAAAAACAAACAAAGTTTGCTATTTAAGAAGTCTAAAAAAAAAACAGGTTTGACTTTGGATGATTTTATGCCTCTTTGATTGCTTTGATGAATGTGAGACTTCCCTTAGGTTTAAAATAATTTTTATTTAAAAAAAAAATTAATCAATTAAATTAAAAAATAGTTTATTATAAGCTTTGAAAAATCAAATAAATGATCATAAAGCTTAAAAAAATAAATTATTATTTAAATAATTGAAAAAAAATTCAAAAATTTTGAATAAAAATATACTTTTTTTTTTCTTTTGGTGGTCGCGTAAAATTCGAACCCTTGACCACTGGGCTAAAAGCCTTAATGGTGTGTGACCAGCCACTCTGGCTCCAACAGTTGATCAAACAAAGGGTCAACACCCTTTTACTTATGCCCACCCTTCAATGACTGCGAGAGAAGAGCACGCACCAGGCAACCACCTCCACTAGTGGCTGCTCCACTCAGGTAGTGGTGTTGCTTCGCTACCTCTCACTGGTAGATATCACCAAAAAATGCTTGCTATAGATCAAATATTGCCTGATGTATGCATCGTTGAACATCAAAAATTTATAGGTTCATGTCTACAAAAACAAATATTTTCTCCTACTCCCAGTGGCAAATCAACTTCTCCTGCTAGGCTGTCTTTCGTCGTTTAGAATTCGTCACTTTTGATCATCTGCAATCAATGATCCAGATGCATAATATTCATCTGTGCATCATGTTAGGTAAAATTTTTTTTATTATCGTGTGGCTCGTATCGCCTTTTGCGTGATCAGGTTACGCGAGGACTACGTTGTTGTGGTAGAAGAAGTGTGGCCCACAAAGAAGCCCACCCTCAGTGCTCCTCCATCTAGCGATCAAACCTTTGGATCTACAAAGCACTCCTCTGCTTACAACACAGCCACCAACAAGCAACAACGATTTCTTATTGACTGTTTCTATTAGAATTTCCAGAGCAATCATTAGAGAAATACGATCTGAAACCTACAAATTGTCTTCTACCAAGCCAGATTCTGCAAAAACAATTGCCTCTATCACAAATGCAAATTCTCATGATCACTTCAACGAATTAGGAGAAAAGTTTGCAAATATTTGCTGATAAATTGATGATCGTCTTGTCTCATAGAATTATCTAGCCAACGTCTGCATCACGGCTGGGGAAGTTTCAAGTGATGGAGGCTCCTTTTTTTTTTTTTTTTTTATTCATGTTTGTAGTAGTCAAGCTACGTCTCGCACCACAAGTTCCTCGCCTATAAATCACTGGAGGAGCACAAAATAAAAGAATTTTGGGATAGATATCCCACATACATGTTATGGCAGTATTTTTAGGTTTTAAAATTAGGAAATGACAGTAATTATTTTGATTGTCTTCGGGTAGTCAATCCACTTAAACATTTTGTCGCCTTCAACAAGTTCTTTGATCCCTCTAGTTGCTTGTCCCACGTCAGTCTCCTCCGTCAGCCTCTACGGGTCACGTCGAGTATCCACTGTATTATATGTCAATGACCAGGTCCATGTCTCAGATACTGTATTATATGTCAATGACCAGGTCCATGTCTCATCTTATTTACCCTAACTTCTTAGGTAGCTCACATGTCTTTTCGTAGGCCCTCCTTAGGGGGTAGCTCATGTATCTTACTATAGTAGGTCCTCCTTAAAGTAGCTCCACTTGTCCTCATAAGGACCGATGACCGAGGTCCATATCGATCCTATAGTGTGGATGATCTCCCTTAGTGACCTATCAATCACATCATTGTGGTTGTAAACTACACTAATCCCTAGGTCTAGGGAATTAGATCAGTAGCATATCCATGCTTGATGGTTGACCTAGACGGGTCTAGTGTCATGCGCATCATAGTGTCATCCATGCCACAGTGTCCTTAGTAGATCTGATGCCCCAATGAGCATGAATATTTCTTTGTCCAAGTACAAGAGAGGTCACAGCTGGCAGCTAGTCAGAAGTTTGCTTTCAAGTTTGACAATCCCACACAATGCCTCTAAAATTGCTCTCAAGATATGAATGAGCCCAGAGCTCTAACTACTTTGATACCATGTGAGTAATTGAGTGAAATGTTTTAATCAAGTAAATGATTAAATAATACATATGAAGGCCTATAATAGCCTAGAGGTTACAAAATCACCCGAGGCCTAATTAGGCTTTGTTATAACAAATAATAAATGCAACAAATAATGGAATAAAATAGATACGTAATCTATGATACGCTAACATAGATTACATGGCTCAAAGAATGTACATCTAGTTAGAGAGTGTATAACATAGATTACATGGCTCAAATAATGCACATCTAGTTAGAGAGTGCAGAGTGGAGAAGAGGTAATGTTCAAACATTCTTAATTTTTAGCATGGTATTTCTTTTTCCACATGCACCAACATTTTTTATTTATAGCTACTGAGAAAACTAATGACGTAGATAGGAAGCTGCTAGTTTATTTATGGACTCCAAGTCTGTATAGAAAGGATTCATATTAAAATTTCAACTAAATGTTATTGGGCCCTACCCTCGAGCTTATTTTTGGCACATGTGAAAGAATGCCAAGGGCGATGAGAGAGGAGGTCATCACGAAGGAGAAAGGTGATATTTTTCTACAAATCACCTTCTCATGTTGGAGGTTTCTCGTCAAAATGATTTCATTAATGACGTCTATGGGGTGGGTCAAGGGAAATAAACTACATATACCATGCTATTTTGCTTTGGAAACATTGAAGTAAACTAGGTTGGACAAAATAAGTTGATCTCAGAAACCCTCTATGACCTCAGCTTTTTTGAGTTGACCCAACAGTGGAAATACGACCCTTTGGATCAATTCACGTTATTGATCAAAGAAAAAAAAATTCATTGTTGTCCCAGGGTAGATATTGAACGATAGAGAAACAATCTAGAGGGGCATTATCTCAAGTGGCACATTGAGAAGATGATGATGATCCCACTATGGCACAACTTATATGATATGGAGGTCGAATATAATCTTGAAGTCCATAAGCACCAGATTCCTCCTTCAGGTCTGTTTAGAAAAATGAAGGTTTAGTTACCTACTTGGTCTGAGGAAAAAATAACCAATTGGTGGACTATGAGGGCCCATTGATAAAATGTTAGGTCACCCTACGACCTGGTGATGGATGAGATGTTTTCGAGCATCTATGATGATTATTGTCAAAATTACTAACCTATCGCTTTTGCTAAAATTATACCTCAAAACTTTGAAGGATCTAATAGCAAAGAGATCATGGCTAGAAGAAAGCAACTTGTGGTTGAGGAAGCACCACTTGTGGAGGAATAAAAATAGTCGCCACCCAAAAATCAACCTTAGAATAAGAAAAGAAATGTATATGAGGTGCTTCCTTTTCCAAGCATCACCAAGAAGCTGAGAACTGGTACAGTTTCTTTTTCTGGCACAAACCCTCCTCCTACAGTTCTAGCTACACAAACTGGCAATTAAGAGAATCCTCCTTTGGTTCAGGAGGAACATCTTGGCCAGCATATAAAGATTATAAATCTTGAGTAGGAGATAAAGTAAGAACAAGCCATGGAACAACCAGTATTGCAACCACCCTCATCATTGGCTCAAATGGTTCTGAGGCTTGAAGGTACATTTTATCTACCTTATTCCCTTACTCATGAGCATTTGGTGACTATCACACCCCATTCTACAATTTGTACTTCTATTTTACCCCTATTTGGTATGCCTTCCACTTCCATTGCACCTCTCAGTTCGTAGTTACTGGTCACCAATGCTCCCTCTTATTCTATTCTTTTTTATTTTGTTTCTCTTTATTTCAATTCTTTTGCATTCGCACCCAATCAATTTTCAATACCTTCCTCCTCCATTCTGGTAATTTATACCATGGCTATAAGTGCACATGCTCCTCCTCAAGTAAGTATAACTATAGTTGAACCCCTCACTTCCATTCCCTCAACTATCTTTATTCCATCAATTGTTCATATTTCTACATCCCTTCTCAAGCCAAACCCTCAGTAGGCTCATTTTCCCTTTTCTCCATTTCTTGAGTTGTAGGTACTACCATATTAGATATGGAAGTTGTAGCAAAGCATCCTATTGTAAAAAAAATAAGTCGAGCCTGCTAGAGTTCATCACAGTGGCTAAAAAACCGTAAGCAAAAAGAAGCTCAAGCTACAGCAAAAACATTGAATAAGGTCTCCTTTGAACCTGAAGCTATGGAGTCCCACACTGTAAATATGATCCCCCAGGTCCAGAAGCCCCAAGGATAGATGGATCCAAGCAATTATGCTTATGAATTCATTACAGAGGACCTGAAGTAGATTGATACTACAAAAAATATGGGAAATATTCAAGTGGATATGAGCTCACTTTACTTGCACGGTGAGCATTACAAGAAGAATTTTTTTGACGCTGACGCAAATATTGTCGAGATAGATGATGCTCTGATCGAACACAAGGTAAAACTGGAAATGACAAAATTAGAGGTAGAGAATTGGTAGTGGAAGGTAGATGGTTTAAAGAAAGAAATTGCAAAATATAGTCAAGAGTTTGAGGAGCACCAGAAAGCCTCGAAAGGAACAGATTAGCAAGCATAAGCATTAACTACCCAACTAGAATATTTATAGAATCAGTTGGCTAAAAAGGCCACATAATCTATGGGTTTCTCTAGGGAGAAGATCAAGGAAGCTCACCATTTTTATTGAAGACTCAACAAAGTGGGTAGCGAAAGCACTCCTGGATCTGTTGTTTATTCAAGAGGCCCGAACAGTAATTATATTTAGTGAGGAAACATTACAATATGTTGATGAGTAGCTAGAACAAAAATTGGAAATGCCACTGAAGATTCAAACATTAGTTAACTGATGATAGATTTGGATCAAAATTTGCTGACTTTATTGTGTAAAATTAGGGTCACCCCAAATGGAAGCAACTAAATCTCAACATAAATGATGCAAATATTAATAGATCTATAAATGCCTTGCAAACAATTCTCAAGTCAAGTTTCATCCCTGCATCCCAGGAACAATATAAGCCTTTTTCTGGAAATATTGTTATGATGGTCTCTTCACGATCAAATCTGCCTACCTATTGCATGAAATTCCCTAGGACCTGCAACATGACTAACTGGTCCTTGCTCCTTCCAATAGGATATGGCTCAAACATCTCATTCTTAAATTTGCATACTTCTCATGGATAGCCATAGAAAATAGAATTCTCACCACCTATAATATTATCAAGAGGGAATTCATGGTATCTAACTAATGCTACCTATGTTTACAAGCCTGGGAATCCACTCAACACATTATGATTAAGTGTTAATTTGCCTATCGTGCCTTTTCAACCCTATCGAATATCTTTTAGGTCAAATGGGTCTGGCCCCAATCAATTTTTAACTTTTTCACCCAACGACCTTTCATTTTTTGCAATCCCAGACTTAAGTTCCTGTGGAAAGCCTCCCTACATCAAACCTTATGGTAAATTTGGCTTGAATGCAACAATAGAATTTTCAATGACCAATTGGGATCCAAAGTTAGTGGTCAATAAAGATATATACTTTGCTATTGAGAATTCTAATCTGATCCCTTATCTGAAACCCCTTGATCCTGATTTGGAAGCGCACCTTTTCAAGTCCCTTAAAATTTCTTCTGAATGCTCTAGACCCCTTATTCATGAAAATTGTAGGTCCAATGCCAAATGGACCCGCCTCCTCTGGGGTGGCTAAAAGTTAATTTCAATGGTTCTTCTAAAGGTAATCCTGGAGCTTTTGGGGCTAGAGGAATCATCTGGGATCACAATGGCAGGATCATTAGAGATTTTATTGAAAACCTGAGGATTCAGTCTAATAACTATGCTAAAGCTTGTGCTCTATGGAGGAGTCTCAAATTAAGCAAATACCTTCCTAATCCAATGATTTTTTAGGGTGATTCTCTCAATGTGATTAATCATGTCAAGAGCAACACTAAACTAGGGTGGAATATACAAAGCATTATTCAGGAGATTCAAACTATATTTTTCCAACTCCCATTAAGCACCATCCAACATGTGTTCAGGGAGGCCAACATGGTTGCAGATATGTTGGCTAACATGGCAGCCAATCAAAATGAATTAATTGTGTGGGAAGACTCCTTTCCTCAAAATATCATCAATGTTGTTAAAAATGACATTGGCCATGATTTCCAATAATAACAGGTATCCGAACATAGGTGTTTCTATTAACACCATAGGTGTTTCCATCAACACCATTTTCAAACATTTATTTTTTCAATTATTCATAATATTTCATAATTTTGATTGCGACCTTTTTCAAGGCATCTATTTGAAGTACGGAGTAGAAACTGAAACTCCCTGGAAACAACCAAATGCCACATACCTCCACGTTAGCTACCCCCTTAATTTTCATCATGCAAAGTCCACTCTTCAACTTTCCCAACACCATCGTCATTTCACCATTTTTGCTTCTCATATCACTTTGTCAATCCCTTCAACCCTTCCATCCTTAGTATCCTCAATATTTTCCACATTCAAACCATTTCTTTCTCTTGTGCCCTAGCTAATGTGATCTCTTGTTAGTGGTTCCATCTCTAGCATAGATTGGGCCCCTATCCCAAATCTCAAACTCCAAGTTGCATTGGAATGTGCCTCTAGAGTTTTTTTCTTAACCTATGGCATTTGGTGTTTCTTTAAAAGCCACCACCTTCATGGTTGCTTTCATGTACTTGTTGATTTTTATTGCCTTTTTAGTGCCTCCTTGTGTTGGTCCACTTCCCTCAACACTCTTCTTGCAAAGAACCAAGAGAATGTTGATAATCATGAGGATGGAGCAGACTCCCAGTAATATCAAGAGTGGGATCTAGGGAGGATTTTTTTTCATGTCTTTTTGGTCCTGCTAGGATTGCTCTATAATCTCTTTCTCTTTTCGTAGTATGTACTAACAAGTAATGTATTTACCTTTGTATGTATATATATTTCAGTCCATTTTGATTAGATTCTGGACTTATTTAGTTTCTTTGTTGCTCAAGTGGGGTTGTTATTGTTCATCCAGTTCATCCCTATGGTTCTAGGATTGTTCAATTTTTGTATCTTTGGCAATATGACCACATTATGTAAATAGGGATTGGGTCCCTTCAACCCGGTAGATAAATATAATACATACTATTACCTACCAAAAAAATATTAGTTAACGCCACCCTTCGATGTAAACCAATGAGTGGGATGTACTGAACTTGGTCTAGTGCTAGGATAATGCCACACAATTATTTTTCTAGGTTGGATTTGGATAGAGAGGATTGTAAGATACTTGATATGTATGAGAAGGAGCAATTTATTTTGCTCATTTACTTTGAAGCTATAGTTTATGCCAGCTTTCTAAGCTTCATTGATGATTAGGGGGAGATCTTGTTGAAGAAAGAGTTGGAGGTAGCATGAAAAGAGTTCACGGAGGATACTTCTAAGATCGATAGCTGGACAAAGCCAATTATAGAGGAGCATGTATTACCATTTATGAAAAGGCTTATTTGCATTGAGTCATCCTTGTATGAACTATGCCAAAGATCCAATCACATCAGCTTAAACCAGATCCAAATATTGTGCTTCATTATTAATTCACTCTAGCATTTGTTGATGATCGATGAATATTCTTGGACCGAGGTGGTTGCAGTGTATGAGACTACCATTGCAAGTATCGTAGAGCAAGAATAACAAGCATGGGTGGAGAAAGAGTGAAATAATACTACCAAATCAAGGGAATCATATGATACAACCAATAAAAGTGATAGTTGAGCCGAATGGATGAAGTCTTGGGGTTGATTGCATCCAGACAAACTGAATACCCTGAGAGCCACCAAAAGTATTGGTAGTTTTGCCACATTGAATTTTCCTTGTAAAAATTCAAAGTATAAAAATTAAACAATGCAATTTTTCTAGCCTTTTTTGGGTGTTATTATTTTAATTTGATTTTGTTAAAATTCCCTTTTGATGAAAAGTAAGTGCTTTCATATAATTTTACCAACAAAAATAAGCACCAGTAATTTCACTAGTGAAAATAAAAAAATTGAACTTCAGATGATTTTGCCATCAAAAATGGGTTGTAGTGATTTCGCTGGCGAAAGTAAGTAAAAGACGTCATCACTAGCAAGTTAAGAGTTTGGAAGGGAATCTTCAGCAAAAATAAGGTTGGAAGGATTTTTCAAGTGAAGGAAAGACATTTTCACCCAAGTACATTCATTCTAAGCAGTCAAAGTCAATTTCACCCTTCTTTTGGGCGACTTGCTATTTTCACTCAACTTGGGAGTGAAACCAATTGGTAAAAGCATCTGCCAAGTGCTTTCACCATTTTTCTAGTAAACTAGATGATTTCACCCAATTTGGAGCGAAAGCAATAAAAAGTGCCTAATTTGAAGCAAAAAAACAATGAAAAAGGCATATTCTTATGCAAGTCAAAGTCAATTTCACCCCAACTAGGAGCAAAATTCTTTTTTGCCCTCCTTTGGCAGTAAAATTAAGAATTTTCACCCTAGTTCTCCGCAAAAGTTATTTTTCCTCACTTTCTAGTGAAATCCCCTTAAATGGAAAAGCACAAGCAAGAAAGGTCTCCTTTTGGGTGAAATTAATCAAATTAATGGTGAAAGTACATGCTTGGGTGAAATTTCCAATGAAACTCTATTTTTCATCACACATCTCAGTGAAAGCAATGTTCAGCTGAATATCTGGGCAAAATTACATTCTCAATGAAATTCCTTGGTGAAATTTATCCTTGCCTTTTCCTCTTGCTGAATTCTTTTCCAAGAATGCTTTTAGTGCAGATCATTTTTGGGAAAGACCAAAGGCTAATGAATTTAATTTTTGTGGTGAAGAAATTAATATTTCTAGAATTATTAATGGAAGGTTGTTGAGTTTTGTGCGATCTTGTTCATTCTTGAGGTACCATCCACTGATTTCACCCCTTTTCCAAATGAAGTTGATTCTCATTGAGTATTTTGGTGAAAATAAAGTTTTGAGGTGCAATATGAAGAAGTAGCAACCAAAATTTATTGTTCGAGCTCCCATCAGTGTTCCAATGCACCAACATCTGAGATAATTTTCCATCATCCATACTTATTGATTTTCTAGGTGCTTTCCACCAAAATGAGATCATTGCTTCCAAAATAATGTTTTTATTTGTACATTGTTATTGTCAAGGAGAAAATTATTGTTGTCTGATCTTTGACTAGCCAGAATTTTGTTTTAATGTGCATTTAAGTACAGATGTGCAATCCTCTATAAATACTAAGCATTTTGATGTAAAAAATGTGGAAGATAGACATTATGCCATAAAACCCTTTGAGTTTCATTTTTTGCATTAATTGAAAGATTGTCGGCTTTTGGTTCCTGGATCAATGTTGTATGCAATTACTTTTTGCCTATCATTTTTGATATGTTCATTTCCATTATTAGATAAGTTTAAATTTTGCATCTAAATTTAATTCTCGATAGAGAGGTGAATACTAAAATGTTTATTCAAAGTTATTCTTTCAAATCTATAAATGGTTACCATGTTTTTCTTTTTGTTACATGCTAGTAAAAAACTTAACTTGATTTTTAGCTGCTAGTTTATCCCCACCTTATGTTTCTAGCTTATAGCCATATTTCTCATCTTTTTTTTTTAATATCTCCCCCTAACCTTTATATCGAGTGTTAGATTAGTATGGGAACCATCCCTCTCTAGATATTGGCCCGAAGAACATATCTTTCCTTTAGCCTTTCAATATTGGCCAGGTCTAGGGCACATATTTTCATACTTAGGCATATTCATGACCAACAGTAACCTGAGCTTCTTCACGTTTGACCTTCATCATGAGTTGCCACCAAGATACTTACATCAAAATTTGGACCTAAAGGAAGCCAAGGAATTATGTCAGTGCACTATTTAACATAAATGTAGACATTCCTTTTTATGTGAATGATTTCCTCATTTTTTTTGTTCGTTGTCTACATTTTTTATTATAGTTTATCCTCTTCAGCATTCAATCAAAATAATATATCTTTGAATGGTAAGGCTTATATAAATTCATAGTATTTCCTCCATAAATCTACATGTCTATGTTTGAGTCCTATGTCATGGATGTACCCAAGAAAAAAATCAAGAAGAACACTTGCATGTTCATCGATACCGTTTTTCATTTCAATTTGTAGTTTCTTTCTCAGTTGTTTGAACACATCATCTTGTAGCTATTTTATCTCCATTAAAAAATAAACTTAAGAATTGGTAAGCATTGAATTGGAAAGTGACCAAAAATTTTCTATAGGCTTATGGTCGGTTTAGGTTTGTTCTAGTTAGCTTAGCTCCCTATCCTCATTTAAAATTGTTGATTCTTTTGCACCACCAAAATTTTATGATATTACAGACTATAATATAATCTTCCTCGGTCCATTTACAACACACCTTCAACTTCAACCTTCAATTAGGATTTTTATCATATTGTGATGATTGTCCCAATTCCTTCATTCTATTGGGCTTGTCATCAGATGGCGATGATTGATACCACTATTAGTTTTTTTAATAGATTAAATCATATAAAGCTCTATCTAGGATCCAATACAAATCAAATAGATGACACTAATCAAAATAAAAATGAATCTCAATACAACAATATCTCACAAATATAATTTAAATATACACAATATTATATGATTACAAGAATGATATAGATTAATTCATGTTACATAGAGATTTACCTCCAATATATAATTTTACATGACTTTTTAATCCTTTAACTATTTCTCTCTTCAAACATCCAAGAGATGCAGCATTTCATATTCCTCTCATAAATACAAAGCTCTCATCTTACCACATATTAATGTGACTCTTCATTCTCTCTTGACACTTTGTCCTTTATCTCATGTTGACACAAATATTATATTATATAAATCATCTATCAAACTAATATTACAAGGGGGCCAAATAATGTAATATCTTCAACACATAGCAAACATATTGTATATCTACCCTTATCAATCATTGTACTATGAGTTTATGCTTTTTTAGAATATAGGGATGAACACTTTTCTATGGAGGCTCACCCTTGATGAGGTAAGTGAGATGATGATCACCCTAGAGGATGTCTACTTCATCATAGGTCTATCTATTTTGGGCCAAAATCTATGCATCAACACTATAGAGTATATTATTCTATAGATGACAAAGTGGGCTATAGGGGAGAGGTAACTAGACTGATAGCACATAATTATGCTTGAGAGGATCAAGTTGGCTATTACCATCCCATTTTATCAATGTGTAGGGATCCTTCTCCTATTTTCCTGTGTTCTATCACAAGGACATGAATAAGATCTTAGCTTATCTAATTTATCGATCATATTTTTCTATGGAGGAAGGCCACATAGGATCTAAGAGGGGGTTTTCCTAGTGGATGGATTTATTGGAGCTCCTATAACATGACTTGTATCACATCTAGGATCACCAAGTTCATAATATCAGCTCATTATTCTTACTAGAGGCATGCGTTTATAATCATGCTACTTTGTATAGGTCCTCAGGACTACCCCATGATATTGCATTAGGGGAAATATAAGAAATTTGGGATGGCCATAACATAAGCACATCATGTCCATAGGTGCCACCATTGATGTGAATTCCTTAGGGTTAGATTATTTGGATATTATACCACCACCTATGATAGAGTGTATTATAGGATAATTAGAAGCTTATAGGGTTGATTTAGCTAGTCATGATGCAAGATCACCAACCCAAGGTTCTAAAATTCTATAGGAAAGAGAAGATAATAGGGTAGTTTAGGGATCCACATCTACCTAGATCTCTTACTCCCTAAGCCTTGATGTAGACATCATAGGGAGGAAGAAACAAATAGGACAAATGGACCACACCTAGCATAGTTTTATCACCACTTAATGGAGCCATAGGAGCTTCTATTATGTAGCACCAAAGAGGATCTATAGATACCATCACTATGATCCCATTGAGAGTGATCCAATAAGCATGAATCTAACAAATATTTTGATCACCAACGATGATACCTCAAGTGAGGATGCACAATAGAGTAGGATATACTAGAGGTGGTTGAATAAGAGATCACATAGAAGGAGGTGGGTAGTGAGAAGGACATCATAGAGGAGGCAGTTGAGAAGATTGTCAAGAATTAGAACTTAGATGGAGATATGGAGGTAGAGGAGCTTCATGTCTATGATTTCAGCATGAACATTATAGACCTTTAGTCTTCATATCTCAAGGAGGGTGACCCTACATAGTAGCTAAACAACTAAGGTAAAGAGCATTCCATTAATTTCCGTAGAACTTTCTATTAATTTAAACTAAAGTTAAACTTAGATGGTTATACTCATGATGATGTATATAACTCCATATTTTTGTTATGATTGTAAGGACATCCTAGGAGTGGCATGATTTGATAGATAGGTTATAACAAGCCACTCTAGGAGGGATCATCAGTTTTAATAACCTACGTCAACCATCTCCATCATAGGCTAGAACATTAAAGAACCTAGTAGATTTTAACCTAACATCATTGTACTTGGGTGATGGAGTTATGTACTTAATGTCATCATTGTAAGCTACCAAAGGATTCTTTGGGTGATGGATTTATGTACTTGGTACACATGGTAGCTTACAATAATGGCATTAAGTATCCCATTATACTATATTGTACCTTGATGTATCATCATTTATATATGTGTGTGTGTGTGTGAGATTCATTTATTTGCATTGTAGTGTCTCTTTCATCTATTTGTGTGATGGTTTTACTTGATTTATTATGTATTGGCATATGCATATAACTTGTGTAGCATTTAGTGGTATACCCATACTTGCATGACATATACTTAAGATTTGTGTAGCACATGTTGACATGTTAATGACACATACTCAAGATTTGTGTAGCATACAATGACATATCAATATCTAAATGACATATACTCAAAATTTATGTAGCACACAATAATTTATAAATATTTTTAGAAACATACTCAATATTTATGTAGCACATGATTAAGTGTCCATAATTTTAGGAGTTTCGTGTATGATTTGAGAAGCATTAAAATTCTTGCATTATAATCATATAAAGTATGCATGATTTGTGTAACATTCAATGACATGCATTCATGAAAATTAATTGATTTATATAAAATAATATTTATCTAGCATTTGATGACATGCTCATCAAATGCCACCTCCCTCCAATATTGGAAATGCATGGGCTGATGGGCTTCTCATACAGACCATTGAAGTAGGTAATTCATATACAAAATCTAATAAGTTCTAAGTACCAACAAACACACTTGTCACTAAAGTTGAGTGGACCATGAGAAATAAATCCATGTCATGCACAAATGTAAATATTTGACTCCAATTCTAAAAGAAACTATAATACATGCATAGATGAATACTATGGTATTCAATAATTTCCACTTGCTACTACAAAGCAACCCAAGCTATTCCAACCTACATCATGAATAGCATGCAAATATATGTCCTCAAATGCAACTCATTCTATATCACTAACAAGGGATGCATTTCTTGACAAGGCATGCCCACCATATTAGGGGGAGAAGAAATATAAGAGCAAAAAATGGTAGGATCTATACATGTTTTAGCTCACCTTATATGAGGAAGATCCCATGAAAGGTAAATTCATCATGCCTCTACTACAATGGGGTTTGCCACTATAGCATCTAGTCAATTTTATTAATTAATAAGGCACACTTGCAACGATTGTGAGACACAAAAATGATAGAAGTAATTAGATATATGCTAGATGCATGCTATAGCTTTCCCTAGGGGAGGTAGACCCATGGAAGGGAAAATCAGCATACCCCCACTACAATTGGTTTTCCACTTTAGAATTTATTCAAACATGTTGTTCAACAAGGTAGGATTTCCACTACAATAGGAAAACAAGATGATTTATTTATTTGAAATTTTATGTATAATTTTATTGCATGAAATTTAAAGAATATTTTCTTGGTGTTTTGACCACATACCATATAGGAGATGGCATGGGTTGAATGAAGTGGTTTGATTTATGGAATTTAAATTAGGATACTGATATGATGAACAATTTAAAGGTGTCATGGTGCCATTTATTGGAAAGAGTGACACCATGATGAAGAAAGATAAATAAATTACAAATAAAGTTAACAATAAATTCTAATAAAAAATAGATAGAAAACACAAAATAATAGAAAACAAGGGTAAGAATATGCAAAAAAAAAACATAGACAAGTAAAAATAGAGCCATTCAAGAAATTACAACCACCAGGATCATTGCCTTAAGGGGTATTCATAGCCAAACAAGATAAAATCACTTAAAACTCAAAATAGCAAGCCAAAACTAGCAACAAGTAAGAAAACACCTAGATGACCAAAATCACCACATTAAGGTATAGTCATGAGAAAGACCCCGATAAAAAATATATGAAGGACAATGTGGGGCCCAAGAAGTGGCTATCTTTTTTTGAGACTCTTAGAGGAAAAAGAAAGGAGGTTATCTCTCTTCCACCCCTAGTTCCAGTAAATAATATAATTTCAGCCCCTGCAAGTTACATGAGCCCTTTTATTTCAATGGAAGAATTCTCCCTGGTAGGCAAGTTTTTGGGAGGTAGGCTAGACATGGAGACTATCAGGGCTTGGGCGATGGGTAAATGGTGACTGGTAGGTAGCTTGGAGTTGGTAGCTCTAACTCGAGGGTTCTTCATTATATTTTTTAATAATATGGAGGATGCTAACCACATTTTAACAGGAGGTCCTTGGTTTTTGGGCAAAAGGAGCCTTTTTCTCAGACGATGGGGTGATGATTTTGACCCTAAAAAAGCAAAATATTAACATTACCCCTATTCGGGTTTGTCTCTCAAGTCTACCTACCCAGTTCTTCAATGAATATTGGCTTAAGGGCATAGCCAAAACTATAGGGGACCTGATATCCATTAACCATGCGACCTTGGCCAGGATAAGGATGACTCATGCAAGAATATGCATAAATGCTAATTTGGATAATGAATTGTCAAGGTTTGTGGAGCTAGAGTATGGATAATACTATCAAAAAAAGTCAGTATAATATGATAACAGACTCACATTCTATGTAGAATGTAAAAATAAATGACATCTATGCAATCAGTGCCCTAACCTGACAATGAATAGAGAAAAGCAGAAGTAGGGAATGCTAGACAAAGAAAATTTGAGGAGTTTCCCTGGCAGAGGTGATTTCAATCAGGTAAACTATGTCTACCAAAAAAAATAAAAGAGAGGGTGCAGGGTCCCAACAAGACAAAGGAAAACAATAGGTTGTTGGCAACCAAAATACTCAAGTAAGTTCCAATCCTCTAGTTTCAAATAAATTTTCAATTCTATATAATATGGGAGTAGGAGTATTATTGAAATACATGGAAGCCCAGTTGCTTCAGGCTAACCTTTCTGAATCTTTAGAATGCCCATCCAAATCAGGATCCTCAAACTCTAATGCTGAAATTACTGTAAGCCCCATGGTCATCACAAAGCCAAACCCTAATACCCGGTCTCTAGAATACCCATCCAAGTCGGGATCCTTAAATCCCAATGTTGAAAATACTTCAAGCCTAGTGGGCATCCCAAAGCCAAACCCTAATGCTAAAGAACTTAGAAAAAAAGTTGAGGCATTGGAAAATAAAAAATATCATCTCCCTAACATTATCACTAGGAGCCAGGTGAATCCTATTGAGGGGTCGTCCCATAGACCAAGGGAATACAAGAAAAAAGGAGAAGATTTGGATGTAGGGGTGGAGATATGTGAAACTCTTCAGACTGAGGAATTTGGTAATCCAATTCTACAACAAATTGCCACCCCCTAGTTTAGTCCTAAACAAACCAGGAGCACTGTGAAGTCTCCTATATATTTTGGTAGTGAAAAAAGAATAGGGAGAATATCAAATTTTGAGCATCAAAAAATTAAAACTGATAATGACATTACCAATGGAAAACAGAGAACCTTGTTTCAACAAGTTATTCTGGGGTTATGAAGACAACGAATTAGGAAAATCCCCTCAAGGGATGGGGAGAGGAAGAAATCCCAATCAATATAAATGAAGTTCCTCTTATGGAATGTGAGAGGCCTCAATGGCCTTCCCAAACACAGGGAAGTTAGTGCAATAAGAAATCAAGTGAATCCAACTATTATCATGTTGCAAGAAACAAAAATTAATGAGATTCAATCAAAAAAAAGTAGCAAAAAAAATTTGGAATCAAGGGGATATGGTTTGCAAATCATCTAGAGGATCATCTGGAGGCCTTATGAATTTGTGGAAACCCCAGATAGTAGAAGGCACAATTATTCATAAATATGATAAGGATTTTAGTGTTTTATTTAAGGAAATAAATAGCAACAGGTCATGGATCCTTTCAAATATTTATGCCTCGACTTCAATTCAAGGGAAAGCTCTAATGTGGGAGTACTTAGGCAATCTGAGTGAAATCATCCATAATATACCCTATATTTTGGTTGGGGATTTTAACACTCCTCTTTACCCTTCAAACAAAATGGGTGGAAATGGACCACCTATCAAGAGCATGGATGAGTTCAATGACTTTGTGAACTCCAACATATTGATGGATGTAAAACTTAGAGGAGCGAATTATACCTGGAGCAATCAGAAAATAGGGTGTCATATCATTCAAAAAAGGCTTGATAGGTTTTTTCTATCAAATGAGGCTACAACTCTGTTCGGTGATTCAACCCTGCAAGCCCTTCCTAAAATTGCCTCTAATCATAATCCCATTTTTTTGGAAATCCCTAACTCTTTGTCCTTTAATAAACCTTTTATATTTTAATCTATGTGGATCAAACATTCTAGTTTCAGAGATAACTTAATTTAGTGGTGGCAGCAGCCTATCAGGGGTAGTGCAGCTTTTAAACTTGTTGGCAAATTAAAGTTTTTTAAGGAAAAGCTTTGAACTTGGAAAAAAGAGGTCTTTGGGAACCTCTTTTAAAATAAAAAATAGGTTGTTGAAATTTTGAAGATAATTAATCAAAGGATTCAACATAGTGATGATGATGAAACTACTAGGCATGAGAAACAAACAAAACTAGCAAAGTTTCATAATATTTTGGCTTGTGAGGAAATCTATTGGAGGCAAAAATTAGGGGCTCTTTGGTTGAAATATGGATATTCAAATTCCAAGTTTTTTCACGTCACAACATTTAGAAACAGAAAAAATAACAAGATAAAAATTTAAGAAAAATCAGATGGTTCTATTACTCAGGACTTAATAGAAATCAGAAAGGAGGTAGTAACTTATTTCAATTCTATCCTTGGTCAGGATTGCAGTGCAATGAGGAGACCAAAGATATTCTCTTGCAATTCATTCCTAGCATAATAAATTAGGATATAAACCTTAAGCTTCTAGCTCCCTTTTTTGATGAGGAAATTAAGGAAGCCTTGTTTAGCGTGGAGCCAGACAAAGCCCTAGGACCCAATGGCTTTCCCCCTCATTTCTATCAATTTTTTTGGGATATCATAAGTGAGGATGTAATTTTTGTTGTCATATAATTCCAAGAAAGAAATAATGTCCTAAAAGGTCTCAACTCTACTTTTATTTCTCTAATTCCTAAGAAGCAAACCCCTAAATCTATGGTTGACTTCAAGCCAATCAGTCTATGCAATGTTTCTTACAATATCCTAACTAAAGCCATTGCAAATAGAATGAGATATGTTCTGCCCCACATCATAGATTCATGCCAGGGAAGCTTTGTCTAGGGTAGGTCAATCATGGATGGATTTATCATTAGTTCATGAAGCTCTGCACTCTTCTCATAAGACTAACAGGTCAGTTTTTGCCCTCAAGCTTGATATGAACAAAGCATTTGACAGGCTAAATTGGGACTTTCTGATTGCTATCTTTCTTAAGTTTGGTTTTCACCACCAATGGGTTAATTTGATCAAAGAATTTATTTCTAAAGCATGTTTCTCAATTTTGGTTAATGGAACAACTACTAATTACTTTCAAATTCGTAGAGGAATTCGGCAAGGGATCCTATCAGCCCCTTGTTATTCATCATTGTAGTAGAAGCTTTAGGTAGAACCATAAAAAATACTTGTAGTTCAAGGCTAATATTAGGAATTGAGGCAACATCTCTCACTAGGGTTTTTTCTCACCAACAATTCATCGATGATACCCTTTTATTGACTAAGGCATCGGTGGTTGAGGCCAAAAGAATTAAATACATCCTACAACTCTACGAGGACGATGCTGGTCAGAAAATTAATTTCAATAAAAGCAAGTTATATTTCTTGAACACCCTCATTCAGAGGCAAGGAAAGATTACATAAATTTTAGGGTGTGACATAGCAAACCTCCCCACTTCGTATCTTGGTCTCCCTCTTTTCATTGGTTCTCCGAGAGAGTCAATGTGGGACAGGGTTATTGAAAGAATTCAAAAAAAACTTATTAGATGGAAAGGTCATCTTATATATCAAGAAGGAAATTTGACCCTCACTAAGGCCTCTCTTCAGAGAATTCCAATCTATTTCATCTCCATTTGTAAATCCCCTATGAAGGTTTTCCAAGAAAATTAAGAAACTCCAAAAATATTTTTTATGGACTAGATCAAAGGAGAAAAAAAGGATACACCTTGTAGGATGGACCAAAGTGTGCAGACCCAGGGAAAATGGGGGCTTAGGTCTGAGGAGAATTGCTCATATGAATTTAGATTTACTAGCTAAGCAGGCATGGCACCTCATTTTTTGTGAAGAAAATGAATGGACAGCTATCATCAAATGAAAGTATCTTCAAAATATGGAATTTCTAAGTGACTCAGTTCCAATAAAAGGTTCTACTTTTTGGAAAGCAATTCTCAATTGTAAGGAAATCATCAAAAAAGGTTTAATATGGGTTTTAGGCAATGGTGAGAGGATAAATTATTGGAATTATAGGTGGGCTAATGATGAACTACTGATGCAATATCCTAACTTAGCCCGAATTAGAGATATCACAGAAGAACTCATTGGCAGAAAAGTCTTCGATTATATGGTTGAGGACAGAGGTAGAATGAAGTGGAAACAAATAAGAATTTGGGGATTTCAAGTGGAATCAAATGATCTTTGTAACATTCTTGGACAATAGTTTATCCCCATGAGACCCAAGGAAGATCAAGTGACCTGGGCTCCTACGAAAAATGGGTAGTTCACTGTTAAATCAGCTTACAAGCTTTTGCTTGATGACGAGGATTTTGTCCTTCAAAAGGACTTAGTTTGGACAAAAAAATTAATTCCAAAAATTGCAATATTTTCATGGCTGGTTAGCCAATGAAGAATTCTAACCATTGATAATATGATGCGTAAAGGTATTTGTATCACTAATCGATGTTATCTGTGCAAGGCTAATTGGGAGACCATTTATCACATTTTCCTTGAGTGTCCTTTTTCCTTGACTATCCTAAGTGGGGTTTTTCAAGCCTTCAATATTTCTTGGGTTAAACCAACCATCGTACTTGATTTGTTCATCCAGTGGCCTTGCCCCTTTTCAAGCCAAAGACTTAGATACATATGGAAAATTTATCTTAATCACTATATTTTGTAGGTGTGGTTAGAAAGGAACCATAGAGTCGTTAATGAGTCTATCCATGATCATCAAACTATCATTGCCAAGATCCTATCCTTTACCAATGAGAATGTTGACCTTATCCCTTTTGATAATCATAAAGCTCATCTGTAGGAGACCACGATTGCTCAATATTTAAGCTTAACCTTGTTAGATGAGTCTGTGCCTAGGGTAGTCAACCCCAGAGCCAATGTTAAGTTGTCCCCACCTCCTACGGGTTGGTTTAAGCTTAATTTTGATGGAGTGGCTAAGGAAAATCCTAGAAAAGTAGGCATTGGTGGCATTGTGTGAGATCATAATGGGAATATGATGCTTGCATTTTCTAAATATTTAGGAATAAGGATGAACAACGAAGCTGAAGCTAGAGCTATGTGGAGAGGCCTTCAAATGACTCAAGATTTATAATGCAATTTGATCATAGAAGGAGACTCTATGCATGTTGTAAATCTCCTCAATAATTGGAAAACACCTCCTTGGAGGACTAAAAAAATTGTTGAAGGATCCTTTTCCAGGGAAGACAGGATAGAAAATCCCAACATGTCTTTCGGGAAGCTAACAAAGTTACTGATAAGCTGGCCAATTTGGGTGTCGATGGTGATGGAATTTTCAAATGGGAACACGGTGTCCCAAGCGAAGTAGAGGAGCTTATTCAACAAGAATGCCAATAATTATAGTCAAATTTACCAACAAGGAAGGCACTGTAAGTTTGAAGGCTATGAGTATTCCCATCTCTTTTTTGAAATGGACTCACAATAAAAATTATTTGAGTTTTCATTCTTGGTGGATGCTGCTTGGAAATACTACAACAACTAATGGGGATAGTCACATGTCAGATAACATGGCTCCTAGTCATCTTAGTAATTTGAGGTTGATTGATAATCATAGGGTAGAAAATAAACAACAATATAAGACTTCAAACCAGAGCCATGTGGACCACCAGATAGCCACCACCATAAATCTAGCCAGTAGGTTCACTTCTCCAAGGTTGCTTGGCCAAGACGGGATGTGGTCCCAAAGTATGTCATATATGAAAGAAAGTAATTACCAAAGAATTATTAAGAGTAATTGTCAATATAGAGCTTGTGGTAGTTTTTTTTAGTACTCTGCTATGTGTATATACAACTTTTTATTTCTCCATTGTTTCAAGGAAGGGATCTGTGTCTATTTATTTTTTGTAATTATGATGCAGGCGTATTTTCTCAGGGTATACCCAAAATGTTGCACGGGAATTTTCTTTTTTATAACAAGATACGTGCCTTATCGGATGTAATGGCTTTGGTGACATGTAGATTTTACATATATAGGATCCTTAGTAAGGACATGTTCATCAACAACCATGGGCTGATTTTTGTAAAAAGTTTTGGGTAAACTTGTAAAACCCGGTACTAATGCTATAGTATATTATCTACCAAAAAAAATGATCACAAGAAGAAGATATGTTATATAATTCTAGACTAAATAATGTATAGGACTAACACACACAAATATGGTAAAAACATTCAAAATAAAAAACAAGAACCGAATTCAATATATAAATCAATAAAATAAAGACTGTATAAATGGGTTGTAATGGGCTACTCATAGAAGTGCTTGACATGCATGGAATTGGTGGGTTTATCCAACTCAACTCCATCCATTATTTATAATTTTATTTACCTAGACCTAAATATTTCTTTTATAGTATATGGAACAATCATTTTCTATATAAACTTATCCTTGATCTTGAGAACAATATCCCTGACTTTGAAATCATGATGACATACATTCTTATTATATTGATTAGAAACATGACTCTTATAGGATCTATTATTCTAAATAGAACATAAAAGCCTCTCATCAAGATTAATAAGTTTGGCAAGATAAGTCTTCCTATACTCCAGATGATACTCATCATGACTCAACAAATGTTTTAAAGAAACACACAAGGTAATTCAATTATAAGTGGCAAAACAACTTTAGTACTATAAACCAAACAAAAATGGGTTTCCCCTATAGACATTCAAATACTAGTGTGGTATTTCAACAATGAAATATATAACTTTAAATGTTAATCTTTCTTTGATTCCTTAACTATCCTTTTCAAAATATAATTTTTTTTTCAAGATTCAACTTGATCATTCCCTTGTAGATAGTAAGGCATACAAAAACAATTTGGAATCCTTAACTGAGAAGTCAACTCTTGCACCTCCTTATTTTTTAAAGGAGTGTTGTTATACAAAATGAGAGTAGATGGGACACCAAAATGACATACAATTTGATTAAAAATAAAAAATAGAGATGTTGAGAGCTATCTTATTGGTCAATGGCCTAAATTCCACCCTTTTAGTAAAATATTATATGGTTGTGATGATGAATTTATATCTATTTGAAGACATAGGAGAAATAGGTCCAATAAGTTCAAGATTCCAAATGGAAAAAGTTCAAGGTGTCTCAATTGCATGAAGAACCTAGGTAGAGGCATGATTTTTTTCTTTGTGGAACTAACACTTACCACTTAATTTGACATATTTATTAGCATCAAATTCCATTGTTGGCCAGAAGTAACCCATTCTTAATAATTTATGTGTTGTACAATGACCATTAAAGTGTCCATAATAACCACTATGAATATTGAAAAGGGGTTTGGATGCCTCAAAATCTATAAGGCATCACAAGAGAACACCATTAGGATTACAATAGTATAGAACTCCACCAAGAAAAACATATCTAAATGTCTTCTAAAAAATATGATCTTGTTGCTTAGCATTAGTTGTAGGTGGTAGGATTAATCATGGAGGAATCATAAAATGCAACCATACCAAGGATCATCAAGAAGGATTTTTTGATAAATATAATTAACCTCAATTTTATGCACATCCACTGGGCCATTAATGATAGAAATAATAGATTCATCATGATATTTTACAATAAAATTAGTTTTAGAAATGTTCTTATGGTGGTATGAATTTACTAGTCATAGTGGCTAGGGATTTGGATTTAGCATTTTGATCCTATAAAAAATACCTAATGGATAAGGACTCAAAATCATTTATTAAATAATTATTCATTTGATGCTAAGGGTTGAAATGGATATCCTTGACAACATATTCACTATCTATTTGATAAACCATGATTTGAGATTCACCTAACACTTTGATATGTTTAACATTCATACATTGAAAAGTTATGAGTCATAAAATTAGAGCCTCATACTCCACAACATTATTAGTCATTCCAAAAAAAATTAAGTAGAAGGCCATAGGAATAGCTAGGTCATTTGGAGTCTTGAAAAAGATAACATATCTTGCTCTAAATTAATTTCATACTCTATCCAAATGTAAAGTTGGAGGTTTTTGTCATATTTTTAGTAAGAGAAAGGTGTAGCGACTTTGGAATTAGTCTCTATTTTATGATACCTCTTGATAGCCTCATGAAACTCCGAGAGGTAATTTTCTTGATTAGTGATTTTATAAGGAGTAGAATCCTAAATAAGACTAGATGCAGTGGAGGAAGTAAATATGATAAATTGATGAGAATCACAAGAGATGACTATTATGTCCTCATCCTATAATACCTCCTTTAGGGATTGTTGAACTAAGATAGGAGTTGCTACCAATTAATTAATTTTTACTTGACATTTAACTTTATCCATGACAATACAAAGATCAAGTTCTTGCATCATGATGATCAATTTTTTGTTGGACATTTTGAGTAGATGAGTTGTCATTGATGTCAAGAGTGAGTTGTCATTGATGTCAAAATTCAGTTTCAGTGAGCAATGCAAGGAGAAGCAGTTTTGCAATCAGTGCAAAAAGGAGAGTCTGCTTCTAGTTGGTCAGATCTGGTTCTAGGTAGTCATATGTGGTCCAAAATGCAAAGAAGAGGCCCAAGCAAATAATATTATAATATTTTATTATAATATTAAAAGGGAATTTAAATTAATTATAAATTAATTAATATAATTTTATTATAAAGTAATTTATTAATTAATTTAATTAACTTCCAAAGTTATTTAAGTTAATTATAATTTAATTTTAATTGAATTATAAATTAATTTATGTTAATTTTAATAACCCTAAAGAGGGTTATAAAGTTTAATTAAAATCAAATTTGAAATTTGATTTAAAGTGCCAACGTTCTATGGCACGAGACCTTCATATATAAAAAACCTTTGCCTTACTTCCCACGTGCTATCGATCAAATTCCTAAGCTACTAAGTATTGTGCACAAAAATAGAAAAATAAATTGTGTTTTGAAAGGTCTCCAACGACAGAAGATTAGATAAATAGGAGTGAGGTTCCTCTTACCTCGCACAACACTATGCAACATAGTTGGAAATGGTGGATGGTGCTAAGTCTTGTGGCAGGCAAGGAGTGTAGGGTTCAAATCCCACTAAAGTTTTTTTTGCAAGGAAGAGAGGGCATTTTCATTTTGATCAGCATCAAATGAAGCAAATAAAGGGAGGCTTGTGCCTTCCCTTCTTGTGAAAGCGCTTAGCCCACGTGGTGGGCTAGCACCTTGATAAGGTGCTCGACTGGGAGTGGTCTCACATTCAAAACCCACCGAGGCCTTTTGGATAGTGTTAAAGGTATGCATTGATGTCATTTGTCTTGGTCGCTTGATTATTTCGAATGTGCTAAGGTTGAAAAATAAAATATTTTTTATGGTTTATAAAGTTTATTTTTGCTTAAATTAATTTGGATATTGAGTATTTGAGGGAAATAAAAGGGTAGGCAATATTATTTTGAAATTTTAATTTTTTAAGGTTGATTAATTAAATTTGGAGGTTATAAGGAGCACTTGAGTAATTATTTTTATGTATGATTTGATAATTACTAATTTCAAGGAGTAACTGCTGGTCAGAAAGTTAATTTCAGTAAAAGCAAGTTATATTTCTTGAACACCCCCATTCAGAGGTAAGGAAGGATTGCAAAAATTTTAGGGTGTGATATAACAAACCTCCCCACTTCGTATCTTGGTCTCCATCTTTTCATTGGTTCTTCGAGAGAGTCAATGTGGGACAGGGTTATTGAAAGAATTCAAAAAAAAACTTGTTGGATGGAAAGGTCATATTCTATCTCAAGCAGGAAAGTTGACCCTCACTAAGGCCTCTCTTCAGAGCATTCTAGTCCATTTCCTCTCCATTTGCAAAGCCCCTATGAAGGTTTTCAAAAAAATTGAGAAACTCCAAAAAGAATTTTTATGGACTGGATCAGAGGAGAAAAAAAGGATACACCTTGTAGGATGGACCAAAGTGTGCAGACCCAGGGAAAATGGGGGCTTAGGTCTGAGGATAATTGCTTATATAAATTTAGCTTTACTAGCTAAGCAGGCGTGGCGCCTCATTTCTGGTGAATAAAATGAATGGACAACTATCATCAAATGCAAGTATCTTCAAAATATGGAATTTCTACGTGACTCGATTCCAATCAGAGGTTCTACTTTTTGGAAAGCAATTCTCAATTGTAAGGAAATCATCAAAAAAGGTTTAATATGGGTTTTAAGCAATGGTGAGAGGATAAATTACTGGAATGATAGGTGGGCTAAGGATGAACCACTAACATAATATCCTAACTTAGCCCGAATCAGAGATATCACGGAAGAACTCATTGGCAAAAAATTCTCCGATTATATGGTTGAGGATAGGGTAGAATGAAGTGGAAACAAATAATGATTCAAGGATTTCAAGCGAAATCAAATGATATTTGTAACATTCTCGAGAAACAATTTATCCCCATGAGACCCAAGGAAGATCAAGTGACCTGGGCTCCTACGTAAAATGGGCAATTCACTATTAAATCAGCTTACAAGCTTCTACTTGATGACGAGGATTTTGTCCTCCAAAAGGACTTAGTTTGGATAAAAAATTTAATTCTAAAAATTGTAATATTTTCATGGCTGGTTATCCAAGGAATAATTCTAACCATTGATAATATGATGCGTAAAGGTATTTGTATCACTAATCGTTGTTATCTATGCAGGGCTAATTGGGAGACCATTTATCACATTTTCCTTGAGTGCCATTTTTTTTTTACTATCTTAAGTGGGGTTTTTCAAGCCTTCAACATTTCATGGGTTAAACCAGCCATCGTACTTGATTTTTTCATCCAGTGGCCTTGCCCCTTTTCAAGCCAAAGACTTAGATACATGTGGAAAATTGGTCTCAATCACTATATTTTGCAAGTATGGTTAGAAAGGAACCATAGAATCTTTAATAAGTCTATCCATGATCATCAAACTATCATTGCCAGGATCCTATCCTTTACCAATGAGAATGTGAACCTTATCCCTTTTGATAGTTGTAAACCTCATCTACAGGAGACCACGATTGCTCAATATTGAAGCTTAACCTTGTTATATGAGTCTGTGCCTAGGGTATTCAACTCGAGAGCCAATGTTAAGTGGTCTCCACCTCCTACGGATTGGTTTAAGCTTAATTTTGATGGAGCGACTAAGGACAATCCTGGCAGAGTAGGCATTGGTGGCATTGTGCGAGATCATAATGGCAATATGATGCTTGCATTTTCCAAATATTTGGGAACAAGGATAAACAATGAAGCTAAAGCTAGAGCTATGTGGAGAGGCCTTAAAATGACTCAAGAGTTAGAAGGTAATTTGATCATAGAAGGAGACTCTATGCATGTTATAAATCTCCTCAATAATTGGAAAACACCTCCTTGGAGGATTAAAACAATTTTTGAAGAGGCTAGGATCCTTTTCCAAGGAAGACAGGATAGAAAATCCCAACATGTCTTTCGGGAAGCTAACAAAATTGCTAATAAGCTGGCCAATTTGGGTGTTGATGGTGATAGGCTTTCAGATGGGAACACGGTTTCCTGAGTGACAGACTTTCAAATTGTTGATAAGAATGCCAAGAATGATAGTCAAATTTATCAACAGATAAGGCACTGTAAGTTCAAAGGCTACGAGTATTCCCATCTCTTTTTAGAATTGGAATCATAATAAAAAACATCTGAGTTGTCAGTATTCATGGATGTTGCTTGGAAATACCACAAATACTAATGGGAATAGTCACATGTCAGATAACATGGCTTCTAGTCATCTTAGTAATTTGAGGTTGGTTGATAATCATAGGGAAGGAAATAAATAGAAATATAAGACTTCGAACCAAAGCCACGTGGACCACCAGTTAGCCACCACCATAAATCTCTCCAGCAGGTTCACTTCTCCAAGGCTGATTGGCCAAGACAGTATGTGGTACCAAAGCATGTCATATACAGAAGAAAATAATTACCAAAGAATTATTAAGAGTAACTGTCAATACAGAGCTTCTAGGAGTTTTTTCAGTACTTTGCTATGTGTGTCTACAACTTTTTGTTTCTCCATTGTATCAAGGAAGAGATCCATGTGTATTTCTTTTTTGTAATTATGATGAATGTGTGTTTTCTCGGGGTATACCCAAAATGTTGTATAGGAAGTTTCTTTTTGATAACAGGCTATGTGCCTTACCAGATGTAATGGCTCTGGTGGCATGTATATTTTACATATATAGGATCCTTAGTAAGGATAAGTTCATCAACAGCCTTGGGCTGATTTTTGTAAAAGGTTTTGGGTCAACCTGTAAAACCCGGTATTAATGTTATATTATATTATCTACCAAAAAAAAAAGGTGTATTTGAGTTTGATTATTTTTGTAATTGAGAAATATTTTGAGAGAGTTTTAGTGTGATATTTTGTCATCTAACCATTGAAATTGGTAAAGAAGAAAATTGTGATTGAGATAGGTTTTAAGGGTACTTCTACATCAAACAAAAAGGTATGGGCACATCTTCCTAGTGAGTGATTGTTGAATGTTGTGAATACTAATTTGGAGTGAAAATGATTGTTTGATTAGAATTGTTTTTGAAGTGATTGGTTGAGTGAAGAAATTGAACTAGAGTTTGTGCAAAGAACATGAGTATCATTGTTATGTGAAGTGGTGAACTATCTTGAACTAGAGTTTGTAAAAGATCATGAGTATCATTGTTACGTGAAATTTTTTGATAAACATTTTGGAAATAAGTGAGTGAGTGTTCATATGATTGGACTAGGGTTTGTTAGCAAGTATTATTCCATTGAGCGATTTGATGAGTAGATTTGGTTGAGCCTAGTCAAGTGGATGTGTTGAAGTGATAGTTCAAGTTCTGTGAAATAAATTGTTCCATATTCTAAATTTATTTGAAAGAAAGGTTGAGTGTTTGTGAATGTAAAACATATTGAGTCTCTAACAATTCTCTATATATTTTTGTGGTAAAAAGAGATATTGAAAGTGATTTAGCATTGTGGTGAATGTGAAACATATTGAGTCTCTAAAAATTCTCTATATGTTTCTATGATAAAAAGAGAGATTGAAAGTGACAAAGCATTGTGGTGAATGTGAAGCATATTGAGTCTCTAACAATTATATATATATTTCTATGATATTGGACAAGTTCTAGTGAGGACTTGTTGAGTAGATTCAAGGCAAGTCTTTGAGAAGACTTGTGGACAAATTTATGTGAGCTTTTTTGGAAGCTTACAATACATATTTGTGGACATAGATTATTGAGAAGAGTGGACAAGTTCTAGAGAGGACTTGTGGACATATTCATGTGAGATTTTTTGAAATCTTACAATGCAGATCCAATAGATTTGATCTGTGTTTAAGTTAAGCTTTGTGTTAAGGTTTGAGGATAAATATTGAGCAAAAATGTTTCTAGACCGAAGGACTATGTTTAGTGTATATGAGAGGACAAATATTGAGGATAGACTTGTGCTAAACCAAAGGAGTTTTTTTAGTGCATATTGAGGATAGAGTTTGGTGCAGATTTGAGGATAGGTTTGTGCTAGACCAGAGATAGAGATTAAGTAGATTTGTGCTAGAATGAAGGATTATATTTAGTGCATATTTAAGACAAATTAAAGACCAAGATTTGGAGGTGATAGAGTATAGAGGATGATAGTCTCCAATGGATAGATATCCATTAGCTAGGGCAGTGAGGATAGGTTTTCTGAGTGAGGACATGAGTCTTCTGTGGATAGAGATTCATTAGCCAGTGTAGTGGAGGTAGAAGTTCTTCTAGAAGATCACCAACCAGAGTAGAGGATAAAGGAGTTATCTTGTGGATAGATATCCATGAACTTGATCAGGAGATTGGTGTCTCCTTTGGATAGAGGTCCATAAACATTGTAATAGGGAAGTATTCTTGAGAAATTTTTTGATAGAATATTAGTGAAATATTTTCTTCGTGGAGTAGCCCACATTGGGTGAACCATGTTAAATTGGTGTCTCTATTGTGTGTGATTTATGCATTACTTTAATTATTGTTTTTGATATTGTTATTGATACATTGCATAATATCGATTGGGAAAGAAAAGTAAAAAGTGGTCTTATACTATTCACCCCCCTCTCAGTATAAGCTTATGTTCTTCAATTGGTATCAGAGCGGGTTCCTTCGAAAGAGTTTAACAACTTGAAGTAAAAGCTTACAAGAACACAATGGATTCTAATAATGGACCCTTAGATAATTCAAAACCAATATTCAATGGAGGCAATTATATATTTTAGATTATGAGAATGAAGATTCACCTTATGGCACTTGGCAGTGAAATATGGGAAGAAGTTGAAAATGGATACACACCACTAGCTACTCCACTTATAGATAAAGATGGTAATATTCTACATCATTACAATTCAAAATAAATAAATGCAATTTTGAGAGGTTTGCATATAACAGATTTTATAAAGGTTATGCATTGCAAATCAACAAAAGGAATTTGAGATAAGTTGCAAAGCATATATGGAGATAAAAGTGTCAAAAAGTTAAAGATACAAAATATCAAAGGATAATTTAAAGAATTAAGAATGAAGGATGAGGAAAACATTAGTGCTTATCTACTTTGTGTAGACAAGGTTGTTAACACCATGCAAGGACTTGGACTTGAGATTGAATAATATGATGTTTGTGATAAGATCTTAAGATCTCTCCCAAAAAGGTTTAGTGAAAATATCTCTACTATAGAGGAATCAAAATATGGTGATATTTTGATAAGATATGTATTACTTGGTATTCTTACAACTTTTGATATGAGAACAAAAGAGGAACCTAATATTCAAAAGGAAGCAACCTTCAAAGCTACTAAGAAGACAAAGGGCAAGAAGTTAAATTCAAGCAATGAGTCATCCAGTGATGAAGAAGAAAATTATGGCAGAAGGAATAAGGATCCAAGAAGATTTAAAGATGCAAAATATATTAGATTTTTCAACTGTGGAAAGTATGGTCACTATGCAACTGATTGTCAAGAAGCTATAAATAGCAATGATGAAGAAAAATAGGATCATAAGAACTAGGAATAAAAAAAATACAGGTACCATTGGAAATGTAAGGATGGATAAGGCAAACAAGGAAAGAAGTTATTTCAAATATAGAAGAGGAGTTACTATGTAGACAAGGCAAGTAAGTACTCAAGTGATAGTGAAAATAGTTTCTCAGATAATGATAAAAATGAAGTTCTATTTTTGATAGAAGAAAAATAAGAAGTTAAGAAAAGGTCACCAATAATTCTCGTGTTTTAGATGTGGTAATTTTGGACATCTTGAAGATATTTGTACAAAGAATAGTTTCAATTTTAGTGATGATGGATATGAAGATACACTTGAAGGACCATAAGAGAATATTCTAATGGCACTAGAAGAAGAAGGAGGTGATCCTATAGAAGACAAGTTAAAAGAGAATGAAGACGTTTTAAAAGATAAACAAACAAAGGAAGAATCATAGAAAGGAGAATTTGATCTTGAGGGAGAGCTTATTTATGCTCTTAACACATTAAAGAAGGGAAGAAAGCAAAATTTCCAACTTAAGCTTCAGTTTCAATAATGTGATGAAGAAAGAGGAAAGCTTATAGAGGATCTAAATAATTCAATGGCTAAGACAAAGAAGTTCAAGGATAAGTTAGAAGCAAAGGTCTTAGAATGTGAAATATTAGAACAAGAAGTAGCTCTACTAAAGGAAGAAGTAGAAAAGTCTAAGGATAAGCTACAAAAGTTTGGAAAGAACTCAAAGATCATAGATAAGATGATCAAGGTACAAAGAAGGTCAACAAACAAAATAGATCTTGGTTTTGAACAGGTACAAAAGAAATAAGAAAATGAGTCAATCTCAAGTTCTGAAGAAGAAAAAACTTTACAAGAAGACAGTGTGAGAGAAAATGAGACTTCTAAGGATGAGTTGGACAATAGAAAGTTCAACAAGGAAAAGAATAATGTACAAAATAGGAACAGATGGAATAGGAACCAGCACAAGGTAAAAGAGACTACGAGACCAATGAGGTCAAGGCAAGAAAATTTCAATGGACGATGTTTCTCATGTCATAGATTTGGGCACAAGGCTTCATAGTGTAGGACACATGAAAGACAAGAATATGGGAACTTCATAAACAGGTAGCTTTTTCATGGGTATTTCTACTCATGTAATCAGTTTGGTCATAAGGCAATAAATTGCAGGGTCCATGAGAGGAATAGATATGGCTTCACCAGAAGAAATCACAAGATATTTGCACCTTAAAGGAATAAAAATATTAAGTGTTACAAGTACAATAATGATGGACATACAACAAAGTGGTGTAAGGAAGAAATTACAAAGATAAGTAGAAATAGGAATAATCAGAGGAATCAGAAGGATCAAATGAGAAGGAAAGTGGATAAAGGTAAAGATCAATACTTGCTAGGAGTAGGGATATTTCCACCCTAGAATTAACCACCTCAAGAGGAGGTGGGGGAGGGGCTAAGCTAAGAGACTCATTCTTAGACTTGAGCCCCAAAGATAACCCTTTTACATTGATGTCAAAGGGGGAGATATTTGATTAAGGGGGAGAGATTTGATTTAAGGAGAGAGCATTAAGTTAGGGGGAGCAGTTTCCTAGGGGGAGCAGAACAGAAAAATGTTAAGGAAATTTGAAAAGATAATTAGGTTACAATTAATGAAAAAGGGAGATATTGTTGGACATTTTGAGTAGACAAATTGTCATTGATGTCAAGAGTGAGTGGTCATTGATTTCAAAATTCAGTTTCAATGAGCAGTGCAAGGAGAAGTAGTTCCACAATTAGTGCAAAAAGGAGAGTCCGCTTCCAGTTGGTTAGATCCGGTTCCAAGTAGTTAAATGTGGTCCAAAATGCAAATAAGATGCCCAAGCATATAATATTATAATATTTTATTATAATATTAAAAAATGAATTTAAATTAATTATAAATTAATTTATTAATTAATTTAATTAACTTCCAAAGTTATTTAAGTTAATTATAATTTAATTTTAATTTAATTATAAATTAATTTATGTTAATTTGAATAACCCTAAAGAGGGTTATAAAGTTTAATTATAATCAAATTTCAAATTTTATTTAAAGCGCTGATGTTCTATGGCATGAGGTCTTCATATATAAAATGTGGCAAAAATATTTGTCTTACTTCCCACATGCTATCGATCAAATTCCTAAGCTCCTAAGTATTGTACGCAAAAAGAGAAAGAGTTTTTCATGTTTTAAAAGGTATCTGATAGTAGAATATTAGATAAATAGGAGTGAGGCTCCTCTTACCTCGTACAACACTGTGCAGTGTAGTTGGCAATGGCATATGGTGCTAAGTCTTATGGTAGGTAAGGAGTGTAGGGTTCAAATCCTGCTGAAGTTTGTTTTGCAAGGAAGAGAGAGCATTTTCATTTTGAGCAACACCAAACAGAGGGAATAAATGGAAGCTTGCATCTTCCCTTCCCGTGGAAGTGCTTAGCCCACGTGGTGGGTTAGCACCTTGATAAGGCACTCGATTGGGAGTGGTCTCATGTTCAAAACCCACTGAGGCCTTTTGGATAGTGTCCAAGGTATGTGCTAATGTCATTTGTCTTGGTCGCTTGATTATTTAGGATGTGCTAAGGTTGAAAAATAAAATATTTTTGATGGTTTATAAAAAAAAAAATGCCTGAATTAATTTGGATATTGAGTATTTGAGGGAGATAAAATGGTAGGCAATATTATTTTTGAAAGTTTAATTTTTGAAGGTTGATTAATTAAAGTTGGAGATTATAAGGAGCAATTGAGTAATTATTTTTATGTATGATTTTATGATTGCTAATTTCAAGGATTAATAAGGTGTATTTGAGTTTGATTATTTTTATAATTGAGAAATATTTTGAGAGTGTTAGTGTGATATTTTGTCATCTAACCATTGAAATTGGTAAAGAAGAAAATTATAATTGATATAGGTTTTAAGGGCACTTCTACATAAAACAAAAAGGTATGGGCACATCTTCCTAGTGAGTGATTGTTGAATGTTGTGAATGCTAAGTTGGAGTGAAAAGGATTGTTTGATTAGCATTGTTGTTGAAGTGATTGATTGAGTGAAGAACTTGAACTAGGGTTTGTGCAAAGAACATGAGTATCATTGTTATGTGAAGTTTTGAAATACCATGGGTATCATTGTTATGTGAATTTTTGAAGGAACATGAGTATCATTGTTATGTGAAGTGGTGAACTATCTTGAACTAGGATTTTTGAAATATCATGAGTATCATTGTTATGTGAAATTTTTTTATAAGCATTGTTAGAAATAAGTGAGTGAGTGTTCATATACTTGGACTAGGGTTTGTGAGAAAGGATTATTTCATTGAGTGATTGTATGAGTAGAGTTGGTTGAGCCTAGTCAAGTGGATGTGTTGAAGTGATAGTTCAAGTTTTGTGAAACAAATTGTTCCATATTCTAAATTGATTTTAGAAAGAGGTTGAGTTTTTGTGAATGTGAAACATATTGAGTCTCTAACATTCTCTATATGTTTCTATGGTAAAAAGAGAGATTAAAAGTGATTGATCATTGTGGTGAATGTGAAACATATTGAGTCTCTAACAATTATCTATATGTTTCTATGGTAAAAAGAGAGATTGAAAGTGACTGAACATTGTGGTGAATGTGAAGAATATTGAGTCTCTAACAATTCTCTATATGTTTATGTGAGATTGGATAATTTCTAGTGAGGACTTGTTGAGCATATTTGAGGTAAGTATTTGAGAATACTTGTGGATAGATTTATGTGAGCTTTTATGGAAGCTTACAATACAGATTTGAGGATATAGATTATTGAGCAGATTGGACAAGTTCTAGAGAAGACTTGTGGACATATTAGTGTGAGCTTTTGTGGAAACTTACAAGGCAGATCTACCAGAGTTGATTTATTATTAATTCAAGCTGTGTGTTAAGGTTTAAGGATAGATATTGAGCAAAAATTTTGCTAGACCGAAGGACTATATTTAGTGCAGATCAGAGGATAGATATTGAGGACAAATTTGTGCTAAACTAAAGGACTATTTTTAGTGTAGATTTGAGGATAAATTTTGGTGCAGATTTGAGGATATTTTTGTGCTAGACCAGAGATAGAAATTAAGCATATTTGTTCTATAATGAAGGACTGTGTTTAGTGTAGATTTGAGACAGAGCAAAAACCAAGCTTTGGAGGTGATAAAGTATAGAGGATGATAGTATCCAATTGATATATATCCATTAGCTAGGGCAGTGAGGATAAGTCTTTTTAGTGAGTACAAGATTCTTCTATGGATAGAGATTCATTAGCCAGTGTAGTGGAGGCAACAGTTCTTCTAGAAGATCGCCAGCCAGAGTAGAGGATAAAGGAGTTCTCCTGTGCATAGAGATACATGAATTTGATTAGGGGATTAGTGTCTCCTTTGGATAGAGGTCCATAAACATTGTAATAGGGAAAGGATTCCCAAGAGATTTGTTGAGAAAATATTAGTGAAATATTTTCTCCGTGGAGTAGCCCACATTGGGTGAACCACATTAAATTGGTGTCTCTATTGTGTGTGGTGATTTGTCCATTGATTTGATTATTGTTATTGATATTTCTATTGATACATTGCATAATATTGATTGGGAAAGAAAAGTAAAAAGTGGTATTATACTATTCATCCCCCTATTAGTATAAGCTTGTGTTCTTCACTTTTTGTATTGGGTGTCACTAGGTATGTACTACTTTTATAGCAAATATTTTAAGGGTCCAATTTTAACAACCTTATATGTTTTTTAATACAATATATAATGCCATAATTTATTACATTTAAAGTTTGAAGCTATATAATCATTTTCCATGGAAGTGTAACAAGTTCCTATTAGAAGCATTATTTAATTAATATATTATATAGTGTACTCATCATTGTTAGCATATTTTTAAGTAAAGAGAGGTCCCAAGGAAACTTAAATAGCTAATATATAATATAAATTACTTATTTGGGTTGGGAGGGTGAAGATTTTGGGTCCATAAAAGAAATTTATTAAATTTAGGGAAGGCTTTATTGCAACTTTCATTCCATTTAAGTTCAACATCTTTCTTAATCAAGGGATTCAATAGATAAGATATGAAATTTAACTTAGGAATAAATCGACTAATGAATCCAAGATTCCCTAAGAAAGATTTTATATCCTTAAAATTTTTAGGGGGAGGCATAGTTTCAATAGCTTTGATTGTTTCCTGATCAACATTTATGCCCCTATGGGACACCATAAATATTTTTAGCTTACCACTAATAACACCAAATACAAATTTATTGGGACTAATCCTAACATTATATTGACATAATCACTAAAAAATGATACACAGGTTAATTATATGGTTATCTCACTTCTTACACTTATCCAAGAGGCCATCTACATAATATTCCACTATATTTTCCAATAAGTCATTAAAAACCATTGTTATAGCATGTTGATAAGTAACACTAACATTTTTCAATTCAAGCAGCATGACAACATAACATAATATACTCCAAGGTGTGGTAAAAAAAAATTGTTTGATCCTCAAGGGCAATCCAAGTTTGATCATACCTTGAATAGCCATCATAAGTATTACAGGCCATAAACAACCCTTGTACCCTAGGTGTCATGACCCGCCATGGTTGTGTTTCATTGTTTTTCTCTCCAAGCAGGTGCATCTAATGCCCTACACATCATTCAAGGTTTCATTCCTAGGAATTTTGGGGAAGCATGGGATGTGGCTCCTTTAGATAACCTTCGATATTTTTTACCAAGGCTATCTCCTTATTGTAATGCATTATTTTGTTCCTTGTTCCTATTTTACTAGCCTACTCTATTGGGTTTCTCTAGTGAAAAGAGAAAGAAAGAAAATAGGAAGTTACTTGAAATGTAAATAGTAGGAAATGAAACCTATATATCCTATTTAAGGTTGGAGATGCACCAAGAGAATGCAATTTACCTCTTTAAACTTAGTGGTATGTGTTAGAGTAGGTTTTTTACCTTAGTTCATGTTCATCTAGGTAATTTATTTTCCTTTTATTTAGTTATTCCATGTATTTTCCCCACCCACTTATGTGTGGATATTTCATTTATCTTATTTATATATTATGATATGTTACATATTTATTTCTTAGATATTATGGGGATATTTTTAGGTTTGACTATTCCTAGGAGTTATGGGGATATATTTAGGTATATTTGGAGGGTTGATATTCTTTCTCCCCATAGCGGTTACATATATATGGACCATATCACTTATTCCTTTTGTACGGTGGATATTTATCCTTAGCTTGATCCTACCTCTATGGTTGATCACCCTTGCCTATATAAGCAAGGCACCTTCATTGTACTCATTGAGAGAAGAGGAAGCTCCATTTTCAGATCTAATATATGATATTTTTGCTCTCTTATTTGCATATATATATGTAAGATTATGCTATCAATTTGCTTTTAGATTCTTGTTTTGGTTGAATTTGGTATTTATGTTAACACTTTATATCCTTGCAGCTTGGAATGATCTGATTATCATTCCTTTCATGGCATTAGAGCAATAGGTGTTGTAGTCATCCATTTATGAGTGTTGTGCAGTTGTTTCTCTTGCAGGTTTGAAGAATGGTGTGGAAGCTTTGATTTTTGTGATTGGTTCCTTGGTGCCATCAAATCAATAGGTGTTGCAGTAATCCATTTGTGATTATTGTGCAGTTGTTTCTCTTGCAGGTTCGAAGAATGGTGTGGAAGCTTCGATTTTTGTGATCGGGTCCTTGGTGGAGTTTTTTGGCCAAGTTTGAGTCACTCCTTCCATTTTCATATCATCACCAGCCTCCTAAAATCTCTTCTTCCCATACTACAATAGCCTCATTCCCTTGGATCTGTCCTAAGCATGTTTTTCTTGAGAATTTCCCTTTTTAGCAGTGTCACCAACCCAACCCATTTTTATATTTTGCATGTATCTCCTGATAAAAATACCATTTTTCCATGAATATTTTTGGAGGTCTGTATATGCATTTATTTGAGTTGTGCCCAAAATTTCAGCTCATTTGGATCAGTATTCTTCAATATATCTTGATTTTATGAAAACCTATAATTTTTTAGTAATCTGCATATATCTTCATCAAAAAAATTGATTTTTTGCAGATTTTTTACAGAATGTGTAAAATCATATTATAGACCATTCCATAACATTTCAGAGCATTTGGATCTGTATTCTGATAGTTACAATGATTTTACTATTTTTAGTAAACTCATCATTTTAGGAGAAATATTGGGAGTTGCTCAGCGAAATTTTTTTCGGTCCTATAAAATTAGTTTTCTGATATGTCTATAAACTTTCAAATTTTTTGGATCTATATTTAGACATTTAAAATGATTTTATGACTGCACTCTCAATATTGCATTGTGAAAAAGGTTTTTGCACTTGAACCGATATATGGACTACTATTATAAAGTCCCATATTCCTTCATTTGATGTTTGTCCACTTAGTTTGAAACTTTGTGATCAGCTTACTTGGTTTTAAGTATTGGTGGAGCCTACACATTGTTGTTCTTAAGGAGTCCTTTGTCTTTGACTTCCCTTGCTTTGTTGTGGTGCATCCTCTTGTTCTAATCTTCCTCATTGAGGCACTTAGTTTGAAGGAGGGGATTATTTGGAAATTCCTTTGGAGTTTTTTTAGAGTTTAGAAGATTCATTTGTGCATTGGTGTGATTTTATGGTATTTTTAATCATCTTGTGACATCACACTAGACCTCTCATATTATAATGGCATTTGATTTTGGGGGGGCCTCTTCTCCTTTTGAGGACATCTTGGAAACTTCTTTTTTTAAACTTAGCATAGAGGCAAATGCTGAAAATTTTGAAGCATGGTTTAAGTTACTTTGTTCATTATGTGAAAGTGAAGGTTTGGATCCTTTGTTCATAACTCCAAAACCCAAACCAATGGTGAAGGATAAGGAGTATAGGACATGGTTCATGAAAAATTTAAGAATATCTAACATGCTTTATTATTCATTTTGTGGGGAGCTTCAAAATTTTATTGGAGTTCACAAGAACACACCTCACCTTGCTTATCATATGTTGAAAAGAAATTTTTTACCCAAGGCACCTTCTCTTACAATTGCTTGCATGGAGGACATCATTTGTGACATTAAACCTTTGTTTTTGGAGTCACTATCTCATGATGTTTTGGATGATGAGGTTGATGCTATAGTACCTGCTTCAAATATTTTACAAGATACATATCCACACTTGTCTTATGTGGATTATCATATTGAGGTTGTAGCATATATAGCAGATATTTCATGGAATGTTACATCCTTACATATAGATGACTTCTTGGATGGTGTTGTCTCTCTCTTCATTGAGAGTCACACATTTGATTTTATTAACATGTATGAGGAGCTCACTAATTTATTTTATAATGATGTATACATTGTATCTCCTCCATGTACTTCTTTTGTGGACTCTTTCTTGGTGTGCCCTCCTTTGAGTGAGCCACCTTGTCCACCATTTTCTTCTCTTGTTTATTTCACATTGGATGATGTACTTATAGAGGAGTTGGATACAAATATTTTGTCTTCAGTTTAACTCTCACTTGGAGATTCTAAAGACCATATTAATTCTTTTGAGGCTTCTAAGCCTCCACTTATTTCTCTTGTTGCTTCCATGGGCTCATCATCACTTATGTAGTAGGACATTGGTGATTCTTCCTTGATGGATGCTCTTCAAACATCTCTTCCACTTTTTCACACTCATGGTTTTGTGCATATTGATCTTTTGGATGTTGATTGGGACTATATTATACCCTATTTTGGTGTTGGTTTGGGCTTCTACATTATTGGAGATTCATTTCATAATTCATTGGTAACATCTTCTTAACTTTAGCTCAGTTTGAATAATTATACATCATCATTCTACATTTTATTCCCAACTTCTCACACTCAATTGGAGATTCGACGGATGCTTCATGGCTACTTTCTTCCTCATGGGAGACACATTATTCATCGTAGAGGCATCTGCTTCTTCATAGGACTTATTCATGGAGCTCATCTTCCTATGGGGGTTTTTGGAGCACTCCTTGGCTCCATTCCTACTTTTTCTTCTCTCTTTCTAACTGGATGGTTTTTCCCACATGGTTTTCCACCTTCTTGATACACATTGTACATGAGTACCTAATCAGACCTTGTTTTCAGGACTCATATTATGGATATGCCACTTTATTTTTTGGCACCTATATTCACTTGAGGGGGGTGTTAGAGTAGGTTGTTTACCTTAGCTCATGTTCACATAGGTAATTTATTTTCCTTTTATTTAGTTATTCCATGTATTTTTCCCACCCATTTATGTGTGGATATTTCATTTATCTTGTTTAGATATTATGATATGTTACATATTTATTTCTTAGATATTATGGGGATATTTTTAGGTTTGACTATTCCTAGGAGTTATGGGGATATCTTTAGGTATATTTGGAGGGTTGATATTCTTTCTCCCCATAGCGGTTACAAATCTATGGACCATATCACTTATTCCTTTTGTACGGTGGATATTTATCCTTAGCTTGATCCTACCACTATGGTTGATCATCCTTGCCTATATAAGCAAGGCACATTCATTGTACTCATTGAGAAAAGAGGAAGCTCCATTTCTAGATCTAATATATGATATTGTTGCTCTCTTGTTTGCATATCTATTTGTAAGCTTATGTTGTCAATTTGATTTTAGATTCTTTTTTTGGTTGAATGTGGTGTTTCTGTTAACACTTGAGATCTTTGCAACTTGGAATGATCTGATTATCATTCCTTTCAGGATGATTGAACACATGAACCAAACAAGAAAATAAATTTGATCACACACATGCAATTCTACTAACCTTTTATAGAGGTCAAGATAGAAACACTAGAGTAGTCATAGTTCCCTACAGAAAGTATATGAACACTCAAAACAAGATAAAAATGCTAATGTAGTCATATTCCCTTGTATTCATATTTAAAAATGCATATTACATATATAACCAAAAAAGGCTTGGCAACCTATACATGTAGCTATCCCAAGGCTCAAGTCTTAACTGAGAATCAAAATGAAATAGGGAGATAAAATTCCATAGGTTAGATACTTTACATAATAACAATTCAAAATATTGAAAAAAAAGATTAATATTTATAGATAGAAATAGGGAATTTTTCCCTCTCAATTTTTAAAACTTCCCCTTCAAAATTCTTGCTCAAGTTGTAATTAATATTGTTAGGTTTATGGTCATTTCTCAATAACCCCTATTTTGGTGTATTTGGTGCATCAAAAACCCCATTGGATATGTTGTACCTTTTGTAGGAGAAGGATTGTACACCTCTACACAATAAGTGGATCTAGGGCATGGTTGGTGCATAAATATCCCCATTGGATATGTTGTACCTTTTGCCTTCCAAAATTTTCAAAGTATAGCTTGTGTTGGCTTAACCAAAACCTAGGTGACCACTCCCCTAATTCTAACCCTTTGGTTTGCTTCATCACCCTAGGCTATCAGATCTCCAATTTGGTTGTTTTGATTTTGATCCCATGGGTCCAATTATTTGGTTTTTTTCTTATTTTTTCCTAAGCCTCCCTCAATAATCTGATTCATGCACACCTAGTCATGCCTTGGCCTTATTTTTAGAAATCTAGATAGCTCTCCTACCACTAGAACCATCTTTTGCATATTGACTAAAATGCTACTTATCGGGTGTAGTGATAATTCATTACAATAAGGAACAAGATTTTGTACCCTATGGTAGAATCTACAATAGCAAAAATTTAGGGTAAACGAAAGCTATCCTTAGAACAAGCTAGGTTGATATTTTTAAAATCATAGTAAATCTAAATAAAATTATTTTCTTTGCTTTTTACAAGCACAGTGTTAGACACCCATCCAAAATAATTAATAGGTCTAATAAAATTGGCATCTAACAAATTTTATATTTTAATTTTGCATAGGCTCTTGTCAAATGGGTGTAGCATCCTCATATGTAACAATGTTATGTATGACCAAATACTCATCCATCCTAGGTATGTCATAATATTCCCAATCAAATGCATCCTTATACTCCTTAAGTAGGGTAACAAATATGGCTTGATCTTCATTAGATAGGCCAACCCCTATTTTGATGGTGTGGTTGCTCAAGGGTGCCTATGTTAACATTCATGTTATGTTCAACATTCATGACATTGCCTTTTTAAAAATGGTCTAGAGCAAGAGGAATATTCTCCAATTTAGAATCAAATATCAACCTAAGAAATATAGTTACACCACTTATGCCTTCCTTTTTTATGATTAGGTTCATCAAGGAACCCACTCTTATGATATTGTTTGGGAAGTATTTCCTCTGTTACATATAGAAATACTAGGATGACTTCATCATTAGGCAATGACAAGAGAAATATAACATTATCAAGAATTTGAATTATTGGTTCTTTTGCCTACCTCTTTCCCCTAATACTATAGAGGATGTGAGGAGGAGATTGCATATTGAGAAATATAGGAATGTGTCTACCAAGGTATGGTCTTATTTACTTATAAACTTGTATTAAATCCTTAATAACAACCTTGGTTTTTAGATCAACAAAAGACTTATCTTGAGTTATATGTCTTGTTGTATAAGAGGATGTAGGATCAATCAAGTAATAAATCCACTTTTCAAATAGCCTATCCAAGTAGGAAAAAAAATCCAAATACAAAAATAGGTCAACATAGACAATAAGGTTCACTTGGGCATTCTCTATTTTCCACAAAATAGAGAAAGAAAAGATTTCCATATTTACAATATTCATTGTTAGGACCCTATCCTAACATCATTAACAATTACATAGTCATGTGGTACATTGGGAACCTAGGATTATAGGCCCATATGATGTAACCATTATTTATTATAAAGAGACATTATATAAAGATGTAACGATTGTTATTTAGGAGTTACTAGCTCAGGCCCCCACTTGCACATGGATGGGAACCCTTGAGCATTAGGATTAGGGTTAGCTAGAGTCTTTAAAATAACCAAGAGGCCAAGAGGATGGATCATCTCATATTTTCATATTATAATGAATATTTTCTTCCAAGGAGGTTTCCCACTCGAAGTGGCTTACAATTTTGTAATGAGCTTTTATCTTTGCAATATAATTTGTTGCATTTACGTTTCATGTTACAATACTATTAATCATTGGATTTACTTTCCATTTATAATTGTAAGTTTGAATTTGATTTTTATTCACTACAATGTTCCTAACAAGTGGTATCAAAGTTCTTTTTGGAGCCATGTCCTACTACAACTACTATAGTTCAAGTACTACCCTTTTGTGAATGTTAGGTATAATTTTCCTTCTTTTTGTGCTTTCTACAATTTATCCTACAAAATCTTGAGTCAATTTTTTTTGTGTTTTAGTTTAATAGGTTAGAAACCCTATTCTAGGGTTTTAAATATCATGGAGTATTTTTCGTTATTGGTTGAGCTAGATTGATCATAAATCATTTAATGAAGTGAGGGGTGAGCATACTCCAATACCTAGGCATCAAAAAGCACTTGTATATGGACTTGAGCTCCCACATACCCTCGAGTATATAGAGAGACCACCTTAGGTTTAGGAGAAACCTTTAGCCATAGGAATCTTTTGATATTTTTTATATCCATAGTGCATTGAGCATAGCATTTGGAAATATTACCCTCCCATCTTTTTAGAGATATGGGTAGTGTGGTCAAGTGTATGCAAGGAATCCTCCTTGAGTAATGGCCTAGAATATCATTTTGAGCATTATTGATCATTATTATGATATAATAGAGGGATATGAGAAACACACACACACACACACACACCTTGGCCTAGAGTTACCCTATTTATATTGAATATCAAACCTTAAACATCGATCACCAAACATAAAAACCCTAATAAAAAATTTAAGCATATTGAGAAGACTACACCTATTATAGAATTGATGATACTATAATAGTGATTGATAGAAAAAATAACTATTGGGAAAAGTTATTGGGAATAGTTATCAGAACATAAGGTTGCTAGTAATAGTCAAGAACAATGTTAGATACCGTAGTTACCAGTAATAATCAATAATAGTATCTATTAGGGTAGTTGTTAGTAATAATTGAAAATAATATCAGATAGGGCAATTTTCAGGTTAAGCAAACCATAAATTCAAAAGAAACATAGTTTAATAGTTAATAAGTATAAAAAATGGTCTAGAAAATTTTATTTTTTTAGATCTAGTCCACTATGATCATCTTGTCACACTAATTGTTTTGGTATATAGTACCCATGGGATATTTTGGAGTCCAAAAATTGTCATTTGGGGTTATAATCCATTGCAATCATTTATTTAACCGATCATTTTGGTAGACAACATCTACATAGTTTTTAGGACCTTAAAATAGTAATTACTAAAATAGGAATTCTATTTTTAGTAAAGTATTATTAAAATGTTGAGCCAATCTAATCCGCGTGTTATGGTCTACCGGTAAGGACACCACTTGCATTATCGGTGACGTAACCCGAGTTCAACCCCCAATATGGATATGTATATGTATAAGAAGTATTTGCTCAATAAAAAAAATGTTGAGCCGATCTTGAGATCTTCAGATATGATGGAAGAGTTGTAGATTCACTTGGAGTGTATCAATGCTTCAAACCCTTACCATGAATGTGGTAAATATTTTTTCAAAGAATTTTTGAAGTAAAGGAACATCGGAAGTAATAAGAGACAAGAGCAAGTGTGATCTAGGAGGGAGTGTAAGTTTGGAGGAGGTGTGAGCTAGAAGGAAGTGTGAGCTGATAGGGAGTGTGATCCAATATTGAGATATTCAAAAATGGTAGAAGAGTAGTGGATTTTTTCAAAGTGTATCAATGCTTCAAATGCTTACCATGTCATGCATAGCGGCGAATATTCGCAAATTGGGCTAATTTTTACATTTTTGAAAATTTAAATTTGCTATTTTGGGGGACCCAAATGTTGATCCTTTTGCCCAAAATTTTTGAAAATTTTTTTGGTGTCAATTCATCGTGCGTTGATAATAGTATTATGGTTTTTTTAAAATTCGGTAGCAATCCTGCCTAAATAAAGGACCCTTTTTTGCCATAAAATTTTTAAATTATCCCACCCAATTTTCCAAGTATACCACTATATATAATTAACACCCCAATGATACTTTTCATTTTTGAACCCTATTCTATAGTATATGGATATCCCTACCCAATTTTGCACTAGAGTGTACCCACTTTTGTACCAGACCGAACTCATTTTTGTATCAGATCAAATCTTGTTCAGCACTAGACAATATCGAACCCTGTTCTACACTAGACCAGATCTTGTTTAGCATCAGACAAGATCAGACCCTATTCTGCACTAGATAAAAATTATTTTTTGGTAGATTAGATCATGTTATGCATCAAATTGGGCCCTATTATAGACCAGACTGATATCTAGACCATGTTCTACTTTCAGATAGAATATCGGATCATATTTTGCACAAGACCAATATTTAAAACTTGATTTGCATCTATATGGACTATCGAATCTTGTTTTGTACTAGGTCAATTTTCAAATTCTATTTTAGAGGAGGCTGATATCCAAACCCTGTTCTACTTCTGAATAGACTACTGAACCCTGTTCTACACCAGATCGATATCTGAACCCTAATTTTCATCCAAATGAGCTATCAGATCATGTTCTACACCAAGATGATTTCCAAACCCTATTCTACACCAGGATAATATCTAGACCCTATTTTACATCAAGTTGATATTCAAACCTTGTTTTGCACCATGTCAGACCCTGTTCTACACCAAGGTGATTTTTAGACCCTATTTTATACCAAGTCAGATCCTATTCTGCATGAGGTCAATTTTTGAACCCTATTTTGCACTAGGTTGAACCTTATTATGTACCAGGTTGATATTCAGACCCTGTTTTGCACCAGGTCATATCTTGTTCTACACTAGGTCAATATCCAAACCCTATTTTATACCAAACTAGATCCTGTTCTACACTAGGTCAATTTTTGAATCCTGTTCTACACTAGGTCAATTTTTGAACCCTATTTTGTACTAGGATAGACCATATTCTACACTAGGTTAATATTCAGATCCTTTTTGCACCAGGTCAGATCCTATTCTGTAGTAGGTTGATATTTAAACCTTGTTTTACATTCAAACAGACTACCAAACCTTATTTTAAAAAGGGAAAAATACATCCATAAATGTTGCCACCCCCCTAGACCCCCTTAGTGACCTAGTAGGGGGGGCATTGCCCCCCCTACACCCCCCATTTCATGGAGTGGATCCAAGTGCAGCTAAAAATAAGACCTCCAAATTAGAGAGAGAATCAAGCTCCACAACCAATACCATGTTCTAATACTAGACCATTTTCTACACCTGGTTCGAGGCCAAACCATTTTTTGCACCGACCCATGGTCGGATCTCATTTTCCACCCGATCTAGCCAAAACTGTCAAATTCACCATTTTTTCCAAAAAAAATCAAAAACTAAGGTAATTCACCATTTCCTCTAACATGAGGTTGGCCAGGATTTTCCATAGTTTGAAAATGGATTCGCCTATTTTTTACAAGTACATTTTAGGTCTGACCCCTTATGCATAACCCTACATAAATGTGATAAATAGTATTTCTAAAAAATTGTCAAAGTAAAGAAACATCAAGAGAAAGAAGAGACAAAACCGAGTGTGATCCAGGAGGGAGTGTGAGCTAGGAGGAAGTTTGAGTTGAGTGAGTATGATCTTAGGGGTAGTGTGATCTAGGAGAGAGTGCAAGCTAGGAGTGATCTCTATCCCCAACCCCACTAGTTAGTTTATAAGTAAATTCATATTTGAAATTCTTAATGGGAAGTTAGGATATCCTAGCTAGAAGTATGGATGCCCAAGTTGAAGATAAGTGGAAGATCAAATATATGAAAAGTTCAATCTAAGTCGTATATGTTGCACCAAAATTAACCATCAAGGATGAGGTGATTGATCATAATATAATGGTTTTGAAAAGCATGGGGTTAATATATAAGTTCCTCAGATCCTATCAAGGGTTTTATTCAATATTGTATCAAGTGGAAGTGGGGATTGAATTTGAATTACTTTGTGTTTTCTTCCCAAAGGTTTTTTCCTTATCATTTTTTTAATTAAGAAATTAGAGATAAAATATTGAGTGGTAGCCCATGGTTTAGAGGAAGAGATACCCTTTATTTAATACCATAGAATGAAAAAAAATCTATTACCACATAAACTATTAATAATCTTCCAATTTGGATTAGGCTTTTTGCACTTCCATATCATCTTATCAATAAGGATGTTTTGAATAATATTGGAAATGCTCTAGGAGAATTCATCAAGTAAAGACTAACTATTAAGGAGTAGAAGCATGTTATATATACCAGAATATGTTTTGGTATGTATATTTCAAAACCTTTGCCACAATTCATTAAGATTAAATCTGAATCAAGAGAATAGGATCAACAAGTCAATTATGAAAATATTGCATTTTTTTGTTACAATTATTATGGGACTAGGCACTTGGCAAGAGTTTATAAAGTAAAAAATGTGAATAAAGAGAAAAAAAATGGTCATAATAAAAACTTCAAGGTGAAGCAATAAAATCATACATTAATAGAAGGTAGATCAAATCAAGGGTCTTCCACTCCTAAATGAGGGGTAAAGATAGCCTATCTACAACATATTATGGAAGGCCACAATAACTCACTTGGATCAACAGTTAGAAGAAACAAATAAGGATATAAGGGATGAGAAAGTACAATATGTAAGTTCAATTTTAGAAGGAATTAAAGGTGCAAAGATAAATGTGGAGGAAAATCCAAACACAAATATGACAAAAGAGGTCAATATATTTCTAGGTAAATCATCTTCATCTTCCTCAAGTATTATAGAATCCTCTCTTGCAAATAAAACTGAAAGTGATAAAGAGGTTATCCCTTGCACTTTAGCGCTTCAATAGTAGTATAATAAATAAATGAATATGGAGGAAGTCTATAACAATTTAGGTTTTTTAGGGCAAAATAAGAAGGTAAATGATTTGGAAGAATATCCTTGTACTTTAGGATTTCCAGGTCAATGTAAAGAATAATATGCTTTTGAGATTATTCTTTACTCTATAAATCTTGCACAAGAAAAACCTATAGATGATAAGTCTTACTTTGAGTAGTGTGAGAAGTGTAAGCAGATAAATATGCACCCAAATAATGAAACATCAAAACAAGTGATTGCAAGAACAAATGAATTTTATATTGAAAATTTTTAATTCTTGGTCTCCTTTCTTTTACAAATAATGATTTGCCATAAATGATGAGGACTTGATTACAATGATTTACTTGTTGCTTTCAAATTACAATAGATACAAATGGATGAAAATACCCTTTGGTAGGTTTAACTAAAAATAAGTTTTTGCATTCTCCTCTACTACAGATCAATTTTGTTATTGGGCTTGTGTATCCTTAGCCAACCACTCTTACCTCAAAAATTGCTCATAGATTTGTTACCTGCACATGTATGGATACAAACATAAAAGATATTAGTAGCACTTGTATAGCCTCCACTACGTGAGGCCCTATTTGATATGAATATAAGCTACAAAAAAATCTAATATAAATTCTTACAAAATATTTGAAATATGTAGAGAATTGAAAAAATAATAACCTTTATACCTTATTGATTACCTACTTTGATTTGGATATGTTAGTGGTTGAATCTGCTCCCATTCAAACATAGGGATGAACTTGGGTCTCTATTACTAAAAATGATCTAAATATTGGTGGAGATATTCTAGGTTTTTTCAAGAACATACCCTCAAAATTTTAGCTCAATCTAAGTTCGGATGAGTGAGATATAGCCAAAACAAGTTGGGTAGTATGAGGAGTCTTGTACAAATGTGGGCAAAATGATGGTATAATTTTTGTCCACTTCCTTCATGAAAGTGATGTGGTTTTTATAACCTTTTGGAAGGTTAGGGTAATGAGAAGAGGTGTATTAGGTTTTGTGAAGGGTTACAATTTGGAAAGTGGCTAGGATTTGGTGTCTAAGATGCTCATTTTTGTACTATGTTGTGTAAAACACAATGCAGTGCAAAAACAATAGACACCTAGTTTTATTGGATGGAGAAATGGACTCTTTCCTTAACACACAAGAAAAATGACTTTTGGAAAATTTAATTTTGACTTACCCTCTCAATTGGTGAATGGGTTAAGGATGAAACCCATGAGCCAATTGACCAAATATAAATGATGAAAGGAATGGCATTTATGGATGCAAATGTTGAAAATCAAGATCAAGTCAATTACCCCAAATTTGAGGATAAGTTTGTGTTGTCAAAACTTCACCTTTGGTTGAGATGATCACCATTTTTATAAGTAAATAAATATGCACCCAAACAATGAAACATAAAAATAAGTGATTGCAAGAAAAATTAATTTTATATTGAATTTTTTGGATCCTTGGTCTCCTTTCTTGTACAAATAATGATTTACCCCAAACGACAGGGACTTGATTACAATGCTTCAATTTTTACTTTTATATTACAATAGATAAAAATTGGTTTAAATCCCATTTGGTAGTTTTAACTAGAAATGGGTGCTTGTGTTCTCCTCTGCTACAAATCAGTTTGGTGAGTGGGCTTGTGTATCCTTGGTGGACCACTCTTGCCTCAACAACTACTCATAGATTTTTTACCTACACATGTATGGATGCAAACATAAAAGAGAGTAGTATCACTTACAAAGCCTCCACTATGTGATGCCCTATTTGATATGAATATTAGCTACCAAAAAATCTAATATAAATGCTCACAAAATATATAAAATATGTAAAAAACAGAGAAAAACAATAATGATTTACCTAGCTTTGATCTAGATTTTTTGGTGGCTAAATATGCTTCCATTAAAACATAGGGATATTTTCGAGTATCTATTACTCAAAATAATCTAAAAATTTGTGGAGATGTTCTAGGTTTTATCAGGAACCTACCCTCAAACTTTTAGCTCAATCTGTGTTCGAATGAGTGAGATATGGCCAAAATAAGTTGGGCAGTTTGAGTAGTCCTGCGCAAATTTTGGCAGCATGATGGTATGATTTTCATCCACTTCATTCATGAAAGTGATGTAGTTTTTATAACATTTTGGAAGGTTAGTGTAGTAAGAAGAGGTGGATTAGATTTTTTGAAGGGTTATAGTTTGGCAAGTGGATAGGATTTGGTGTCTATAAGAATATTGAAGAGATGGATGAAGATGAAAGTATTTGTGGAAATAAGAAAAAGAGAGGAAAACCCAAGAAGCAAAAAGAAAAAGAAAAATAAACCTAGAGGGATATTGATATGGGAAATCAAAAGCAAATATCACAAGTTTTAACAAGAAGTGGGGCTAAAGCCACAAATAAAAATAAAAAATAACAATGAAAATAATATCTTGGAATATTAGAGGCATGAATAAGAACCCTAAAAAAATGTATTAAGAAACTCTTAGATTTTTATAGACAATATATTTATATTTATAAATATGAAAAATGGGTAGCAAATATTTTAGCTATTCATGGTGTTGAACTTTTTCTTGACAAAATTTCAATTTTGGAAGACATTTGTATGAAATGATAAAAATGATTTGATTATGAAAACTTAGCAGTGATGAAGATGGAAAATTTATTTTATAAGAAAAGTAGATGAAGAATATTTTTTATAGAAAGGTAGGTTGGATATGATTTAATTAATTTGATAGAAATGCAATGAGAGCAATGTAGTATTTGATTTTTGCAATGGGAGTGGCCCCCAATAGAAGACACACATAGCTTATTCAAAATTCAAAAAAACAAAAAAAAAGTGTTGTTAGAAGGTTCAAATCACAAACCCGTGGCTAGAGGAACTAAAAGAGCAATGAGGAAGATGGAGTAAAACCAATTGTCTAAATAAATAGGTCTATTGAGTCAATAACTTACTCAAATGTAAAATAAATTTGGACATGAAATTAAACATTTGAAAGACTATATTTTTTAATAGTGAGCATATTAAAGTAAAAATAGGCATTGAGAAAAAATTTAATGATGTTAAAGGACACTTAAAGGATCCACTCATGCACACCATTATATTCATAGTGGTGAAATTGATGGAAATGATAGTAGTTCTAGACATATAGATGAGGAAAAATAATGCTCTTTTCAATAATATTTTTGCATATAAAATATCCAAGCCCAATTTTCCTAAGTTTAATGACAAATAACTTGATGGTCAGTTGTGTTGAGTAGATCAGTATTTCAAGCTCCATAATATCCTCCAATATTTATGGAACACCATTGCATCCTTTACCTTTGAGTCTTAAGTCCTTCAATCATGTCAATGGGTGCAACATATGACTCCCAATATTTCTTGGAAAGAATTTGAATAACTACTCACTCATTTTGGCCCCAGTGAGTATGAGGACTTTATACGAGCTCTAACAAAATTGAAGTAGACCTCCACTATTCATGAATATTATACTTACTTTGAGAATTTGGATAATTTAACAATGGTTTTGGGTGAATAATTATTTTAGAGTTATTTTATCAATCGGTTGAAGGATGATATCAAGGCCTACATAAAAATAACTAAGCCACAATCCATGATACAAGTAATAAGGTTGGTGAGGTTAATACAGAAAAAAATTACTATTCAAAAGCATCCATCTAAATTTCCACAGGCTAAACCCCCATTCCCATACAAGGCCACATATAATCCAAGGAATAAATCTCCAATAATTAATCAATTGACTAGGGAGAAAATGGAAGCTTCTAGAGCATAAGGGTTATGTTATAATTTTGATAGAAATATTCTCTAGGGCATAAATTTTTACAATAAAAATTGTATTTGATAGAAATTGATGATTCTATAGAAAATGTCCACAAAGAAGAGGAATAGTAGGAAGAAGAGCACTAAAATGAGAGTGAAACATAAGAAGAACCTCAGTTAAATATTTTAGTTCATGCACTAGCCAAAATCTCAATCCCTCGAACTATGAAGGTAGTAGGATATTTCAAGGGACAAAGAATTTTAATCCTTATTTATTATAATAGTACACATAACTTTATTTATCCATGAGTAGCTAATAAAATAAACTTACATATATTCATGCAATTATTTTGAAGTCATGGTGGTCAATGGAAGAACATTACATTGTAAAGAAAAATATCAGAATGTAAATTTGAAGGTCAAGGAATATGAACTCAAAAATAATATGTTTTCTCTCACCCTAGGGAGATGTGATGTTTTTTTAGAGGTTTAATGGCTTTGAATTTTGGGAACCATAGCATGTAATTTTGCTAAACTATGGATACAATTCACTTAGAATAGGAAGCAGTAAACTTTCATTGGATCACGTACAAGATCCACTCAGATCGGTAGCTCAAATAGAATGGAGAAACTCTTTAAAAAAAAAAACATGGGGTAGTGGCATAGTTGTTTACATTCTAAGCACAAATACTAAAGATCCTAAATAGCAAAGTGACTTACAAATACTTTTGACTAAACATGATTCTATATTTTTAAAACCGAAGAGGCTACCTCCACAGTGATGCCATGATCATGCAGTACAACTTGTACTCAGGATCTTATCACCTAATATTTGACCCTATAGGTATGAATATGCATAGAAATTAGAATTTGAGAGACTAGTCCAAGAGTTATTAAAAATAGGGTTCTTTTGACCCAGTGTCAGTCCTTACTTTTCACTAGTTCATTTAGTACAAAAAAATGATGGATCATGGTAGCTATATATATACTTTTATAAAATTAATAAAATAACCATCAAGGATAAATTTCCTATTTCAATGACTAATGAGTTACATAGTGCTAAATTGTTCTCCAAGTTGGATCTTCGATCGGGATACCATCAAATACATTTCAAAGAAGATATTTTGAATATAGCATTCAGGACCCATGAAGGCCATTATGAATTTTTGGTCATACATTTTCACATAACTAAAGCACCTTCAAATTTTTAGAGTCTCATGAATAATATCTTTCATACCTACCTACACAAGTTCATTTTGGTATTATTTGATAATATTCTAGTTTATAGTCTCACTTAGGGAGAGCACCTACATCATCTAGATCTAATATTGCAACCTTAAAATAGCATCAATTATTTATAAAATGATATAAATATCCTTTGGAATGCAAGAGGTAAAATATTTGGATTATATCATCTCACGGTAGGGAGTTAAGGTTGACCTAGAGAGAATATTGGCCATAAAAAATTGGCCTAAGTATCAAAATCTCAAAACACTTAGAGGATTTTTAGGTTTCACTAGCTACTATCTATGATTCATTCAATATTATGGTAAAAAAGTAGCTACACTAACTACCATGTTATAGAAGAATGTATTCATATGGATGACACCAACTAAAAATACCTTTAGGATATCACTAAAACCATGACTTCTACTCAGATTTTAGCTACTCTTGGTTTTTCTAAACCATTTATAATTGAGAGTGATGCTTCAGGCTATGGTATTAGTGTGATATCAATGCAAGAAGGGTGACCCTTAGCTTTGACTAGTAAGGCCTTATCTAGGAAAAATCTAGGGAAGTCTACTTATGAAAAAGAAATAATGGTTATTCTCCATGTCATCAATCATTGGAAACCTTACCTCATTGGGTGGAATTCTTCCATTAAAATAGGTCATAAAAGTTTGAAATATTTTCTAGAATACAATTTATTGAATCCACAATAGAAGAAATGGGTTTCAAAATTATTGGGGTATGATTATGAAATTATGTACAAAAAGGAAAACAAAAATATTATGGTAGATGCCATTTCTTGTTAGTTTGAGGATCAAGGTAAGCTATGTTCCATATCTTCTCCATTCCCCCGTTGGATCACCGAACTTTGAGAAAATATATTCAAAGAACCATCCTTGCAAAATTTGAAGGAACAGCTCCATAGGAATCCCAATTTAAACACTTGATATTCATGGGGTGGATAGCTATTGAGATATCAAGCTTACATCATGGTTATTAAAAACTCATTTGTTTATGAGGACGTAAGGAAGGAGATGTATGCTTCACCTATGACATGCCATTAAATTTTTTTGAAAACCTATGAGCAGGATAAACACTCATTCTATTAGGAAAGAATGAAAAAGATCATTCAAATGTTTTTCGTTGAATATGATATATTCCAATGGAGGAAAGTGGAAATGGTTTTTTCTCTAGGAACTCTACAATTTTTACCAATTCTAGAAATTGTATGGATTGATATTTCCATGGATTTTATTTTAGGGCTTAAAAAATCAAGAGGAAAAACTATAATTCTTATGGTGGTGGACCATATCTTGAAGTATACTTATTTTTGTTCCCTAGAATACCCCTACCATGCCTCCACTATTTCCCATATATTCATGGACTCCATTTTTCACCTCCATGGTATGCCAAAATCCATTATGTCTAGCCATGACCCTACTTTAACTAGTTATTTTTAGAAGGAAATTTTTGAATTGTAAGGTATGAAACTGATAATGAGCTTACTATACCATCCTTAGATAAATGGGCCAACAAAAATTGCCAATAAATTCTTGAAAACTTGCCTCCATTTTTTTACTTTTGAGCATCCAACCTAGCGAGCCAAGTGGCTTCCCTTGGTAAAGTGATGGTAAAAAACTTCATTTTAGGCATCCACTAGACTAATTTATTTTGAGGTAGTTTATGGGTACCCACACCCATAACCTTCTTTATATGTTCCAAGAAAATTGAATGTCTAGGAAATGAATTTTACACTTCAAGACCATACAAAACTACTATGACAACTAAAGGAAATTTGGCTATGGCGTAGAACTGAATGTAAAAACAAATATATCAACACTATTTAGAGCATAGTTTTAATGTAGGGAACATGGTATTCCTTTAACTATAACCATATAAGTAAATATTAGTGCAACTTTATGATCACTAGAAGCTTGCAACAAGATTCTATGGTCTATATTAAGTAATAGAATGAATTGGACAAGTGGCCTATAAGCTTACTTTACCACATTCTTCCAAGATCCATCTATTCTTCCATTTTTCTTATCTAAATCAGCTACTTGGAAATCACATTTAGATCTATTCAACACTTCTTGAGTTGGATGATGCAGGTTCAATCATCTTGGATCCTGATAGCATTTTTGACCAAAGAACCCATACTTTTTGCAATCGTATTTAGGTCCAATCAACACATTTCAATTTGGATGATGAAGTTTCTATATTATTGGATCCTAATAGAATTTTTAATTGAATAATAAATACTTTTTGCAATCACACCATCACTAAATTCTTAGTCTAGTGGTAAGGCTTACAATAAGACGATGCCATATGCAAATCTCTTCAATAACTCTAACAATAATTTTGTCATCTCATGCTTTGAGGACAAATATTTTTTGAATTAGAAGGGTATGTTAGGACCCTATCCTAACATTATTAATAATTGCATATTCATGTGGTATATTGGGTACCTAGGCTTATGGGCCCATATGTTGTAACTGTTATTTATTAAAAATATACATTATATAATAGACATAGCAATTTTTATTTAGGATTTACTAGCTTGGGTCCCCACTTGCACATGGATGGGAACCCTTGAGCATTAGGGTTAGGATTAGCTAGTCTTTAAAAGAAACAAGGGGACAAGAGGATAAATCATATCATATTTTCATATTATAACAAAGCTTTGTTAGGAACCTTGCGGTAAATAAAAATCATCAAAAATTTCAAACAGTCTAGGCATAACATGGGTTCTATAGGTTAAACGGTCACCAAGGATTAAGAAAATAGTAGTAACATGCCTAGAAGTAGCTAGAATATCAATATTAATTAGAGATGCCACTTTTAGTGGTAGTCCTAGAACTATTGGAGAAATTTTAATAGAGCTTGATCCAATAGTCAATCCTAGTTCAATATAGGCCAATGTAATATAGGAATTAATAGATCCACAAATAAAGCAATCAACATGATAAAATTTGAAATTGATAGATTTTAGCCTTCATAAAATTCCTAGGCAAGGGAATAATTCCTTATTCACCTACCCTATGCAAAGATTTTGAAATATATATAACAAAAATAGTAGTTTTCCTACACCTATCTAGCATGGATTTCTATTGATTACATTCAATATTCTTAAGCATACAATAGGTAAACAAATTATTATTATCAAGTGCATTAAATTTTATATCAATTTGATCATCGTCATTGTCATCTAAAATAATAACTTTCGTTGAACCTACTTGATAATTACCACACCCACCTTAGAAATAAAAGTGGTAGGAGTATTCTTAATTTTAATGATAAAGGCTTGACTAAAATCATTATCTACATCACTATCAATTTCCTTCCCCATGTCATTACTACACAGAATGTTATTTGTTTCAATTTGGCAGCATCCTCATGGGCTTTGTGTAATTTGGCCAACCTTTAGTAAAACCAAATAGGAAATTATATATATTGTTGGTTTCAACAAAGGTGGTAATTTTTCTACTACCTCTTGAGGAAGAGGAGTAATAAAATTTATGTTAGGTTTATCATATTCAAATTCATACCTGTCTTGAGGGTATTTTAAGAAAAATTTACGATGCCCTTTATATAACTTACTTCTAGAATTCCATTGAGGCTCATAATCATAGATGGGAGTATTTTTTGTTTCATCCATAGTAGGAATAAAATAACTATCATGGCCTAGAGGAAGAATCCCCCATGGATCTAAGTCTCCTATGGTAAAATTTTTATCATCATATGCATACTTAACTAGTAGACAAGTAGAGGAAGCTATGTCTCTCATCTTACTAGTCAAAGGTCTACCTAATAGTATTTATAGTTGGTCTAAAAATAAAATTCCATAAATTTCACTCTTAGTTCTTTAGGCCTAGATAAAATTGACAACCAAATTCAACCCACGAGATCTTGAGTCTTACAATTATAAGCATGCAATGACTTATAGTAGAAAGAAAACTTTCTCTTGGGATATTTAGTTTATCTATCAAGGATAATGGCATAACATATTTTCTTCTACCTTCATCAACCAAATTCTTATGGACCACCATATTATTATAAAAAATAGATATCATTAATGGCAAGTTATCATCCCTTCTTAAATAATCAGCAACAATCATGTTTTTTAAAGAAAAATTTATCACAAAGTCAGCATTGCTATTGCATTAACACAAATGTTTTCTCTATGTGATTGAATATACTGAACTTCATAAGACCCTAGTGGTGGGTATAATATTATCAATTCTTGGTTTAGGCATATCCATATTATCCACTAAGTCTCTTAACATGTTTTATTGATAGGAATATATCCTAAGTAATTCCAAGTATAGGATCTTGTAAGGATTTGTATGCAATTCTTCAATAATATCCCATTATTTTGTTTTATTCATGACTACTATTAATAGTGATTCATTCGGATGGATGACATCCTATAAATTTTCTATTATGGATTCTAGGATCATGGCTTTAATCAATAGTCATAGTCTTTTCCTATTTTTAGAAACGACAAGTTTTTTGGACTAGGTTGAGGTTTTCTTAGGAATGCTTTCTACATTTTTGGACGTATTTGTAGTAGGTTCCTATATGATCAAGGAGGGTTTGTAATACTATCAATAATAGTAGGAATAATTTAATTTTTAGGTGAGGATGTAAACAAACCAAGACCATTTCCTACCAAAACCTTGGTCATTAGTTTCAACAAAGATTTATCATTGTGAATCCAATCCCTATAATATATCATGAACTTATCAATACATGTTTGGGCCTTATTAGTCCCATAATAAAATAACTTAGGCACATGCCCAAATAGGTCTATATATTCCACATCAAAGGCTAGAGACTGACTTTGATAATTTTTCAAAGTTTGTTTAATTATTGTAGGTAAAGTCTCCCCAAGGTTAGCTCAGTGAGAAGGATGAGGATGAGCATTGAGGTTAATTATTGAGGTAGGAATGATAGTGGGAATGTACCTGGTATATTGTAGGGATTTGCTTTATAATGAGAAATGTTTGTTAAAACTAATGACTAGGGCTTTGGTAGGAAATGCTCTTGGCTAGTTTGCATCCTTACCTAAATATTCCACTGATTCCCTAGATATTTTTGTTAAAATGCTAAAATAGGATTTTGATTACAATATGATTCTAATGGAAGCAATGAATGATTTTGTAAACACAAAACAATACCCTAATGGATATGTTACTAATTTCCATAAAATGAGGTAAACACTTAAATGTCATGCAAATATCAATTTAATTGAAGAGACTACTACTATCATGTTTGCAAACAAGCTTAGATCCTCTTTCCAAACTAAATTATAGGAATATAACCCTTGTGGTTTGCTCTCTCATGATCTATCTCAATTTTTTAGTCAATATTCATTATCAAATCTTGCTTTTACTTGTTTGTTTACCATATTGAATCCTCCATCTCCCTCCTATAAGTTGCTAATTCCTTTTCAATATCACATCTATGGCTACCTAGCTAGTAAGCCAAATATTCCTTAAGATCCATCATGTATGTAGACAATTTTTTGTCATGGGGATTAGAATGAGTATTGGATTTTGGGAAGTGGTGTTTGGCATGCATTATCTATGTGTGTGCTTGTCTTGCCATGAATTTTAGGGGTATCATGGTCCTATCATGATTTCCTTATTAAGGGGTAGTTTGGGTTCATCATGGCATTCACATTTTCTACCTAACACCAAAAATCCTATAGCATTTGGGGAACCCTATATCATATTTTTATGATTCATCAATATTAATATAAGATTCATTTTTTTCTTTTAAGTCAGAATATCTATCTATCCAATTCTTAATCCAAGGTTCATCATCATGAGAAAGTGAAAAAATGTGGCTAATGAAATTTGTAAGGGTAATAGAAGAAAGATCATCTTCTATTTCTATCAATTTTAGAACATGCTTCATATTAGACCTAATAGTCATTTGATTACCCTTGGAAGAAGTTAGAGGAGCCATAAGGGCAAGCAAAAAATCTACTCAAGAGAAACTAGGTTTTTTTACAAAAATGTTCTACTTTCAAGAAAAAAACTACAAAAACCCTTAAAGAAAATAAGTTCATATTTTTGGGAAATCCCTAAGAGAAAGAGTAAAACTATGGGAGTTTTATTCAACATGTAGCGAAAAGTGGTAGCTAACCTACTAAACCTAGGGGCTAAAAATAAAAATAAATACCTCAAAAGGTAGTTTCACATCAGTTTCATCAAAGTATTTATGGGCAAAAGGGAATATCTCATATAATTATGTAAATTAATACAAGATAAATCAAGATCTTAAACTAAGATAGCAAATCAATAAATTAACTATAAATATCAAAAGCTATTATAATTTAAGCATAAGTATAATATAACATTCAATAATAAAATGCATTGAAATTATTCACAAAGTTATAATAAATTAGGAATAATCCTAATGTAGTAAAAACCATTACTTAACACCAATGGTAATAAATTCCATCACATTCAAAAAATATTGAAGCTCATTCCTATCCTATATTACTTACAATATTACCATAGTAAGGAGATATCACACTTGGGATTTTTTATAGAGGGTTTGACATACCTTGGAAATTGTCCTTGAATGACAATTAATGACCTTTGACTACAAATCTTAGTAGAGCATCATGTCCTCCTCCATGGAAGTTAACGAACCAATAATAATTAGATTTTGTTGTACCTAGGACTACAAGAGAGAGTGTGAAATAGGGTGTATGATGTGATACAAATAGAGAGAAAGAGCATGAAAATATAGTTAACAAGAGCATAAAAAAATTATAATAAGTTGGTGAATAAATGGTCTTTGATAGCTGAACGAATAATGAGAAAATAATAAGGTGAAAAGGGTATTTATAGTAGATAACTTCCTTTAGATTTGATGGCTAATTTTCTCCTTTTGGGGGGTCATAAAATCATAACCTTCATTCTAAATGGTGTGTTGTTTAAACCCTAGGTGTAAAAATATGTTAGCATCACAACCATACATCAAAACCCTAAAATTAACCAAACAACCAAGCTCCTCATTTAAAGTGGTAGTCTTGGAATCTGTAGCACCCTAAAATTGGTGTAGTAAAACCTTAATAATTACAATTACTCTAGTAATAATTCAAATTCAAATTTCAACCTCCAAAACCGCTCCCAAATCGTCGCTTAATCTGTTTCCTCGTTTCCCATGCCATTTTTAGAGTTTTTTTGACCATTTGACGATATCGTCGCCGATCAGTCGATATCGCCTCAGATAGGAAGATTTCGTCTGGGCTAGGACGTCCAGACGATCTTGTCCCAAAACTAATTTTTCATAATTAGCTTCTGTTCCAATGGCATCTCTAATCCGGGTAGAAGCGTGTCTGCACCGTTAGAGACCCTCCCCGTTGGAGATCTCCCAAATAGGGATGATCTCCAACCTCCTAACCTCCCTCCTAAGCCTATTTAATCCTAGGCCCTCCCCTTAGCATCCCCCTGGCTGAATTTTCCTATAAATCGACCTTCACACACATTAGAATAATTTGTATTACCATCTACATTTGTTGCATCCAATTTTCTTGTAGGAACCTTGTCATTTTTTAGTCGGAGCAAGCTTACATCATCGCAGACGATCCTGTTCAGATCGGAGACGATCCTGTCAAATCAGAGACGATTTCGACTACAGTCCACATTGGGGGCAATCAGTGCCAAGAGTTTGCATTTTCTCCACTGTTTTCTGATATATTATTCTGCATTTAGTTAAATTTGAGTTTATTTCTTATTACTTTGCATTTTGGAGTTCACCCATGTAGCTTTAAATGCATAATAAAGTCACCAATTGTCATTAAGTCATTGTAGTACACTCGTATTTTGTTTATTATCATAATTTTAATGTTATTCCTATTATTCTACATCATTGCCCTCTGTTAGAATAGTTGTATTTTCTGCATTTTGTGTCTACTTCTCTGACTGCAAGTCTCTGACGAATTCATCAAATCTCAGACGATCTTGTTTGATAGCAGATGATCTTGTCAAATCAGAGGCGATCCTGACTGCTTCAAGAATTAGAATCTTCATTAGACATCCAGATCAGGTATGACTTTTTAATCTTGCTTACTTTCTCTATTTTTTGTCCTAATTTGTTCTTCTGTATTCATTTAATCTGCATCTTCATATAGAGCAATTTAGATTCATTTGGCCAAACCTAGGATTTGAATGTTTAAGGATAAAACTGAACATATAAAACACATTCCCAATCGAGGCATGGAAACTGCCATTCAAACGTTTCCTGTTGAACCCACCATCTATCGAAAAATCACCATAATACACCTCCCCCGAGAGGCGGGACCTTCGCAAGGCCTCTTAGTCCAAGGTACCACGCCATCCTTTTCACATCCCCCTTTCGGGCACGGATCCTATAGCCTGAAGGTAAGGGTGTGAAAAATTTGGAGTGATACATTTTGGTGAACCCGACGTGAATGCATTTAAAACCTTTTGAAAATAGAAAACAAAAAATAAAACAACCAAAACATAGATGCATTTCAAATTATTTAAAATTAATAAGTTGCTTATCATGTTTAGATGGTAGCTCCTAAGAAAATATTAGCAATTACTATAAATGTTGAAAACCAATTGGCAGCCATAGAAATCAATTTTGTGGTTAGTGTGCCTGAAATAGATAGAAATCAACTCTTGTGGGACGAACTTGATAGAAGACTAAGTGTCATTTCATCTAGGTCAACAAAACTTAAACAAATCAAAAGGCTTGTCCTAGATAGAATCTTGGATCCTCATCAACTCGTCTTTTATCATGAACTTCAGAGAGCCTTCCATAGATGGTTAGCTTATAGGAGAGCTCTTGTGTCATCAAAATTGTTCCCCTTCGAGGAATACCTCGAGAACGTAGCCATTATACACCAATTCCTAGGTCGTGTAGAAGACCAAGAGATTGTTCTTATGGATAGGGAAATATGGAATAGAGTTCCTCGAGTTGTGTTATATCGAGAGTATTGCCACGAGATTTACTTCTATCAACCAGCATCTGAGACAGATAATATCACTATAGTTCTTTTCATTAAATTTTTGAAAGAAAATTTTCAATTTGAAGAAGAAAACTTCATGACTCCTGAAGAACTTGATCCCATTAATGATATTTATAAATTGTTTATAGAAAACTAAATCATTACTTTCAGTATTAGTTCTTGCATTTATTGTGTTGTTTGTTATCTTTACAATATTATTACAAAAACAAGAAAAACTAAAAAACATAACAAAAACCAAAACATTTCATTTTAAATATTGTAGTAGGTATATAATTAATATATACCTCTTAATCTTGTTGCATATATATATATATATATATATATATATGTATATATATATATATATATATATATATATATATATATATATGTATGTATATATATATATATATATATATATATATGTATATATATATATATGTATATATATATATATATATATATATATATATATATATATGTATATATATATATGTATATATATATATATATATATATATATATATGTATATATATATATATATATATATATATATTGCTGAAATCTAAATTAAGCACAATGCCTAAACTGAGGAATGGTAAACAAACTAAAGGAGAAGAAGAAGATTGGTTAGAAGATAAAGCTAGAAACCCAAATGACCTTCCTGAAGATCCAATTCAAAAAGGAGAAACTCTAGATCAACCAGAAGATGACCTAGGTGAAGACAATGAACAAGAAGAAAAAGATAAAGAGGATGGATCCTCATCCCCTAGAGTAACTCCAGATGGAACTATTGCTTTTGACAACTTAGATCATTTCTGGAAATTTTTCAATAATAACATTGGCGCTCTTAATATGGCAGTTCGTATTGATAAAGGGCAAATTAGTGACACTCAAGCATCCATGGAACATATGTTTGATGTGCACACTAATCCCTTGTCTTTCATTGATCAAGAAAGTCATAAGGCTGGACCATCCAACAGATATATGGTCACTATGATTCAGAACATGCCAAAAAAATAGGTTACCCAACCTCCTAAGGAACCTGTTATTGAGCCTAAAATCATTCCCACACAAAAGAAAACTTCCTTCACTGTTTTACTTTGCCAAACTATTGATCAATATGCTTCAAGTAAACAAAAACCTAAAATGAATCCAAACACCAATTTTCAACAATCTGGAATACAACATAATACAACTTCAAAATTCCTTCATAACACCTTTCCTACCAACAATTTACACAATAGCAACATAGCATCTAATATTCATGTCCCTCCATCATATGCTCACAAATCCCATATCAATGCCCTATCGAACCAATATGGTGGGCAAACTAGTAATCTAGAAGCCATGGTGAAACAATTAGCTTCGCGTATGGACCAGATAGATCCTTACCATCCCTCGTACAATTATCGAGAGATATGTAGTCAACCTTTGGATCCCATAGTTGTAGCACAACCATACCCTAAGCATTTTCCCATGCCCATCTTGCCTATATATAAAGGAACCAAAGATCCCATAGAGCATCTTCGCATGTTTAGGATAGCATGTCATGATATATCACATGATGACTTGCTATTACTAAAAATGTTCCAGAAAATTTTAGGTGGAATGGCATTAGAGTGGTACTATCAATTGCCCACTCATTCTTTGAGAAACTTTGAAGAAACAACTGAATCTTTTGTCCATCAATTTAGTGCCTACATCGAGAGGCATGTAACTATTAAAGATTTATACAACTTAAAACAAGACAAGGATGAATGTTTTGCCGATTTCTTAGCTAGATGGAGGCGGGTTGATAGGAAAACCGCACTTTGTGCTACCTTATAGGGAAATGTTGGACATTTTTATTAATAATTTACAAGAACAAATATCTTATGAGCTATCAACTGCTACTTTAACTACCTTCGATCAAGATATAGATTTAGCTCGAAGAGTGGAAGATGCCCTCATTAGGAGATGCCAATTTAGGAAGAAATATGATGAGAAAAAATCCAGAAATCAATATAAAAACAAACAAGTCGTAGGTTACGGAGTCACTGACAGCAAAAATGTTGCTAATATCAATGCAACGAAAACAACAAAAAAAATTATATTGAAACTGCCTAATAAGCATCCTCGAGAATTTACTAGATTGAATCAACCCTTATCAACTATTTTACCTCAATTACTCGAAAGAGTTTTGATCCAATTACCAGCTATCCGAGAACCTGGTCCAACTATACCCGAATACAGAGCTGACTTACACTATGATTTCCATAGAGGGCCTGGACACTCTACCAACGCTTGTAAAAGGTTGAAACATAAAATACAGGATTTGATTGATAATAATGAAATGGAGGTGCAAGCCTTCCAACCTAAACAAAATGCTCCTAATAATCCTCAAAAGAACATTCCCCAAAATCAAAATCAAAATGCTAATCAATCATTAGACATATTTCAACACCCTTTACCAAGACATGGTAAAGATGTGGCCAATCAAATCGAACATCATAATGTTCCTCCTCCTACCTGATATGTAGGAATTATTAGTGGACATTTACTTAATCGTGATCCTCAAATATTTGACACAACTTTATCCATGGTCACAACCAGGCCTCTACATAATATTCAAACTCCAAATCTTAGTGATATAGAATTAGATACTGAAAGTGAAATAGATATCACTTCAAACCAATCGAATAGTTCTGAAAATGAATCAGATCCTATTCAACCCATCACAGATGCTATGGTTCCAGAAGAACCATTTCCTAGAAGAGTTACTACTCGACCCTCTTCTAATAAATTCCTCCCAAATGAATAAGCCATAAACGCTCAACCGAGACCAGTTCAGCGTCTTCAATATAACATTGTAGGTACCATTGGAGTCGTTACCCGACAATAGGCTCAAAATTCTCAACAAGAACCAAACCAGAATGATGGATCAGCTCCATTTGTTTTGAAAAATCCCAATAAATGGAATCATGCTTCTAATGTTCAACCTAAACCCCCTTACAATATTAATGAGCAATTATCCAATACTACAGCCAGAATTTCCCTTTTGGATTTATTAAGATCTTCTCCTACCCATTGGGATGAGTTGATGCTTACATTAAACCAAATGATGGTACCTCAAAATATTCAACCTAAAGCCATGGCCAATACTATCATCACTAGAGAAGTTGATTGTATTGACTTCCAGGATAAAGATATCCCACAACACAGTTTACATAAGGATAAGCCCTTATATATTACTACTCTAATTGGAGATGTAGCTGTTAAAAGAGTCCTGATTGATAATGGTTCATCTCTAAACATTTGTACTTTTGACTTCTACCAACGATTTTGCTTTAGAAGTGATGAAATGAAGAAAACTGAAATGATTATCAAAGCTTTCAATGACGAAACACAAGAAACATGTGGAGTTATTACCATCCCATTGCAAGTTGATCCTCGAACTCTAGATACCACCATGTTTATTGTACATCGCCCCGCATCGTACAATATACTCTTGGGTCATCCTTGGATCAATGTAATGCGGGCTGTCCCATCAACTTTACACCAATGTGTTAAATTCAAATTTAAAAATTAGTTGGTCACTATCCACGGTGATCCTAGACCCTTTGATATGTGTGCTTTGGCAGAACCTGTTGGAGTGCAATTTTTCCCCGCTCTGTCATCCACACATCCTAATTCTTATTTTTCATCTAAAACTGTGAAACACACACCCATAGCTTCACATATTTCCCCTCCATTCATTTCATCCTCATATATAGATCAACAATCTTCTAAACAAACCACTCTAGAACCTCAAAAAGATCTCCAATCTACAACCAATCCTTCATGTTCTATCCGTATAATTTCAAAACCTATAGACCCATCTCTTAACACTTCCACATTATCAACATCTATCATACCTTACACATCTAAAGATATAGGGAATGATCCTTCTACATCTTATGCTCTTTCTGATGAACTTTTACCAGATTTATCCACAATCTTAATATTAGAAAAAACAAATGCTTTCATGCAAGATTCAATTCTTTTAAATAACTGGTCGCCATCTCCTCGTACTTTAGGCCTCCCACAACCTATGGGAAGTACTTACCAAGTCGGGAGTTGTGCCTTCATTTATAAAGGATAGGACTGGGGAAGAATCCCTCAAAACATTAAAACTCATCGGGAGGGATATGCTCGATGTTATTTTACCAATGAATGTATTAAAGCTAAACCCATAATGCTTAAAATGGGATATAAATGGAAAGGCTTGGGACCTTTCCAAAATGGCATGAAATAACCTTTCAAGGTAGAACCGTGGCCTGCCCGCTGTGGTGTGGGCCTATTTCCTAGTAAGGGTCAACCCTTTCCTTTTGAAGATGATGATCAACTCATATGTTATCAAGATTATTTGGATAGGCGTGATGATTTGCCTCTAAAAAATCAGCCATTTACATGTAACATGCTATCCATAACTTACCCTGAAATGATTGCTGACTCCGATGAGGAGTTGGAAGGAGATATCTTCCACGATGTCTCCGTTGAAGAGATGTTACACAATGGATTTTATTTTGATGGTTCTATACCAACTATAGCCCAACTTGAGACCACTAATCCTCAATATGAATTATCCAAATTAACCTTACAAGAATTACAAGAATTGGGCATTTCACCCGCCCCACCTAATTTTGAAAGAAATCTACACATGGAGGTAGAAAACGTCATTAAAATTAACATTGGAACTGAGGATAATCCTCACATAATCAATATTGGATCAGAATTAAGTCAAGAAAAACAATAATAGTACATTACATTCCTTAAATAGTATGAATATGTCTTCGCTTGGACATATGAAGATATGCCAGGTCTAGACCCTTCTGTAGTCATGCATCACCTAGTGGTCCATCCGGATGCTAAACCTGTTAAACAAAAACTTAGAAAAATGCATCCCAAAGTGGCTCTGCTAGTCAAAGGGGAGTTAGAAAAACTCTTGAATGTTGTTTTTATACAAGCTATTGATTATGTTGAATGGATCTCAAATGTAGTTCCAGTTACCAAGAAAGAAGCCACCAAAGTTAGGGTTTGCACAGATTTTAGATATATTAATGCTGCATGCCCTAAAGATGATTTTCCTCTTCCAAATATGGATCAAATCATTGAATTTATTGCCAGAAGTGGGATGATGTCCTTAATGGATGGATTCTTCGATTATAATCAGATCAAGATAGCTCCTGAAGATCAGGCTAAAATAGCCTTTATTACCCCCTGGGGTAATTTTTGTTGGAAAGTGATGCCATTTGGCTTAAAGAATGCAGGTGCAACTTATCAACGAGCTATGACTTATATTTTTCATGATATGATGCATGATATCCTACATGATTATTTAGATGATATTATAGCTCGCTCTATTAATGAGGATAATCGTTTAGATGATTTGAGAAAAGTTTTTAATCGATTACGAGAATATCTTATTTGATTAAATCTAGCCAAATGCATATTCGAAGTTAAGTCCGGTAAACTATTAGGGGTTTTAGTTTCTTTACGTGGTATTGAAATCGACCCTCTCAAGATTGTGGCTATCACTGATATGTCCGCACCTACTAATATATCTGAGTTACGAAGCTTACAAGGTAAGCTTCAAGCCATCCGTCGCTTCATCGATAAGCTAGTGGACAAAATTGGCCCCTTTCTTAAACTTCTTAAGAAGGATGTCCCTTTTAATTGGGACGACGATTGTAAAGAAGCTTTTGAACTTCTCAAACAATACCTCCTTAACCCACCTGTGCTTTCATCGCCTAGACCTGATCGCTCATTTCTCCTGTATATTTCAGCTTTAGATTCTGCCTTAGGAGCTATGTTAGCTCAGCTTGATGATGAAAAGAGAGAACGTGCTAATTATTATATTAGTCGAACCTTCATCAGTTATGAAACCCGCTACACAACATTATAAAAACTATGTCTAGCAGTCATGTTTTCTACGCAAAAATTACGCCATTATATGCTTAGTCAAAAAACTTATGTCATTGCTAAATATGATCCCTTGAGGTATCTCAAGAGTCAACCTTATTTATCGGGTCGCACAGCCAAGTGGGTTCTTGCTCTAAGCAAGTTTGATCTCACATTCATAGGACAGAAGTCTGTTAAGGGTCAAATCATAGCAGATCAATTAGTTGTTGCACCCTTAGAGTCTACCCATCCCCTCATCATTGAGTTTCCTGATGAATGCCTTCAATTAGAGGTAGACCATATTGAACAATGGTCCTTATACTTTGATGGACCCCGATGCATGAGTGGGGCTGGTGCGGATATTATTTTAATATCCCCGCAAAAACATCTTATTCCTCTGTCCTTCAAATTAACATTTGCTTGCACCAACAATACTACTGAATATGAAGCTCTAATCCTTGGATTACGAGCTGCCTTGGTGCTAAAAATTACACATCTATTATTTTTTGGTGATTCTCAACTTGTTATAAACCAAATTAATGAATTTTATCAGACCAGAGATGATAAACTGTGCCCATATAAAGCCTATGTTTTACAATTAATGTCTCTATTTGATCAAGTTACCTTGGAAGCTATTCCTCAAACTTGCAACCATGCAGATGATGCTATGGCCGCAGTTGCATCTCTCCTGCCCTTGGAGTTATATGACGAATATGCCACTATCATTATTCGTCGACTCCAGGAACCCACTTCAAATAATTCATGCTTAGAACCTTTGGATGTGTTTCTAATAAATGAAACTACTCCTGAACCTTGGTATACGAATATATTTGATTTTCTTCAAAATGGGACTTTCCCTGCCAATTCTAATAGAAACCAATGTCAGTTATTACATAAACGAGCAAGTCGATTTGTAATAATTGACAATACTTTATATAGGAGATCTTTTGAAGGTATCCTATTGAGATTTTTGAAACTAGAAGAATCCAAATCAGCCTTGAGTGAATCCCACAATGGATCTTATGGAGGACACTTCAGTGGTAGTGTCATTGCTAAAAAGCTCCTTAGGATAGGATACTTTTGGCCTACCATGGATAATGACGCACATGATTATGTGCATCATTGCAACAAGTGCCAGAAACATGTTGACCTTGTCCATGCACCTACACAAGAACTATAGGCTATTTCATCTCCTTGGCCCTTTTCAAAATGGGGTTTAGATATTATTGGCAAAATCAATCTTGTGTCATCTGATGGACACAAATTCATCATAACCGCCACTGAGTATTTCACGAAGTGGGTTGAAGCTATGCCTTTAGCTTCCTGCACTGGCACACAAGTTTCTAAATTTATTTTTAATCAAATCATTTGTAGGTTCGGAATTCCTACAAATCTCATCTTTGATAATGGAACTTGTTTCAAAAATAAATATGTTAAAAAATTATGCCAAAAATATAAGATTCAACATCGTTGGTCCACTCCCTATTATCCTCAGGGTAATGGTCAAGCAGAAGCATCTAACAAAACCTTAATCAAAATTCTCAAAAGATTGTTCAATAAAACTGGCCGCGACTGGCACATTCAGTTATATCCAGCCTTATGGGCCTATCGAACTAGTGTTCGAATCCCCACTGGAACTTCACTTTTTGTTTTGGTTTATGGTGCTAAAGCTATTTTTCCCTTTGAATTAGAAGTTCCTTCTTTGGCTCTACTACTTCAAGATACCGAAGTAGGAGATGAATATCGAGCTGGCAGACTCAGTCAGCTGGAACTCCTAGATGAAAAACACATCAATGCTTTGGAGCATCTCCGTGCCTACCAAAACAAGCTTAAAAGATCATATGCTAAAAAAGTTCGTCATCGATCCTTTGAGATCGACGACCTTGTTTTAAAGGAAAATCAAAAAAATACTAATGCAACTAAGGACCTTAAAGGTAAATTTGAGCCCAACTGGCTTGGACCATACATTATCACTGCTAAATTTGAATCAGGAGCATACAAATTATCTACCTTAGATGGTAAAGAACTTAAAGAACCCATGAATATTTTGCATCTTAAACATTACTATGTATAAATTTGGTCATTTCATCCTTGTATATATTTGTTTAAAATATTTCAAAATCACTATCTTGTATTTCTTTCAATTTATAAATTCAAAAACACCAAAAACATTCATAATCATCAAAATATTCAAAACTACTTCTTGTATTTATTTATGGCACTTGTTAATTCTTTCAAAAACAAAAAAAATAATAATAATAATAATAATAACAACAATATTCTTGACTCTTTCGAAACCAAAACAAAATAAAGAAGAAAGAGTCAACATTCTCAAAACTTCTCAAAAAGTATTTATATATATCTTCTTACAAATGTTGCAGTTATATGTTTCAAATTATTTTGGATAAATTAGCATTTATTTGGAATCCCTCACTTTCACAAACACAAAATAAATATCTTGATTATCTGGCATGATTACTAATCTCTCTTATATCAAAGTCCACAAAATTCAATTAAATAAAGTTTGAGCATAGAGAATTGATCTTGTTATTTACTTAAACCAAGCACATCCTTTCACAATAAAATGATTATATTTGTAATGTCCATGCTATGCTACATAGTAGAAGTGGTTTCTTGAGTGAAAAGTTTCCCTTGCTATCCTATCATGCACATGGTCTAGAATCTTTGAGAATTGGCAAAAGGACAAGCTTACCCCTACCCAGAATAAAAATCCCTTGCTCTACAGCTAATCCGAGCAAGTATCCCTAGCATAGAACAAAAAGAAAAAGCAAAGTTCAAGAAAAAGAGAAAAATAAAAATATTATTTTTATCATTACAGCATTATCAAGCAAAAATACAAAAGAAAGCAAAAGCAAAAAGCAATAAAATCCCTTTCCCTACCCTTTGAAAAGAAAATAAGGGTTGATGAGCTTGAATCCCTGGAATTCTCAATTATTCAAAAACTGTGAGGTAAGCCCCATAACAGGTGGTTTGTGTCCAACCTGCTTGGCCTTGGGTAACTCCTAGCGTGGCGATATGTCTATCACATTAGTGACATTCTTTTGTACAGACCTATGTCTACTTATGGATTAGCTAGCTCTTGATAATCCAACTTACATAGTAGTCTAGTATGGTTATATGCATCTACATCATGGTTAATGAACACTTATTTGGTTCATTCAAATCACTTGTATCATATTATCTTGCTCAAAACTAGTAAATGAACAAAGCCATCACACACACATTTTGTATTTGAGATATTTTGTGTATCATTATGATAAATCAAGATTGAAAATGAACTCACATATGCACATGAGATTCTTTATAAATCTAACTTTTGTCTTTAAGATACTTTGAAATATTTTTTTGCAAATTGTTTGGAATAATTCATTTTCTTATTTAAAAGTACAGTTGTTTAGTATAAAGACAACTACATGCATAATAGAAAAATCAAAATTTCTTTCACAACCATACAATCAAAACACACACACACACACACACACACACACACACACACACACACACACACACACACACACATATATATATATATATATATATATATATATATATATATATATATATATATATATATATATATATCATCAACTTTTGCGATGATGGTATAGTTCCAAAACCAAAATTGGAATTTTATGCCTAGCGCAAGTCCTCCTCTTCATATTTTCTGTCTATTAAAAATCAACCATGCAATAAAACTATCTCTTTTTGGATTTTCGCGATGATGGTATAAGTCTATACCTACATATTCTATGCCTAGCGCAAACCATTGTACCAATTTTTATTCCCCATTTATTTAAAATCATAAAAACATATGACTTAAATCATTATGGTACACAATTATGTCTTTTAACAAAAAGCATGCACATTATCACTATTTCATGTCATTATGTCAACCTTCAAATTTGCAATGATGGTATAATTCTTAGGGAATTATCCAAAAAAATTATTACACTTAGGAATTTATGCCTAGCAAAAATCATTTTAACATTATTTCATGCATACTATTTTTATGAAAATCTGAAAACAAACCATCATCATCATCATTTGCACCATTGCACCAAAGTCTTAAGATAGTCTCTTAAGCACTCTTTTACTTTTAGCAATATTTCTATACCAGGATTAGCTTGACGATCGAGTGAGCGGCGACTCCATGAAATGGTCTATAATAACGATAATGTCCTTTGAAATTATTGTTAAAAGTCCCATTTTATTTTTTATCATCACATCACAAACAACCAATTTTTTCTATCAGATTATTTCATTTAAATTTTTCAAGCATGACATTTCAACCATAATATTTCCAACGACGTAATTACATGAATCATCAAATCAATCAATAAAAACATTAAAAGCATCATAAAAATACATAATATAAGTCATATGATCAAAAAATATCTCATCTATATATATATCAAATATATGTACATCATATCAAAAATAGATTGGTATGCCACAATCTACATCTTGGCATACTCAATCCTCTCAATCATATATCCTCTATGCAGTGTCTCGAGAACCCCTCGAGCTCTCAGCCTCATCTCCTTCCCCCGCCCTGAGGTGGAGGAGGTGGCCCCATAATAGTCTATGTGGTTCCATGAGTCCTAGATGTCGATCGTGATGATGTCCTAGATGACCCCATCATGACAGGCTCTATAATATGAGTTGGTAATGGCACCCTCTGCTCTGCTGGCATTGCCTGGTAGTATAGAGCTTGATAGAATGTAACATGGGCAATAACGCATGCTAAATCACGAGTGCTTGCTCCTCTACCCCGATCTCTAAGTCGTGTAGCCTCATCCTACAATGTCTGCACCTGAGCCCATAGGCGGGCAACCTCAGCTTGGAGAGTTGTTGTCTTGCTGCTCTCCCCAGTGTCAACACCCTTGCCCTTATCGGGTGATGGTGGCCTCTCTCTCTATGGAGAAGGGGGTCTCTCCTCCCTCCTCTCCTACTACCATGGCCTCTACTGAGCCTGTGGCCTCCTCTGCTCTCTCCCACCATGACCCTGGGCTGCCTCAATGGCCGCCTGGTGCTGCCTCCCCATCCGATGCACAACTGCATAAATCAGACCCTAAGCCCTCGTCATCCGAAGAGGGTGAATGCTTGTGTACCAGGCATCATAGCCATCGGCTACCCCAGCATCATCCCCATACACTGGCTGAATGAGGGCATCATCTGCGTCCTAACTCCAAAAGCGCTGCATATTTGGAGCCCCGCTCACTATAGTGTTATCCTGGACAGTCCAAGAAAACTCGTAATCCTTGATAGATGGGATCCCCTGTTGTAGACCGAACTATCATAAAACTTGATTGTAGTGGTGGAGCTCCACCTCTCCCCTCTCCATACTTAGCTAGCAGGTTTGCCTAATGTGAGCCAGCTCCTGTCCATCCTTGGCCCACCCTGGATGATCCCTCCAAGGCCTCCAAGTGATCTGGTTGAATACAAGATCATCAAGTAGTCTCTGTGACATCGGTAGATCTATCTGTCACTGTGACCCTCTCTAGAGCCACCAGTAGAAAGCTTGAGGCCTCTCCCCATCAACCCCTATCAAAGGAAGCCCTATCGGCCTCCGCACTACAATGTGCTCCCAGCACCAAATATGTAGTAGCGATGTCATAACCAGACATTGGCTACCCTTGTACACAACCCCATGCAGGATCTTGTACAATTGACATAGCACAAAGCTGCCCCAAGAGAACCTATAACCATGGTCCCGCATGTCACAGATCACATTTGCTAGCACCCATGGTACCCTACACCCACTCTAGTGGCACAACAAAAGTCCACCCACCACTCCGGCCAAAACCTATGTGAGTCTGGATGCCCTAGGCATTTGACACAGCGCCTCGATGTTCACTCTACCCTTCTTCAGGGCAAAGCTTGGATCGCCACACAACCGCATCATAGCGTGGCCTTGATTGGCCATAGGAGTGATCAATTGTCCTTGTATGGGGATCCTAAAAATCCTCCATACATCCTCCAATGTGGGAGTCATCTCCCCTGTGGGTAATTGGAAACAAGAAGAACCTCTCTGCCAGGGCTGTCAGTAGCCCCATGTCTATAGAAACTTGTGGCATTTCTGCCACATGCTTTAAGCCGACCTGAGCTAGCTGATCCCGCTCTACCTATGATAGAGTGGCCAAGTCATCTCTCAACCCACCGTATTTCCATTCTCTGCTCTTTAGTAAACCTCTCTGCAACATAAACAACACAACAAAAAACCATTAATAAAAACTCAAGTGATTAATAATGCAAGTAAAATTAGTTCAATTTTATACAAATAATGATATCGTCCACTATTGGAAGATATCGTCCCAAATTTGAGCAAAATCGTCTCCGACTTCGCAAGCCGAAATTGTCCCTTAATTGATGAAATCGTCCCCCTTTCGCCGATTTTGCCATTCGATGAAATCAGCAAACTTGAGACGATTTCATCAAAATCGGGACGATTTCTTTTCGACAACGTCGATGGCCCAAAAACGGTCGTGATGCTCAAAATTTATTTAAAATCAATCTAAAAAGCATGTAAATTCAACTTAAACCATTCTAAGCTAAGTTTAGACTCTTACCCGTAGCCCGCGTCGGACCTTTGTCGATCTGTGCACTGTCTCCACCATTTTTGCTTACAGAGCTCCAGAAACTAAAAATGAACAGTAACAATGAATTAGGGTTTTACCCTATTTTTCTTAATTTTATTCAAAACATAATTAAAATTTTGCTTTTTCATGTTTTTACCTCAAACGTTCGATTTGGGTAAAAACACGGAGGGGACACCATAGTAAGCTGTTGTACGATTCGACCTAGAATCGTCACCTAAAAATGGGAATAATTTTTGCTTTCTTGTAGATCGAGAAGAACTCATATTTAACGCATTTTCTTTGGAAAATTCGCTAAAGAGGGGGCAAAATGTAGCACCCTAAAATTGGTGCAATAAAACCTTAATAATTAAAATTACTCTAGTAATAATTCAAATTCAAATTTCAACCTCCAAAACCGCTCCCAAACCGTCGCTTAATCTGTTTCCTGGTTTCTCGCACCATTTTTAGAGTTTGTTTTGACCATTTGATGATATCGTCTCCGATCAGACGATATCGCCTCAGATAGGATGATTTCATCTAGGCTAGGACATCCAGACAATCTTGTCCCAAAACTAATTTTTCATAATTAGCTTTTGTTCCAACGGCATCTCTAATCTAGGCAAAAGCGTGTCTGTGTCGTTAGAGACCCTCCCCGTTGGAGATCTCCTAAATAGGGATGATCTCCAACCTTCTAACCTCCCTCCTAAGCCTATTTAATCCTAGGCCCTCCCCTTAGCATCCCCCTGGCTGAATTTTCCTGTAAATCGACCTTCACACGCATTAGAATAATTTGTATTACCATCTACATTTGTTGCATCCAATTTTCTTGCAGGAACCTTGTCATTTTTTAGCCAGAGCAAGCTTACATCGTCGCAGACGATCCTGTTCATATCAGAGATGATCCTATCAAATCAGAGACGATTTCGACTGTAGTCCACATTGGGGGCAATCAGTGCCCAGAGTTTGCATTTTCTCCACTCTTTTCTGCTGTATTATTCTGCATTTAGTTAAATTTGAGTTTATTTCTTATTACTTTGCATTTTGGAGTTCACCCATGTAGCTTTAAATGCATAATTAAGTCACCAATTTTCATTAAGTCATTGTAGTACACTCGTATTTTGTTTATTATCATCATTTTAATGTTATTTTTATTATTCTACATCATTGCCCTCTATTAGAATAGTTGCATTTTCTGTATTTTGTGTCTACTTCTCTGATTGCAGGTCTCTGACGAATTCGTCTAACGAATTTGTCAAATCTTAGATAATCTTGTCTGATAGCAGACGATCCTGTCAAATCAGAGGCGATCCTGACTGCTTCAAGAATCAGAATCTTCATCAAACATCCGGATCAGGTATGACTTTTTAATCTTTCTTACTTTCTCTATTTTTTGTCCTAATTTGTTCTTTTGTATTCATTTAATCTACATCTTCATATAGAGCAATTTAGATTCATTTGGCCAAACCTAGGATTTGAATGTTTAAGGATAAAACTGAACATATAAAACACATTCCCAACCTAGGTGTGGAAAATGTGATTCAAACGTTTCCTGGTGAACCCACCATCCGTCGAAAAATCACCATAATACACCTCCCCCGAGAGGCGGGACCTTCGCAAGGCCTCTCAGTCCGAGGTACCGTGCCATCCTTTTCACATCCCCCTTTCGAGCACGAATCCTATAGCCTGAAGTTAAGGGTGTGAAAAATTTGGAGCGATACAGAATCACCAATTTTTAAGATGCATGCTTTCGAGAATGCATGTCAAAATGTACCTTAATCACAACTCTACCCATATTTTGGGATTTTGAAAAGGTTAGGAGGATAAAACATCAAGTAATATGGAAAAAAGTGATAATTTGCTAAATAAATGGAATCAAAACCATCAACCAACATGGCTTGTTGTCATCATATCCAAGGACTAACAAAATTAGTCTACTCTATCCTGTATATAGGAGGATAGGAATCTCTACCACCTAAAAATTTAGTTGTTAGTGCTCTTTTTACAAATATAGATCTAAATTGAATAGCTCCATATAAAATGATCCAACTCAATAACCAACTCACACTTGATGTGGATATGAAGTTCAACTAGCTAGTAGTTGAGGATGAAGCAATGAAGAAAATTAGTAAAGAATTAGAGGTAGAAGTGATGTAGATGAAGGCTTAGAGGTATCAAATCTAGGAGAAAATGAGGCTCTAAAGAAAGATGTCTTATAATGAGATCGGTTGAATAAATAGATTAAGGACCTCAAATCCTAACTTTTCAAGGCCAAGAAGAACATGTTATAGTTGGAGGATCATTTAGAACAACTCATGCAAGGATAGATCTAGATTGAATGACTTTAGGAATCGCTATAGATAAAATACTAGATAATTATGGAATTGAAAACTTTAGGACCTACAAAGGCAATAGTACACCCCAAGAAATCTCATGTCATCTAATAGTTCAAGTCCCTTTGGGAAAAAATTGGGTTAGATGTGAATAACATGCAAGAATACTTTTATTCTGTAATTAATGCAAATCAAATCCTAGGAAAAGTGTCAAAATCCATCGAATAGATGGAATAAAAATTATTTTCTAGGGATGAAAACTAGGAATTTCTAAGGCTTTTATCCTCTTTATTAGTAATTTAAGCACAAAAACTAGGGATGGACAAAAACTATTTGGTCAAGAAACTAAAGATCCCAAATGCCTAAAGATATCTCCAAGTTTACAAAAACACTTCACTATCCCTAAAAATCCTAGCATACAAGATAATCAAAGAAATTAAGGGGTTAATTGTTGCTAGATTGATTGATATATTTTACTTTTAAATAAAAACCCTAGATGATGATATTGTTGTATCCATATTTGAGGAATAAAAGGATCAGAAAAACAAGGAGGATGCAATTGAAATGTATAAAAAATTGGAGCTTGTATATGCCAAAATGCAAGAACTAAAGGGAAAAAAGGATGAATTACTAGAGAATCTATTTGAAGACTTTATGGGAGAAGTAAAATATCTTGTCTCCACTAGCTAACAAGTAATGAGGAATGGAAAAACTATGAGGACTACTACCATAGAAGATAGGATAATAAGAACCAAAGTTTAATAATTTTAGAGGGATTCCAATTTTGTAGACTTCGTCTTCAAGGATAAAGGAAAGATCTAGGATCTCTCACCATTTGAGCTTGGAACCCCATGAAGTCATCATAAATGTAGTTCCTTGATACTACCTTGAAAAATATAATTTTAGAAGGTCACAAAACAATGAAATTAATCATCCAATTTCTTCTAAAATCCTCAAAAATTTTACTAAGTCCAACTTAAGTGTCAACTAGTTTAGGGCTAATTTGCTTACAAAATGACTCGATTGGATCTAAGGAGCTAACCAATTAGTGTCAACTAGTGATTAGATAAAAAAACTAAGCAATTTGCTTGCTTACTAGAGAAAATAAATTTCCATCTAGAAACGGAGTAAAAATAAAGGTATATATCCCAAGGTGGACCTTTTGAGAGCACCATTTTAGCATGTAGTGGTACACTAACTCATTATAAAATCCTTCTAGGATTTTTAGATGCATGTAATATTTAGAGGTACATTATTTTGCTACCCCTAAATCTTTACTTTTACTAGAAGTATCTATTTTTCACATGAGGTAACTCAAGGGCAAAATCCTACTATAAACAGGATTCAAGGGCTCCATTGTAGATGTTTTTTGGTCATAAGAAATCATAGTTACACTCTATGAAACCCATATTGTACTTTTATCTCATGATATTATTGAGAAACTGGTAATACTTAGGCATTCCATAAATTACATTGATGAGCACCAAAAATGCTCATTTTATATACATTGTTAAGGGGCATCATTACTGGTTTAATTAGCATGTGAGATGTATTTTTATGTAACTCATGCATATAATTGATAGAGATTCCAGTATTATGCTTGACTGGTATTTTTAGTGGAAACTATGTATAAATGCAGGTTTTGCTACTAATATGGTGTTTTCCAGTATACATCCCACTTGGACCTGGCATGCTTCTGCTTCAACAAGTCAATAGGCACCTTACTCTGGCGCCTTACTCCGACACCTTACTTTGGTGCCTTACTTTGGTGCCTTACTCTGATGCCTTACTTTTGTGCTTTACTCAAGTAGGCACCAAGTAGGTGCCTTACTCAAGTAGGTTCCAAGTAGATGCCTTAATACCTTACATTGGAGGTGCCTTACTCTGACCAAGCTAGCTTTGACCGGTTGACCAGTAAGCTAAGGATGTTGTTGCACATGAAAATAAAGGAGAAATATTTTAATTATGCAATATTATTAAAATAGAATAAAGCATCTATTATTTTTTGATTGGGCGGTTTACTTTGTAAGGTGAGCATTATCTTCTCACGCTCACAGATAAATTAGGACAGTGAATTTCCAGCAATTGATACAGGCAACCATGCAAATGGATTTTGCCAGCTTGATTATTATTCTATTCTGATAAAACAAAAAACGCCTGATTTATCCTACATGGGGTAAAATTAGTGCATGGCTATTTTAGTTAATGCATAACTATTATAATTGAATGACTGTAATATTCACTGCATATCTATTGTAATCGCAAGTCCAAAATAGGCTTGCCTAGAATTATAATAGAGGAAGGTTGTGCATTGTATAAATGCATAGGTATTCACTGAAGGAGAAGATAATTAAGGATTAATCTTACACATAAATTATTTTTCATTTCATTATTTGTCTAAATTATTAAGAGTGCAAATACTCTTACTTGAGCAAGCTCTATGTAGCTAGCTAGGTGAACTATCTACGGGATCTTGGGCCCACTCCCTGTAGTAGTCCTCCCCTGTTTTATTTTTGTATTTATTTTTTATAGAGTAGATTTATTGTTTTATTTCTTGCTTTAATTAATTTAGTTGTGTGCTTTATTTTCTTGTATTTTATTTTCACACTTTTATTTTCAGCACTTTAGTTTTAGTTCGTAATTTATTTATTTAATTTTCTGCACTTAGTTTATTTGGTTTGGTTGAAATCAAAATGTTTAAACATCCCCCACAAAACTAAATAAGGTGCAAAAAGATTCATTCCCCAACATTGTAGGCATATACTATGTGTGACACTCGTAAGTTTATGAACTTACCGGATTGATAATTTATGGAAGAGAAATGATTATTTTTCAAGACATAATTTTTTCTCACCATTTTGGCATCGTTGTCGGGGAGTGTCAAAATTGTAGTGTTATGATTTACAGATTAGATAAAAAAATTCATTTAAAATTACTTGTAGATCTTCTACCTGAGAAGCATGAGTCCACAAAGGGCCTTTTTACAAGGCCAAAATAGTTGTTAGCACAATCAGAGCCAAATCCCATAGGCAATAGTTTAAATTTACCAGCTTCTTAGGTAAATACAGGAATGAACCTAATGTACCATATTAAGTGTAGAAGTAGGAATAAAATGTGTTGTTGAAAATTTTAAAAAATTAGGTGATGAAAGATTTTCGTCATGTTTTGAATGGTTTTAAGAGATCGTAGAAATAACACAACCTAAGACTGATATAGTTGAAAATATTTAGGGACGTATTTTGTATAGAAACCATTAGGGAATTATGCCTCCAAAAGCTTAGTTTTAATGATTGAAAATTTTTTTATAGGCTTTATGCTTTGCAACATATTGGCAAATTCTTTTAATGATGCAAGAAAAATGATAGAGCTGAATTTAAAATAACATCTTGTTATGGAGTATGCTCTTCACTTGCGCTTAAGGTGACATGGTGAATCAGAAACTAGCATGTGTTTTTAATAGACTTCTATACCATTTTTTCTTCAGGTTGCTAGCTCGTAGATAGTCATTTTTTGACCTGCACATTTTGTTGTAACGTTGAAAAATTTTTGTTGTGAGGCCATGAAAAAAAATACTCTTATCATGCTACAACATATCAAACTAGTTGATAAAAAAGAAGATGATTTTCAGAAGACTAGTTCAGATGTAGGCATGGGGGGACCCCACCTTCATCATTGCCACCAATAGCACAATGAACGTTGTTTACAATGTTCATGAAAAAAGAGAAAAAAATATCTTCTACTAAAAAGGCTCCAAGTTAAAATGCAGATAAAAAAATAGAGTTTTATTTTTTGCTACTTGTTGGAAGAGAGTATCCTCTTTCCCTAGGACCAACTTGGTCCATAAGGGAAATGATAAATCTCCAACCGATCACTAAATAAAGTAGGGGAGAAGCCTAGAAGTAATCAGAAGATGAAAAAAAAAAAATAATTAGAAAAAATTAAAAAAATTAGTTAGAATTTTATTTTAATGTCTCTAGTTTAGATTTTTCTTTTATGTTTTGCAGGACAATATGAAGTGCGATGTCAGAAAATAAGTTGTTTGTGAAGATTTCATGAATTGAGATTCATACATGGAGTTTGTAATAGCACCATATGAACCATCTTGTGCACCTCAATTGTGTAGCATCCAGTCCAAATAGGTAAAATCAAGTAGAGTTTTTACTTGGCAACATAAGCACCTGAAGGCAGGATAAGTAACCCTGATCAAGCGAAATGCTTATAGCCCAAGGTGGTTGTGGAACTTGGGGAAAAATTTTGCTGCAAGGTGTGTGACTATTACAACTTGAATGACAAATAGAGTCAGATATGCTACACCAAGAGCGGAATAGAATTCCAATGTAATGTTCAATAAATAGTCGATGGACTTCATTTACAACTACCTCACATTTACAAAATTGGGTCAAACATCGGCATAAGGAGGATACGCAAAAAAAAAATGGGAAATGCCTTACTCCAAAAATTTTAGGAGGCCCCATAGTAAGGCGCATTACTCTAAAAATTTTGGGAGGCACCTTACTCCAAAAATTTTGAAAAAAAAAATGGAAGGTGCTTTACTACGAAAATTTTGAAAAAAATGTGTTCAAGAAGGCGCCTTACTCTGGCACAAAGCAGGCTCCTTACTACAAAATTTAAAAAAAAAAAAATGTGTTCAAGAAGGCACCTTACTCTGGCACCAAGCAGACGCCTTACTCTGGTGCCTTACTCTGGCACCAAGCAGGCGCCTTACTTTGGTGCCTTACTAGTGCCAAGCAGTCACCTTACTCCAGCGCCTTACTCAAGTATGCACTAAGAAAGTGCCTTACTTCGAAGGTGCCCCAGAGTTCCTTCAATAAAAAATTAGTATTATTTTGTGGGGCTATTGTCATGAGGACATGACAATATTTAGGCATGGGGGGATGATAAGCACCAGAAATGTTTATTTTATATACACTGTTAAGGGGCATCATTACTAGTTTAATTAGCATGTGAGATGTATTTTTATATAATTCATGCATATAATTAATAGATATTTCAGTATTATGCTTGACTAATTTTTTTAGTGGAAACCTTGTATAAATTCAAGTTTTGCTACTAATCTGGTGGCTTCCAGTCTACATCCCACTTGGACCTGGAATGCTTCTGCTTCAACAAGTCAATAGGCACCTTACTTTGGCACCTTACTCTAACACCTTACTCTAGCACCTTACTCCGGTGCCTTACTCTGGTGCCTTACTCTGGCACCTTACTCAAGTAGGTGCCAAGTAGACGCCTTACTCAAGTAGGCACCAAGTAGGCGCCTTACTGCCATACATTGGATGCACCTTACTCTAACCAAGATAGCTTTGACTGGTTGACCAGTAAGCTAAGGAGGTTGTTGCACGTGAAGATAAAGGAGGAATATTTTAATTATGCAATATTATTAAAATAGAATAAAGCATCTATTATTTTTTGATTGGGTGGTTCACTTTGTAAGGTGAGCATTATATTCTCATGCTCATGAACAAATCAGGATAGTGATTTTCCAACGATTGATACAGACAACCATGCAAACAAATTTTTCCAGCCTGATTATAATTCTATTCTGATAAAACTAAACACACCTGATTTATCCTACAAGGGGTAAAATTAGTGCGTGATGAAGAACGTGGACTTATACTGAGAGGGGGGGTGAATAGTATAAGACTTAACCAATTTATAATTTTAACTTTAGATAGCAGTGGCATTAACACAACATTAATCAAGACAGAAAGCATCACACATTGAAGACCCATTTTTAACGTGGTTCACCCAGAATGGCTGGGCTACGTCCACAAAACTTTTCTCTAAAAGTTATCTCAACTTTCTTTGGGAATCCTTCCCAATTACAATGTTTATGAGCCTCGGCTCAAAGGAGATACCTTCCCCTAATCTCTTGCTCTGACTGGTGATCCTCCTAGAAGACCTCTGCCTCTGCTGCCCTTAGCAAATGGAACTCTATCCATAGAAGACACCTGTCCTCCCTGCTCTGGCTGGAGACCTCTGTCCTCAACTCTTATCACCTCAAAAGCTGGTCCTCGAATTTGCACTAAACACAGTCCTTCGATCTAGCACAAATGTCCTCGTTCTCTTTCTCTGATCTGGTACAAATCTGTCCTCAAATCTGCACCAATATTTGTCCTCAACTGGTCCTCAAATCTGGTTCACAAAAATTAGTTCACAAGCTTTCACTAAAGCTTGCTTGATCTTCACCCAAGTCTTCACCAAGACTTGTCTCAGATCTGCTTCGCACTCTGCTCTCAGTGATCGAACTTCTCACTCTGTGCACTATCTCCGAACGTCACAAAAATGATGCACCCAATAGCTTTGCGCTTTTTGCTCTCTATGCGCTCTTGCTTCGCACTTAGCTCGATTCGACACGACTCGCTCTCTGTGCACCGCGGACTTAACTTGCGCAAATTCGATATCCTTCAAAACTCGAAACATCCCTCCTTTTATAATAAAAATTCTCAAGATCAAAACCTTAATCTTAGTCGGCCGTAACCCTAAACTTTAGTCAGCTGCACAACCCTAAACTTTTTCGGCTCAAATTTAACTTTGTCGGCTTCAAATGCCTCTGTAACTCTTCTGTAGCTTTTGCCACGAAACTACAACATGTCATGATATCGTGACACCTTTGCAACCGTACACTTTCTTTTGGCTTTTGTCATGATATCGTGACACTTCAGCCTTTGTCGACTTCAACTAAGCTCTTGTCGCGATATCACGACACTTCTGTCTTTGTCAATATCAACTTTGCTTATGTCGTGATATCACGACACTTCTCCCTTCGTCGACCTCCTTTCTACTTTTGTCATGAAATCACGACACTTCTGCCTCTGTAGACTTCATCTTCACTTCTGTCATGAAATCGTGACACTTCTGTCTTCATAACCTTCCTCTCTACTTTTGTCATGAAATCATGACACTTCACCTATAGAAGACCTGCTTTCAGTTTCTGTCATGAAATCGTGACACTTCTACTATTGAAGCCTGCTTTCTGTTTCTATCGTGAAATCATGACACTTCTGCTGTTGAAACCTTGCTTTCTATTTCTATCATGAAATCATGACACTTTCTACATCCATACGCTTTCCCTTCATCCTATCATGAAATCGCGACACTTTCTTCATCCGTACGTTTTCTCCACAACCTGTCGCAAAATTGTGACAGTTCTCACTTCAACACCTTTCCTTTGCTGCATGTCGTGAAATCATGATTGTTCTCACTTGGAACTTTGTAGCATGTCACAAAATCATGACAGCTCTCACTTTGAACTCTAGCATGTCGCGAAATTGTGACACTTTTCGAGTTACTTTCTCTCTCTTCAAACTTGTCATGAAATCGTGACAGTTCATACTGTGGACTCTCTCTTCTGCATTATGTCACGAAATCGTGACACTTTTTCGTCCGTACAACCTTCCTTGCAATATGTCATGAAATCGTGACACTTTTCCTTCTCTGCCTTCCTACTCTTTTCGAGTCACAAAAATGCGACATGTCACGAAATCGCGACACTTTCCACCTTGCTCTCTTTCTCTGCCAACATGTCATGAAATCGTGACAGTTTTTCCTGCTTCTTCTCTCTCTTCCAACATGTCACGAAATCGTGATAGTTTTCCCTGCTTCTTCTCTCTCTTCCAACATGTCACGAAATCGTGACAGTTTTGCCAGCTCTTTCTCTCTCCTCTAACATGTCGCGAAATCGTGACAGTTTTTCCAACACTTTCTCTCTCCTCTAACATGTCACGAAATCACGACTATTTTTCTTGCCTACTGTATATGTCACGATATCGTGACACTTTTCTTACTTGTCTTTTTCTTTGATCTTTTGCAAATGGGCCACTATGGTCTTCTTGGAAACTCACTGTCCATGCTCTAAAAACCTTCGAACTTGTCATGCCGTAACCTTCAACAAAACAAATTATTTGACATCAAATCAAATTCCTTCAAAAGCTTCTTGACATCAATGACAACTTCTACACTTGAGCAAAGGCAATGTACCCAAGGTACCCAAAATTGCCAACAATCTCCCCCTTTGTCATTGATGGCAAACCTTTACGAAAAACACATCTCAAGAGCCAAAACTGAAACCAACTGTGCTAACAACTGAGAATCTTCCTTTGAAGTTTTGCTCCCCCTGACTTGAAGCTCTCCTCTTCACTTTGAAGCTCTCCCCCTTACTCATATCTCTCCCCCTTTGTCATCAATGGCAAAGGGTCACCTTTGGGGCTCGGGACTAAGAATGAGCCTCTTAGCTTAGTCCCTCCCCCACCTCCCCGATGAGGTGATTAATTTTGGGGTGGGAGTACAACTCCCAATTTCTCCCTTAGATACTCAAACGTGTCTCTTGGAAGAGGTTTGGTGAATATATCTGCAATCTGCTCTTTAGTAGACACATACTCTACCTTGACCCGCTTGTCTTGCACTTTCTCCCTTAGAAAATGATACTTGATGGAAATATGCTTTGTCCTTGAGTGCATTACCGGATTTTTGGAAATACTTATGGCACTTGTATTATCACAAAGAATGGAGATGGGTTGTTCATGCTTGACTTTGAAATCCTCCAAGGTGGTTTTCATCCATAAAACCTGTGTGCACCCAACCACTGCTGCTATGTATTCAGCCTCTATCGTAGATAAGGAAACTGAAGGTTGTTTCTTACTTAGCCAAGAAACCAAACTCTTTCCCAGAAAGAATGCTCCACCACTAGTGCTTTTCTTGTCATCAATACTGCCTGCCCAATCTGCATCTGTATAAGCTATGAGGGTGAAATCATCACCTTTGGGATACCAAAGCCCAAAGTCCATAGTGCCCTTCAAATATCTGAATATCCTCTTAACTGCTATAACATGAGATTCTTTTGGAGCTGCCTAAAATCTTGCTACTAACCCAACGACCTGCATGATATCTGGTCTGGTAGCTGTACTATATAGTAAACTACCAATCATAGATCTGTACAACCTCTGATCTGTCATTGGAGATTCATCATCTTTACTCATATTGCACCCTGTAATCATTGGAGTACACATTGGTTTGCTGTCCATCATCCCAAATTTCTTCAACATTTCTTTGATATACTTTCCTTGAGAGAGAAATATACCATCTTTTGATTGAGCAATCTGAAGACCTAAAAAGAATGACAACTCTCCAATCATAGACATCTCAAATTCCTTCTGCATGGTGTTAGCAAAAACTTTGCACATCTGAGTATTATTTCCCCCAAAAATAATATCATCAACATAGACAACCATAATCAACATATCATCATCTTCATCCTTAATATACAAATTGCTATCTGCCACGCCTTTCTTGAAGCCTTGCTCATGAAGATACCCATCAAGTCTTGAGTACCAAGCCCTAGGTGCTTGCTTTAACCCATACAAGGCCTTTTTTAGTTTACACACATAGTCTGACTGTTCTGAGAGAGACACTCCTTCTAGTTGTTCTATGTAGACTTCTTCTACCAACACCCCATTTAGAAAAGCTGACTTTACATCCATTTGATATACCTTGAATGATTTGAAGCTTGAAAGGGCCAAAAACATTCTGATAGCTTCAAGACGAGCAACAGGCACAAACGTCTCTTCGAAATCAACACCTTCTACTTGAGCATAACCTTTACAAACTAACCTAGCTTTGTTTCTAACAATCTTTCCATCCTCATTGAGTTTATTTTTGAATATCCATTTTGTGCCAATGACATTCTTGTCCTTAGGTCTTGGAACCAATTCCCAAGTTTCACTTTTCTCTATTTGATTTAGCTCTTCATCCATTGCTTTTACCCAAAACTTATCTGCACATGCTTCACTGAAATCTTTTGGCTCAATCTGAGATAATAATGAAACATTCGCAGAATCATGTGAAGGAATGACTCTTCTTCTTGTTTGCCTACTATTTGGATCACCAATGATCAAATCTTTGGGATGATGTTTCTGAACATACCGTGAAGGAGTTTTGGGAAGTAGTTGTTGTCTTTCCTCTTCTTCATCTGAAACCTCTCTGAATTCTTCTTGACAAATTTCATCACTGAGTTCCTTGACTGGTTCTCTTATCCCTGTCTTTTCATCTACTGTTACATTTATGCTCTCTACAATTGTATGAGTTCTTTTGTTGAAGCATCTGTAGGCCTTGCTTCTGCTGGAATATCCAAGAAAGATTCCCTCATCACACCTAGGATCAAACTTACCCAAATTTTGATCTTCCCTTCTGATGAAGCACTTACTCCCGAACACTTTGAAGTATTTTACTGTAGTTGGTCTTCCTTTCCATAACTCATAAGGAGTTTTATGATGATTGACTCTAAGTTGGGCCCTGGTGATGATGTAGACTATGGTACTGACTGCTTCTTTCCAAAAGCCATCTGAAAGTTTTGACTCATTTAACATTGCTCTAGCCATATTTTCAATAGTTCTGTTTTTCCTTTCAACTACTCCATTTTGTTGAGGAGTTCTTGTTCTAAATATTCTCTTTTGATTCCTTGTTGCTCATAGTATTCCACAAATTCATTTGAAGTGAACTCTCCTCCTCTATCTGATCTTAAGCATTTGATTCTCTTGTCGGTCTCATTTTCAATCATTTCTTTAAAAGCTTTAAATTTTTCAAAAGCTTCAGATTTTTCTTTGAGAAAAGTAACCCAAGTCATTCTAGAATAATCATCTATAAACAACATGAAGTAGCTTTCTCCCTGAATGCTCTGAGTTCGGTAGGGCCACATAAATCAGTATGAATAAGATCCAATGGTTTTGAAGATGTATACCCTTTTGATTTGAAACTGGTTCTGGTCTATTTTCCATGTTGACAAGGACCGCAAATGATGTTATGGGGCCTTTTTATTTTGGGCAAGTCTCTAATCGCTTCCTTGTTACTAATATTGACAAGATTATCAAAGCTCAAATGCCCCAATATTTTATGCCATAACCAACTCTCATCTTCTTGAGTTAGAAAACACTTTTCCTTTTTTATCTCACTTAGCATGTAAAGATTGTTTGGAGTCCTTGTAGCACTAGCAATGAGTTTTCCATTTTTTTCTTTACTTATCTCACATCTATCTAAAAAGAAAGATACTATGTGCCCTTGATCACAAAGTTGACTCACACTAAGAAGATTATGTCTTAGGCCTTCTACATAAAGCACATTTTCTGTTTTGGATTTCCCATCCAAACTAAGAGTCCCTTTACCATAGATTTTAGTTGACCTGTTATCTCCAAAACTAACTGTTCCTCTGTTTGTTTCTTTTAAGACCAAAAACTTTTCCTTTTCACCAGTCATATGTTTTGAACAACCACTATCAAGATACCATTTTTCTACTTTGTCTTGAGCATGAAAAGCAGTTTGAACTATCATTGACTTAGATTTGATCTCATTCCTCTTTTTAGTGAACTCAAGGCTAGATCTATCCAAACAGCACATCCTTGCTATATGCCCAAAATTCTTGCACTTGTAACACATGATATTTTTATTCATAAGAGGTGCAAACGAGTTAACATTTTCCTTACTATGGCTATTCAGAGACTTATTGCAATGCATAGCTATGTGACCAAATTTCTTACAGGAAAAACAATAGCCATGGAAGGTATTATGTAACCTGTTTTGATGCCTTGGATGATTGTCCTTCGTGTGACCAACTGGAATCCACCGCTCTTCAGGATGAAGATTTATCTTGCTCGAAGACCCTGTTTCATGAATGGTGATACCATCCTTCTTTTGCTTTTCACACGGAGTATTCTGTCTGAGAGCCAACTGTTCCAACTTCACTCTAAGAGACATAACCTCTTCTTCTAGTTTCTCGCAATCAGCTTCTTTTCCTTTTAGAGCCTCTTTCGAACCTGTTCAACCTTCTTCCCTTCTTCAGCTAGAATTTTGAAGTCTATAACACTTTGAGACAATTCTGATCTTGCTATCTCTTCTTCCTGACATTGATGCTTGAGAACAGAATTCTCTTCCCTAAATTTCTCAAGCATTCTTAAAGCCAAGAAGAATTCACCTTTGAGATCGAACTCAACCTCTTCATCTCTTTCTCGAATCTGTATGTTCCTCCGATAGATCCTTCTCTAAGTTGTTAGGCTCTTTCTGGAGAGACCCACTCTGATACCAATTGTAGAACATGGACTTATACTGAGAGGGGGGTGAACAAGATAAGACTTAACCAATTTATAATTTTAACTTTAGATAGCAGTGGCATTAACACAACATTAATCAAGACAGAAAGCATCACACATTGAAGACCCATTTTTAACGTGGTTCACCCAGAATGGTTGGGCTACGTCCACAAAAATTTTCTCTAAAAGTTATCTCAAAGTTCTTTGGGAATCCTTCCCAATTACAATGTTTATGAGCCTCGGCTCAAAGGAGATACCTTCCCCTAATCTTTGCTCTGACTGGTGATCCTCTAGAAGACCTCTGCCTCCACTGCCCTTAGCAAATGGAACTCTATCCACAGAAGACACCTGTCCTCCCTGCTCTGGCTGGAGACCTCTGTCCTCAACTCTTATCACCTCCAAAGCTGGTCCTCGAATTTGCACTAAACACAGTCCTTCGGTCTAGCACAAATGTCCTCGTTCTCTTTCTCTGATCTACACAAATCTATCCTCAAATCTGCACCAATCTCTGTCCTCAACTGGTCCTCAAATCTGGTTCACAAAAGGTTCACAAGCTTTCACTAAAGCTTGCTTGATCTTCACCCAAGTCTTCACCAAGACTTGTCTCAGATCTACTTTGCACTCTGCTCTCAACGATTGAACTTCTCACTCTGCACACTATCTCCAAACATCGCAAAAATGATGCCCCCAATAGCTTTGTGCTTTTTTTCTCTCTTTGCACTCTTGCTTTGCACTTAGCTCGATTCGACACGACTCGCTCTCTATGCACCGCGGACTTAACTTGCACAAATTCGATATCCTAAAACTCCAAACATCCCTCCTTTTATAACAAAAATTCTCAAGATCAAAACCTTAATCTTAGTCATTTGTAACCCTAATCTTTAGTTGGCTACACAACCCTAAACTTCGTCGGCTCAAATTTAACTTTGTTGGCTTCAAATGCCTCTGTAACTCTTCTGTAGCTTTTGCTACGAAACTACAACATGTCGTGATATCACGACACCTTTGCAATCGTACACTTTCTTTTGGCTTTTGTCGTGATATCGTGACACTTCAGCCTTTGTCGACTTCAACTAAGCTCTTGTCACGATATCGTGACACTTCTATTTTTGTCAGCATCAACTTTGCTTATGTCGCGATATCGCGACACTTCTCCCTTCGTCGACCTCCTTTCTGCTTTTGTCATGAAATCATGACACTTCTGCCTCTGGAGACTTCATCTTCACTTCTGTCATGAAATCGTGACACTTCTGTCTTCATAACCTTCCTCTCTACTTTTGTCATGAAATCATGACACTTCACCTATAGAAGACCTGCTTTCAGTTTCTATCACAAAATCGTGACACTTCTACTGTTGAAGCCCTGCTTTCTATTTCTATTGCAAAATCGTGACACTTCTACTTTTGAAACCTTGCTTTCTATTTTTTTATGAAATCATGACACTTTCTGCATCCGTACGCTTTCCCTTCATCCTGTCACGAAATCGTGACACTTTCTTCATCCGTACGTTTTCTCCACAACCTGTCATGAAATCATGACAGTTCTCACTTCAAAACCTTTCCTTTGCTGCATGTCACGAAATCGTGATAGTTCTCACTTTGAACTATCTACAAACATGTCACGAAATCATGACAGCTCTCACTTCGAACTCTGCAGCATGTCACGAAATCGTGACACTTTTCGAGTTACTTTCTCTCTCCTCGAACTTGTCACGAAATCATGATAGTTCACACTGCGGACTCTCTCTTCTGCATTATGTCACGAAATCGTGACACTTTTTCTTCCGTACAACCTTCCTTGCAATATGTCACGAAATCGTGACACTTTTCCTTCTCTGCCTTCCTGCTCTTTTCGAGTCACGAAAATGCGACATGTCACGAAATCGTGACACTTTCCACCTTGCTCTCCTTTCTTTGCCAACATGTCGCGAAATCGCGACAGTTTTTCCTGCTTCTTCTCTCTCTTCCAACATGTCACGAAATCGTGACAGTTTTCCTTGCTTCTTCTCTCTCTTCTAACATGTCACGAAATCACGATATTTTTTCCAGCTCTTTCTCTCTCCTCTAACATGTCGCGAAATCACGATAGTTTTTCCAACACTTTCTCTCTCCTCTAACATGTCGCGAAATCACGACTGTTTTTCTTGCTTGCCGACACTTTTCTTACTTGTCTTTTTCTTTGATCTTTTGCAAATGGGCCACTATGGTCTTCTTGGAAACTCACTGTCCAAGCTCTGAATAACCTCTGAACTTGTCATGCCGTAACCTTCAACAAAACAAATTATTTGACATCAAATCAAATTCCTTCAAAAGCTTCTTGACATCAATGACAACTTCTACACTTGAGCAAAGGCAATGTACCCAAGGTACCCAAAATTGCCAACACGTGATTGTTTTAATTAATACATAACTATTATAATTGAGTAGTAATATTCACTGCATATCTATTGTAATTGCAAGTCTGAAATAGGCTTGCCTAAAATTGTAATAGAGGAAGGTTGTGCATTGTATAAATGCATAGGTCTTCCCTGAAGGAGAAGATAATCGAGGATTAATATTACACAGAAATTATTTTTCATTTCAATCTTTGTTTAAATTATTAAGAGTGCAAATACTCTTAATTGAGCAAGCTCTATGTAGCTAGCTGGTTGGACTATCTGCGGGATCTTGGGCCCACTCCCTGTAGTAGTCCTCCCTGTTTTATTTTTGTATTTATTTTCTATAGAGTAGATTTATTGGTTTATTTCCTACTTTAATTAATTTATTTGTGTGTTTTATTTTCTTGTATTTTATTTCCGCACTTTTATTTTTAGCACTTTAGTTTTAGTTCGTAATTTATTTATTTAATTTTTGCACTTAGTTTATTTGGTTTGGCTGAAATCAAAATGTTTAAACATCCCCCACCAAACTAAATAAGGTACAAAAATATTCATTCCCCAACACTGTAGGCATATACTGTGCGTGACACTCGTAAGTTTATGAACTTACCGGATTGATAATTTATGGAAGAGAAATAATTGTTTTTTGAGACATGATTTCGGCTCACCAGAAACCACTCTCCTAGTTTGCTAAGTGTGCAGTGATTGAGGCATAGCCCTTTTTCTTATATTATCATTTACTTAGCAGTTTTGTACTTAATGAATTTTATAACATTGATGTTATTCAATTTCTCATGTGTTGATTGATAATTTACACTTTTTCACTATGACTAAACATTATATTATAGTTAAATTATCATATCCTTAATATTTTATGCATGTTTATTTTATACACTTTATTTTCCATGCAATTAGAGTAGGTTAACATAGGATTATTTTTTCAAAGAGAGTGGGGATCTATCCTCAATCCAAATATTAGAAGGATCCATTGGTCCTTTCTCCCAATTTTTTTGAGACTAGAATTAGGGTGCATCATTCAATTAGAAGTCAATACAATTCCCTAGTTCAACAATACCTCATAAAAATATTCAAAATTTACTTCCCCTCTCAAAATAAATGAAGTTTATAACTTATAATTTCTAATGTATTAAAAGGAAGACAATTTGTTTTTCAAAGGCACACAAAAACTTTATTTTTTAATTAAAATTAAGACATTTATTAAGGCTAATGCTTATTGTTTATTTTTATTCAAGAAGGTCAAGGTTAAGAAATAAGGACATATGAAAACATTCCATGCGGATGTACCATTTTATTCACACAATTATCTAATGTGTTCTACAATATCTTAATTTTAAATTTGCCATAAAAAATTATATATTTTCTTTATTTTGTAGTTATCATTCACATGCATGTGCAAGAAACCATGTATTATTTTATTCATGCATGTTTTAAACTAGTGTGTGTGGTGTGTGATTCCTTTCTATTGGATGCTTCTACTAGATATGTTGCCTTCCTATTCCACCTCTTAAAGGGTGACCAACTAGCACTTGCAGCAAATTGCAAGTTAGTCAATTTTTTGTATGTGTGTGTAAGTATAATTGATAATAATATTATTCAAAATTAACTAAATAAAATCATGAATTTTAATTAAGTTATTTTTTTTAATAGGTTAAATGTTGGGGGCATATTGATACCATCCTTCCCATGAATTGAACTTGGATCTTCGTTAGGAAATCCCAGTTCCTTTTGCCATTGTGGTGTCCCTGTTGGGATAAATTTTAAGTAAGTTCTAAACATTAATTAATTTTCCAAATATAATAAATTCTTGCAATATGACAACAATTGGATGAATTTTTGGAATTGCAGGATACATTTTGGGATGATGGAACATATTTTTGGGATGCATCTTTGAGACCACCCACAAATCCCAAAACAAGTCCCTATGGAACATAGCTTGTAGTTGTTCCTTATTGCTAGTAATTATGGATCATCTCTATCTTCAAACTACTTTCAGTTATTCTTTTTGTATATGATAATGCTAGAAAATCCAACTCATCAAATAATCATGGAATATCCAATAATCATGGAATATCTTACTCTTCAAGTTTATTTCTAGTATTCTTTATAGATTATAATGATAAATACTTTTACTCTTTAAATGGATTTTAATGTTCCTCTTGCATTCAATAATCACAAAAAAATCCACTTTTCAAATGGATTTTAGTCGTTCATATTTTAGAAGGTAATCATGCAAAATATCACTCTTCAAATGGTTTTTAGTGGTTCCTTTTTAGTCTATGGCCATAGAATTCCACTCTTCAAATGGACTTTAAATCTTCCTTAACATGTTGAACCAATCCCATATTATTTCAACATGTTAAGGAAGAATTAAATACCATTTGAATAGTGGTATTCTATGGTCATGGATTAAAATAGAAACCATTATAAACCATTTGAAGAGTGATATTTTTTATGATTACCTTCTAAAAGAGGAACAACTAAAATCCATTTGAAAAGTGGAATTGTTTATGATTATTGAATGCAAAAGGAACAATAAAATCCATTTAATAATTTTTAATTGGTTATATGGGATTGAAATAAAGCCCACGTATATTTCATTATGACCATATAGTGGTATTATAATGGATTGATAATTTTTTTTATTAGTTGGAAGAAAGGGTTTTGAAAGGGTCCGCAAAATTTTTACAACCAATATATTTAGACAAGAAAAGGGACAATAAAAATAAAACAAGCAAGGAACAACCACCACATGGGGTCCAAAAGACAAAATGATTCAATTCTAAGGAGAATATGGGAGGACTTAGATTCCCCAATGAGATAGAATATCACCACCCATATTGTAATTTCTCTTCCTCCTCTGAAATACTAACCTCCTCCTCTTAATCCTTTTTCCTCCTTTGAATGCTTCCCATCATCAAAGTAACCTCCTCTACATACATATTAACCATTTTGAGCATTCTCCACAAGGATCTTAGTAGATCTTTAACTATATTCATAGCACTTTGAGGTATTTTGAGTGGATCCTATGTTTTCACTATCTTTTTTATTTTGTCATAGATATTCTCCCATGCGATTTGGGATTATTTCTCTTTGAATAAGAAGGAGAAAAATCCTCTGAATCCTCCAAGTTAGGGATGATCTACATGGACTTATCAAGTTTCACCGATCTTGATTTCAAGCATTAAGAGTGCCTCATCATTTCCTCTTTGCCTATAGAGGCTCTCGGTTGCTCTGTTGCTCCCCCCAATTTTTATTTTTTATTTTTGCCTCATCTATATTTGGAGAATCCTTATCCATAGAAATAATGCATTCAGAAGGATTCGAGTATGGGGTTCTTAACTCCTTATGCTCAAAATTCTCTAGAGTATTAACTTTCTTTATAGCTTCAAAAAGGCTTCCTGATTCAAGATCTAAAATTATACCCTCCACCTTATATTTTTTTAACATACATTCGAAAATAATTTTCTATAGTCCTTGGTGCAAAGGAACTATCTCATCCCCTCTTTGCACATGCAACATTGTCTTGTAAATCGACTTGAACAAGAACATATGGATACTCATCCTTTTATTCTATCAAAAATGATTCAAAAAGGCGAGGTGAGAACTCCTCACAATCGTGATGTGGTTATCTATCATGAAGTGTTTATGGATTGGAAATTATGCATGTATTATTTTGGATGACTTGAACCTAGGTATCCTTCTTGAAAGTTGAGAAATTTAACTAGTTAAGCTAATTTTATTATTGCATTGCAAATAGGTCAACTTCTAATGTGCCCATAATTTAGTGCTAACTCATTGGAAGGAAGGAGTAATGCCTATTTTCAACCTTTTTATTTGGGTCAAACCCCCATTATCCTTGATAAAATATAACTTATTTAATATAACTACATAAATTAAATGTAGAAAATTAAAGTATAAAAAAAAATGCATGAAAAATAAATTATGAAATTTTGGGTGTGAGAGAATAAAAGTAAATATAGTTGTAACCATAGCAAGGAGAGTGTGTAATCAATCAACACATGAGAAAAATGAATAATAAAAATAGAGCCCCATATGCATGAAATAAAATTAATGAGAGGAATGGTAAGAGGACAAAAGAGCAATCCCACAAGTATCATGCATTGCATAATCTAGCAGGGTAGTGCCAGCAACGAAAAGCAAAAGCCTTACCAATTTCTCATTAAATTTAGGAAGGAATCATAATGTGTGTCTCACAAAGTATAGCTCTATCTTCCTCAAGTCCAAAATAAATCTACAATAGATCCCATGGCTCCTAGTGGCAGGAAGAATTCACCCCTAAGTTACCCTAGGTGACAAATTATTACTACCCAATAAAAGTAATTTTTTTGGAGCATCTTTAGCAAAATGATGCACCTTCAAATGTTACAACCTCTAAATACATTTCTAAATCACTTAGAAATAATATAAACTACTTTCTGGTTCCACTACATGCCAAAATATCACTTTTTAGAAATATTCCTTAGGATCTATGTATCTTCTTTTTACCCATTTTTTTGTCTAGGAGCGATTCACTTTAGGAGGTGAACGAATCACTTCAGTCTATGATTTGATCATATAAACCAATCACTTTCATCCTACTAGAGCTTCACTCTTATGATCCAATCATCTTTTCTTGGGAAATTCATTCCTTTAGTCCTCAACAAAATTTAGAGTTTTTGAGGCTCTTATCAATCAATTTGAAGAGTTTTGTAGATCTCCAAAATGATGAGAATCCAAAGGTAGTAACATGTTACTACAATCATTTGATGTTGAAAATGATATTTTTAACATTACAACAATAATTTGATGATGAAAAATATTATTTGTAATATTACTACAATCATTTGATGACAAAAAATTATATTTGTAATATTGCATTGCTATAATTACTAAGCAAATAATATAGTTTCTAGAGATTACATGTTTAAATTTACTATATATGAAATATTATGGCCAAGTATTAAATTAGTCATAGTGGAATGTATTTATGAGTCTATTGTGTAAAAGGAATTTTTTCTTGTTCTTTACTTTTATTGAGATAAGTATATTATCACAATAAACATGGACACCTTCAATATACTATGCTAAGTCATAGAATCCATTATATTGGAGGTATTGTATTTTTTGTATTTGAAGGTGATGTATCAAAATTTACTAGGTTTAGGAATCTTGTGTCTAAGTATTATGTTAGGTCTCATGGATTAAAGGTCATATTACCTATTTATTTCTTGTATACAAGTAACTATATTATCAGCATAAATATTAAAATGTATCATTATTTTATTTGAATTTTTAAGAAAATTATGGGATCTATCATTGAGATATTGTGTCTTTGATGTTTAAAGGTGATATGTTTAAGTTTAATGTATTTTAAAATCCTATGGGCAAGTATGACACTACTAGACATGGTTTACTTTTGATGGGTCTTTGTTGGTCAGAGATATGCCTTAGGTAAGGATTTGGTAATTTAGTGAACCTTAGACCCATCCAACATTGAAATTTTGAGAGGAAGAAATGCCTCCCGTGCTGATCTCCGTAGAGGGGTTGGTTCCCTTGCTATTCTAACTGGGGGTTTTGAGATAAAGTAACAGAAAAGAAATGGGAAATGAATGATAGGGATGGTAAATATGGCCACAGGCCAGATATAACAGGGGTGTTGGACTAACAACATGATAACTCTATTGCATTCTGAACCAAATAGCCCTTAAATACAGATAATTTTTGGTCATCAAATCTTCCTAGGAAATGATTTGGGTAAGTGTATGCGCCCTAGACCTAGACTAACATTGAAATGCCGAAGGGAAGAGATGCCCCTCATGCCAATCTCTAGAGAAAGGTCGGATCCTATACTAAACTACTTTGATGTTTAAGATAAGGGTGCAGAAAAGTGATAAACAGAGTAAGGGTGCAGGAAAGAAATAAAAGAGTAAGGGAAGAAATCTTAGTAGTTTGTTGGTGGGAAAGAACCAGAAGCACGATTACTAGCCAATAACTTGAAATAGCAGCAAAGAACACCAATAATAAATGAAATGAACACGGTATTATCCCTCCTATGTATCCTCTGGACGAGTTCCAAGATTCTCCTTTCCCTTTCATAGAAATTCAGAGTTCAAAGTAACGACGATTAAGGAAAGTGAATATAACAAAAACACTATCCACATGCAGCATAAAAGAAAGCTAACACAACATTTTCCCCTCCTATGTATCCTTTAGAAAATCTCAGGGTTCCACTCCAATCACACACCTAAATCCAAAGTTTAGAATTACAGTATGCAAATGAAGAAAAGATAAAAGAAATAGTCGTAGAAGGTAGCATAAAAGAGAGAAATGGAGTCCAAAGCTCTTTAGTATTAATCACAGAAATCTAAGTTACAGCAGCTTTCTAGTAAAAATTTCACCCCCCCTTTTACATTACAATGCCTACATTTTTATAGAGGACCTGACCCTCTAAGCCATAAATGCACAAAATGGAGGAGTACACCCTCGAAACCTAAGAAGTCGGCTCTTCGCACTCTCAAATCTATTACCAAAATTGGCAACTACGACTGGGTCAGTCGTGGAAACCAGCATTAATGAGTCTTCTAAGCATCCTTGGCTTCTAGGTACAGTGCTCTAGTGGCTGCCATGCTCACTGGGCTCTTCTTATGGGAATAATACTTCATTTCCAATTGCTAAAAATGAGCAGTGAGCTTACCAAGCACGTAAAAACACATTTATGAGGCACTTGATCACCTCAGGAAAATACCCATCTTGGAGCGCGTGCCCTTGAAGCGCTTCACTAAATTTTGTTTGCAACTCTGCTTCGCAATGGACTTGTACCGAAGTAGATCCTCCTTCTTGATTTGTACTTCGCATGGTGGAGCTTCACAAAACTACTTCGGGGATGGTGGGTGTCGAAGCATATTTCCTTTGCAAGATGGGCTCTTCACTTCTCGCTGCTTTGTTGGAGAGACGTGCCAAAATTGCTTCACTGATGAACTGTTAAAATGCTTCATCGCGATCTTCCTTCAAAATTATGGTTCAGGAGGATTTTGACCGAAGTGTATTCTTACCTTCAAAAATGCTTTGACTGCTTCCACTTCGGGTGAAAGTACTTCGCACAAAGGTTTGCCGAAGTAGATGCTTTGCAACGACTTTTGGCAAAGTAGAAATGGTTTGCTAGTAGGGAGGCCCGAAGTGGGTGCTTCGACGGTTTTTCGGCGAAGTATTTTCTACGTTGCGCTCCTTCAAATCCCGCTTCATAATTTTCTTGCCCGAAGTAGCCTTTTGAAATGCTTTGGGTGTGAAGTAGTTTTCATTTTTCTTCCCTTGTATTTTTTCTTCGGCAACACTGCTTTGCAAAATTCTCACCCGAAGTAGTTGTTTGAAGTGCTTTGGGCCCATAGTAGTTTTCTCTGCCTTAGCAAATTTGCACCATGATTTTATTTGCTGAAGATGTTCTTTTGAAATGTTGTTTTAATTCCGCTTCACAAAACTTTCACCCAAAGTAGCTATTGGAATTGCTTCAGGTGCAAAGCTCTTTTTGACGCCTTCTTTGAATTCTTTCTTCGGCAACACCGCTTCGCAAGATTTTCACCCGAATTAGCTGTTTGAGGGACTTTGGGCCCGAAGTAGTTTTCATCTTTCATTTATTCCCTTGAGGCTATATTACTTAGCTTGTTTATCAGCAAATATATTTCATCTTCATTTTATGTACAAGGGGGAATGGCATGGAAAGCCAAAATTGCTACAACACTTGAAAATTTTGTTTCTAAATGTAGCACCCTAAAATTGGCGCAGTGAAATCTTAATAATTACATTTACTCTAGTAAATAATTCAAATTCAAATTTTAACCTCCCAAACCGCCCGTTAACCGTCGTGTAATCCGTTTCCCCCTTTCCCGTGCCATTTTTAGAGGTTGTTTTGACCGTTTGACGATATCGTCGCCGATCAGACGATATCGCCCCAGATCTGACGATTTCGTCTGGGCTAGGACGTCCAGACGATCTTGTCCCAAAACTAATTTTGCACAATTAGCTTCTGTTCCAACGGGTCTCTAATCCGGGCAGAAGCGTGTCTGCGCCGTTAGAGACCCTCCCCCATTGGAGATCTCCCAAATAGGGATGATCTCCAACCTCCTAACCTCCCTCCTAAGCCTATTTAATCCTAAGCCCTCCCCTTAGCACCCCCCTGGCTGATAATTCCTTGTAACTCGACTTCACATACGTTAAAACATCCCAAATTCATATTTGCATTAGTTCTATACCAATTTTGTTGCAGGTACCTTAGTGTTTTTCAGCCGGAGCAAGCTTACATCGTCGTCGACGATCCTGTTCAGATCGGAGGCGATCCTGTCGAATCAGAGACGATTTCGTACCAATGCGAGATGATTTCGACTGCAGTCAACATTGAGGCAATCAGTGCCTAAAGTTTGCATTTCTTCATCTTTTAATCTGCTATTTTATGTTGTAATTAGCTAGTTTATTCAGTATTTTATGCTATTCTGCATTTTGGAGTTCACCCATCTAGATTAAATGCATAATTAAGTCATAATTATTATGAAATCAGTATAATGCATGCATGTTTCTGCTTATAAGTTTTAGTTTGATATTGCTACTTTCATTTTACATTGTTTCCCTATGTTAGAATAGTTGCATTTTCTGTGTTTTGCACCTATTTCTCTGTTTGCAGGTCTCTGACGAATTCGTCAGATCTCAGATGATCTTGTCTGATCTCAGATGATCCTATCAAATTCGAGGCGATCCTGACTGCTTCAAGAATCAGAATCTTCATCAGACATCCGGATCAGGTATTTTTCTTTTAACATTCTTTAATTTCTCTATTTTCTGTCTTAATCCTATTTTTTGTATTCATTTAATCTGCATCTTCATATAGAATAGCTTAGACGCATTTTGGCCAAACCTAGGACTTGAATGCTTAAGGCTAAAACGAACACATAAAACACATTCCCAACCTAGGCGTGGAAACTGCCATTAAATGTTTCCTGGTGAACCCACCATCCATCGAAAAATCACCAATATACACCTCCCTTGAGAGGCGGGACCTTCGCAAGGCCTCTCAATCCGAGGTACCGTGCCATCCTTTTCACATCCCCCTTCCGGGCACGGATCCTATAGCCTGAAGGTAAGGGTGTGAAAAATTTGGAGCGATACATTTTGGTGAACCCGACGTGAATGCATTGTAAACCTTTTGAAAACAAAAAAACAAAAAATAAAACAACTAAAACATAGATGCATTTCAGATCATTTAAATTTAATATCATGTTTAGATGGTAGCTCCTAAGAAAATATTAGCAGTTACTATAAATGTAGAAAACCAATTGGCAGCCATAGAAATCAATTCTGTGCTTAGTGTGCCTGAAACAGATAGAAATCAACTCTTGTGGGACGAACTTGATAGAAGACTTAGTGTCATTTCATCTAGGTCAACAAAACTTAAACAAATCAAGAGGCTAGTCCTAGATAGAATCTTGGATCCTCATCAACTTGTCTTTTATCATGAACTTCAGAGAGCCTGCCATAGATGGTTAGCTTATAGGAGAGCTCTTGTATCTTCAGAATTGTTCACCTTCGAGGAATACCTCGAGAACGCAGCCATTGTACACCAGTTCCTAGGTCTTGTAGAAGACCAAGAGGTTGTTCTTATGGATAGGGAAAGATGGAATAGAGTTCCTCGAGCTATGTTATATCGAGAGTATTGCCATGAGCTTTACTTCTATCAACCAGCATCTGAGACAGATAATATCACTATAGCTCTTTTCATTAAATTTTTAAAAGAAAACTTTCAATTTGAAGAAGAACACTTCATGACTCCTGAAGAACTCGAGCCCATTAATGATATTTATAAATTGTTTATAGAAAACTAGATCATTACTTTCAGTATTATTTCTTGCATTTATTGTGTTATTTGTTATCTTTACAATATTATTTCAAAAACAAAGAAAAACTAAAAAACATAACAAAAACTAAAACATTTCATTTTAAATATTGTAGTAGGTATATAATTAATATATACCTCTTAAGCTTGTTGCATATATATATATATATATATATATATATATATATATATATATTTGCTGAAATCTAAAATTAAGCACAATGCCTAAACTTAGGAATGGTAAACAAAATGAAGGAGAAGAAGAAGATTGGTTACAAGATAAAACTAGAGACCCAAATGTCCTTCCTGAAGATCCAATTCTAGAAGGAGAAACTCTAGATCAACCAGAAGATGACCTAGGTGAAGATAATGAACAAGAAGAAAGTGTTAAAGAGGATGGACCCTCATCCCCTAGAGTAGCTCCAGATGGAACTATTGCTTTTGACAACGTAGATCATTTTCAAAAATTTCTCAATGATAACATTGACGCCCTTAATGTGGCAGTTCGTATTGATAAAGGGCAAATTAGTGACACTCAAGCAGCCATGGAACATGCGTTTGATGTGCACACTAATCCCTTGTCTTTCATTGATCAAGAAAGTGATAAGGCTGGACCATCCAATACAGATATGGTCACTATGATTCAAAACATGTCAAAACAACAGGTTACCCAACCTCCTAAGGAACCTGTTATTCAACCTAAAATCATTCCCACACAAAAGAAAACTTCCTTCACTACTTTACTTCGCCAAACTATTGATCAATATGCTTCAAGTAAACAAAAACCTAAAACGAAGCCAAACACCAATTTTCAACAATCTGGAATACATCATAATACAACTTCAAAATTCCTTCATAACACCTTTCCTACCAATAATTTACACAATAGCAACATAGCATCTAATCTTCATGTCCCTCCATCATATGCTCACAAATCCCATATCAATGCCCTACCGAACCAATATGGTGGGCAAACTAGTAATCTGGAAGCCATGGTGAAACAGTTAGCTTCGCGTATGGACCGAGATAGATCCTTATCGTCCCTCGTACAATTATCGAGAGATATGTAGTCAACCTTTGGATCCCATAGTTGTAGCTCAACCATACCCTAAGCATTTTCCCATGCCCATCTTGCCTATATATAAAGGAACCGAAGATCCCATAGAGCATCTTCGCATGTTTAGGATAGCATGTCATGATATATCACATGATGACTTGCTATTACTAAAAATGTTCCCAAAAAGTTTAGGTGGAATGGCATTAGAGTGGTACTATCAATTGCCCACTCATTCTTTGAGAAACTTTGAAGAAACATCTGAATCTTTTGTCCATCAATTTAGTGCCTACATCGAGAGGCATGTAACCATTAAAGATTTATACAACTTAAAACAAGACAAGGATGAATGTTTTGCCGATTTCTTAGCTAGATGGAGGCAGTTGATAGGAAAACTGCACTTTGTGCTACCTTATAGGGAAATGTTGGACATTTTTATCAATAATTTACAAGAACAAATATCTTATGAGCTATCATCTGCTACTTTAACTACCTTCGATCAAGCTATAGATTTAGCTCGAAGAGTAGAAGATGCCCTCATTAGGAGAGGCCAACTTAGGAAGAAGGATGATGAGAAAACATCCAGAAATCAATATAAAAACAAACAAGTTGTTGGTGACGGAGTCACTGACAACAGAAATGTTGCTAATATCAATGCAACGAAGACAACAGAAAAATTTATATTGAAACCTCTTGATAAACCTCCTCGAGAATTTACTAGATTGAATCAACCCTTATCAACTATTTTACCTCAATTACTCGAAAGAGGTTTGATCCAATTACCAACTATCCGAGAACCTGATCCAACTATACCCGGATACAGAGCTGACTTACACTGTGATTTCCATAGAGGACCTGGACACTCTACCAACGCTTGTAAAAGGTTGAAACATAAAATACAGGATTTGATTGATAATAATGAAATGGAGGTGCAAGCCTTCCAACCTAAACAAAATGCTCCTAATAATACTCAAAAGACCATTCCCCAAAATCAAAATCAAAATGCTAATCAATCATTAGACATATTTCAACACCCTTTACCAAGACATGGTAAAGAGGTGGCCAATCAAATCGAACATCATAATGTTCCTCCTCCTACCCGATATGTAGGAACCATTAGCGGACAATTACCTATTCAGGATCCTCAAATATTTGACACAACCTTATCCCTGGTTACGACCAGGCCCTTACATAATATTCCAACTCCTGATTCTAGTGATATAGAATCAGATACTGAAAGTGAACTAGACATCACTTCAAACCAATCGAATAGTTCTAAAAATGAATCAGATCCTATTCAACCCATCACAGATGCTATGGTTCCAGAAGAACCATTTCCTAGAAGAGTTACTACTCGACCTTCTTCTAATCAATTCCTCCCTAATGAACAAGCCATAAATGCTCGACCGAGACCAGTTCAACGTCCTCAATATAACATTGTAGGTACCATTGGAGTCGTTACCCGACAACAGGCTCAAAATTCTCAACAAGAACCAAATCAGAATGATGGATCAGCTCCATTTGCTTTGAAAAATCCCAATAAAGGGAATCATGCTCCTAATGTTCAACCTAAACCCCCTTACAATATTAATGAGCAATTATCCAATACTACAACCAGAATTTCCCTTTTGGATTTATTAAGATCTTCTCCTACCCATAGGGATGAGTTGATGCTTACATTAAGCCAAATGATGGTACCTCAAAACATTCAATCTGAAGCTATGGCCAATACTATCATCACTCGAGAGGTTGATTGTATTGACTTTCGGGATAAAGATATCCCACAACACAGTTTACATAAGGATAATCCCTTATATATTATCGCTCTAATTGGAGATGTAGTTGTCAAACGAGTCTTGATTGATAATGGCTCATCTCTAAACATTTGCACTTTTGACTTCTACCAAAGATTTGGCTTTAGAAGTGATGAAATGAAGAAAACTGATATGATTATCAAAGCTTTCAATGACGAAACACAAGAAACGTGTGGAGTTATTACCATCCCATTGCAAGTTGGTCCTAGAACCCTAGATACAACCGTGTTTATTGTACATTGCCCCGCATCGTACAATATACTCTTGGGTCACCCTTGGATCAATGCAATGCGAGCTGTCCCATCAACTTTACACCAATGTGTTAAATTCGAATTTAAAAATCAGTTGGTCACTATCCATGGTGACCCTAGACCCTTTGATATGTGTGCTTTGGCAGAACCTGTTGGAGTGCAATTTTGCCCTGCTCTGTCATCCACACATCCTAATTCTTATTTTTCATCTAAAACTATGAAACACACACCCATAACTTCACCTATTTCCCCTCCATTAATTTCATCCTCCTATATAGATCAACAATCTTCTAAACAAATCACTCTAGAACCTCAAAAAGATCTTCAATCTACAACCAATCCTTCATGTTCTATCCCTATAATTTCAAAACCTATAGACCCATCTATTAACACTTCCACATTATCAACATCTATCATACCTTCCACATCTAAAGATATAGGGAATGATCCTTCTACATCTTATGCTCTTTCTGATGAACTTTTACCAGATTTATCCACAATCTTAATATCAAAAAAAACAAATGCTTTCATGCAAGATTCAATTCTTTTAAATAACTTACCGCCATCTCCTCGTACTTTGGGCCTCCCACAACCTATGGGAAGTACTTACCAAGTCGGGAGTTGTGCCTTCATTTATAAAGGATATGACTGGGGAAGAATCCCTCGGAATATCAAAACTCATCATGAGGGATATGCTCGGTGTTATTTTACCAATGAATATATTAAAGCTAAACCCATAATGCTTAAAATGGGATATAAAGGGAAAGGCTTGGGACCTTTCCAAAATGGCATGAAAGAACCTTTCGAGGTAGAACCGTGGCCCGCCCGTTGTGGTGTGGGCCTATTTCCTAGTAAGGGTCAACCCTTTCCTTTTGAAGATGATGATCAACTCATATGTTATCAAGATTATTTGGATAGGCATGATGATTTGCCTCTAAAAAATCAGCCATTTACATGTAACATGCTATCCATAGCTTACCCTGAAATGATTGTTGACCCCGATGAAGAGTTGGAAGGAGATATCTTCCATGATGTCTCCGTTGAAGAGATGTTACACAATGGATTTTATTTTGATGGTTCTATACCAACTATAGCCCAACTTGAGACCACTAATCCTCAAGATGAATTATCCAAATTAACCTTACAAGAATTACAAGAATTGGGCGTTTCACCCACCCCACCTAATTTTGAAAGAGATCTACACATGGAGGTAGAAAACGTCATTAAAATTAATATTGGAACTGAGGATAATCCTCACATAATCAATATTGGATCAGAATTAAGTCAAGAAAAACAAGAGCAATACATTGCATTCCTTAAAGAGTATGAAGATGTCTTCGCTTGGACATATGAAGATATGCCAGGTCTAGACCCTTCTGTAGTCATGCATCATCTAGTGGTCCATCCGGATGCTAAACCTGTTAAACAAAAACTTAGAAAAATGCATCCCAAAGTGGCTCTGCTAGTCAAAGGGGAGTTAGAAAAACTCTTGAATGTTGTCTTTATACAAGCTATTGATTATGCTGAATGGATCTCAAATGTAGTTCCAGTTACCAAAAAAGAAGCTACCAAAGTTAGGGTTTGCACAGATTTTAGAGATATTAACGTTGCATGCCCTAAAGATGATTTTCCTCTTCCAAACATGGATCAAATCATTGACTTTACTGTCGGGAGTGGGATGATGTCCTTAATGGATGGATTCTCCGGTTATAATCAGATCAGGATAGCTCTTGAAGATCAGGCTAAAATAGCCTTTATTACCCCCTGGGGTACTTTTTGTTGGAAAGTGATGCCATTTGGCTTAAAGAACGTAGGTGCAACCTATCAACGAGCTATGACTTATATTTTTCATGATATGATGCATGATATCCTACATGATTATGTAGATGATATTATAGCTCGCTCTATTATTGAAGATAATCATTTAGATGATTTGAGAAAAGTTTTTAATCGATTACGAGAATATCTTATTCGATTAAATCCAGCAAAATGCATATTCGAAGTTAAGTCCGATAAACTATTAGGGGTTTTAGTTTCTTTACGTGGTATCAAAATCGACCCTCTCAAGATTGCGGCTATCACTGATATGCCCGCACCTACTAATATATCTGAGTTACGAAGTTTACAAGGTAAGCTTCAAGCCATCCGTCGCTTCATCGATAAGCTGGCGGACAAAACCGGTCCCTTTCTTAAACTCCTTAAGAAGGATGTCCCTTTTAATTGGGACGATGAATGTAGAGAAGCTTTTGAACTTCTCAAACAATACCTCCTTAATCCATCGATGCTTTCACCACCTAAACCTGATCGCCCATTTCTCCTATATATTTTAGCTTCAGATTCTGCCTTAGGAGCTATGTTAGCTCAGCTTGATGATGAAAAGAGAGAACGTGCTAATTATTATATTAGCCGAACCTTCATCAGTTATGAAACCCGCTATACAACATTAGAAAAACTATGTCTAGCAGTCATGTTTGCTACGCAAAAATTATGACATTATATGCTTAGTCAGAAAACTTATGTCATTGCTAAATATGATCCCTTGAGGTATCTCATGAGTCGACCTTATTTATCGGGTCGCACAGCCAAGTGGGTTCTTGCTCTAAGCGAGTTTGATCTCACATTCATAGGACAGAAGTCTGTTAAGGGTCAAATCATAGCAGATCAATTAGTTGTTGCACCCTTAGAGTCTACCCATCCCCTCATCATTGAGTTTCCTGATGAATGCCTTCAATTAGAGGCAGACCATACTTGAACAATGGTCCTTATACTTTGATGGAGCCCGATGCATGAGTGGGGCTGGTGCGGGTATTATTTTAATATCCCCACAAAAACATCTTATTCCTCTGTCCTTCAAATTGACATTTGCTTGCACCAACAATACTGCTGAATATGAAGCTCTAATCCTTGGATTACGAGCTGCCTTGGCACTAAAAATTAAACATCTGTTAGTTTTTGGTGATTCTCAACTGGTTATAAACCAAATTAATGAAGTTTATCAGACCAGAGATGATAAACTGTGCCCATATAAGGCCTATGTTTTACAACTAATGTCTCTATTTGATCAAGTTACCTTGGAAGCTATTCCTCGAACTTGCAACCGTGCAGCTGATGCTATGGCCATAGCTGCATCTCTCCTGCCCTTGGAGTTAGATGACGAATATGCCACTATCATTATTCATCGACTCCAGGAACCCGCTTCAAATAAGTCATGCTTAGAACCTTTGGATGTGTTTCTAATCAATGAAACTACTCCTGAACCTTGGTATACGGATATATTTGATTTTCTCCAAAATGGGACTTTCCCTGCCAATTCTAATAGAAACCAGCGTCGGTTATTACGTAGACGAGCAAGTCGATTTGTAATAATTGGCAATACTTTATATAGGAGATCTTTTGAAGGTATCCTATTAAGATGTTTGAATTTAGAAGAATCCAAATCAGCCTTGAGTGAAGCCCACGATGGATCTTGTGGAGGACACTTCAGTGGTAGTGTCATTGCTAAAAAGCTCCTTAGGATAGGATACTTTTGGCCTACCATGGAGAATGATGCACATGATTATGTGCGCCATTGCGACAAGTGCCAGAAACATGCTGACCTTGTCCATGCGCCTGCACAAGAACTGCAGGCTATTTCATCTCCTTGGCCCTTTTCAAAATGGGGTTTAGATATTATTGGCAAAATCAATCCTGTGTCATCTGATGGACACAAATTCATCATAACCGCCATCGAGTATTTCACGAAGTGGGTTGAAGCTATGCCTTTAGCTTCCTGCACTGGCACACAAGTCTCTAAATTTATTTTTAATCAAATCATTTGTAGGTTCGAAATTCTTGCAAATCTCATCTCTGACAATGGAACTTGTTTCAAAAATAAAGATGTTAAAAAATTATGCCAAAAATATAAGATTCAACATCGCTGGTCCACTCCCTATTATCCTCAGGGTAATGGTCAAGCAGAAGCATCTAACAAAACCTTAATCAAAATTCTCAAAATATTGGTCAATAAAACTGCCGTGATCGGCACATTCAATTATATCCAGCCTTGTGGGCCTATCGAACTAGTGTTCGAACCCCCACTGGAACTTCACCTTTTGTTTTGGTTTATGGTGCTGAAGCCATTTTTCCCTTTGAATTAGAAGTTCCTTCTTTGGCTCTACTACTTCAAGATACCAAAGTAGGAGATGAATATCGAGCTGGCAGACTCGATCAGTTGGAACTCCTAGATGAAAAATGCATCAATGCTTTGGAGCATCTCCGTGCCTACCAAAACAAGCTTAAAAGATCATATGCTAAAAAAGTTCGTCATCGATCCTTTGAGATCGGCGACCTTGTTTTAAAAGAAAATCAAAAAAATACTAATGCAACTAAGGACCTTAAAGGTAAATTTGAGCCCAACTGGCTTGGACCATACATTATCACTGCTAAATTTGAATCGAGGAGCATACAAATTATCTACCTTAGATGGTAAAGAACTTAAAGAACCCATGAATATTTTGCATCTTAAACGTTACTATGTATAAATTTGGTCATTTCATCCTTGTATATATTTGTTTAAAATATTTCAAAATCACTATCTTGTATTTCTTTCAATTTATAAATTCAAAAACACCAAAAACATTCATAATCATCAAAATCTTCAAAACTATTTGTTGTATTTATTTATGGCACTTGTTAATTCTTTCAAAAAAATAATAAAAATAAAAACAACAATATTCTTGACTCTTTCGAAACCAAAACAATATAAAGAAGAAAGAGAGAGTCAACATTCTCAAAACTTCTCAAAAAGTATTTATATATATTTTCTTACAAATATTGCAGTTATATGTTTCAAATTATTTTGGATAAATTAGCATTTATTTGGAATCTCTCACTTTCACACACACAAAAATAAATATCTTGATTTTATCTGGCATGATTACTAATCTCTCTTATATCAAAGTCCACAAAATTCAATTAAATAAAGTTTGAGCATAGAGAATTGATCTTGTTATTTACTTAAACCAAGCACATCTTTTCACAATAAAATGATTATATTTGTAATTTCCATGCTTTGCTACATAGTAGAAGTGGTTTCTTGAGCGAAAAGTTTCCCCTGCTATCCTATCATGCACATGGTCTAGAATCTTTGAGAATTGGCAAAAGGACAAGCTCACCCCTACCCAGAATAAAAATCCCTTGCTCTACAACTAATCTGAGCAAGTATCCCTAGTATAGAACAAAAGGCAAAGTTCAAGAAAAAGAGAAAAAAAATGTTATTTTATATCATTACAACAATATTTCAAGCATTATCTCAATTATCAAGCAAAAATACAAAAGAAAAAGAAAAGAAAAGCAAAGAAAAAGCAAGAAAGCAATAAAATCCCTTTCCCTACCCTTTGAAAAGAAAAGAAGGGTTGATGAGCTTGAATCCCTGGAATTCTCAATTATTCGAAAACTGTGAGGTAAGCCCCATAACAGGTGGTTTGTGCCCAACTTGCTTGGCCTTGGGTAACTCCTAGCATGGCGATATGTCCGTCACATTAGCGACCTTCTTTTGTACAGACCTATGTCTGCTTATGGATTAGCTAGCTCTTGATAATCCGACTTACATAGTAGTCTAGTATGGTTATATGCATCTACATCATGGTTAATGAACACTTATTTGGTTTATTCAAATCACTTGTATCATATTATCTTGCTCAAAACTGGTAAATGAACATAGCAATTGCACACACATTTTATATTTGAGAGATTTTGTGTATCATTATGATAAATCAAGATTGGAAATGAATTCACATATGCACATGGGATTCCTTATAAATCTAACTTTTGTCTTTAAAATACTTTGAAATATTTTTTGCAAAATTGTTTGGAATAATTCATTTTCTTCTTTCAAGTACAGTTGTTTAGTATAAAGACAACTATATGCATAATAGAAAAATCAAAATTTCTTTCAAAACCATACAATAAAAACATATATATATATATATATATAATTATCGACTTTCGCGACGATGGTATAGTTCCAAAACCAAAATTGGAATTTTATGCCTAGCGCAAGTCCTCATCTTCATATTTTCTGTTTATTAAAAATCAACCATGCAATAAAACTATCTATTTTCTTCTTGATTTTCGCGATGATGGTATAAGTCTATACCTACATATTCTATGCCTAGCGCAAACCATTGTAACAATTTTTATTCCCCATTTATTTAAAAATCATGAAAACCATATGACTTAAATCATTCTGTTATACAATTATGCTTTACAAACAAACAAACACATTTTCATTATTTCATGTCATTATGTCAACCTTCAATTTTGCAATGATGGTATAATTCCTAGGGAATTATCCAAAAATTTTATCACACTTAGGAATTTATGCCTAGCAAAAATCATTTTAACATTATTTCATGCATACTATTTTTATGGAAATCTGAAAAACAAACCATCATCATCATCATTTGCACCATTGCACCAAAGTCTTAAGACAGTCTCTTAAGCACTCTTTTACTTTTAACAATATTTCTATAACTGGGATTAGCTTGACGACCGAGTGAGCGGCGACTCCATGAAATGGTCTATAATAGCGACAATGTCCTTTGAAATTATTGTTAGAAGTCTCTTTTATCTTTTATCACATTACATCACAAACAACCAATTTGTTACATCAGATTATTTCATTTAAATTTTATAAGCATGACATCAAAATTATAATATTTCCAATGACATAATTACATGAATCATCAAATCAATCAATCAAACATAAAAGCATCATAAAAATACATAACACAAGTCATATGATCAAAAAATATCTCATCTCATATATATATCACAAATATATGTACATCATATCAAAACCTGGATTGGTATGCCACAATATATATCTTGGCATACTCAATCCTCTCAATCAAATGTCCTCTATGTAGTGTCTCGAGAACCCCTCGAGCTCTCAGCCTCATCTCCTCCCCCGCCCTGAGGTGGACGAGGTGGCCCCATCGTAGTATGAGTGGTACTACGAGTCCTAGTCATCGATCGAGAAGAAGTCCTCGATGACCCAATCCTGATAGGGTCAGCAATGCCGACTGGCAGTTGTACCCTCTAACCCTCTGGCACCATCTAGAAGTAGATGCCCTGGTAGAACGCGGTCTGAGCAATCGACCATGCCAGCTCCTGTGTGCTCGCTCCTCCACCCCATGCTCTGAGGCATGCAATCTCGTCTCTGAGCTGTGTCACCTCAGCTCGATGGCATGCAGCCTCCTCCTGCAATGTCTACACCTATGCTTGGAGATAGATTGTCTCCACTCGAAGAGTCACTGTCTCGCTACTCTCCCTAGTGTCCACACCCTTGCCCTTATCGAGCGATGGTGGCCTCTCTCTCTATGGAGAAGGGGGTCTCTCCTCCCTCCTCTCCCTCTGTCGTGGCCTCTCCTACGCCTGTGGCCTCCTCAGCTCTCTCCCACTATGACCCTGGGCCACCTCCATAGCCGCTTGGCATCGCCTCCCTATCCGATGCACAACTACATGTATCGGACCCTGAGCCCTCGTCATCCGAGGAGGGCGGATGCCTACGTACCAGGCATCGTAGCCATCGGCTACCCCTGCATCATCCCCATCCACTGGCTGAATGGGGGCATCGTCCGAGTCCTGACTCCAGAAGCGCTGCATGTCTGGAGCCCCGCTCACTATGGTGTTATCTCGGATAGTCCAAGAAAACTCGTAATCCTTGAGAGATGGGATCCCCTGCTGTAGACCGAACTATCACAAAACTCGGTCGTAGCGATGGAGCTCCACCTCTCCCCTCTCCATCCACAACTAGCAAACTCGCCTAATGTGAGCTAACTCCTGTCCATCCTCGGCCCACCCTGGGTGCTCTCGCCATGGCCTCCAGGTGATCTGGTCTAGGACAAGGTCATCCAGTAGTCTCCGGGACATCGATAGGTCAATCCGCTACTGTGACCCTCTTCGGAGCCACCAGTAGAAAACTCGGGGCCTCTCCCCATCAATCCCTATCAAAGGAAGCCCTACCGGCCTTCGCACTACAATGTGCTCCCAACACCAAACCTGTAGGAGCGATGTCATAACTAGACATCGACCGCCCTTGTACACGACCCCATGCAGGATCCTGTACAATCGGCATAGAACAAAGCTGCCCCAAGAAAATCTGTAACCATGGTCTCGCATATCATAGATCACATCTGCTAGCATCCATGGTACCCTACACCCGCTCTGGTGGCACAGCAGAAGTCCACCAACCACTCCAGCCAAAACCTGTGTGAGTCTAGATGCCCCAGGCATCTGACGCAGTGCCTCGATGTTCACTCCGCCCTTCTCCAGGGTGAAGCTCGGGTCACCACACAACCGCCCCATAGCATGGCCCTGATTGGCCGTAGGAGTGATCAACCGTCCTTGTATGGGGATTCTTAGAATCCTCCATACATCCTCCAAAGTGGGAGTCATCTCCCCTGTCGGTAGCCAAAAATAGGAAGAACCCGGATACCACCTCTCTGCTAGGGCTGTCAGTAGCCCCATGTTTGTAGACACTTGTGGCATTTCTGCCACATGTCGTAAGCCGCTCTGTGCCAGCTGATCCCCTCTGCCTATGTTAGAGCGGCCAAGTCATCTCTCAAACCTCCATATTTCCATTCCTTCTCTTTAGCAATCCTCTCTGCAACATAAACAACAAAACAATAAAAATCATTAATAACAATTCAAGTGATTAATAATGCAAGTTAAAATAAGTTCAATTTCATCAAATGATGATATCGTCCACTATTGGACGATATCGTCCCAAATTTGAGCACAATCGTCTCCGATTTCGCAAGCCGAAATCGTCCCTAATTTGATGAAATCGTCCCCCTTTCATCGATTTCGCCCTTAGACGAAATCGGCGAACTTGAGACGATTTCGTCCCGACGACGTCGACGGCCCAAAAATGGCGCGATGCTCAAAATTCATTTAAAATTCACCTAAAAAGCATGTAAATTCAAATTAAACCATTCTAAACTAAGTTTAGACTCTTACCCGTAGCCCGCGTCGGACCTCTGTCGATCTGTGCGTCGTCTCCACCATTTTTGCTTGCAGAGCTCTAAAACCAAAAAAATGAACAGTAAAAATGAATTAGGGTTTTACCCTATTTTTCTTAATTTTATTCAAAACATAATTAAAAACATTTTAAATTTTGCTTTTTCACGTTTTTACCTCAAACGTTCGATTTGGGTAAAAACACGGAGGGGGCACCATAGTAAGTCGTCGTACGATTCGACCAAGAATCGTCGCCTAAAAATGGGAATAATTTTTGCTTTCTCGTAGATCGAGAAGAACTCATCTTTAACGCATTTTCTTCGAAAAATTCGCTAAAGAGGGGGCAAAATGTAGCACCCTAAAATTGGCGTAGTGAAATCTTAATAATTACATTTACTCTAGTAAATAATTTAAATTCAAATTTTAACCTCCCAAACCGCCCGTTAACCGTCGTTTAATCCGTTTCCCCCTTTCTCGTGCCATTTTTAGAGTTTGTTTTGACCGTTTGACGATATCATCGCCGATCAGACGATATCGCCCCAGATCTGACGATTTCGTCTGGGCTAGGACGTCCAGACGATCTTGTCCCAAAACTGATTTTGCACAATTAGCTTCTGTTCCAACGGGTCTCTAATCCGGGCAGAAGCGTGTCTGCGTCGTTAGAGACCCTCCCCGTTGGAGATCTCCCAAATAGGGATGATCTCCAACCTCCTAACCTCCCTCCTAAGCCTATTTAATCCTAAGCCCTCCCCTTAGCACCCCCCTGGCTGATAATTCCCTGTAACTCGACTTCACATATGTTAAAACATCCCAAATTTCTATTTGCATTAGTTCTATACCAATTTTGTTGCAGGTACCTTAGTGTTTTTCAGCCGGAGCAAGCTTACATCGTCGCGGACGATCCTGTTCAGATCGGAGGCGATCCTGTCGAATCAGAGACGATTTCGTACCAATGCGAGACGATTTCGACTGCAGTCAACATTGAGGCAATCAGTGCCTAAAGTTTGCATTTCTTCATCTTTTAATCTGTTGTTTTATGCTGTAATTAGCTAGTTTATTCAGTATTTTATGCTATTCTGCATTTTGGAGTTCACCCATATAGCTTTAAATGCATAATTAAGTCATAATTATTATGAAATCAGTATAATGCATGCATGTTTCTGCTTATAAGTTTCAGTTTGATAGTGCTACTGTCATTTTACATTGTTTCCCTCTGTTAGAATAGTTGCACTTTCTATGTTTTGCACCTATTTCTCTGTTTGCAGGTCTCTAACGAATTCGTTTGACGAATTCGTCAGATCTCAGACGATCTTGTCTGATCTCAGACGATTCTGTCAAATTCCAGACGATCCTGACTGCTTCAAGAATCAGAATCTTCATCAGACATCCGGATCAGGTATTTTTCTTTTAACATTCTTTAATTTCTCTATTTTCTGTCTTAATCCTATTTTCTGTATTCATTTAATCTGCATCTTCATATAGAATAGCTTAGACGCATTTTGGCCAAACCTAGGACTTGAATGCTTAAGGCTAAAACGAACACATAAAACACATTCCCAACCTAGGCGTGGAAACTGCCATTGAATGTTTCCTGGTGAACCCACCATCCGTCGAAAAATCACCAATATACACCTCCCTTGAGAGGCGGGACCTTCGCAAGGCCTCTCAGTCCGAGGTACCACGCCATCCTTTTCACATCCCCCTTCCGGGCACGGATCCTATAGCCTGAAGGTAAGGGTGTGAAAAATTTGGAGCGATACACTAAAATCAAGGGAACAAATTCATGAAATTGAAAGAAATATTTTACAAAAAATTTGATTTTTCTACCCCATTGTGCAATGTGACAAAATTGTCAACATTCTTGGTAGCTTGCAGGGCAACGAGCTCATCTCGGTGAGAGAACCCTCAGCCTTGATCTGTTGGGCCAGAGTTACCTCCAGACCCTTCTCCCTTTTCTATCTCTAGGGGTGCTTCCATGGCTTGCTCTTCTTCTTATTTCTCTTCTTCTTCTGCTTCCTCTGGCATGGCTTCCTACTGTGGTGATGGGGCAAGGCGATCATGTATGTGATTCATGGTTTGGCAAACATGAGCCCATGCACCCTTTGAGAAAGGCTCTTGATCTTGTAATGCCTTAACCAAAATGCAGAACTGATCAATCTTCCTGATATCAGCATGTTTGGCTCTAATGTATAGATCGTTCAGATAGGTTGCAATCTTGTAGTGTCTCAAAATAAAATTTGTGACTTGCCCTTCTATTATCAGCTCTGCCCATTCGTCTATCTCTAATACGTTGTCTTCAAAATTAAGCCATGTCGGCTTAAGCTCTTCCTTGGTCGGAAGGTTCCCATCATCATCCGTAAAGCTTAGGAAACCTAAGGAAGAGAGATCCTATAAATAGCCTAGAGATGTGTGCTGCTCATTCTCAAACACATCCAGGAGGTCCTTCGCCTTTTGTGCCTTCCTCACCTTGGAAAAGAATGCGTGAACTATGTCTTGGGTCGTGGACCAATCCCTAGTCTTCCAACTCATTGCAGCAACCTGCAAGTCCTAATATTTAGTGCTTTGGACATCAAAGGCTAATTTGAGTTGACATCTAGCTTTTTGAGTGACCTCATCTATGATTGGTCCTCCTTCGACAGCGGCACGCTGTGCTTCTATGATATAGGTTAAAATTGATAGGGCACTGGATGCCTAAGACTTGAAATTCTTGAGCAAGTGCAAGCGGATTTCTTTGATTTTGCCTCTGTCAAACAGTTCTAGGATTTCTTTTTCATGCAACTACTACTGCAACTCCAAGATCTTGCTTTCAAATTCCTTGGCCATCACATCAGCTTTGGCCAGTATCTGGCTCTGACTTTTGGTTGCATACTATAGTTGTCTTAGCTGTTGTTTCAAAGAGACTACTTCCTTTTTCGTCTATTCACATTGCTTTTCTGCATCCTCTAGCTGGGAGCGATTCCTTGCTAGCTCTTCTTCCAATTTGATACTGGCTCTCTCAACCTCAAATCTGTGTTGATTGGCAATGTTCGCATGCACTCAGAAAGTCTCGATTCTGACATGCATAGATGCAGATTCATTATCTACATTTATATGCTCTAGGTCCTTGGATTTATCTTAGTAGTCGTAGTCCGCTGGAGTCATTTCATCCAAGGGCTTCTGGACCTTGGGGATATTTTTTACCTTATGCAACATCTCAGCATTCAAATCGAAGATAGCACATTTTTCAACTTGAGCCAGAGAGCGCCCTCTCTTCTTCCTCGCCTCCTTCAGTATTTTTTATGTGTTTTGCTGAGCTAGGAGTAGCTTCTCGGCTAGAGGGTTTTCCTTAATTAAGGACATCTCTGATTGAAATGAGGTTGGATCTCCCACAAAAGGGGTGAACAAGTATAAAGAATGAACAGGGGATGCCTCACCAGTAGGTTTGGCGATGGGTGTAACAGGAGCTTTGGTGAGAGGAACTATGTTGTGTGTGATAAGGGAGCAAGGAATGGGGCTCGATGTTGGGGTACTACCTTCGCCCTACCTAGGAACTAATGGAATGGTGGCATAGGTGGGTGAAGTAGTGTCAACAGACTTGTTCCAGCCTGATGACTCGAGTGGAGTGGGGCTAACGAGATCGATGGAAAGGGACAACGTTTGAAGAGGTGATTGACTTTGTGAGCAAGGGAGATACTGATGAGAATATTTGGTCGAGACCATAGTGGACATGTGAGAGACCAAGGCAAAGGGTGGAGAGTGCATACCTACGTGCCCTTCTAGTAGAGTGGCTATGGTGACTTCTTGTGTAATAGGCTCTTGCTCTTTTTGGACTTCGACACTCCTAACTTCCATGACTTCTACTTCGGGGTCTCCCTCTTGTTGGAGGAGTTCCTCTACATCAATGATGTCTATACTTGGGACTATCTTGGCACTTGGTGGCACCGCATCTTCAACATTTTCTTTGATCAAGTCTGATGCATGTTGTTCAACAGGAATACTTGGGAGCTTCATGCGGGGTCACTTTGGGTGGATCGGAGGCACTTGAATTTGCTCTTGCCTCTTTCTTTTCTTCCTGTCCAATGGTTGCTTCGACTCTTCGGCACTTGTGTCATGGCTTTTTGATGGTCCCTGTGGTAGTGCCTCTTGTGTAGCTTCAGCTTATTCCTCTTATTCTTTTTTTGAGGTATCGTCAGCTCCTCTTGGGCTTTTGCCTGATCCTAGGGTAGCTATAGGAACAAAGTCGATGAAGGATATGGGCTTCCAAGTCCCAACATTGGCTTCATAAACAATTGTGAAGTCCTTATTCGTTGTCAAGAGTCCATAGGAATTCATCTTTTGGCGATGGACTCTCATTATCCACCACTCCTTTAGTTTCTCCTTGCCCTAATTCTTCAATTCTTCCTTTAAATCATCTTTCATCTTTCTCCAAAATGTAGATTCTAGAGTTGGGAAGGGATGCTGGTCAGGGTCAAACTCGACCTCCATAGGGTAAAATTCATGCCATGGAGGCAATGTCCTCATCCTCTCTAAATGCCACTCAAGATCCTTCCCATTGGGATTATTTCTTTGCTCCACAATTTCAAGGTGGGGATAGATATGAAAGTTCTTGAATTTTAAGTGATCCCTCATCACTCCCAAGGGAGCATAGAGCCATTGTTGAGGAATCTGGAGCAGGCCAAAATTTGTAAGCTTTTCCTCTAGGAATATGTTCTGCTTCAAGGCAAATACTTCAATTACCCCCATCTTGAAGAGGAATTCATAGGTATGTACCCATTTCCGACCGTGGCTGTAGACGGTGTTTGTTACATCGCTCTACCGAGCGACCTCCAATGCAAATTGGTACTTGAATGGGAATACAGGCAGTAGGAATGGTTTCCTTATAAATCTGAATAGGCGAATCACCAGTCCCTGTGTTAATTGAAAGACGTCTCCCTTCTTCTCCATTACTACTCTATCTCTCAAACTGAGGGCCACCCAAGGGCAAGAACCCTTCAAAAAATGAATAGCAGGTCCCAATAACTGTTGATTAAAAGAATAATAAGACTCTATCCTCAATAGGAGGGGAGTCCATTGGTACACAGGCAAAGTATTTCCATCCTTGTCACTCGCAAAAATGGCAATGTGGGGGAATTGCTTATGTACATGGTAGAAAAACAACCAAACAAGGAAATAACAGGGTGCAAAGTACTAGCCCGTCATCGAATTCTTCATGTTGGTAAGCCGTGTGTGCAAGTTTTGGGCCACCCATTTTTCCCAATCAAAGAAAATTGGGTTGGTGTTTGGTCTTGAAGCATCAGGGACATAGAATTCCCCTCTCGAAATACATTCGGCCAAAGACACCTGCCAGGGTTGCACCGAAGCATCTGTCGATAGGCCCGCCACCCATGCAATGATAGAGAAAATATTGGTGTTCTTGAAGGCCGCCAAGGGTAAGGGCATTTGGGGCAGCTTTCCTAAAGGGAGCCTACTTTTGAGGTTTTTGCATAGGAATTTCAATATGTAGTTGTTGGAGGTGAACCTCTCCATCTGTTCGCTCAGAATGACATTGCGAACCAAATAGCCCTTGGGTGGCCCTTGTTGTGGTGCAAATGCTGCTTGCACATCTTCCTTCAGAATTGAAAACAACTTATGGCCCGTAGCATCCAAAACTTGCCTTGAGGCAGGCTAGTAGTTCTATGCGATAGCATAGATTAATTTGGAATAGTGGAGAGTGGGCGGGGTCAAATATCAGTAAATTTGAGAGTAATATGCAACAGCTTTCTTGTTCTCTAGGGTGAGTCTGCTTGTCATAAATTCAATAGTGTGTCAGAGGTCAGCCACACCCTTTGAAAACTCTGTGTCTCTAATTTTCTCCCACCCATCAATTGGCGGTTCTTCAAGTTGTTTGTCCTCAAAATATTCTCTCTCTTCTATGACTTGCTTTTCTGGGTAGAGGTTTAGGTTAACCTTCTTCAATTTCTACTTTTTCTCCTCATTGCCCTTCTTTGTTTTTTTGGGCCGTCTACTTCTGGTTCCTTTCCTTTCTCTTTGGAGTTTTTCTTCCCCATGTTGGATGTCTTATGGTAGAATCAGGGCTTACAACATAGAGGACTTTGGCACCAAGAATTTCAATGCAAAGGGCGTAAGACTTGTAGATTAACAGTGAAGGCTCTTAGTCTTGCATGAACTGATGAATGAATAACATTCTCACTACTATGTTCTTGTGTTTTATAGCCCTAAAAGGCAACTACCTAAATTTATGGCACCTGCCCTAATTAAATTTTCAACTTGGATGAGGAAGGTTGTCGTGCCCTCTGATTGGTTTCACGATGGTGTAGTATGTGGGTCCATGCACTTTTATGATTATGTTTCGCATCGAGAATGCAACCTGCTGCCACCTCATACCTTGGAGTAGGATTTCCTCCTAACTAAATATTTTTGGGATGTGTTCTGCCACCTTTGCATTAAAATCGCTTGCCCCGAACAATCCCCTAGGTTGTCGTTGGTGTGTCCCCCAAGACACGTTTTAAATGCTCCCTTTTCCTTGTTCATTGGGTGGGTGAAATGATGTTAGCGTATTTTGTTTATATTCCATTATTTAGGTTTACTGTTACAACTCCTGTAACAGTTTTGTTTATGCCAATGCTATTCCCAGCATTGTAACCTCTATTTAATATGCATGCTGAATAATAATCTATAGTTTGCTATTTTCACATGGTATCAGAGCCAGTGGCGTGAAGGGAGAGGCTGGAGGCGGACGACGTTATTTGCTAAAAAAAAATTTGCTGTGCGTTTTTTCTGAACGCAATTTTTTTTCGAGCTGTGCGAATAATTTTTAAGTTTTTTTTCTCTGCGACGTGATAATCACGCCATCGCGTGATTAAGTTGAGAAGAAAAAAAAAAAAATCATGGGACGTAGGATGCAGGGAGTTGCATCCTCGTGGGACGCAGGATGCAGCGCAACTAAACGCCCGCAGGACGCAGCGCGCGCGCCCAAATTTTGGACGCAGCGCTGCCACGTCCGTGTTGGACGCAGCGCGCCCTGAGCACGTCCCACGTCCGCGAATGTAGTGCGCCCTACGCGCGTCCAACTGGATGCAGGACGCAGGCGCGTCTGCCACCCCGTTGGAGGACATGTGTCCCCCCCCTCGTTGAACGTGCTGCCTGCGCGTCCAACGTACAGCCCCCCCATTGAACGCGCTGCATGTGCGTCCAACGTACAGCCCCCCCCCGTTGAACATGCTGCGCATTCAACGTACAGCGCCCCCCCCCACCGCGGTAGCAGCGCTGACGCTGACGTCGCGCCCCCCCCGGCGTCCAACGCTGGAATTTAAAAAAAAAAAAAAGGCAGCGGAGGAGAACGCGAGACTGCGGAGGAGGAAGCCGCGACGGAGCAGCAGTCATAGACTGCTGCAGAGGAGGAGGCACAACCAGGGTGTTGAAAAAGGAGGAGCCCCTTGATCCTTTCGGATCAGCCCGCTGGCTCACGTGGTCGTGAGCCGTGCGGTAAGGCTCTGGGAGCCTGGAGGTCGAGGGTTCGAAGGTATATTTTTTTTTCAAAGTTTTTTTTTCTAATTATTATTTTTTAGTTAAAATTTTTAATTTTAATTTATTTTTTATAGTTTTAAAACTTTATAAATTAAAATTTAATTTTTAATTTATTTTTTCATAAGTTTTAAAAACTATATAAATTAAAATTATTTATTTTAACTTTAAATATATAATAATTATTAAAATGCTTTGTTAAAGAGAATTTTTTAGGGGGGATATTTTTTTTTCAAAAAATCAAAGGGGGAATGTGAGTAATTTTCTGAAAAAGCAATTTGGCGAATTGTAAAAGGTGCATTTTCGGCTGCGCCCGACACCTTGTGGGTTAATTCTTGTGGGCACTTTTTATGTTGTATGTTGCATATTTCATTTTTGCACTACTTCATTAAAAGTTAAAAAAAAAAAATCAAATACACTCCCTAAGTCCCCGAAATAATTAAAACCCATCCGTGCAATTTATTGCACTGTAGCGTTCGGTATTTGTGATACCTCTGGCCAGCACTTACAGGTAAAGCTGTCGTGATTGGGCTACTGTATCCGTCGCCTAATATAGCTGCTACAACGATGTCTGAGCTTGTTCTCTATAAATCGTCGGGGAGAGATAAGTTTGCCATTTTTTGCATTTTTTTACTCCATCCACTACTCTTAATCGCTCTTGTGTTTAGGCATAAATATTGACGAAGTATTCTTCATAGTGTTTAGGGGAAGTTACGCCCCATGCATGAGAATAATCTTCTATGGTAGGTGCCATCAACAAGGCGATTCCCTTTCAGTACTGCTTATGTTCCACGTATCATATGATCTCTAAAACTCACCTATAGTCTCCCTCACGTAAGGGCAGGTGATTTTTGTTGATATTTTCTAAATACCTATAGTTTCCCTCACGTAAGGGCGGGTATTTTGTACGGTATAACAGACTAGCAAAAGGTATATCGAAAGGGGGACCAATTGGTGATATAAGGAACCTTCACTATGGCCACTGTTGCAAAATTGATGATTGATCCTCATCAGTTATTGAAAGGTCCAAATTATACACCATGGAAACATAAGATGAAGGCAATTCTCCAAATGGAATATTTATGGGATATTGTTACTGGAGTAACACCTAGGCCTTCACCAGCATCAGGATCCATAGGTCCTTCCGTAGATCAGATAGCTTTTGACAAGAAATATAGTCGAGCAAAGGTGCTCATTTTGTTTGCTATTTCAAATGAAGTGCAACCTCATATAGCTGACAAAGCAAGTGGTAAAGAGGCATGGGATGCCATTAGAACCATCTATGAGAGAAAGAATGATTCCACCATTCTTCATCTTCAACAACAACTTCATAATCTGAGTTTGAGACAGGGTGAAACAGTTGAACTCTTTCTGTGCAGAGTGTCTGAATTGAAAGAGAAATTGAATTCTTTGGGAGATTCTATGGACGAAAAGCTTCTCATTTCACTTGTGATGAGAGCTTTACCTTCTTCATTTGATATTTTGATCACCTCCATCCAGGTGTCTCAACGACAAATTACCTACATCGAGTTGGTCAATCTGCTTCAACAACAGGAGGCACCCAACTTCACAAGGATGATTCTTCCAATACAGCCCTATACACCAACAGGCAGGGTTCTAGGAAGAAAGGTAATGGGCAAAAAGGAGGCAACTTTTAGAAAGGAGGAAATTCTTAACAGGATACGAAAGGAAAAGGAAAACAACCTCAACAGAAGAAGATGTGGTGCAAGATCTATGAGAAAGACAACCATGACACCAACAAGTATTGGCATAAGAACAAGCAGAAAGGCCAAAACAAACCACAAAATAAAAACAAGCAACCCCAGGTGAATGTTGCTATTGAAGAATCTGACTCAGATTCTGAATGGGCACACAAGGTGCTCATGACTACCACAGATTCCACACAGAGGGATCTTGTTTGGTATGTCGATTCTAGAGCTAGCAAACATATGACTGGTGACAGATCGTGGTTTGAATCATTCATGGCCAAAGAGGGAAAACCTGTCACCATTGCTGATGATAAAACCTACAGGGTTCAGGGAGAGGGTACAGTTTTAGTCACTCTTCCTGATGGCAAGTGTCAGATTGACAAATTCCTCTATGTTTCGAGATTGGCTAACAATTTTTTGTCAGTGACACAAATCCTGGATAGAAATATGGTTGTCAAATTTCATGTTGAGAATGGAAAGAAGTGTTGTACTATTACCAAGAAGGATAAGCAGATTGCAACAGCTTCATATAAGCACGGCTTATTTGCTCTAGATGCTATCTCTACTCCACATGTTGCCATGACTGTCTCTACCAAGGAAGCAACTTCCCTATGGCACAAGAGATATGGGCATCTTAGTTCTGGCTACTTACTTGAGCTCAGTAAGTATGAGATGGTAAAGGGTCTTCCTTCCCTTTCTGCCACATTGCCAGTGTGCTTTGACTGCTTGGCAGGAAAGCAGCATAGAGTACCATTTGAGAAGAGCTCAACAAGAGCACGAAAACCTCTGGAGTTAATTCACACCAATCTGTGTGGTCCTTTCACACCCAACAGTTGTGGAGAGAAGAGGTACTTTCAATTATTCGTAGATGACTACTCATGAAATATGTGGGTTTTCTTTCTCCAACTAAAATTTGAAGCTTTCGCATTCTTCCAGTAGTTCAAGAAATCCGTTGAGAAGGAGTCAGGAGCTTCTATTAAAACCCTCCGCTCAGATCGAGGGGGGGAGTTTACCTCTAATGAATTTTTTGCATTCTTAGATAAGCATGGAATCAAGAGACAGTTAACAACTGCCTATACTCCTCAACAAAATGGAGTTGCTGAGAGAAGGAACCGTTCTATCATGGAAATGGTTCATTGTATGCTCACAGGAGCTACTCTTGGGCAACAATATTGGGCAGAAGTTGTCACCACTGTAGTATATCTATTGAATAGGGCACCCACAAAGGACCTAAAAGGAATTACTCCACAGGAAGCATGGAGTGGTCGAAAACCCTCCATATCTCATCTACGTATTTTTGGATGTCATGCTTTCATGCACATACTGAAAGAGAAAAGGAAGAAGCTAGATGAGAAAACACTAAGATGTATTTTTCTTGGTTATGATGAGCACTCTAAATGATATTGTTTGATAGATCCTTTGACCAAGAAAATTCATGTCAGTAGAGAATTGTCTTTGATGAAGCTTTCACATCATAGAGCACATCTAAAGTACACTTAGATCTTGTGGAATCTAAGGAAGAGAAGATTCCTTCGTCAACACAGACAGGAGGTCCTTCTACATCTTCTTCACCACCACTAAAGAAGAACCCAAAATGGTGTACAAATACAATCAGAGATGCAAATTTATCCACTCCTCCCAATTTGAACTTGGATAGACCTCGTACACGCAGTATGGCTCAAAAGGAAAAAGAAGCCAAAGAAACTGGTGAGGTTGATGATCTTTGTCAATCTTTTGAGGAACTTTCTATAACTCCACGTACGAAGTAGAGGATATGGATATTGATGATGACATGGCGTTCATGTCTACCATAGATGATCTTGAACTTGCATCAGTGCAAGATGCTCTTAGTGAGCCTCAGTGGAAGGCCGCTATGGATACAGAGTATGAGTCTTTGATGAAAAATAAAACTTGGAAGCTTGTTGATCTGTCGCATGGAAAGAAACCCATTGGTTGCAAATGGGTATATAAAGTCAAGTACAAGGTAGATGGAATAATTGATAAGCATAAGGCCCGTCTTGTTGCAAAGGGCTATGCTCAAAAGGAAGGCATTGACTACGAGGAAACTTTTGCACCTACTGCTCGGATGACCACAATTCGAGTTATGTGTGCTATGGCAGCACAATATGGGTGGAAAGTTCACCAGATGGATGTCAAAAGTGCCTTTCTAAATGGTGATCTCCAAGAAGAAGTCTACATGACTCAGCCAGAAGGATTTGAAGTGGAAGTCCAAGAGTAGAAGGTTTGCAAATTGGTCAAATCCTTATATGGTCTGAAACAAGCTCCTCGAGCTTGGTATATAAAAATGGACAATCACCTTATGTAGCATGGATTTAAGAGATGTCCGTCAGATGCAAACCTCTATTTCAAGAAACAGGGTTCTGAGATAGTGTTGCTTGTACTCTATGTTGATGATCTACTCATTACAGGGAGTTCAGAAACTATGATCTCTACTGTCAAAAGAAACTTGTGTAAATCTTTTGAGATGATAGATCTCAGACTTCTCCATTATTGTCTTGGTCTGGAATTCAGCCAGAAGGAGCACTCCATCAAAGTGTCTCAGAAAAAATATGCCAAGACATTGCTGGAAAAATATCGCATGACTGATTGCAAGCCAATGGCAACTCCGATGGAGAATGGACTTCGATTATCGCGATATGATGATTCACCTCGGGTAGATGGTACTCTCTATCGACGAGTTGATTAGGAGTCTCATATATCCGACCAATACTAGGCCGGATCTCATATTTGTCAACTATATTTCGAGGTTCATGCGGGAGCCTAAGACCACTCATTGGAAAGCAAAGAAACGTGTTCTTCACTATGTCCGTGGTACTATGGAATATGGCCTAGAATACAAGAGGAACAACAAATTCTTCTTGTAAGGATACACGGACTCTGACTATGCCGGATCATTTTATGATCGCAAGTAAACTTTTGGATACATTTTTCATCTGGGATCCGGTCCTGTCTCTTGGCACAGCAAGAAGCAACAGGTGGTTGCTATTTCATCAATAGAGGCAGAGTATCGTGCCGCACGTGAAGCTGTGTGCGAAGTGATATGGTTGCGTCGCATTCTAAAAAGTATGGGCCATCCATCAAAATCTCCAATACACTTGTTTTGCGACAATCAGGGTGTTCTGAACCTCGTCAAGAATCCAGTCCATCATGAAAGAACAAAGCACATTGACACACAATGTCATTTCATTCGAGATGAAGTTCCAAAGCATCGAATTCAGCTTCAACACATTCTCACCGATGCTCAAGTTGCAGACATTTTCACTAAGGCACTTGGACGTGTCAAATTTGAGTTGTTTCGCAGCTCTCTTTGTATTGCAAAATGATGTAATCAGGGTGGATGTTAGTATAGCTAGTAGTTATCCTATTACCCAAATAATGTAATAAGGTGGGATGTTAGCGTATTTTGTTTATATTCCATTATTTAGGTTTACTGTTACAAGTCCTGTAACAGTTCTATTTATGCCGGTGCTATTCTCGGCATTGTAACCTCTATTTAATATGCCTGCTGAATAATAATCTATAGTTCACTGTTTTCACACCAACATGGATCGATCTTTTATGCTTTAGGCCCAAAGTAATTCTCCCTCACTGCATCACTACTTGGCTTCACGAAAGGCTTCACAAGCTTGTCTTCTTTGGAAAATGCTTCATAAGACTCCTGCCCGAAGTAGATGCTTGAAATGCTTCAGGTGTGAAGCTCTTTTTGTTCCTACTTTTCCCTTTTGATAATGCCTTCGGTCTTCCAAAGACCTTTTGGAAGCCAAAGTGCTTCACTGCGAAGCATCTCGCGTCAGTTGCTTCGCACTAAAATTTGTCGAAGTTTGTTCCTCTTGGAAAATGGTTCGTTGGATTTTCTTTGAAAACTGCTTTGCTCATACTCCTTTTGTGAAGCATTTCTTAGCCTTGTTTATTTTGAGGAGATCCTTGCTAGGTCCAGCAAAGCTAGAATTTTTCACTGCGATGGTGTGATACTTAACCTCCCTGTAATCTTGGAACAGAGTATATACAAAGATACAATTTTACATACAAAAGTAAAACTTGAAACACACATTTTTTTTTTTTGCCTCAGCGATGAAAAGTCTTCAGATGAATACCATTGATAGAAATTGGTAATACCTGGCCATCTGCATCCTTGAGGATGAAATATTTGGCTGAGTTCACCTTTACGATTTCAAACGACCCATCCCAAAAAGCATCCAACTTGTCGTGATTCCCAGGCTTGGCCTTCCAAGAGTCCCACTTCCATACCAGATCTCCCACTTTGAATGTGTGATCGGATGATTTCTTCTTGAACCAATCTCGGGTGACCTGAGCATGCTTAGTGAAGCTCTGATAGGATTTCTCACAATCTTCCTCTAGCTGTAATAGCTGAGCCAGTATGTTTTCCATAGGATTGACTCCTTCTAACAGCTGTAATGAAGGGATCTCTACATGGGTAGGTAAGATGGCCTCCTTGCCGTAGACCAGGGCATAAGGTGAAGTCTTGATTGACTTCTTGATAGAAATTTGATCGTCCCACAAGGAACGATCTAGAATGAGATGCCAAGTTTTTTTGTTCATCTCTATGAGCTTTCTTAGCACCCTTAACAAGGTCTTATTGGTGCATTATGCCAATCCGTTACCCTATGGATAGTATTTGGAGGATACTTTATGATATATCCCATATTTTTAAAGGAATCCATTGATTTTGGTGCCTGTGAAACCAGGACCATTGTCTGTGATGATCGCTTTTGGAATGCTAGGTGATCAATCCCTCTAGGAAAGTGATGACGGTCTCCTGATTTGCATTCTTTGTGTGAATTGCTTTGGCCCATCTGGTAAAGTAATCATTTGTAGTCAAGATGAACTTATGCCCAACAAAGGAGTTCGGCGATATGACCCCTATGAAATCCAGCCCCCATTGTTGAAAGGGAGTTTCTACTTGTATTGGTTGGAGAGGAATTGAAGCATTTTTGCTTCGACTGACGAACTTCTGACACTGCCCGCATTTTTGACAAACTGCGAAGGCATCAACGAAGAGTGTAGGCTAGTAATAACCCAAATTTATGATCTTTAATGTCGTTGCTCTCCCTGCGAAGTGACCTCTAGATAATCCTGAATGAAATTCTCCTAGGACTCTCCTTTTATCATCATCTTTTATACACCTGAGAAGGATGCCATTAATATTTTTAAAAAATAGGCCTTCAGGATGCAAGGTATATCAGGAGGACCGCATCCTAAAATGCCTTCACTGTAAAGCATTTAGATGTGAAGGACATCTACTAGTGTTGAAATATTCGACTATTTCACTGACCTAGTCTTTCTCATCCTATTCCTGGTTTGCGAAGCATTCTTTTGCTAGCAAGTCATCCCACTGAGATTCTGTATCTTTGGTCGCTACGCTCTTCATCAGTTCTTGACACAATGCACGATCGTGAACCAGTTTTGTATGTTTGATCTCAATATTGAATTCTTGTATCTTATTGACCCAACCAGCTCTTTTACTACCCAATTCTCCTTGGATGATGAAATTGCGCACATCGGGGTGAATAACAAATACTATAACCCAAATTTGGGAGATGAATTGCTTGAATTTCCTAAGAGACTTCATTACTACATGCACCTGCCTTTCTATGAAATTGTATTTTTCTTCATGAGGCTTTATCACTTGACTTAGAAATATGATGGGGTACTCTTTGCCATCTTCCCCCTTTTGTGTTAGAACTGTAGCATAGCTCTCAGGTTCTCCTATGGCATATAGGATGAAATCCTGATTATATTTAGGGTTAGTCAGGACCGTTGCCTGAGCGATTTGGGTCTTGATATCTTTCAACGCTTTTTTCCTTTCCTCTGTCCAGATGAATTCTGCATCCTTTTTCAATAGTTCGGACATTGGCTTGATGACTTGGGTGAAGTCTGGAACAAACTTCCTTACAAAGTTGATCTGGACAAAGAAATATTGAAGTCCTTTCTTGTCCACTGGGAGTGGGAGCTTTATCAGAGCCTCATCTCTATCAGGATCTACAGCGAGACCCTTCTCTGATATTGCATGCCCCAGCAACTTCCCTTTGCTAACTACGAATATGGATTTCTTCAGATTGATTGAAATGCCAAATTCACAAAATTTTTTGAAAATCTATTGTAATTGTAAAGGGTGATCCTCCCTTCTTTGGGAGAAGATGGTCATGTCATATAAATAGATAACAATAACCTTATTCAAGAGTTTGCCAAAAGCTAGATCCATGGCCCATTGGAAAGTGGCCCTCGCATTCGAAAGTTTGAATGGCATTCACTGGTAAGCAAATTTTCCCCACTTGGTAGTGAATGTGGTTTTGTGCTGGTCTTCATCCCTGACCCAGATTTGATTGTATCCAAAGAAATCATCGAGAAGGGAGAAGCGTTGATCCCCAACAATGGAATGCAAGATCTGATCGATCTACAAGAGAGGGTAGTGATCTCTGAGAGAAACCTGGTTCAAGTTGCGAAAGTCCATGCACAATCGTATATCTCCATTCTTCTTTCTAACTGGGACTAGATTCGCTACCCAAGAAGAATGTTTGATGGGATAAATTATCTTTGCCTCGAGCATCTTTAGGAGTTCGACCTTCATCAAGACCTCGATATTTGGATTAATAGGCCTTTGCTTCTATTGGAAGGGTTTGATCCCTTCCTGCAACTCAATTGTATGTTGGATTAGTTGTCGATCATATCCCTTTAGATCTTGATAAGACCAAGCCACTGTGTCGGGGTACTTTCTGCACAAAGATCAGATTTATTCTAGCTCTTTTGAAGTGCAATCTATCCCAACTTTTATTGCTTTCATAGGTTCAAGTTCTAAATCTTGATACTGCTTTGCATTAACTTTGATCCTGTGAGAAACTTCTTGGTCATTCTGATCAAAGAGGCTTTCAAGAGTAATTAATCCCTTAGGCACATGATTATTCTTTAATTGAACTAGCCATTCATATTCTTCTTCATCAGGGCTTCTGCTCTCAATCGTGGCTACTTCTTGAATCATGAAATTCACAATCTGCTCATCACTGTCAAAAACTTGCCAATGCAGATCTCTGTCTAGGACAGAGGGCCTGTAAATCATCCTCATAACTTTGGGCTTATGCACCATGTCTTCTACTGGAGAGTACCTGGCTGCGATGGATGCTAAAAAATTGGTGTGTCAGTTCTTTTCTCTTGGAATAAACTACAAATAGAGAGATTTGAATTGGTCAAACAAGTCCCATAGCCTATTTTGGTATGACTTGAGATAGTGCTTCTTTGAAGTGCACTTGTTGGTGACTTGATTGCATACCAATTCTGAGTCCCCAAATATTTGGAGATGCTTTATGCCCAACATTTTTGCTTTCTTGAGTCCTAGGCATAATGATTCATATTTTGTTGCATTTTTGGTGCAACTCCACACCAATCGATAACAATATTCCTTCTACTCTCCAAAATGTGATACCAAAAGAATCCCCACCCCAGCACCATTTTTGCATCGGGTGCCATCAAAGAATAATTTCCATAATTCGCCTTGGGCAGAGACCTTATCTTCTGACTTGATGTGTTTCTTAGGCTTGGCGATGGCATAACATCCCATCTCGATTTCTATCATGGCATTAAAGTCTACTAATGAAAACTCATCTTCAAAACTTAACTGTGCGAGGGACTCCTCGACTAGGTCCACCTACTCTATCTCTTCCACTATTGCTTTCACAGGATCGTTGCTTTCTCCTTTGGACATCTTCTCTACAAGGAAGGTGGAAGGCTTCTCATTGTAAATTTTTATCTTCTTTCCTTTGAATGGAATCTCCAAGTGTGAGTAATCCATTGATAGATACCCTCCCAGCTTCGTCCTAAATTCTCTCAACAAGCACATACTGAATTAGGGCTCAAGGTCAATGACTACCACCTCTTGTATAACCATGATCTGAGGCATTTTGTGTAGTCGGATAGGAATATCCTTAATCACCCCTATAGTTTTCACAAGAGTACCATCCAACTATAGCACGTTGTGACTTCTTCGTGTATATTCCATCCCTATCTCTTCATACACTGCCTTGGGCATGACTGTTGTTGCGGTCCTAGAGTCAATTATACAGTTATGTACAACATACCCTTCCATCTGTAGAGACATGTAGAATGGTGGTGGTCTATTCTTCCCCATAATAGATGTGGATAGGGTCTACACTAGGGCAAGTAGTGCTACCTTTCTTGCTTTACTTATCTTCAATGATTCTTGCAACAGGTCCACTTGTCCAAGTAGTTGTAGTGCATCGTACAGACTAATTTTGGATGGAATCATCTTCAACTCATCTACAATGTTGTACGCCAAGGAATTGGGCACCTCAGGTTCCTTTCTCGGCTCATATCTGGTGTGATACTATTTCATAGCTTTGACCCTTTGTCACTTGGTCAGCGAAGGAAGCTTGAGCTTCTCTCTAGCATGTTCCTTAGTTTCCACCTATGGTGGATTTGCAGGGGCTTGTTGGGCCTTCTCTTTGACTAGTGCAGACTGTCGAGCTTCTTTTGGGGCTGGAGGAGGTTGTTGTCCTTTCTCATGACGAGCATGCACCTTTAAAGGAGCCATTTGAGTAGCATCTACTTCTATCAACTTCTTTGCTCCTCTGGTAAGGACTATAACTAGCTCTTCTTCATCAATTACCAGGTTCTAATCCAATTTCTTGATTACTTTGACTTGACCGCCATGACTACTGCTCGCCAGCATTTGTACATAGTGTTGGTACAACATGCAGGTATTCTCTTTGTGAGGGTCATTACACGTGGAGCACTAATGTATATAATCGAAAGTGCTCAGGGCTTCATCTATTATAGCATTTCTTGTCGAAGCTCTTCCTTGCTGGACCGCTTGATCTTTAGTAAGCGCAGGCGTAGGATAAGATCTTCTCGATAGAAACTCTTGTTGTGCTTGCTTCTTCTTCATAATGGTCATGTCATTAGACAGGGTCTGCACTGTGGAGTTTAGTGACTGAACTTCTTACAGTATTTTGGCTTGCATGTCATCGATTTTAGAAATAGGTGGTAATGGAGCCATTATTGGTATTGGAGGTAGGGCGGGGTGTTGAAGTGGTGCTGGTAGTATAGGGAATGCTGAAGTGACCATGGGCTACAAAGTCAAAAAAGTGGGAAAATGAATCTGTGGAGTGGTGATTTGGGATACAATGGGATTTGGGTTCCAAGATGAGATCGAGTATGCAGGGGTTGCAGAGATCTACGAAGAGGTTGCGCTCGCATACTGGGACTAATGGAAATAGGGAAGTATGGGCATCGACATACTTTGGGAAAGCTTACCCATAGCTATTAGATCCATATCTACTTTCTAGGCTAATTCATATAATTCTGGGAAGGTATTGATGTTTGAATACCTTACCATCACACTAATATCGAGGTTGAAATCCTAAATGAAATAGTATGTTACAGCTTCATTAGTCGACTGAAGTCCAACTGGTATTCTTTGCCAGGTTCAAGTGAACCTAACATTGAAATCGATGATCTCCTCTTGTGGATGTCTCTGGATAATTGTGAACTTATGCAAGATAGAGGTCAGATCAGCAGACTCATTGAAGCTTCACATCAATTGTTTGGCTAACTGGTCCCATTTCGTAATGGTACCGGGTGGTAAATATCTATACCAGTAGAGGAGTTTCCCTCTAAGAGACAGAACTAGAAGCTTTACTATAACTCGCTCTTCTATGATGTCATGGATCACCACCAAAGAAACTATGTTATGGATGTGCTCCAGAGCAGTCTTCCCAGTTCCATCGAACGTTGGGATCTTTTTTATAGTAGTATGCGGCACTTGCCCTTGTCCTACTAGGTTTAGCGGTCCTGAAGAATTCCATGCTGGGAATAATTTGGGTGGCGGTTGCTGCTACATTTTTTGTTGTTGTGCCATATTTACTCTTGGATTTTGAGAAATAGGAATTCTCGAAGCTCCTCCTTGATTGCTAACAGGACGACCAATAGGAATGGAGGCACTATGATACTTCGGTGAGTTGGGAGGATTAGGAGGAAAGCTAGCCGCTATGCTATCAGAATTTAGGCCTTGTTCGTCAATAGTGGCATCTTGCGAGGATGTTCCATGTAATATATATTTGGGGGTAACTAACCTAGATCATTCCCCAAAGGCATCAATATCTAGCTCAAAGAACTCAGTTTTCTCTCCTCTATTCCTATCTCTCCATCTTGTTTGCATGAAGGCACAAACTTCAGTACCAATCTTCATAACTTAAAAATTATCAAGAAAATAGAGTCGCTAGATGCTAAGATTATTTTGGTAATGAGAGCATCAGTTCCAACTATCACTCACAAGGTGAGACTAATCGTGTCCCACCGGGTATGCCAGAAACTGTTGGTCATCAAATCTGCCTAGGAAAGGATTTGGGTAAGTGTATGCGCCCTAGACCTGGACCAAAATTGAAATGCCAAAGGGAAGAGATGCCCCTCGTGCCAATATCTAGAGAAAGGCCGGATCCTATACTAAACTACTTTGATGTTTAAGATAAGGGTGCAGAAAAGTGATAAACAAAGTAAGGGTGCAGGAAAGAAATAAAAGAGTAAGGGAAGAAATCTTAGTAGTTTGTTGGTGGGAAAGAACCAGAAGCACAATTACTAGCCAATAACTTGAAATAGTAGCAAAGAACACCAAGAATAAATGAAATGAACATGGTATTAGCCCTCCTATGTATCCTCTAGATGAGTTCCAGGATTCTCCTTTCCCTTTTGTAGAAATTTAGAGTTCAAAGTAACAGTGATTAAGGAAAGTGAATATAATAGAAACACTATCCATAGGTAGCATAAAAGAAAGCTAACACGGCATTTTCCCCTCCTATGTATCCTTCAAAAAATCTCAGGGTTCCACTCCAATCACACACCTAAATCCAGAGTTCAGAATTATAGTATGCAAATGAAGAAAAGATAAAAGAAATAATCGCAGAAGGCAGCATAAAAGAGAGAAATATATTCCAAAGCTCTTTAGTATTAATCATAGGAATCTAAGTTACAACAGCTTTCTAGCAAAAATTTCCCCCCCTTTTACATTACAATGCCTAGGTTTTTATAGAGGACCTGACCCTCTAAGCCATAAATGCACAAAATGGAGGAGTACACCCTCGAAACCTGAGAAGTCAATTCTTCACAACCCTCGTGACTGAGCTCTCAAATATGTTATCAAAACTGGCAACTATGACCAAGTCAGCCATGGAAACCAGCATTAATGAGCTGTCTGAGCATCCTTAGCTTCTGGATACAGTGCTTGAGTGGTTGCCATGCTTGTTGGGCTCTTCTTTTGGGATTGATACTTCATTTCCAATTGCTAAAAATGAGCAATGAGCTTATCGGGCATGTAAAAATGCATTTATGAGGCACTTGATCACCTTGAGAAAATACTCGACTTGGAGAGCGTGCCCTTGAAGTGCTTCATTGAATTTTGTTCACAAATTTGCTTTGCAATGGACTTGTGCCAAAGCAGATCCTCCTTCTTGATTTGTACTTCACATGGTGGAGCTTCACAAAACTACTTTGGGGATGGTGGGTGCCGAAGCTTATTTCCTTCGCAATATGGGCTCTTCACTTCTCATTGCTTCATTGGAGAGACGTGCCAAAACTACTTCGCTGATGAACTGTTAAAATGCTTCACCGTGATCTTCCTTCAAAATTATGGTTCGGAAGGATTTTGGTCGAAGCATATTCTTACCTTCAAAAATCCTTTGACTACTTCCACTTTGGGTGAAAGTACTTTGCACGAAGGTTTGCCAAAGCAGATGCTTCACAATGACTTTCGGTGAAGTAGAAATGGTTCACTGGCAAGGAGGCCCAAAGTGGGTGCTTCGACGGTTTTTTGGTGAAGTATTTTCAACATTGCGCTCCTTCAAATCCCGCTTCGCAAGTTTTTTGCCCGAAGTAGCCTTTTGAAATGCTTCGGGTGTGAAGTTTTCATTTTTCTTCCCTTGTATTTTTTCTTTGGCAACACTGCTTCACAAAATTCTTGTTCGAAGTAGTTGTTTGAAGTGCTTCGGGCCTGAAGTAGTTTTCTCTGCCTTAGCAAATTTGGACTACGATTTTATTTTGCGAAGCTATTATTTTGAATTGTCATTTGAATGCTGCTTCACAAAACTTTTGCCCAAAGTAACTATTGGAATTGCTTTGGGTGCGAAGCTCTTTTTTATGCCTTATTTGAATTCCTTCTTCGGCAACGCCGCTTCACAAGATTTTCACTTGAAGTAGTTGTTTGAGGGACTTCGGGCCCGAAGTAGTTTTCATCTTTCATTTCTTCCCTTGATGCTATCTTCCTTAGCTTGTTCATCAGCAAAGCTCTTTCATCTTCATTTTATGTACAAGGGGAATGGCAAGGAAAGCCAAAATTTTTGCAACACTTGAAAATGTTGTTTCTAAAAGCAAGGGAACAAATTCATGAAATTGAAAGAAATAAAATTGGTTTTTCTACCCCATTGTGCAATGTGACAAAATTTCCAATAATAACTAATAGAAATTAAACCCAAACATCTAGTATGCATAATTTCCAAGGCTACTCCAGAGTCCCTACCTTATCAGAAACTATATCCAGATAATAGAATTCAAGTTTACAATTAAAGCATGGAATAATAGAAGATAAGCAATAGAAGACATACACATGAAATTTTAATTCTAGGTTTAAAGCTAAACATCGGTTGTATTGATAGCAGAATTCAGGTTTTCATTTACCTCTAGCAAACATCCATCCATTTTACAATAAAAGAGCGGGATTATATAGATAATTCTATCACTTGAGAAATAAATGTTGATTAATAGAATATAGCGATGGAAAACAAGATAAGGATTACAAGGAGTGCAGACACAAAGTATTAACCTGGCATGGTAGATACTGGTGACTCCTTAGAAATATCGTTGAACCCCTTTAATGCCCTGACAAACTCAGCTTGCTAGTGCTACCTCCTCACTTACGGGGACCACTTTCATGGAAGATATGCTTGAAATTCCATAACTTCTAGTTTGGAAGGTTCTTAGAATAATTGTGCTTGGGTGAATAAGGATGCCCTTTAGATTGCTTATGGGGAGTGCTCATGGGAGAAATCAACACCAAGGCCAAAATAATCAAATAACATGGTGTTGTGAGGTGTCATAATATATTAGTGCACTTCTAACTATGCACCCAAATTGGTCGCATTTCCTCTTGTGTACCCAGCCTTGGTGCATTTCCTCCTGTGCACCTGGCCTAGGCACACTCCTTACTATGCACCTAACCTAGGTGCAATCCTTGAGGTGCACCCAACCTGGGTGCACTGCCCTGTGTGGCCGACCTAGATGCACTTCTTAAGGTGTGTCTGGCCTAGGCACACTCTATGTTGTGCACCCAACCTGGGCGCACTCTGTTCTGTACACCTAGCTTGGGTGTAATCTGTTCTATGTTCTAAGGCTGGGTGCACTCAATACTATGCACCTGGATTGAGTGCACTCTATGTTATGCACTCAACCTAGGTGCACTCTATTTTGCCCTTAGATGTAGAAGTAGTGTTCATTGGTCGTTGAGGTTGAAAATGCTTCAGGGAACTTGGTAGAAAACTCCATTACCATCGAAAGGAGAGTTCTAAATATTTAGTACATAGAAGCAACTACACACTATTTTAGGTTTTGTAGCGAGGGTTTGGTAGAAAACTTAGGAGGGATAAAAACATATTGGAAAAGAGAACAAAGTTTTTGAGGAGCAAAAATTACTGGAAAGGCTAATGTACACCATGTTGCAAAAGTGACAACATCTATGGTGGCTTGTAGGGAAATTGAGCTCACCTTAATGTTGTAACCCTAGGCCTTATTCATTGGGATCAGAGTCATCATCATCATCACTCTCCGATTGCCTACTTGTAGTAGTAGACTCTTCTCTCGACTCTTCTCCTTCATGAGTTTTGTTGTCCTGCTCTTCATCCCGGCCTAGTACCTCATATAGAGATTCATCCTCCTATTTTTGAAGGTCATGGCCTACATCTTGTTCAATATTTTCATCTTGGTCTTCCTATTGAATGCCAACATGTTCCTCAGTATGAAATGCTTCATGCACCTCATCTCCTTCTTGAGATTTAATTTCTTCTTGTGATCTATCCTTTTTATCCTGAGGCGCTTGACCCTCATCTCATTGGGGACCAAGGTTCTTGCCTTGACCCTATTGGAGGGTGGTAAACTCTTCTGACTGAATCTCTTCCTATAGTTTATTTTCTTCTTGTTGTGCTTTGATTCCCTCTTGCACTTGGATCTCTCCTTGCACCTAGGTATCTTTTGGCTGGTGAGGAGGCTCGAGTGGCACAAGATCTGCTTGGATGTCATCACCATGCATGGCGCTATGCTTATGGAGCTCTCGGACTAGGTACCCAAATATTTCTAGATGGCAAACTTCAATAAAATTGAACCTCTCGTTGAGGTCTACGAGACAGGCTTCCATTATTGTGAACCTAGTGGTATACTACATCACCTGTAGTTCAGAAATGGGCTCCTCCCAATTGTCAATCTCCAAAGTATCATTTTCGAAGGAGTCCCACACTAATTGCAATTCCTCTTCTTTTAAGAGGTGGTCCTCCTCATCGATGAAACCTAGGAAACCATTCTGGGCCAGAGTCTCGAAATACATGAGAGCAACTTTCCTCTCTCTTTCAAGCATGTCCATGATATCTTGAGCTTTTTAGGTTGCCTTAGCCTTCTTGAAAAAATATCGAAGAGTTGTATCTACAGCCACCCATGATTGATCCAGGTCAAACATAAGGGCAAGCTTGATCGACCTATCAAGGGATCGTGCCTTCATGGCCATATCTAGCCATTCATCAACCTCTACTTTGACATCTTCTAAAATGGAAGCACCATGGGAAACTATTTTTTTAGCATCCCAAATGAACACCATGACTGAAGCTACCCAATGTGCCCTGCTTCTAATTTTAGATAGGAAGTGATTGCGTGCCTCCTTGACACAGTATTTTCACAGGGTTATCATGGGCTCTAGCCTACTATCCAATTTAGTTTGAAGCTGCTAGATCTTAGCATCCAATACTTGTAGCTGGTCCTTGGTCTCTTCTTGAATTCTGAGGTGCTCCTCATAATCCTTCTTGGTGTCCTTCAGTTCTTACTTCAAGTCAATCACTTACTGTTGCAACTATTTTACTTTTAACTGCTCATCCTCAAGCTGCCCTTGTGTGAGTGCTAGGGTTTCTTCAAGTTGTGTATTTTTGGCCTTAGCATTGTAGCAATGGTCCTTAAAATTGTCCACCTAGTGGTAGAGGGATGTCTCCTCAACATGTATATTCCTCGCTTTCTCTATAGGGTCAGTAATCTTCAGGTCCTCCACTATTTTTTGATAGGAATAATCCTTCGGTGTCATTTTACTCAACCACTTTTGTACTTTGGGTGCCTTCTCCATCCAATGGATCTGCATATTTTGAGGTTCAAAAACTATCCTCTTCTCTAGTCGGGCAAGCTCTTGTGAACTTTTCCTTTTCTAGACTTTGAACCAGGCTAAGGAGTTATGTTGGGCCTTATGGATGCTTTCAACCATTGGTCCTTCTTCATAAAATTCTAGCTCCTTAGGCTAATTTTCTTGTATTTCAAAGAATGGGGTAAGTGGGAACATCGCCCATTGAGGGCTTGATTGGATGAGCATCTCTAGGAGAGGTTTGGTGACAACAACAGTGACTGCAGGGATCATGGGGGGCACTAGGGTTTGCATGACCAAAGCCAGGATGCTAGGTTCAGGAGGAGCCATCCCCATGGTGGGTGTTATCATAATAACTAAGGGAGTGGGGATAGGAGAGGGTTGATCGAGATTTACTATGGCCACAAAAGTTGTAACAAAAAACATCGAACTCTGAGAGGTAAGAACGAAGGATACTGAGAAAGAGAAGGCGTTGGAGACTTTTGCAAAAGTCTCAAATTATTTGGAAACTGTAGGTAGGGGAGTATGAAACTACATCTGTAATAGAGGGTTTGGATAGACATTAATAGAGGCATCGAATGGATGGTGGGTAGACACTAGGGTTTCGATGCCAAGAAGTGGGGTTTCCAAAGGGGTAGATGAGAGAAAGAGAGGAATAGAAGATGCACCTATGGGCTCGAACATCTCTAAAGCCATTGTGGTGAACTACTATGTTATTAGGCTAGCTTCTCTTTCTTCGCCCGATGCTTTATTCTCTAGGTCAATAAATTCTACTTCAGCCTACAGTAGCTATTGCACCTGCTATGCATGTTGGTCCTTCTACACTAGAGTAGTGACCCCCGAAGTTCTCCCTTATTTTATTTCTACCACTGTTGAAGGGTCTATGCCAGTAAACTTAATTTTGAAAGTGCAAGCCATTTTCATAGCACTCTATGGCATGAGTGCCTCGGGCACACTTCTCTTCCTTGGAGCAGCCTTTTCTTCCAGGATGGGCTAATTACCCTTACCCTCGACAGGTGGCACCTAACTAGCTTATTGCTCCTATATTGCATATAGGTCATCCACCCTACGAGGACTTTATGTACTTTTGGGAACTTTGTCATCGAAGAATATGGGCCAGTAGGAGTCATGATTTTCATTGAATATATCAAAAAAATTCTGATCTATCTACAGTGTTGGGTCAGACATCCTTTTTCTATGGTGGCACCTCATTATCCACCAATTAGCAACCTTCTCCTCTAACCAATGGGGCACCTTGTCCTTCATGAATTTGAACATTTGGTCATCAAGGTCCTGCTCTGGATACCGCCTAGGGTTGTACTCAACTTCCATGATGTAAAAATTATGCCAAGGTGGGAAGGAGAACATATTTTTGATGTACCATTTGAGATCCCACCCAGAAGGGTTATTATATTGACTTTTGATTTCTAGGCAAGGTCAGTGGTGGATTTTTGCCCTTTGTAATTTTTTCTTTTAAGACACCATCTGGGTCATATCTCTATTGCTTGGGTAGATCAATCAGACCAAACTCATATAGGGTGACTTCCATATGGACATTTTGCTTATTTTACGTCACTTTGATGGAGTCAATCTCAATGGACAAAGGACAAGTATGCTATCTTTTTCACCCCTTTTTGTACATGTCATATGTGAAGTCGCACTGGCAGGTAACTTTGAGGGCAAATAGATACTCAGTAGCATAGTACAGCAATAGGAAGGGATTACCAAAAAACCCAAAAATTTGTACCATGAGCCCCTTTGTCAACTAAAAAATATCTCTGAGCTATTGATCTATCACATAATCCTTCATCTCTTTCGACACTCACTCATAGATACCAGTAATGATTTGCAGTTCCAGACTAAGGAAAACCTGGTGAAGTTGTAATAATACTCATGCCTTGACAGGCTTGAATTCCACTGGTGTACCAGGAGCACCTCACCCTTCACATTAGTGCAACTCTTGTCAATTAAGGCAAAGTAGGGGTGTGAATGCAGCTGGTGGAAGAAGTACCACACCAAAAATGAGCAGCTCCAAAATGCCATTGTCCCTTTATGCATTCCACACAGCTATCAAGACACCCAATCAAAGAATATGGAATTTATCCCTTGTGATGTAGCATCAACAACATAGAAATACCCATGGTCCATGCATTCAGCAATCACTGTCTTCCAAGCATTTACACGGTTATCTAAGGCTTGGCCAGTAATCCATGCCAGCATGGAGAAAAGCTCGGAGTTCTTAAATCTCTGCAAGGACATAGGGAGTTGTGGCATGGCCTCGGGTGCAAGTGTCTCTGTGTAGTGGGCCTCCATAAAATACCTCATCTACGATGAGTTGGTGTATCTTTCCCCCTGCTCTTTGGTATCAATTTTCCAAATAATAACTTGAGCAGGAGGTTACCACCCACAGGAAAAGGCCATATAGATTTTATCAAAAATGGAGAAAAGTATGTTTCCCTCTGGATCTTTCATAGACTTGGTCCGAGGATCGTAGGACAGGGTAATTGTATACATCAGCTCCATGTAGGGGTGCATAGGTGTTCACAGGTACTAGTATAGGAGGGAGTGGTATGAAATTACTTGACTGTTCACTTAATACACCTTAGCTTTCATTTTCTCAACATCCATGTGTAGCTTCTCTATACTAGTCCTGGTGAGGACACAGTCTTGAATTTTACTCAACTTATCTTTCGACGGAGGTAATAGGGGCTTCTATTTTTTTCCTTTGATCTGCCCTTGTTTACCCTCTATAGATTTTGGGGCCACCTCATTTTTTCTTAGGCTCTCCCTTCTTGCACATTTTCTATGGTCAAATCCTTGAGCACTCTATGGATGACAAAGTTCATGTTCAACTCGCTCTGAGAGTGCTCCAAAAATAATATGCCCACACCTAGATAAAATAGCGCTTCACTAAATTTCAACAATGGTAGACTTTGCAATAGCTACTCTCTAGAATTCAACAATGGTGGACTGTACAATAGATTCAAGGTTCTAAAATATGTATCCATTGGGCACTGTGACTTCTTATAGACTTGATATTCACCCACCTGCATTGATGTCACCTATGTAGATTTAATGCCCAGGATGAATTGGGGGTATTTCAAAAGATCTTCTACATGGTAAATAATGGCAGGGCACGGATCCCAATCCTAACCACCAAATTTGGGTGCAATCATCCTTGAATAGCATGAAGCGTTGCAACCATTGTACTTAATCATAATCACGGACAGCGCCTTGGTCAGTGTTCCCGTGAGAGGCCTTTAAAAGTGCTCCCAATGGCTTTCTTAGGATGGGTGCAATCATCCTTGAATTGCACACCATAAAGTGTGCACTAGGCCTAGGCATGTTTTTCCATGTGCACCAAGCCTTGGGTGCACTACTTTGGTGCGCCTAGCCTTGGGTGCACTGCCTTGGTGCACTCGCCCTTAGGTGCACTGCCATGGTGTGACCAACCTTGGGTGCACTAACTTGGTTCACCCGGTCTTGGACGCACTACCTTGGTGTGCCCAGCCTTGGGTGCACAAACTATCTTCATTATTTTTAGCATATTTCCAATGTCCCGTGGCTGGAAGCAACCTTTCTTTGACTGCTGGTGAGCCACTCCTGGCATGCTCGATAGTGAGGGGTCTTGCTCTCATAGTGGATTTCTACTTAACTCACTTGGAACCACTACTTACCTTGCTATACATAGCTTAACTGAACCAAAATAAAGGGAATGCACCCATCGGCCTCTCCCTATCGACTAGGGACATTTCCTTAAAATTTATAATTTTTCTAGCATGAGGAGTGAAAGGACACTAAAAATGGAAAACTTGAATGCATAAGAGAAAAATTAGATAATATATACAATTGTACAAGAAAATATTGTACTACCCTTCACTGGTAGTACACCTTCAAGTGTACACCATTAACTGATAATGGCAAAGTAAACCCATTCAAGTCTTGCAGTGTGAAAGAGTTTACCGGGTGACCTGGGAAATCCGAAATGGACCCTCCCAAAATGCATCAAACTTATCATGATTTCTAGGCTTGGACTTTTTCTCATTCCATTTTAACACTAAGTCCCCAACCTAAAAAGTGCGATTGGAGGTCCTCTTGCCGAACCATTTTTTTGAGGCAATGGCATACCTCATGAAAAACTCATAGGCTTTCTCCCTTTCCTCTTCCAAATGCAATAGTTGGGCAATTATGAAGTTAACTGGATAAAATTCTTCGCCCTCACCATCCAAATACCGCAGAGACTAAAGTGTTGGCAATTCAATATGCGTAGGAAGCACTGCTTCCTTCCTATAAACCAGGGAGTATGGGGATGTCTTTATGGATTTATTGATAGAAATTCGGTCAGCCCATAGCACAAAATTTGCCCATAACACAAAATATAAGTGTAGGTGCCAAGTCCACTTATTATCTTACAGTGTCTTCTTGAGGATCTGGAGCAAGTTTTCATTAGTAGACTCTGCCAAACCATTGCCCTACGGGTAATAATTTTATGAAGTCTTTAGATAAATACAGCACTTGCTAGCTAATGCGTACATCTTGGACCCAATGAAATGGGAACCGTTATCTATCATTATCGCATCCGGTATCCTAAAACAAGTTATGAGTCCTTCTAGAAAAGCAATAACCACATCTTGATTTTCTCGCTTCGTTGGCACTACTTTCGCCCACCAGGTGAAATAATCCATAGCCATCAAGATATATTTGTGTCCTATCAAATAAATAGGATCAATTATCCCAATGAATTCTAAACACCATTGTTGAAATGAGGCCTCAACCCGAATCAGATGCAGAGACAATGAGGTATTCTTGATACGACCAGCATATTTCTGAAACTTATCACATTTTTTGCTTACACTGAAAGAATAAAAATCAATTATGGGCCAATAATATTTCGCTCATATTATTTTTAAATCCATCAGCCTTCCGACGAGATGGCCCCCAGACATCCCAAAATGGAATTCATCTAGGAGTTTTTGCTTTTATGTCCCCCTAACACACCTCAGGAGGACACCATTGATATTTTGGTGAAACAACCCCTCGGGGAGCAATACATATTTGTAGGCCTAAAGCCTAAAATACCTTCTCTATGAAGAGTCAAGGCTAGGAGGGCATTGTCTAGTGCTAAAGTGCTCTACCAAGTATTCAATCCAATCTTTGTCGTCTGCTGACTGATTTTCCAGATTACACTATGGTAGTGAATCTTCCCATTGGCAATTTTTTACCTCAACTGTGGTGCTCTTAGAAAGCTCTAGGTATAGGGCCCAACCATGGAGTAGCTTTGTGTGCTAGACATATATATAAAACTCTTAGATCTTTGAGATCTAGCCTACCATTCTATTACCAATCTCACCCTGACTGATGAAGGTCTGGACATCCGGGTGCACAACATACACTATCATCTTACTCTACGAGACAAAATTTTAGAACTCCTTTAGCACTCGCATCACCGCATGCACTTGAATTTCAATAAAATTGTGCTTTTCCTCATGCAGGAGGATCACCTAGCTGAGGAATGCTATAGACCGCTCATCTCCTCCATTTTATTGGGTGAGCATGGTCACATAGCTTTTTGGTTCCCCGACCACATATAAAATGAAGTCCTTAGAATAATCAGGGTTAACCAGAATAAGAGTCTGGGAAATTTGGCATTTGATGTCTTTGAATTCCTACCTCCTCTCATTAGTCCACAGGAATTCCACATCCTTTTGGAAGTCCACACAAAGGTGAATATCCTCCTCCTGTGAAAATTTATGGGCTTCTGCCACCACATGAAGAATCTGATCTATTTTTGGTAGTGGGTAATGATCCTTCAAGGATGCTTGATTGAGATTTTGGAAGTCCACACAAAGGTGAATATCCTCATTCTTTTTTTGAGCTAGGACTATTTTTCCTACCTAGGATTAATTTTTTATAGGGTATATTATCTTATCTTCCAATATCTTGAGAAGCTTAGCCTTCATCAGTACCTCAATATTTGGATTTACAGGCCTTAGCTTCTACTGCATAGGCTTAACTCCCTCCTGGAGTTTGATTTTATGCTGGAATACGTCCTAGTTATATCCTTTAAAATCATGATAAATCCATGCAATGATATCTAGGTATTCTCTATAGAGGGCCTTGATCTATTCAATTTTTTGCAATGTGAAATTAGTTCCCTCTTTGATTGTCTTCCCGGACTCCAGGTCTAACTCTTGATATTCTTTTGCATCCACTTTTATTTTGTGGGGTAGTGCCCTATCATCTTGATCAAACAAGCTTTCAAGGGTTAACATACCCTTTAGGAGGTGTATTTTATTTAGCTGGATGAGACCCTCATACTCCTCATCATTGAGGATTCTATCTTCAATGTTTTTAGCCTCATTAATAAAAAAATTAACGATCTGCTCGTCATTGTCAATGACTTGCGAGTGAATATTTTTATCTGGAATTGAGGGTCTGTAGATAACCATAACTATCTTTGACCTTTACATTAGATTCTTGGTTGGGGAGTATTTTGCCTTGATGGATGCCAAAACTTCTCCATGCTTATTCTGCTCTTGTGAAATATAGTGAATGTTGAGAGCTGAGAAGGATTCTAGCAAATCCCATACCTTGTTATGGTATGCTTTGAGGTAGTTCTTCTTAGCAACACATTTATTTATCACTTGGTTATAGATTAATTTAGAATCATCGAATATATATAACCACTTTATTCCTAGCTTCTCCACCTTTTATAACCCCAAACATAGGGCTTCATACTCGACAACATTATTTGTACAGCTCCAAATGAGTTTGTAAAAGTAAGTTTTCTGAATTCTATATGGGGAGACGAGGACAACTCTAGATCTAGTGCCATTCTTACATCAGGCACCATCAAAGAAGAGCTTCCATAATTGGTCATCCATAGGTTCAACATCACTCAGTAATTTAGCCTTTTTTGGGCTTAGTTATTGAGTAACACTCAACATTTTATTCTATCATATCATTAAAATCATGCATAGAGAACTCATATTCTATGTGTAGATCATATAGAGCTTCCTCCATCAACTCCACCCCTTCTTCTACTTATCCCACTCCATCAATGATATTGACAGATTCCATGGGTTTCTCCACATCCTAGATCCTTTTGATGAGAAAGGTAGAGGGTTTCTCATTAAAAATATTTACCCTCTTTCCCCTAAATGGAACTTCTAGATGTGAATAATCAAGGGACAGATAGCCCCCAAGCTTGGTAGTGAATTCCCTAGATAAGCACATGCTAAAATAGGGCTCCAAGTCAACTACCACAACTTCTTGGACAACTGTCATTTATGACATCTTGTGTAGCACGATCGAGATGTCCTTTATAACTTCCATTGTCTTGATTGAAGTTCTCTCTAGCTGGAGCACCCCATGACTACTCCTGGTGTACTCATGCCCATAAATTCACATAGAACCTTGGGCATTATAGTGGTGGCAGCACTAGAATAAACCATAAAATTGTGCACTACCCGTCCTTCCATCCTAAGAGATAAGTAAAATGGTAGTAGCCTATTCTTCCATGTGGCAGAGGTAGTCAGTGGTTGTGCCAAGATGGTCTGATTCAGTCTCCACTTCCCCTTGATATACTTGAGGGATTCCTATAGTAGGTCAACTTAGCCTAGTAATTGGAGCACATCAAAGAGGCTTACCTTAGCTAGAATTTTCCTTGGTTCTTTGACAATATTGTATGCTCCAGCATCGGACTCCCCTCCATCTTTGGTGGCTTTGTACCATATCTAGTACTATTGAGTAACTTCCACTCTCTAAGACTTGGTGATCGATGGGTACCATAACTTCTCCCTTTCCTAATCTCTTGATTTCATTATGGGTTGAGAGTTAGAAGCTTACGGTTGAGGGGCTCTCATTCTTGCCCTTGGAGGTAGGTAGTCTTTCAATCGAGCATTATTTGTAGGCTCTCTAGCCTGAACTAGCTCTCTCCCTGATGGCATGGTTGCTTTATCACTTGGTCGCTTAGGATCAATAAGCACCTTGATCAATTCCATCTAAACCGGATCAAATTCAATTAGCTTTTTGCCTGCCTTCATCGGAACTAAAACTTGTTTGATAGGGAGAATCATATAATTATGGTCAACTTTCCTTATCATATTTACCTATCCATCGAATCCATTGTCTACGAGCATTTGTACATAGTTCTTATGGACCACACAGGCCTCTTCATTATGTGGGTCATTACAGGTGGAGCACCAACTAGCCCTGCCAGATGTACCGGCCTCATCGTACTCCAACATAGCTAAGTTCCTTTCCTGAGGTCTTTTAGTGGGAGTAGCTTGGTCTCTGGTGATTTAGGGTGGAGGCCTTCACAGTGGATAGTTTTGATCTTGAAATTGGATTTTTTTCATGATAGCCATATCATTCTCCATATTCTTCATAAACCCATATATATCTCGTAGCTCCGTAGCCTTCTCTAGGTTTAATGTTGCATGAGCCAGAGGTACTTGTAATGGTAATGGTGCCAATGGTGCAAGCAATGCAGGATAGTGAGGAGGCACTAGTAGCTATGGAACCATAGGATTCAGATACTACGGTATTGGTCCCTGAGGTTATGGAGTGGGAACCACCTAATTTTGTGGGCTCTAAACCCAATGCTGACTAGGGTATGTCAAAGGTGCATATGAACCAAATGCACTTGGGTACATTTTTTGAGAGAAATCTGGGTAGATTGGAGTTATTGAATTGGGAGACATCCTCCCAATAGCTATCAGGTTAGCTTCCACCTTTTGTGCTTGTTGATATAGATATGGAATTTTTTGACATTAGACTACCAGATGTTCATACTAATTTTTGAATGAAATACTCCTAAGTATTAGAACACTGCCTGGTTAGAAGTGGGCCAAAGACCATCAGTGACTCTTAGCTAGTTTCGACCAAACCTGACATTGAAGTCAGCTATTTCTTCTTGGGTATGCCTCTGTATTCTGGTGAATTGGTGCAACAAGCAAAAAGGATATGCTTGTTTATTGAAACCATTTACCAACTACTCTACCATTTTTTCCCATGATGGTTTCGTCCAGGAGTGACTAGTACTAGTAGAGGAGCTTACCTCTTAGTGATAGTATCATCAACTTCACCATAACATCTTCATTAGTAATTTGGTGAATATTTTCCAACCCTACGATGTACTGAATATTCTCAGTTGTTATCTTTCCTGTACCATCATAGGCGGGTAAATCTTTCAAGGTTGTGGGTGGTATTGTATGTTGAGCCCCTAAATTTAGGGGACCTATATGATCCTAGGCTAAAAATTGTTTGGCAAGAGCTGGTTACATCATCTAGGGTGATGGATTTTCTTGGAGTGTTTACTGGAGCAGTTGAGCTAGAACAACGAGCACACTTAGGAAACCCAAATAAATGCTAGGTGGAACTTCAGTATGCTGATGATCTAGAGAGTCAGTGGGAGTAAGCTAGTTGTTGTGCTATCAGGAGTTGGATTTCATGTAGCAATAGTAGCTTCTTGCGACGATGTCCCATCTAGTGGGACATTTGTCCTGACCACTCTAGGACACTCTCTCAGGGCATCAATGTCATGTTGGTAGAACTTAGTTTCTTCTTTTTTAGTTTCTAACTTGCCACATCGTATGCAAAAAAGGTATCTTTTAAGCTGGTCTATGAGGTTTAGAGGTATCAGAGTTCATACGAGTCACCAGATGTTCAGGTTTATCAGTAGTAATATGAATATCAACTTATTAGTACTACTTTTGTAGTGGAATGTTTTTGTCCCTCCAGACGTGCTAGAAATTATTGGTCAAAGATCTACCTTAGGTAAGGATTTTGTATTTTAGTGCACCTTAGACCCGACCAACATTGAAAGACTAAGAGGAATAAATACCTCTTGTGTCGATCTCTAGAGAGGGGCTGGTTCCTTTGCTATTATAACTAGGTGTTTTGAAATAAAGGAACAAGAAAGAAATAGGAAATGATTGAAAGGGATGGGAAATATGGCCACAGGCCAAATATAATAGGGGTTATGGACTAACAACATGAAAACTCTATTGCATTCTAAACCAAATAGCCCTCAAATACAGATAACTAACAGAAATTAAACCAGAACATCTAGCATGCATAATATCTAGGGCTACTCCAGAGTCCTAACCTTATCATAAACTAAATCCAGATAATAGAATTCAAGTTTATAGTTAAAGCATGGAATAATAGAAGATAAGTAATAGAAGACATAGACATGAAAATAGAAGTCTAGGTTTAGATCCGGACATCAGCTATATTGATAGCAGAATTTAGTTTTTCATTTAGCCTCTACCAAACATCCATCCATTTTATAATAAAGAGTGGGCTTATATAGATAATTATACCACTTGAGCAAATAATGTTGATTAAAAGAATATAGCGATGGAAACCAAGATAAGGATTACAATGAGTACAATCACAAAGTATTAACTCGATATGGCAGATACTAGAGACTCCTTAGAAATGTTGTTTAACCCCTTCAATACCCTGACAGACTCAGCTTGTTGGTGCTACCTCCCCACTTGCGGGAACCGCTTCCATGGAAGATATGCTTGAAATCTTGGAACATCTAGTCTGGAAGGTTCTTAGAATGACTATGCCTGGGTGGATAAGGATATACTTCAGATTTTTTATGTGGAGTGCTAACGGGATAAATTGACACCAAGGCCAAAAGATTCAATAGACAGGACACTATGAGGTATCATAATAGATTGGTGCACTTATGACTATATGCCCAACTTGGGTGCATTTCCTCCTATGCACCCATCCTGGATGTATTTCCTCTTGTGCATCTAGCCTAGGCACACTCCTTACTGTGCTCCCGACCTGGCCGCACTACTTGAGGTACGCTTGACCTGGGCACACTCTATCCTGTGCACCTGACCTGGGTGCACTCTATGTTGTGAACCTAGCCTGGATGCACTCTATGTTGTACACCTAGCCTGGGCACACTTTATTATGTGCACTCATCCTGGGTGCACTTTATTCTGTACACCCGATATGGGTGCACTTTATGTTGTGCACCTGGCCTGGGTGCACTTTGTGTTGTGCACCTAGCCTGGGTGCACTTTGTGTTGTGCACCCAACCTAGGCACACTCTATGTTGTGTTCTCGGCCTGGGCACACTTTATTCTACCCTTAGATGTAGAAGCAATGTTCCTTGGTTGTTGAGGTTGAAAATGCTTCAGGGAACTTGGCAAAAAACTCCATTGCCATCGGAAGGAGAGTTCTCCTACAAATTCAGTACACAGAAGCAACTGCACACTATTTTAGGTTTCATAGCGAGGATTTTTTAGAAAACTTAGGAGGGATAAAAACATATTTGAAAAGAGAAAAAAAATTCTTAGGAGCATAAATTACTAGAAAGGGTAATGTACACCATGTTGCAGAAGTGACAACAGTCTTAAGTATCAAGGTAGTATTTCATGTTATTTAGTTCTATTAATAGTAGTGTAAAAGAGAACAAATTACCTACATGCAAAGCATGCAAATAAAATACCTTTAAAATTACCTTAACAACTTCAAGTGTTTACTCATGGAATGCCATATAATGTTACTTTCATAATCCTACATCTACAAGGATTGTTGAGTAAAATTTTGCTTGTGATAACTCAATATGACTTACACATAAAAATTCCTTATAAATCAATTTTTATAACTTCTAGTGGATACTTATGCAATGAAATTACTTATTACTTTAATAATTTTACATGTTTCAAGGATGGTTAGTTAAAATTCATTTATAATAACTCAATACAACCTACACACAAAAGTGCATTATAAATCACTTTGACACCTTCAACTAGTGGCATATAGAATATTATACTATATTATTATCATATTTTTGTAGTTTTAATAAATGTTTAGGTGAAATTATCTTGCATTAAATCAATACACTTTATATTTCAAAATGAGTTCTAGTAACCTTGGATAATATGGCCTCAAATTTGAACCATAGGTACATTATCATGACAAACATGGGCATTTGCAATGTTACTCAATTGGAATTGCTAAGCATGACTCACAAGTGACCATGTCAACATATACAAAAAGTGGAGTTTGAACTCTACCATAGTTACAATAAAACAATGACTTTAGTTTGACCTTAATGGGTTGACCTTGACCTTGATATGTAACAACAAATTGTAGATAAAATACATAAAATAAACCTAGGATTTTGAACGTTTATTTTTATTACAAGTACTAATATTGTACTACAACTCAAGAAAATGGAAGAATCCTTGCTATAAAACTCTTTCTCATAACGTTCTATGTTTACAAGATTTACATAGATATTTTCATAATCATAATTACATACTTAATACACTTCTTTGATGTGTATCATGATCACATAATGTTATTGTAACATATGGAGAAAGTAATAAAACCTATAATATATGTGCACTCAAGTACATGGATTCCCCTTCAAATTATGTATCATTAAAATAAATGATACAAATTTCTCACCTAGAGGCTCACTTTACATTGTATTTTTACCCCATGCTTACCTAAAAAAAATTGCTAATGGAGAATGAGCTCTATCACATACTATGATATATAATAGACATGGGTTTTATAATAAATCTAAGAAACCATATAAGGATCAAATATTTATAAATAAATTCAAGTAATATCACTTATTTCCTTACCTTTCTTCTTTACATCATCCTTAATTATATCTAAATTATCAATTGCTCTCCGTATTAGGGTTACAAAAACTTGCATCATAGTATTGTGTCATGGTTACATTGACACTTGGTGATCCATTAACTTATTTAGGGTAATTTATGAGTTTAAATGGTCTATCACAAGATATGAAGTACAATTTAAATGGGTGGTGATAAGGATTGTAGTCCCATAATTTTGTCTTGTAAGTTCCCATCATTTCATATTATAAATATGTATTTTCTTTCTCAACCATTTTAGCTCAAATGTTAGGAAAACATCAGTAGAAAAAACTAATGATATTGTTCTAATTATAATCCTAGTTTATTCTAATTAAATTACATTTCAATCAACTTTGCTAGTCATTAGTCAAAATAAGGGCAGGAAAAACTATTGCTAATATGTGAGATTAATCAAAGGTATCTCATATTTATAGGATATTTTAAATAATATAGGATTTATGGGTTAAAAAATAATATTCACAAAAATTTCCTACTATTATTTAAATTATATATCTAGTTCAAAAGTTGGGACTAATGTCTCTCCACCTATTCACTATTAACTTGTGTATGGAAATACATGTAGGGATTCTAGGACATCGCATGTCAAAATATACAAATTACATAAGATTAAGTATATCTAGATGATTTTCAAAAGAATATGTACAAAATTAAAAGGGTATAGTTAATTCTCAAAAGAATGTGTTGAATATTTATGACACTTATTTTCATATAATTTTTTTCAAGATTGACCATACTAGTCTCCAAAAGATAATGTTTCAAATGTTTAAGGATGTGCATTATGACTACTATAATATGTATTATATTCATCCAAGCCTTATTCAAAACTTAAGAGAATATATAATGCAATTTTTGAATACAAGAAATCCCAAGCATTGGAGAATAATATTAGTCAATTGTTTCACCCCCTTCACCATGTTAACAAAAGTGTTGATATGCAAATTCTTAGACATGAATATATTTTATAAAACATGTGTGTTATTCAATATTGTGCATGAATTGTACAAATTGTATGCATATTTGACAAAGTGCATGTGCACTTTAAGTTTTGTATTAGGTTCTTTAAATTTGAATTTTAAAATATTTCCACTTTGTTTTATATGACCATATCTACACTTTGGCCCTCAATTTTTTTATGGCTACCCAATTGTTCAATAAATTCAATAATTAGAATAAAAATACATGGGTAGATGAGAAGTATTTATTTGTGATAAGCACCTCAATTTTAACTAAATTATAGGGGAGGCACAATTAGAGGTTGAAGAAAAGTAGCAACATGGCTAAACATGAAGTTGGAAAGATGAGTGATTCTAAAGTCTAAGATCCCTTAAATGAAGAGTTACTATAATAATGCTCCTAAGTTGTGATACCACATGACACAAACATTAGAAGATAAATTGAATAAATGGGGCATTGAATGCATAACTTTACCAATAACGAAAAGCATGTCCTATGACATATACAAGATAATTATAAATAATTAACACTAAGTAATATATATCTAGATTATTTGTGGGAATGCTTGAGTTAAATTAAGAAAGTGAGAAATTTATAATAGATGGAGAAAATTTTATATAAATATAATGAGATAAACGCAATCAACTACAACAATCACTTAGCACAAGGAGTGAATATTTTACTTGTAGAGTAACAAAGTTAGTGTGTAAACTATATCCCTTGACTATAGATAAATAAAGTTTAGAAGTGATCAAGGATTGAGATAGGATATTAGGCTATCACTAAGAGAAAGGAAAAACTAAGCAAAGATAGAGTAAAATACACTAGATGTAAAATCCAATAGAATATAACTTTATGACATCATTGCAAGTGACTTCTTAATATCTTGAAATACCCAATACCTCTAGACAATTATTAAGAGCATAAGACAAGGAATCAAGAAATAAGAGGCCGCCAAAGAAAAATATAAAAATGATGACAATCCCCAAACCTCCTTGTACATGGAAATCCCAATGAAGGATCAACTTGCTCCTTGGTCCCAAGTAAAATAGTGGTGATTCTTAAGCAAGTAAAAATAATACAATTATGAAAGGATATTGCAAAAGGATTCCCTTTTATATAAATTAGGTAAATTGCTTACTCTTAAAAACTCAAATTTATAATACAATATATTAATAGAATATGAATTATTCAATTTTAGTTTGTTTAATAAATTTATACAACTAAAGACATATGGTTAAATATAAAATAATAAATTTATGAGAGAATGAAATATCAAAATATTGTAGGGTTTTGGTAGAATTATGAGAGATAATGGTTTGACCCTCCATAACCCCAGGTTTACATGTGCATGCATTTCCTTTAAAAATGGTAAAAATATTGTTTAGTAAAGAAGGTAATTCTTGGCAAACATCAATTACAAACTAAACTTGGCACTCCATGGCAATTTGTTTTAAACATCTCATATTTTAGGAGCTATATCTTTGTAAAGGGTTGTTTGATTCAGCTAATTCTTGGACCACTTTTTGTAGAACTTGAAGAGCTTTAAAATGAGTGTTCATATGAAGGAATTCAATTAATATTGAGGAATATATGACCCTATGAATTCATCCATCCAAAACAACGGCAATGATAATTTTTCAAATTGCACAAAACAAAATTACAAATATCTGTTAGCTAGGGTTCAGATGATGGGAGGAGCAATGGAGGGATATGACTTCAATGAGGCAAGAAATTATGTTTGGACATAGAATTTTTTAGCTAAGTTTCTTTTTCCCTTATTTATCTTAGAAACTTTTCTTGCAAATTATTATAATGATTTTATCAAATATAATATTTGCTATATGATATTCTAGTAAATTTTAGTAGATTTTGAGTTTTAGTTTTCTTCCCATGGACTGATTTATAGATAAATCCTTATAATTATCTCTAGTAGTAGATTTTAGTAATAAAACCACAGAGGATTGATCCTTGCTACTAAAATATAGGACAATTTTTGGTAAATTTAATGGGTAGTGGCTAGGGGCTTTAGCCTTGAGAAAATGGATGGATAAGAGTTAGAAGTCTCTAGGAGTGATTCTATCCTTTATTTCCAAAGGTTTATTCCTAGCCAATTTTTTTCTAGGGAATAAAGAGATAGAATACTAAAATGGGGTCCTTGGTTTATGGGAAGAGCAAGAATCTTTCTTCCCTACTGGTATGAAGGCTTTTTGCCTAAAAATATAAATCTATCTTTAGTACTAGTCTAGGTTAGAATGTATGGATTACCCATTGATTTTTTGGAAATGGATACCTTCAAGGAAATACAAAAAAATGGAAGAACTCCTTGATACTTCATAAACTACAAAATATGGATTCTTGGCTATTTATGCTTTGATATTGGTCATGATTGATATAAGTAAACCTTTACCAGAATCAATCATTCTTAAGTATGGGGATAAGATGTGGATCCAAACCATACATTATGAAAATGTATCTTTTATATGTATAATATATCATGATGTGGGGCATATTGAGAGATCATGCCCTAAGAAGAGTATGATAGGACCCTAGGTCATATCTGGTTTATTGGAATTAAACAAGTGGAATTGATATAAAAACTAATGAAAATGCACTGAATCACCTTTGAGATATAATCACTTTTACACTGGAGTAAACCCATCCAATAGATAACTAATATATATTCTTTTTATTCATGGATGTTTTCCTACACCTCATCAAGTTATATTTTATACCTATTCTAAGGTTATGTGTGAAAGGACACAATGGTCCATATGAAATAATAAACATAAATGAGTAATTAATTAATGATAAGGGTTAGGATAGTGAATCCTAACATGCCACCCTCCTTAAAAGGAGCTTTGTCCTCAAAGTTGAAAGTGAGGAAATTGTTGTGGGGATGGATGAAGTGCCTTCCAAGTAGCATTTTCTCAAGTTCTTGCACTATTTTAATGTCATATTTCTGTAAGTAGGGATAGTGTGAAGGTTGAAGCATTGGTAGGGGATTGGTAGGAAGAATAGTAGGATCAAAAAAATGGTGGGGGTGCAACCCTCTAGAATATCATGTTAGAAGTTGTTGGAATTTTGGTACCTCTTTTAATGCCTCCTTGGTGGCTTGGATAGAAAATAGATGGGCAACCATTCCCTTGCCTCCTTTGCGAATAATTTTCTCCATAAAGTGAGAACTTATGATTTGGGGAGGGTCATATTGTAATCCTTTAAGAGTATAAATTTGATTATTTATTGTGAATTTCACCCATAATTCCTCAAAATCCAATTGGTTTATCCTGAGTGTTCATAACCTTTTCACTCCTAAGATAATATCACATCCTCCTAATGGAATTGCATAGATTTCATGTTTCATATTGTAAACGCCCATGGTGAGCTTAATTTTTTAGCATTTTCCCTTATAGGTGATCCTTCCTCCATTGCCCATCATTATCTCAAAACTACTACAAGGTTGTAAGAAGCAGTTAGCTTATTTTGCCACATGTGGGCTGATTAAATTATGGTTACTATTAGAGTCAATAAGAACAATAATATTTTGTCGTTTGAAGGTCCTTGGAACTTTCATAGTTTGGGGAGAAGAATTACCAGTCAGGGCATTAATTTCTAGTGGACATTTAGTGTTATCATTGGGTGTATCCATCACTACTTCTACCTCAATATCATTTTCTTAGTTAGTTGAACTACAAGGATCAATTGCATCTAGAATATATAGTTTGGGTGTAATACATTTATGATTGGGTAAAAATTTCTCATCGCAATGATAACAGAGGTCTTTTTCTCATCTTTCCTTCATTTCCTCAAAGCTGATACGTTTAATTGGTAATATTTGGTTAGGTGTGTGGGTAGTGGAAGTATTTTGTGATTTCCCCATAGGCAATTTTCCTAGTCGACATTGGGCATTGAATTTTTCTTTCACCAATTTGGCTAATCCAATGGTCCGCATCATGGTAGTGGGATTGAACATTTGTACTTCCAAAAAAAATTATTCCTTTAATCCACTGATGAAGCAATATTGAAAAAATGAGGCATCCAGCCCTATTGTGTGATTGGCTAATTTCTCAAATTAAGCTTGGTATTCATGCATTGAAGTGGTTTGACATAGCTTGGTAAGGGCTCCTATAAAATTTTTGAATTTACTAGGGCCAAATCGTACTAATAGATTTTTTGTAAAGTCTAGCCATGTAGGGGTGCCATTAGTTTTTTTGTACCACTGGTACCATTGGGTGGCATCATTTTCAAGGTGGAAGGATGCAATACAAACCTTTTGTACCTTAGGGATATGGTAGAGAAAAAGGTATTGGTTTGCTCGATAGATACAGTTAGTGGGGTCACTTCATTCAAATTTGAAAAAGTCCAATTTAGTAGTTCTAGGAAGGATGGAAGTTTGTGGCCCCCAAGTGGTGTCTGGTGTGTTGTTCCTCCGGTGGTTTGGCCAACTTGAACTAGTGCCATGTTTTGATGTAGCATATCAATAGAGTGATTGTAGGTGTCTATTTTCAAGTCCATTGCTGACATTCTTTGCTCAACTTCCTACCTCATTTTTAGATTATCTTGAGTAATTTGGTCCTTCCATTGGCAAAACTCCTGGTAGAATTTTTTGAGAGTAAGGTCTTGTGATATCCTTCCATCAACCATTCTAGAATTAACTTGCAAAATTTAAGTCTTATTTGGTTATTTTAATTAGGTTTTTGAAAATATTTGCAAAACAATTTGTAATTTTTCAAAAAATTGAATTTATTTTGCTTAAAAAATTGTTTAGCAACTTATTTTTGGACCTCAACAGTATTTTTGAATTTTTGAAACAATGGTTTGGTAGGAAATGTGATGCCAGGAGAGGCGAAAAGCATAAGTAGCTATGGATAGTAGGTGACATCAAAAATGGATGGGAAGAAGGTCAACAGAGGTGAAGCACGAGGCACGATGGGTGGAGGATAATGCACAAGGTACGATGGGTGGAGGACAAACCATGAGGTATGGTGGGAGACGAAGGAAAACCAATGGAGGAACAGAGCACAAGATGTCTAGACAGTGGTAAGGGTGAGCAAGACCGGAGGAATGGATTCAATGGCAAGCGACCATCAAGGCATATGGTGAGTAGGTAGCAAGCATCGTGTGAGGATCTAAATGGAGAGCGTGATCGAAGTCACAATGTTTTATACATGTAAAGTTCCTTTGAAATTTGCAAGACTTGCTTTTCCTTTTCAATGTGGGAAAATTGCTTTATAAACCTTTTTCTTAACGCAACATTTTGGCGATGGAAAATTATTGCGACGCCCAAAGAAAAATTTAACCTTAGTGTTTAATTAAATTTTTATTGTCGTTTTATTGTCATTTGATGGAATTATCGCAGCGCAAGAAATTTTATTATTTGGACCTAAATTTTCTTTGTGTGATAATGGATTTGGTATGATATGATGATCCTAGGATTGTTTGTATTCATCCACTAGTGTGAGGTTTTGTTAGACGCTTGTGGTATCTTATTTTCATAGAGACATACCCGTTGTCTATTACAGAGATGTGTTGGCTGGATTTGGAGGTAATTTATATAATATATGATGTCGAACAGGAATGAGTTTTGGGATAAAATATTTTGATGATGTCTGGATGATGGTAGGAAGTGAGTGATAACCAGATACTAGATTATATGCTTATTGTATTATATTTTCAATGCTGGAGAACTATACGCAATTGAAGTGATATATTGTGTATGAGTAGGAATGAATGGTGGATGAGAAGGACATGATAAGGCTTAGGAATTCAACCGCTCTGATACCATATGATAGGACCCTAGGTCCTATCTGGTTTATTGGAATTAAACAAGTGGATTTGATATAAAAAACTGATGAAAATGCACTGAATCACCTTTGAGATAGAATCACTTTTACATTGGAGGAAACCCGTCCAATGGATAAATAATATATATATATATATATATATATATATATTCTTTTTATTCATGGATGTTTTCCTACACCTCATCGAGTTATATTTTATACCTATTCTAAAGTTATGTGTGAAAATATGCAATGGTCCATATTAAATAATAATATAAATGAGTAATTAATTAATGATAAGGGTTAGGATAGTGAATCCTAATAGAGTCCAACAAATTCCATATGTAGAAATAGTAAGAGAAACTTACAAATGGATATGGATGAGGATGATTTTCAAATTCCAAAAAAATAGAAATAGACAAGTGAAAGCAAATAAATAGTGGAGACTAGTAAGGAAGGATATTGGAAGAAATACAAACTCTTTTGAGGCTTTATCCTATGAAGAGAAATTAGATCAAAGCTTAGAGGATATAGTACAACAAGTTCAACATAATAATAAGGAATTTTCTATTCAGTATTATCTTAATTTAGGGATAAACATTCTTGATGAATCTAAGGAAGGTGTTAAATAAAATTTTTAAGAGTCTCTTGAAGTACCATGCACCATTTAGGAGAAAAAAATTTGTAAATAAAAAGCAGTGTTAGATGTTAATACATCTACCATTAATAAGAAAATACTAGAAAATGAGCAAGACAATTCCATAGTTTCCATAGTAGATCCAAGAGAGGATATATCTGAGGAAATACAAAGTTGTGAAATAATATTGAGTAATAGAATAATAAGACCTACTCTTGATACAGGCAAGGGAAAAATAGAAAAACCCTCAAATTATTAAGCAAAATGAGAAATTCCTCCCAATAGAAACACATAGAATTCATCTACTATGGAATGATTCTCAAAATTTACCTTCATTTGCCTCACAAATCTACTGCAAGGCATAATGCTCTACTATAGAATCCATCCAAAATTCAGATAAATCCCTAGGCCATTGAACTGTAGTATGAAATGAGGAATTCCTTCCAATAGAAACACATTGAAGGCATCTACTATGGAATGATTCTCAAAATTTATCTTCATTTGCCTCACAAATCTATTGCAAGTCACAATGCTCTACTATAGAATCCATCCTGAATTTAGATAAATCCCTAGGCCATTGAACTACTAGTATGAAATGAGGAATTCCTCCCATTAGAAACACATAGAAGTCATCTACTATGGAATGATTCTCAAAATTTACCTTCATTTGCCTCACAAATCTATTGCAAGGAACAATGCTCCCATTTCTAGTAGCAACATTAAACCCAAAAAAAAAAATTGGTTTTAGCCCTTTCTTGTCTACAAAACCCTCATCCAAAAAATTATGGGTTACACCACCATCTATCAATACTATCACCTTATTCCCCAATACCTCTCCTGACACCTTGATTATGAGATACATATTCGCATTGCTCAATGTGGCCAATGTGCCAGTGTTTTAGCTCTCATGAGACTCAAGGGATGGGTCCTCAAGCTCATGCTCCTTCTAAAGACTCATATTCACTTTCTGAGGCCTCCTCATCTAAAATTACCTCAATATAGTGAATCTACCCCTTTCCTTGGCAACGATGGCTTGGTACCCAAGGGCTTTTGTATGTGAAGCATAATTTTTTCCTCCTAATATCATCATGCTCCTCATTTACCCTCCTTCTTTGTGGTGTACATGTTGAATCCCTCTGTGGAGGGCATATTGGCTTCCCAAAAGCCTGATTCTTCCTTGGAGGGGGTGTCTCTATATTTTGGAAGAAATTCCCTCTCTAGAATGATCCTAATGGTCTTTCTTGACTAAACCTAGATGGTGGTGGTTCTAAAACCCCTAGATGGTGGTGGTTCTAAAACCCTAGGTTTTTATGATGTTGTATACTCAAGGGTCCAAGTCCTCATTGAAATTTGCAATGAAGCAGGCTCAAAGGCTTTTACCAAGCCTAGGCACCATAACTAAAATATTCTAGAAATAATCAATGTATACCTCCACTGTATTTTTCTACTTAAGGGTGGCCATCTCCTTAAAATATTTCTCCTCATCCCTCATCTCAAAATGATCCAAGACCCTCTAACTAAACTCATCAAATGAGGTGATCTCTCCATGGACTTGTGTGTTGAGACCATGATAACACCAGTCGTATGCAACCCCCTCAAGATGTAGGGTAGAAAATTGTACTACATCCTCTTCATCCATAGGGTTGAGAGTAAAGTAAGTCTATAATTTCTATAGCCATGCCCTAGCAAACATGCTATCATCTCCATTGAACACTAGTACTTGCATTTTTTGCTATAATTTATTTCTTTCTCCATACTTGTTGCCTCTCCCAGCCTTCTTCCCCACGATCTCTATGTAACTTTGGAAAGTGATTGTATTTTTGAATTCTTTAGCCCTACACTGATAATTTGCAAATAGGGCATCCAATTCATTAGTCTCTTGGCATACATCAAGTTCTTTCCTAGGTAAAAACATGGGTTTTTCTAGCATGGGCAAAGGATAATGAGTGTATCTCACATACCTCTCACTCCCTTGGTCTAGACTGGTTGCCCTATATTATAGCTCTCCCTGATCTAGTGGTGGTTGAGGGTTAGGGTTTGCTCCCCATTTTGGTGGTGACTGAACTCCACCCTGATCCATCTTGGTCACCAAATGAGTTAGTAACTCAAGCATGGTATCAATTTTTTTCTCAGGAGGATCCCTTTGCTCATATACCATCTCCATCGACTCCCTTTGTTCAACTTTTGGTTTTAGAATTTATTTCCCTTGTTTGAGGTTAGGGTTTAACTTATTTCTCCTTAGATAGTACCTATTTTGTTGCATAAAGAGCTCTCATAGGCTAGCAGGAAACCAACTCTGATACCATTGTAATAACCCTAACTCAACAAACTAGGGCTTAAACAAATAAAAATTAATTTTTTGCAAATTAGATCAGATCTGTAATTACTACTCAAAAATTACTCCAAAAACCCTCAAAAATGGACATTCCAATCATACATTTTTTTATTAATTTTTTAAAAGTGCAAATGGGCCAAACAACTATCCAAAAACACAAATCAACCATCAAAATTGGCTCTAAAAATCCCCAAAGTTGGGCGATCCTCCTATGAGGCTAAAATAGGTCACAAAACATGCACAAATGGCCTCACAATGCTGGATGACCCACTTCCAGACTCCAACACACCAAAATTTTCAACATAATTCCGAATACTGAGATAGATCCACCCAATCTCTGATCAAGAACAAGGGCATATCACATTTTCTACAAGATTGGCTATTTCTAAAGACTTAGGGTACACCACCTAAGCAGCAAAAAGGTGAGGAAGGGTTTAGCCCTTTCTCTTACAATTCACAAGATGAACATGACATAATGAAACCCTAAAAGTGAATTTCCAAGCCTATATACCTAGTCGCCCCACTAGAGGCTTCTAATTATTTATTAAGTGAGGGTTACATCAACATTAATCCCTAACACTTAATTTTTATTACATTAAATACCTATTAGACTATCAAAAAGGGGATGTACCACTTCCTTGTTCACAAATGATAAAAATAAAATATTACAATGTGTGGGGTCCACATAGTCTTCAAAATGGGTATTACAGAGTGTACTTTAGGAGCGAGTGCAAGGTAGGAGATAATGCAAGCCAAGAGTGAGTGTGAGGTAATAGAGAGTGCAATTCAAGAGTGAGTGCAAGCCAAGAGGGAGTGTGAACCAAGAGGGAGTGCAAGCCAAGAGTGATCCCCATTAGCTAGTATGGAAGGAAAGTCATATTTAAAAGCCCTAATGGGAATTCAGGATACCCTAGCTAGAAATTAGGATGCCCTAGATAGAAATTAGGATGCCCTAATTAGAAGTATAGAGGCCTAAGTTGGAGATAAGTTGAAGAGTGAATACATGGAAAGTTTGATCCAGATAGTAAATGTTACACCAAAAGTAAGTATCAAGGATGAGATGATTGATCATGATATAATGGTTCTTAAAATTAGGGGGTTAATATGTAAGTTTCATAGATCATGGATAAGAAATTTGGAGATTTGAAATTGGATAAAGTGGAAGTGGGGATAGAATTCAAATTATTTTGTGACTTTTCTTCCTAAATATTTTTTCCTCATCATATTTTCCAATTAAAAAATTAGAGATAAAATAATGGTTTGCAGACCATGTTTTAGGGAAAGAGATGCACTTTATTTGGGATCATAGAATGAAAATTATTGTATTGAGATAGAAAGTATTAAGAAAATTCCAGTGCAGGTTATTTTGGACTTCCATATTAACTTATAAATAAGGATGTTTTGAAGAATATTGGAAATACCCTAGGATAATTCATTAAGGAAGGACCAACTACTAAAGAGCAAAAGCATGTTATATATACTTGAATATGTGTTGTTATGAATATTTCAAAATCTTTTCCACAATTTATTAAGATTAAATTTGAATCAAGAGAATGGGACCAACAAGTAGATTATGAAAATATCGCATTTTGTTGCCATAATTGTTATGAGATTGGACACATAGCCAGAGTTTGCAAAGTGAAAACTATGAAGAAAGAGACAAAAAATTCTAACCATGAGATAAAATTCAAGACAAAGCAAGGAAATCATATAGTAATAGAAGCTAAATCAGATCAAGGATATTCCACTCTAAAAGAAGAGGTAAATAAATCCTATCTACAATATCATTTGGAAAGTTCAAAAGGAATTAAAGGTGCAAAATAAGATGTGGAGATAAATCCTAAAACAAAGACAGCAAAAGAGGTCAAGTTTATTCCATGTAAATCATCTTCATTTTCCTCAAGTAGTATAGAATCCTCTCCAGGTAATAAAAGTTAAAGTGGTGAAGATGTTATCCCTTACACTTTAAGGTTTCAAAAGAAGAATAATAAAGAAATGAGGTTGGAGGAAACTCATAACAATTTAGGGTTTTTAGGGTAGAATAAGAAGGTAATTGCTATAGAAGAGCATCCTTGCACTTTAGGGTTTCCAAGGCAACATAAATAAGATTGTGCTTTTGAGGTTATTCCTTACACTTCAAATCCTTCAAAACAAGGCAAACCTAAATATGATAAGTCTTACTATGAGCAGTGTGAGAATATTGAAGAGATTAATGAAGATGAAATTATTGTTGGGAATCAAAAAGGAGAGGAAGATCCAAGAAGCAAAAATAAAGAGAAAAAATGAAACCCAAAGGGATATATTGATATGAAAAAATAAAAGCAAATATCACAAGTGTTAACAAGAAGTGGGGTTAAACCCACAAATAAAAATAAAAAATAACAATGAAAATAATATCTTGGAATATTAGGGGAATTAATAAGAACCATAGAAAAAGTATTAAGAAATTGTGAGGTTGTTATAGACAAGTTATAGATATAGAAGTTGGGTAGCAAATATTTTAGCCATTCACGGTGTTGAATTTCATCTTGACATAATTTAAATTTTGAAATACATTTGATATAAAAGGATTTGATTGTGAAAACTTAGCAGTTTGAGGAAGATGGAGAATATCTTTGATAGAAAGGCAAATGAAGAATATCTCTAATAGAAAGGTAAAGTTGGATATTATTTATTTAACTTATTATAAATGTAATGAGAGCAATGTAATATTTTGTTTTTATAATGGGAGTGACCACAATAGAAGCCACACATAACTTATAAAAAAAAACCTTAATTTCCAACCTATGGTTATTAGTTGGATTGGTAAATTGTGCTCTTAGAAAATCCATTTGTATCTTACTATAAGCTACCATCTCAATTATCTCATTTTACATTTTTTGAATTCAATTGTATTGGTCTTACATGGGATAAAGTTCAAGTTTTTTTAAATGATAATTCTCACTTAAGAGTTATTAAATATGGTATTGTTGGCAGTTTTGTCACTTTGCCACATTGAATTTTTGTTGAAATTCGATTGTAAAATTTTTTATAAATTTACTAAAGGAAGGCGCTATAGTTTTGTTGTCTATTTTACTGTAATTTTGTTTTTATCTTTTTTTAAATAGTATTGTTGTAAATAAAATGGAAGTCATGAATGCAATGAAGAACTATGTTGAAAAATGTTTAAGGGGTAAAAGCATCGGTAGGAGATTAATTTTAAAAGGAGAAGCACCCCAGAAAGAAGAAACAACTCATTTTACCCCTAGCTAGGGATGAAAGTCCTTTTCACATCTTTTAGAGGTAAATAATGGCACAAGGATGGTTTCACCCAAAACAAAGCAAAGGTGAGGAAAGAATGCTTGGTTTTGAATTGGTGGTAGAATTATAAGGAAGAGCAACAAATTTAAGTGTTTTCACCCCAAGCTTCACTTGCAAAGGAATTTCACCCCAGAAAGAGATGAAAATCATAACTTAATCCAAGAGGAAAGTTAAAAGGAGGAATAAGATGAGTTTCACCCCAATTGAGGGGTGAAAATCACTTTTGCCCCTCTTGGAGGTGAAACGTAATTAAAAGGTAGTAAATTCGCCCAACAAAAGCAAAGGGGTGAAAGTCATGAATTTTAAGCAAAGAAGGGTAAATATCGTAAGTTTTCAAAAATAAAAGAGCAGAGGGCTTTCACCCCAAGTGAGGGGTAAAACTCATTGTCACCCTCTCTTTGGGGTAAAAATGCCATATTAAAATATTTTCAATGCAGATGCTAAGTAACAGTGTGGGCCCTCTTTTAAAATATGTTGGTGTTTTTGCCCACGATGGAAAAAATATAAAAGGGAAGCACTTAGCCTAAATTTAAGGTGTAGCAAGTCAAAGGCACCCCTATTGAGAGGTGATATGTGGTTTCACCTCTCTAGGGGATGAATAAAGTTTTAAAAATGAATTTTGAGCGAAATGAAGTTGTAGTGCGTTCTCATCCTAAAGCGAAGCAGTCAAAGTCGATGTTGCCTCCCAAAAGGGGCAAAAGTCCCTGCTGCCTTCTAGGAGGGGCAAAAATAATAAATTTTGTTGTGATTAAGGTTGTAATTTATCCTTGATCATCGTTGACGATGGAATAAAGAATGCAGATAAACTTCAAAGTAAGAAGGTGTTTTATTCGAGCAGAAGGAGATGATAAGAGGAAGGAGTGTTAGAGGTGAAGTCACCAAGGTGTTAGTTAGAAGCTAAATGAAGTTGTCGTTGTCACCCATTATGGCTCCAAAAAGGTTGTTGCACCTTGATTTCGGGTGAAATCAATTCCTTGGCATTTATTCTCAAGAGCGTTGCTTTCCAAAGTGTTATTTTTGTAGATCCTCTTGGGAAGGGTCAAGGAAGAATGGAATTTAATTTTTGAAGCAATGTAAGCAGCATTTCTAGGATTTTTGCTTCGAAATTGCAAGTGCAGATCCCATTCTTATTCATTTTCAATGCACCACCCACCGACCTTGCTATTTTTCAAGATAGATTTAATGCTCAGTGGACTTTCCTAGCGAAGGTGGAGTTCCAAGGTGCAAGGATGAAGCAAATTCAATGAACAAGCTCCCGATTTTTAGGTAATTTCATTGCATCCCAATGCACCGATGCACAAGGCTACTTTCCATAATTTAATCTTGCTGATTTCCCCATGTGATTCTCCCATCAAATTCGGATCATGGTTTCCATCAAGAATATACATCATTGATGCCAAGGAGGAAATTATTCTCGTTGGTTTTTGATCTACCAGCATTTTTTTTGTAAGTGCATTAAATGAAAGAGGTGCAACCCTCTATAAATACTAATCATTTTCATGTAATAAAGGAGGATGGACACTCTACAGAAAAACACTTCAAGTTTTTTGCATCAATAGAAAGGCTTCGACTTCTGTTCTTTGAATGGTGTTGCTTTGATGATTTTTTGTATGTCATTTCTGAATACATTCATTTCTATTATTTGCTGTGTTTAAATTCTGCTTCTAAATTTAATCTTTGTTGGTGAGGGAGTGAACACTGAGATGCTCTTTGGAGGTTGTCATTGTATAACTGTAAGAAGTTCTTGTGCTTGTATTTCTATTGTATTCTAATTATTGCTTGGAGGAATTTTGGTTGTTAGTCTATCCCCATCCTATATTGTCAACTTATAGCCATATTTCTCTATTTATTTCCTGTTACCCTAAGCTTTCAACCAAAGTAGATTAGAAAGGGAGCCAACCCTCTTTAGAGATTGGCCTGAAGGATATTTCTTTCCTTCGACCTTTCAATGTTGGTCGGGTCTAGGGTGCACAAAGCATAGATTTTGTAACTAGGTAGATTCGTGACCAATAGTTTTTGGCATACCTAGTGGGACTCTCAAAAGGTTCCACTTTCAATAGTATTGAGGTTTGATGTTCACCTTTTTACTGTATGATTAGAACATCTGGTGACTCAACTCTACCTAGAAGCCTTTGAACGTGAAGTGAGCGAAATATTTCTTCATGATCACAAGATCGAAGGCCAAACATTTAGAAGAGCCCATTGAGTTTTATGAACTTGACATCCAAGAGCTAGGAGAACACCCTAGGTTAGTTACTCCAGCTGTCCCATCAAGTACAACATCTTCTCAATTAGTTGGTGTGTTTTCTATTCCTTTGAGTCCTGCTAGTACAACCACTAGTTTTCCACCTCCCCAACCACACACACCAGTCCATATGGCTCAAAATCCACCACCACAATAGCCACCACCAAGGTAGTTTCTAGCATGGAACCATTCTAGACCTCTAAATTTGCAAGCTCAAAACCTAATCCCACAAGTGGTGATGAAGGCTTTGCCAACTTACGATGGTATAGGAAAGATGACCTATGAGCATGTTCAAGATGTAGCTACTTTGGCGATAATTCATGGCATCATATAAGAGGATATAATGGTAAGATTACTTGTTCTCTCTCTCTAAGGAAAATTGCTTTACTAGTATCGATCGTTACAACCTGTAACCATCACCACCTGGGACCAGTTAGCTGAACTTCTAATCAAAGGGTTCAATGAACAAGCAGATCCATTCTCCCTATTGCATCAGTTCACTACTATTCAGAGGCATCTATAGGAGGAAATCATGGACTTCAATGTCAGGTTCACCTAAACTTGGCATAGGGTTCTTGATGGTCTCTAGTCGACTCTCGAACAAGCAGCCTTTTACTACCTTCGAGCTTTCAACTTTGATATCAGTATGGCCATTCGATAGTCCAATGCCAATACATTCCCCAAGCTGTATTCCATAGCACAAAAGGCTGAAGTTGATCTGATCGCTATTGGTAAGCTTCCACAAAAAATGGCCATGCCTATTTTCCCTGATCTTCCATAGTATTTGTATGCTAATGCATCTTCTCAACCTTTTCCCATGTCACCCATGTATCCAATTCCTTCATGGAATCTGAGTACATCCTAAACCATAATGATAATCTCTATCCCTCAACTCCTTACTCCAATCATTCCACAATTACCCACCCCAGTTCCATTCCTAGCACTGCCATCTCCACCTATTCCATTACCATTACCAGCTCCCCAACACCCTCAAACCCCGATCTACAAGACAAGGTGTTGAAAGAGTTGTAGTCCATGAATTCTTCTATAAGAGTGATGGGTAATAAAATTACGGTGATTAAAAGAAAGTAGGCTAAAAGTGATTTTAGACCAAGGATATTTCAACCACCACCAATCACCAAAGAGCAAGTAGCTGCTCCTAGCAAATCTCTTGAAAGGGGTACTACTATGCTTGCAAATGAGGAAGTTGGCCCATCAGAGAGAACATTTTGGTGTTCTACTTGTAATGACCCACATGGAGAAGACACCTGCATGGTTCATTTGAACTATGTGCAGACACTGGTGGATAGCTCTTCTAGTGGTCAAGTTAACATGATCATGAAAATTGATCACAACTTCATGGTCCCATCTGTTGAGCAAGTTTCAGTTCTCACAAGATCTAGGAAAAAGCCTATCATTGTAGATCTAGCTGAAATGGAGCCATTGAAGGTACCTACTAAGCAGAAGGTGCAAAATGAAAAGAGGCAATCTCAAGCGAAAGTGCCAGCACCTAAGGTAGATGAGCCCATCTTATTGAAAGATATTTTACCTACATCAACGAAGGATAGATTGCAAGCAAAACCATCAACTTTGCAACCTTTAGATGCACAAGCATAGATAGAAATAAAAGAGCAGGTAAAGGAGAGGCTCAAATACCCATCCTTGACCAAGCATTAGAGGGTAGAAGCTACACAGTAGTACCAAAGCAAGTACGAAGTTGCTGGTGAATTGAAGAAGTCCCATGCACATTCATACAATATTTTCAAATAACTGAAGAGGATTCCCACTAAGGTGAGCCTCTATGATGCACTACAACTGCTTGGACAAGTGGATCTATTGTAGGAGTCATTGAAATTTGTGAAGGATAAGAAGAAAAACCCTACATAGATAGTGCTAGCTCAAACGCTACCCACTTCTACCATGGAAAAAAATAGACCTCCCCCATTCTATCTATCTCTCAGGATGGAGGGTTGGATCATGCACAACTGTATGATTGACTCTAGCACAATGACAACTATCATGCCAAAGGCAGTTTGCAAAATCATGGGTATGGAATATACGAGAAGTAGCCCAGGCATCTTGCAGTTGGATGGCACTCCTATCAAAATGGTGGGGGTGATTAAAGATATCTTGATTGTCTTACACAACATGCCCTAGATAACTATCATTCAAGAAGTTGTTGTGGTAGACTTGGAGTCATACTTCAACATGTGCTTATCAAGGGAGTTCACAACCAAGTTAGGAGGCTATCTGTCTCTAGACTATTCTCACCTGGAGATTCCATTCAAAGGGAGGAGAATCCAGATTTACAATGAGAAGCCCTCTACGTATCATATCAAAAATATTGAAGAGGAAGAAAATGTTGTAGACTCGGTCAATATGGTGACTGAAGAACTAGAGGAGATGGATCTGATGGAGGAAGCTCTAGATGAGCTTTGGTTAGAGGATGAATTTTCAATGCTTGATTTCAATGCAATTATGGAGATCAAAATCGGTTGTTACACCATAACTAAGCCTGAGAAGGTTGAAGCGAAGGTGTCTAATGATCTAGGTTCTACCTCTGACCAATTATGGGAAATGTACTTTGATGATGCTAGATGCAAGAATGGTGCTAGAGTTGGATAGTCTTTATCTCTCCTTCTGGAATTCAGAAGACGTATTCATATCGGTTGACTTGGAGTTGTATAAACAATGCCACTGAGTACGAAGCACTGTGCTTAGGCCTGAAGAAAGTAAAAAATCTCAGAATCAAACAACTATAGATTTTTAGATATTCTGAGTTAATTGTCAACTAGGTGACCAACAAGTGCATTTTGAAGTAGCACTACCTGAAGGTGTACCACAACAAGGTATGGGATCTATTTGAGTCATTTGATGCATTGAATATTCAAGCAATTTTGTGAGAATAAAATAAACATGTAGATCTCCTGGCATCCCTTGGTGTAAACTTCTCTCCTATTGAGAATGTGGTATGAAAGCCCAAGACTGTAAGGTTAATCTATAGACCTTCAGTCCCGACAAAAATATCTACTAGTAAGTTTTTGACAATGATGAGCAGATTGTGAATTTTTTTATTAAAGAAGTCGGTAGTGTGGAGGGAAGGATGTTGGACGAAGATGAAGTTGAGGGTTTAATCCAACTTAGAAATAATCACATCCCAAAAGGATTGATTACTCTTGAGAGCCTCTTTGATCAAAATGATAGAGCAAAAAAGCATAGAATCAAAGTGGATGAGAAAGAGTATACTGAGCTGAAGTTGGAACTTGACAAGATAATCAAAGTTGAGATAGATTGTTCTCTAGAAGAGCTTGAACAAATTAAGGAGTTATGTTTTGAGTTCCTAGATATTTTTTCCTGGAGCTATCATGATCTTAAAGGCTATAACAAAGATGTGATCCAACATACCATCGAGTTGTAAGAAGGGGTAAAACCTTTTAGATAGAAGCAATGATCTGTTAATCCAAATATTGAGGTGCTAATGAAGGTGGAGTTGCTAAAAATGTTAGAGGTAAAAATCATTTACCCTATCAAGCACTCGACTTGGGTGGTGAATCTGGTCCCAATGTGAAAGAAGAATGGAGACATTCACTTGTGCATTGATTTTCATAATTTGAACTAAGCATCATTAAAAGATCATTATCCCTTGCCATAGATTGACCAGATCCTTCATGTAGTTTTTAGGGTGCAAATATTCTCATTATTAGATGGTTTCTCTAGCTACAATCAAATCTGGGTGAAGGATGAAGACCAACATAAAATGGCATTCACTACCAAGTGGGGCACTTTTTCCTACCAATGAATGCCTTTCGGTCTATCAAATGTTGGTGCCACCTTCCAGCGAGCAATGGATGTAGCCTTTGGTGAGTTGTTGAATCACATTATTATGATATATCTGGATGACATGACTATTTTTTCCCATGATAGGAAAGAGCATGGTTCTCACCTGAGACAAGTTTTTGAGAAATATCTTGAGTTTGGAATCTCTATCAACCCCAAGAAATCAATTTTTGTTGTTAAAGAGGGGAAACTCCTCGGTCATGTGATTTTGAAGGAGGGATTAGCCATCGATCCTGCCAGAGTTGAATCTCTCTTGAAGCTACCACTACCTACCAATAAGAAAGAACTACAATCATTTTTTGGGTAAATTAATTTCATTCAAAAGTTCATTGCAGACTTTGCTCAAGTCGTGAAGTCGATGATCAAGCTCCTTAAGAAGAATGTAGATTTTAAGTGGATAGAGCATAGAAAGTAAGCTTTCTAGGAGATCAAAGAAAGAATTTTCCAAGCCCCTATCCTGATCAATCCAGATTATTCAAAGGATTTTATCCTTTACGTTGTGGGTGAACAAGAAAGCTATGCAATTGTGCTCACACAAAAGAGAGATGATGGAGATGAACAACCAATCACTTTCCTAAGCCAAGTCATCCAACCACATGAGGAGAAGTATAATTTTATTGAGAAGCAAGTCTATGCGGTTATGAAATATCTGAAGAAATTTTGGTACTTTGTTTCATAGAGCAAGACAATTGTCTATGTCATCCATCCAGATGTCAAGAGTTTCATTATTCAGGGTGAACTTGGTGATAAAAGAGTGGGTTGGGTTTCCAAAATCTAGGAGTTTGATGTAGAGATTCAGCCAACTAAGTTGGTTCATGGTCGAGCACTCTACCAAGAGCTTGCTAAAAGCATCACTTCTCAATTAGTTGATCTTAAGTTTGATAATATACTAAGTGAGAGTAATCTCGCTAATCAAGCTTCAATCGATCATGATTGGATAGAGGACCTCATTGAATATTTTAATTTAGGGAGATGTCCATCACACCTCAACTCCTCACAAAGAAGGAGATTTAGATTGCAAGCCCTCAAGTATGTGTTGTTGCCAAGTGGCTTGTTCCATAAAAATATCGATGGAGTCCTCCTCAGATGTGTTAAGGAGATAGAAAAATAGAATATTCTAGAGGAGTTTCACTCTAGTCTATCAGGCGACCACTATGCAAGTAGGCCCATGGCACTTAAAATCATCAGAGCAGGATATTTCTAGCCTACTCTTTTCTTAGATGCATTCAAAGTTAGTCAGAACTATGATAACTTCCAGAGATATGTAGGTAGAAGTAAGAAGGCATATTTACCCCTTCATCCCATACAATTTGAAGCATCATTTCAACAATGGGGCTTAGACTTTATTAGGGTTATTGATCCCAATTATTCTACCCAACATAAATACATTTTGATTGCAATAGACTATTTCACTCGATGGGCGGAGGCCATTCCAACTAAGAAAGCTTATCAAGCCATAATTATCTCCTTTCTGGAGGGGTTAATCACCCACTTTGGCATCCCTGATGCGATTGTGATAGATAATGGGACCCCCTTCATTGGTGCTAAAATCAATGAATTTGTAAGTAAGTATGGAATTTATCTAAAATCATCTTCTAATTATTACCCATAGGGGAATGGTTTGGCTAAATCTACAAATAAGAACTTGTTGAGAATTTTAAAAAGGATCCTTGGAGACAACAAGAGGAGTTGGCATCTGCTGCTAGACCAAGCCTTATGGGCAGATCATATCTCGATTAAGAAATCAATTAAGGCTTCTCCTTATTCCCTGGTGTATGAAAATGAGGTAGTTTTACCTATACATATTGAGTTGCCTATCCTTCGAACCTTATAGATGCTTGCTGATGAAGATGATGAAATTGACCCTATGAGCATGAGATTAGCACAACTCTTGCAACTAGAAGAAGAGAGAGAGAAAGCATACAACGCTTTCATGGAGCATGCCAGAACAACACAAAAATGGTTCAGTAAGAAGATATCTGAAAGGGCATTTAAAGTCGATGATCTGGTGTTAAAGTGGAATGTGGATAAAGCAAAACCTGGCAAGCACCATAAGTTTGAAGCTATATGGGAAGGTCCATTTCAGATTTTGGTGGTGAACTCATTCAATGCCTATTATCTCCAAGACATGGATGGCCGGGAGCTACCAATTTCGGTAAATGGTCTTCATCTAAAGGCCTATTATCACTAAAATTTTTGGGCACAAGTATGTATATATGTACATATTTCTCTTTTATTTTTCAAGTATGTTATGCTTATAAAAAAAAAATGGTCTTATTTTACCCCTAACATGTGATTTCACCCCGAAAAGAGTTTTCGAGACATCATTTTAAATTTTGGGTGAAAATCATTTAAATGGCCCTTTGGTAAAGTGACTTCGAGGAAAAAGGAGGGCAAAATTGTTTTAATATGAAGTAAAGGGGGAAATAGACATATGTATATAAAATATAATATATATATAAATAAATTAAATATATATATATATATATATATATATATATATTTAATTATATATATATATATATACTTTCACCCCAAGTAAGGGGCGAAAGTTATGTTCGCCCCCTTTTAAGGTGAAAAAAAAAAAAAAGAAAAGGGAAAAAAGCAATGAATTATTTTTGTGAATTTCGCCCAAAATTTAATTTTATCATGTAATTTTATTTGCGGGGAGGTGAAATTCTATTTTAGGGAGAGTAAAAAAGAAAAAAATCTCATGCAGTTTAAAACTCCCAGTTTAAAAGATTATTTCTGGCAAAGTAGGGCGAAATTGGTTTATTTTGCTTTTTCGATAAAAGCAATGGCAGATTATTTTAAAAGGGCTGCCCATATTATGATTTCGCCAAGAAAACAAGCAGGATGACTTTACCGAAGCGCAGGTTGAAGGAAGGAGTAAGTTGCGAGACTATTTTCACTCGGTGAAGATTTTTAGGAAAGGAAGCACACCATTGAATGTCTTTTCCAGACAAAGAATGATTTTGGAGCACCCTTTGATGTCGTTGAAAGAAATAAGTGTGCCTAAAAAATATTAATTTCACCCGATTCACCCTAGATTGACGTTATGAAGATTAAAAGTGGTAGAATTGATTTATTTCCATCCCGAGGAGTGTCCTTCATCAACACATGGAATTTTTCATTTTTGAGGCTAGCCGTTGATATCCGAGGTGCATTTTTTAATATTGGAGGTGGCCAAAGCATGAGAATCAAGGAAGATTTTGGGTGAAAGGAAGTTGGTGATAGTTAAATAAATTATTAAAAATCATGCTAGGCACGAGGATCGAGATGCACATTCGCCCAACTTCTTCGAAAATTAGCACATGCATTAAATCTGGTAGATGAAGGCGCAGTTATAAATTTGGTGCACCTACGAAGAGGAGGTAAAATTTTAATATATTTTTTGGAGCATTGTCATGTGATTACTTGAGTGCAGGAATTATAGGGTGGTTAAAAGTTCTCAAATATGGGTAAAAAAGTTATAGAATCAAAGAGCACCATCGAATCGAAGAAGGTGCAGAAGAAAGTTGAGGGAGGAAAGAAGTCCAAAAAAGCAAGGTGAAATGAAAATGTTGACTTGGACCCATATTTTGATACGCTGGCTCAGGTTGGAGACTATGTTATTATGAACAAGGGCATTGAGAAGTTACGCCAGGATGTAGACATATCCAGGCAAGGATTGATATCGAAAAGTCCTCTCACTATTGCATATTATGCTTAGATTTTTTGGTATTTGTGCACACTAGTTCATTATTGCCCAAAGTTGGTGGAGGTAATTTCAAAGTTTTATAATCCCGACACTAGAGCTATGGAGAATGCCAAAGGAGATGTGTTATTTACTATCTCATCTGATGATATTCGGGAGGCATTCGCTTGTGGAATTAAACCTCCTTCGATTTTATTTTTAAGAGATTACATCTTGGTGAATAGGAGGAGAAATATCAGTCAATGGTAACACTACATCGATTTATGGAGACCCAACTGATAAAAATACCCCAACATGGCGAATTACCAAATTTATTGAAGCCATTGATAGATTTCAAGAGCCTAGATTTATTTTCTATGGTGGCTTGGGTTGTGGGCCTTTCGACCAATTCAATAGTGCACAAGTGGTAGGTAGCTTTGGTGTAGTGCATTTCCCAAGTTGAATTCTATGCCCCTACTACTATGATGGTGAGGACAAACCCCATTTTCTTTGATTGGGCTGACTATATTACTAGAAGGATGCATACCCAGTTGGAGAAAATGCAGAGTGAAGGAACCATGGTGTTCAGGCACACATCATTTTTAATATGGTATTTCTTCTTTCATATGCATCAAAAATTTTCTTTCATAGTAGTTAGGTAGGTTGACAGAGAGAATAAGAGATTGCTAGTATATTTGTGGACCTCCAACTTGTCAAGGAAAGAGTCTTTTTATAATTTTAACCGCATGTTTGTGGGTCCTACCCTAGAGCTAATTTTTTATAAATGTGAGAGGGTACCAAGGGCAATGAGAGAGGAAATCATCTCAAAGGAGAAGGGCGATATATTTTTGCTAACATAGGGTATTGTTTTACGTATTTTTGGCTATACTGGCAAGCCAATTCTTCTTCCATATTTTGCCATAGGTCACCTTTTTGCATTGGAGGTCGTTCACCAGCATGATTTTATCAATGATGTATATGGGGTAGGATGAGGAAAAAGAACCACGTGTGCTATGCCTTTTTACTTTGGAGGTATTGAGGTGAGCTAGGTGGGCCAGAATCAGTTAATTACTAAAACCTTCTATGACATCGGTATGGTGGAGTTGCCATAGTGGTGGAAGTACGATCCTTTGGGTCGCTTCATGGAGTAAATTAAGGCCAAGAGTTTTCATTGTTGCCCTAGGCCAGATATTGAGAAACATCAAAATAATTTGGAGGGGCATGACTTAGAGTGGCACGTGGAAAATATGATGTCACTCCCACCATGGCATGACTTTTATGATATGGAGGTCGAGTATAACCCTGTAGTATATAAACATCAGATTCCTCCTCCAGGGTTATTTAGTTATATGAAGGAGCAGCTTTCGGGTTGGTCCAAAGAAAATATTACAAACTGGTGGATTATGAGGGCTCATCGAGGAAAAACTGGGTCACCTTATGGCTTGGTGATGGATGAAATATTTTTGGACACTTATGATGAGTTTTACACCAGTTATCAGTCGATCACTTTCACTGGTATTGTACCTCAAAGTCTTCAAAAATCCAATAGTGAGGAAAGCATGGTCGAAGAAGAACACCTCGTGGCCCAAGAAGCACCACTTGTAGAAGAGGAAGAAGGACAAGTGTTGGAAGAGCCACTACAACATTAGGTGAAAATAAAATGGGAGAAGATGCCCATTATAAATATCTCCAAGAAGCGGAGGACTGGTGCAGTTTCATCAAACCCTCCTCCTGCAGTTTTAGTTGAATGGACAAAAGTGTTAGAAGCTATTCCCTTGGTCTAGATAGAGCCATTGGGTCCAAGTGCCCAGATTATAAATCTTGAGGAAGAAATTGTAGTAGAGCCAAAGGACCAAGAGGAGAAGGAGCCAGTGCCACAACCACCTTCATCCTCATCGACTCAAATGGCATCAAATCTTGAAGGTACATTTTCTCCCCCTTCTCCTATCCTCGAGCAGTTGGTGATTGTTATTTCACATCCTTTAGCCTCTACCATTATTTCACCTCCATTTGGTATGCCTTCCACCTCAGTTTTGCTTCCCATATCTCAACCTCCAGTCACCAATGCTCCCTCTTCTTCTATTCTCATTTCTTCTACTTCCCTTTCTTTTAGTTCTTTTGCATCTACCCTAAATCCATTTTTGCTTCCTGTATCTTCCATTCTAGTAGCCTCTGTTATGGTTGTAAGCACACAAGCTCCTCTTTGAGTGAGTGTGACCATGGTCGAACCCCTTGCTTCCATTCCCACCACCACCTCCATTTCATCAACTATTTTCGCTATGCTAGTTTCCACTTCCCTCGAGCCGATTCCACAACAGGCTCGTTTCCCTTTTACCCCATTTTTGGAGCTGTAGGTGTTTCTTAAATCAGAGATGGAAGTTGTACTAGAACAACCCATTGTAACAAATATCAGCCAAGCTCACCTGAGTTCATCATAGTGGTTGAAGAGCCATAAAATAAGGGAGGCTCTAGCACCAACGAAGCCATTGAAGAAGGTTTCCTTTGATCCTAACACCATGGAGGCCCATACAGTGAAAATGTTTCCCCAGGTTTAGAAGCTGCAAGGAGAGATGACTCTGAGCGACTATACTTATGAGATCATCACCAAGGACCTTACAAATTTTGACACTACAAAGATGATGGGGAATATTTAGGTAGATACGAGCTCTTTGTACCTGCATGGCAAGCATTATAAGAAGTGCATTTTTGAAGCTAAGGCTAAGATTGCCGAGTTGGAGGAGACTTTAGCAAAAATTCAAGCACAATTGCAATCCACAAAGTTAGAGGTGACCCGTTGGTAGAAGAAGGTAGAATATTTGGAGAAGATGATTCAAAAGCACCAGGAGGCCAAGGGAGGAGTAGAACAGTAGGTTGAGGCATTGAAGGGCCAACTCTAGAATTTGCAGGATCAGTTGGCCATGAAAGCAACATAGGTGATTGTTCTGACTAAAGAAAAGGTCAAGGAGGCATGCAACCAGTTGCTTGTTGATTGTAAGACCATGGTGACAAAGGTGACACAGGTCCTCATGTACCTTCAGGAGATATAGATAATCATCTCATATGGTTGACATATAGTGGAGTATGGTGAAGATCACTTGGAGCCCCTCCTGGTAAAGGTGACACAAATGTAGGTGTTGGCTAGATCAGATCTTAGATTTCATCCTATGAGTGACATGGCTCGAGCTTGGGCAAGTGCCAAAGTTATACTACACCAATATTTTTCTAAGTTGGACTAGGTTAAAGAGGCTCGCAAGCTACTTGATGTGTTTCAGCAGGAGAGAAGAGTTTCAACACTCTACTTTAATGCAATAGCCAAAAATGGTTTCCCTAGTTTCACTGATGATGAGGGGAACATTCTATCAAAGGAGGATCTGGAAGCAGTTTGGGCAATTTTTGTTGATGATACCTCCAAAATTGATGATTGGGATGAGCCTCTCACTAAAGACCATGTGCTGCCCCTGATGAGAAAACTTACACGCATCGAATCTGGTTTGCTAGAGCTCAGCCAATGGGTAAATTACATTGATATGGAGCAAGTGGAGACCTTCAGGTACCTTGTGGATTCTCTTAATGGTCTAGAGCTGATCAGTGGAGATGCTTGGTTCGAGGCCATTACCGTATTTGAGGCCACAGTCACGCATCTTTCAGAGGAGGAAGCTGCAGCGAAGGAGGCAGAGGAGCAGAATGCTAGAGCGAGCAGTAAGCAACCTGATGCACCAAGTGGAGCTGACACCTGAGCCCAATGGATAAAGTCCTAGGGTCGATTGCATCCATGCGAGTTGGATACCCCGAGAGCCACCAAAAATATTGGCAGTTTTGTCACTTTGCCACATTGAATTTTTGTTGAACTTTGATTGTAAAATTTTGATAAATTTACTGAAGGAAGGCACTATAGTTTTGTTGTCTATTTTACTGTAATTTTGTTTTGCCTTTTTTAAAATAGTGTTGTAAATAAAATGGTGTACCATCCTAAAAAGCATGCACCTAAGCTATTGCATCATTATACCAAAGATTAAAGCAATAAAGCATGTATAACAATGAATTAACAAGAATATGAAGGCTTATTTTATTAAATCATTGCCAAATCTCGGTTACAAGTAGGTCCCTCTTAGGGATACCAAAATCTTGATACAATTAATACAAATTTGAAGCCCCTAAATAGGGGTGGTGCAATCCGCAGGCTTTTAGAGTAGACACGAACTACTCAAGGCTTATGGATGCCTTCTTCTCACTTGCTTGGAGGAATTTGATGCAAAGAATGTCTTGAAGATATTAAGAACCTATGATCCTACATTCAAGAAACAACATAGCACGATTAGAAGCATATGAGGCCTCTCATGATGAGGCTCTTGTTGAAGATTTGCAAATAATATGACAAATATGCAAAATAAGCATAAAGACTTGTAAGGATAATCACAAAATCTCTAAATTATGATAAAGCATGCTAGGAAAATAGTAAATCTAGCTAATATGATGTATAATTTGCAATTAAAACAAGAAATAGATCTAATATAGGAAGATAAATGCAAATTAGCAAATACGATGAAATAAGAGCAAAGCTACCTCTAATTTCTGGAATTAACCATACAAAAGCATAAATGAAAGTTAATCTAAGTCAGATCTACCTAATTGCATACTTGAAATGAAATTCCTATGGCTAAAACAAAGGAAATTGAGTGTTAAACCCTAGATGCAAGTTTTAAATGCAATTAGCTCTGTTAGACATGGCTGAGGTGAAAGTGCTCTTTCTCTTGTAACCAAGGCTTGAATCTCAAAATTTCATCCTAAGAATTGATGATCAAGGGTCACCTTTATGTTCTGGAATGAATTGGTGATGTAGATTCTTCGAATTTGCAATGGAAGTGGTTCAATTAGGGATGAATGACCTCTTCAAGCTCTTGAGATCCTCCATTGCTTCAAATACAGTCATGATTCTCCAAATTGGTAGCATGTAGACACTCCTCAAGGGTTGTAAGTGGCTCTCCAATTCGGTAGGGCTTCGCTGCATTCAATTGAAAACTCTTCTAGCCTTTCTCCCCAATTTGGAGGGGGGTCTTATAGCACTCTCAATTCCTCATCCTAGCTTCCTTGGGAAGCCAAGATCAAGAACTAGGAGGTTGGAGCAGTTGGGAGGAAGAATCCAGAAGCTTCCTTGCTTGAAACCATTTGAAATCCATTACCATGGCCATTGTAACTGATTTTGGCTTGGCTCAGGAGTCCAAGATAGTTGCAGAGCTAGTCGTGGCTCTTAAGCGCAGCTAGAATCCTAGCCATGGGTGTCAGCCATGTCTGAGATCTTAGTTGTGGATGCCATCCACGGCTAAGGTTGAATAGGCTAAAGATGCCTAAATTGAGTGGTTAGAACCACTACTTTGCCTTGGAAAGGTCCAAGATCATTCATATGGTCTGCTAAGATGCCCATATGAGTAGTCCCCTAAACATGATGTGTTTTAGGTGTCTACAGATGCCCCTTTTGGGATGCGTTGTGGGAACACCTAATAAAAAATAGACCACCTAAAGCCATGTTGTAGGTTGAATGATGATCATTGATCTGATCAACATTAGATGCCCAGTCCTGCAAAAGGATGCACATCCTAGAATCATTGCTTCCAATGGGGTGGAAGGCTTAAATTTGCAAAGCTTTCGCATGTCCACGGTGATTGGGTAGCTAGTGCTATGCTTGTTTCGATAGGTGGAGAGCTTCAAGCTTAACTGTCATATTTGCTTTTTGCCCCAACAAAGGGTAAGCTTATGATAGTTGTTGGCAATGATTCGTAAGACGAACGCAATTTACATGATCGAGTGATCTTTTGTTGAATTTGATTATGATTATTGATATTATGACTACCCCCTCAAGCAACGAGTCGATGAGGGAAGGACAATTAATGAAGCGACGTGTCGCTTGACCAAGATGAATAATTTGGATGATTTAAGACTTTTGCATTTTGTTATATGGCAAGGCCTAATTCAGCCATGATTTCAACCATTAATAGTAATTGTACATCTCTATCCCATGGAGCAATCCGCCACAATGGCCTTCTTAGGGAATCAAGATGATAGAAATTCCAATTAGGCTTGTGTTGAATCACTTTAGTCGATGATTTGCTAAAAATATCATAGAAGAAATGAAATGAATGCCTCATTCCCATGGGGCAGTCCAACCATCATGGCCTTCTTCGAGATTGAAGTGAAGTCATTTCAAGTCAACGATGATTAATTTACCCCAAATGGCCTTATGGTGATTTACTCATCTTGTCGGATTGCATGGAGCGCAAGTATCTGCAACCGCAAAGTGTGTAGAATAAATGACTAAATACGAGGCACATTTGAATTTTGATTTATGCAATATTTTTGCTATTTATTGAAATTTTTGAGGTTTCTGAACCATTGAATATTTTTAATTTTGCATTTTAAAGCTATCCATGATGAAAAATTGCAAGCATTTATTGTTTTATGCTAGCCGTGGTTGTCATCCACAGCTAGTTTTGGCAAATTTCTTAGCCACAACTGATACCCACGGTCGGAAAACCCTAATTTTGTACTTGTGGTTACTAGCCACAATTGAGGGTAGACTAGGAAATATAAAAGAAAAAATTTTCATTTTAAATTTCATTATTTCCAGTTTGCTATTTGCTAGAGAGATCTCTGAGAGGTGAGGCTAAGATTTTGACATGGAATGCTTCCACAAACCTAACCTACCCTACTATGGCTGACCAACTAGAGGTATCCACCAGTGGTAGATCCAGTGCTACGAAGGTAGCATCATGAGCCTCACCCTTCAATTTACCAACTTTTAAAATGAACCAAATTAATTAATGGCGTTAATGAACACATTAAACTATTGGCAATGAACCACACCTTAGTTAGGATTAGTCTAGGCTAGCTTAGTGGGTGGGTTTTAATTTTTTGGGGTTGCTTGGGGTGGGAAATGACCTCAAAAAGGGTCATTCCCATAGCCGTGGGTGGTAGCCACGGCTGAGGTCAAACATCAATGGTCAAAAATTTGACCATTGATATCGGTCGTGGGTGACAACCATGGCTAAGCAACTTTAGGAAAAAATTTTTTATTTTTTGTTGTTTGACTTGAATTAATTGATTTTTTTAATTTTTGCAAGTGCGATTTTGATTTTTTTGAAGTTTTGCGTGTATTTTTTATTGTTTTTGTCATTTTGAAGGTTTTTGAATTTGTTTGAATTTTTGAAGTACATTTTAATTATTTTTTTGATTTTGATCATTTTTATTATTATTTCCTTTAGACCTTGACTGCTAGAGCGTGGGAGTCAGATCTCCTCTGTGAGCTCCTACCTGGACTAGGTGATGCCGACCGAGATTGGTTCACGGCCATAGGCCTTAGCTATGTGCTATGATTACCCTCTATCCAGGCTGACCAGGCCTATATGACTACATTGGCCCACCATTGGGATGCATAGACCAATACATTCCACCTTCCCACTAGAGAGATCACTATGACTTTGGAGGATGTCTACCACATCTTCCATATCCCCATTGATGGCGAGGCCATCACCTCTTCACCTACTAAGGCGAAGCCTATAATCTTCTAGAGGATATTTGGTGCTAAGAGGGATGAGGCGATGGAGGACACTAATCATGGTGGGATACCCATTGAGTACTAGTATCGGGAGTGGGTCTTCTCACGATGGTAGGCTATATTGATGCACATCATTATGAATGTTGTGCTTCCTGACACATCTAGAGCAAGGTTCCCTTGGAACCTCCTGGCCAAAGTACAGGACCTACTTGCTAGCACTATGAGGGAGCCATTGATTCTATCCTAGGGGAGTGCTCTCCTCGCATAGTTCTATGATGAGCTATATCGCATCACTCAATGGGGGAGAGCAGGAGTAGGATGCAACTTTTTGCTCTAGATTTGGGCATGGGAGCATATCAACATTGATCATCCTAGAGGACTACCCCTATATATTAGCACGATCGTAGAGGAGTCATAATGCTATGCAGCTTGCTGGCCTAAAGGAGCAAAGAGATATAGGAGTAGGTCCTATGTAGGGGACCTCCAGTACTACATGGATAGGTTAATCGAGGCTATGGGTAGGGTAGGTCATCTGGTACCCTTATATGGATTGCCCTACATGGGAGGAGGTAGACCACTACCTGAGGCGGGTGCGATGTGATAGATGGATCATCAGGCGTAAGCCTCGTGTGCATGAGTTCTTCCACTTCTCATGTGTCTCTTGATAGTTTAGGATATGTCAGGATATCCTAGAGGAGCTAGTCATCTACCACCGCCTTAAGGTGGAGACTCAGCTAGTCTAGCCTTGGGTGACCCCATTGGGTGATGAGGATGATGATTTCTAGGACTCGGGGTTGGCTAATGTAGGGACCATAATAGAGTATGATGCCTGGTGGACTACCAGGCTATGGCAAGGTGGCGGTCCTCTAGGCAGATCTAGAGATGGAGCAACTTTAGAGGGTGTAGGTGGTGATCCTAAGGGGTGATGAGTTTGCTAGAGGATAGAGGGTGGATGGGGCTAGGCTATTATAGTAGAGGAGGAGGCTCAGGATGAGGAGGAGGGTGAGGAGGAGCCATATGATGAGGTGTCCCAGCTTAGGGCCTAGGTGGCTAGTCTAGAGACATAGCTATAGATTACATAGATGTAGATCTTGGAGAGGGATACCTCCATTGCTACCCTATAGGCTCAGATGAGAGTGGTCCATGCTTAGCTTATAGAGGGATAGGCATAGTGGTGGGGGTATCAGGAGGAGAGGGTAGCTCACTAGGCATAGATTGACTCTGTTACTACAGAGATAGATAAGATCACTAGGCAGCATGATCTTCTCCAGTCTCAACTGGACTTTAGGACTATAGAGTGGGACCTGCTTAGGAAAGTGAGGGGAGATCCCTCGACTTCTCGAGCTACTCCATCTAGTGTCAGTTATACAAGGGCCAATAGGGCTAGACATGGCTATAGATATCAGGAGACTGCAGGCTATTATATCAGATGATACTAGGTGGCATGCTTTCGATGCAGTGCACATCACTCTCCTTGAGGGTGAGGTCAGACTATGGGGTGGTGTAGTGCCTGAGAGATCTACAGCATCACCATCTCAGAGGACCAAGAGGAGTGAGACGGGGCAGTCATCAACATGGCCCAATCATAGGATAGGTAGATCAGAGAGGTCCACAGGCACCAGCTCTAGGCAGACTCACAGAGAGGGTGGAGATGGGGGTGGAGGCCAGCCAGGGGGTGCAGGCCCAACTTAGTATAGATATTTAGATACATGTACCATTTTTTAGTGTAAGGTCTGAGGACCTACATAGTTGTAGCCTATGGGTATTTTGATGTACCTTTATGTACTTTGATCTACACACATATACATATATATATATGATATGATATTATATTTTGAGACTCATTATGTGTATTATGTATTTTTTTTTTTATGTTTATGTTTATGAGATGCACATGGATGCAATGTTGATATGCTTTGATTACTGCTATATGATGTGATGTTTTGATGACATGCACTAGCTAGATGATTTATGTATGCGTAGATACTATGATGTAGATGTGTAGATGGACTACTTATGATGTATGCATATATGGATGCAATGTTTTGTTTTAAATGCATGTTTTAATTTTGATTTAATTGTATGCATCTAATTTATGATATGATGAATGCAATGTATGTAATGCATTATTTACATGATGATGATCTAATGTAAATGAACTTGTATGCTTTAATCACTTAAAACATAAGGAATGAATGCAATATGAGTTTAAAAATCTAATGGATGACACCACAGAATGTATAAAAATCATGAATGAAAATGTTAAATCTTATCATAAGAATTAATCATTTTAACATCCATATATGAAATGATGAGTTTGAAATATATGTAATGATTTATGAGATGAGATGATTTGTTGCTATTAGGGATTTTTTGAGGTTTTCCATGAGACTCAAACACCCTAGTTGATTAATCAAAAGTTGTATAATGACTATACTAGACTCTTGAAAGATCAATTTTTTGTTATGAAGACCAAGATATTCATTATCCCTATGTGTGCAAATGAATATATTAGATGAGACATAAGACTACCTCATTGCTATGTGGGATTCATTCAGCCCATTTTTGTAATGAGGATCACCAAATGTTCACCTTGATCCTAAGTTTGGATGTAGTTAGACTAGACCACTAGGTAATACAAGCCACCTAAAGCTAGCTCATTTGTAAATTGCTTAGAACTACCCCAATGCCAGATGGGATTCATTCAACCCATTGTTGTATTGGGGATCACTCTATGGTTTCAAGTAGTGACCATTCCAGGGATTCAAGCTCTTCACCCCCTTATTTTCTTTTGATTTATTGGGATACTTGCTCATGCTTAGTGATGAAAATCACTGTTTATTTTGCATTTTTGTTTTCCTTTTGTTTTGAGCAAGGGATTTGATTTGATTTTGGGATTTTGCTCATTTTTGTAAGCAAGGGATTTCTTGGGTAGGGGGGAGCTTGTCCTTTTTCCAATGATCAACACTCTAGACCATGCACATCACAAGATGAGCAAGTAAAAACCTTTCGCTTAAGGTGACTAGGACCACTTTGTAGTGTTCATATTTCCTTGTCCTAATTAGGATTGTTAATGTGTTTATTAGTGATGGGATTTTGACATATGCTAGGTGCTATCAAAACTAGACCTCATCTCCAAAAGCAAAGATAGCTTTCTACAAAATCTGAGAAGATCACTAGGTATGGTTGAATGACTAAAAAACCTTAGTATATTCCTCATAGCAACAGGAGGGGTTGTGTTGAGAAACACAATTACTCACAAGGGTGATGGATGATGATGATGCATAGATGCATGATTGAAATACAAACATGGTGTCATTTGTAATATTGTAAACACAACCTATTCTAATGCAAGTGCAATGGATGGAAATGCCTAAATGCAATGCAAGTAAATGAATGCATGTGCAAAATGAAATGCATAATGCAAATGTTTTTGTATTTTTGATGTTTTACAATATTTTTGAATTTTATTGCTTTTTGATTTTTATGGATTTTGAATTTTTCCATGTTTTTGATGTTTTTGAATTTATGTGTGGAATGCCTTAAGATGAAGGATATTGAGAGGTTCAGGCTCTTCAACACCTTCAAGCGATGTTAGGCGATATGTTCTAGGTCCTATCTTCTTTGAGATGATATATGGACCTAACCAGTTGGCCATAAATTTATCTCGTAAGTGCAATGGTAGGTTTGAGTTCTGTTGGTTTTATTTCAGTACAAGATCCCCAAATTTAAAGTCTCTCATATGGACTTTATTGTTATAAGCTCATTTTAGGCATTCTTGATAAACTCGGAGATGCTCAAGGGCATTCACGCGATGTTCATCAAGAAGCGTCAGTTGATCGAGGTGAGCTTGTCGTGCAGTGTCATCATCGATGAACTCTTTCAATGCGACACGTAGGGTTGGAATTTCCAACTCTAAGGGCATAATGGCCTCAACGCCATATACTAGAGAAAATGGGGTTGCCCTAGTGGGCATCCGTATACTAGTCTTGTAAGCCCATAATGCAAGGGGTAGCTGGATGTGCCAATATTTATGGTTTTCTTGAATAGTATTTTTCAAGATAGCTACCACTATCTTGTTTGAAGCTTCAACTTGCCCATTTGCTTGCGGATAGTATGGAGTCACAAAACTATGTTGTATATTATACTTGGACATCAAAGCCCTCATAGTTTTATTTTTGAATGATGTTCCATTATCCGATATGATCTTGGATGGTATCCCAAAATGACTTATGATATTGTGGAGTATGAACTCCACAATACGTGCTCCTATTATCATTGTTAAAGGGATTACTTCCACCCATTTTTTAAAGTACTCAGTAGTCATTATAATGAATGTATGTCAACCTGATGATGGGGGAGAGATCTTGCCAATTAGATCTAGACCCCACTGAGAAAATGGCCAAGCCGCTTGAATGGGTTGTAAGGCCTATGATGGCAAGTGCATAAGATTAGCATGATGCTAACATTTAACGCATTTCTTGACATACATGGTGCAATCCTTCTCCATAGTGGGCCAATAATAACCCATTCGAAGGATGCACTTGATGATGGCCATGCCACTAAAATGACCACCACATGTACCATCATGAGCTTGTGAGATTGCCCAAGCTGATTCTTGGGGCTCAAGACAATGAAGGAGAACTCCATCATAGCTTCGATGGTACAAGATGTCTCCTAACAAGACATACTTTGTCACTTTCTATTTGAATGTGCATTTCATGGCATGCAATAATCCCTACGGGATTAAACCAAGCTTAAGGAAGTCATGCAATTGTGACATCCAATCTTGATAAGCTACAACCTCGACTGACAAGATGACTTGTTCCCTTTGTGATTCGATATGCATGAATGCAGACTGGGACACAACCTTGTGGTGAATGGTGGTGCCATTCCCCATAGGACCTTGTGAGATCAAAGACCCCTAAGGTGCCTTCTTAAGAAAGTCTCTAGATTTATAGAACCACTCATGGTTTGGTTCTATATGAATCATGTTGACTGATTCTTTGTTGTCAAAAGCCTCATGCTGCATCACGGATTGCGAGAGCATCTTCACATGAATGGTAGTGAAATCGGTAGATAGATTCTGAGGGATCAAGGATCCCAAATATGCCATAGTGTCTATAAATCTATTTGATGTACGAGGGATTGCCTCGATGTCATACCACTCTAGCTGGGCTAGATAAGTGTCAACAAGATCCTTATAAGCTTTTAGGATAGGACACCTACATTGAAATAGTCCCTTCACTTGGTTGACAATGAGAAGGGAGTCACCAAAGATGTTTAATATTTTAATCTTCATGGTGATTGCTGTTTGGAGACCCAAGATTAGGGCCTCGTATTCAGAGTTATTATTGGTACAAGGAAAGTCTAGTTTAAATGACAAGGGCATTGGAGCACCTTGTGGCATGAAAAAGACAATTCTTGCACCACCCCCTTGCTCACACTTCGAACCATCGAAGAACAAAGTCATATCAACTTTGTTATCTGGTTCTTCGGGTTTGGGTGACTCTGATAATGCAAATACTGCATCATCAAGAAGCTCTATGATGAGAGGCTTACTATCTTCAAGAGGTGCCTCCACCAGTTGATCAGCTATGACCTATCCCTTGATGGAATTTTGGTTGATGAATTCCAAGTCAAATTCTATCAATAGCATGATCCACTTTGTAGTACATGTATTATGATATGTCTTGCTCATCATATACTACAAAGGATTCTGTTTTGATATCACATACATCGTATGACTTAGCATGTAGTGGTGCAACTTCTTAGTCATAAAAACCACTGCTAAGCATAACTTTTCTATGTATGCATACCCTAGCTCATAACTCACCAAGGTGCAACTGATATAATATATCACTTGCTCTTTGTCTTGCACATTCTTTTGGGCTAACATGGTTCCCAATGCAAAGTTAGTAGCCGATATATAAAGTAAGAATGGCACATCTGGCCTTGGTGGAGCTAGTATTGGTGGCGTTGCTAGGTATTTCTTAATTTTAGCAAAGGCCTCTTGATAATCCTTATCCCAATTGAATGGGACCCCCTTGTGTAGCAATCAATTCATGGGTCAGCATTTGTCCGATAATTATGTGATGAATCACTTTATGGATGCTACTTTGCCTTGTAGGCTTCTTAGCTCTTTGATATTGGTGGGAGGATGCATTTCTAGTATGGCCTTGACCTTTTCTGGGTCAACTTCGATCCCTCATTTAGAAATGATGAATCCCAAGAGTTTTCTTGAAGTTACACCAAATACGCACTTCTTGGGATTCAACCTGACATTATGCTCTATCAGGTGATCGAAGACCTTTCTGAGAACCTCAACATGCTCTTCACGTAGCAATGACTTTGCCAATAAGTCATCGATATAATCCTCTAGGATTTTGTGCATGTAGTCATGAAAGATGTATGTCATGGCCCACTGATATGTGGCACTAACATTTTTAAGACCAAATGGCATAACTTTATAACAAAATATTCCCCATGGCATTGTGAATACAGTTTTGTGCTAGTCTTCGGCTTTAATACAAATTTGATTGTAACTAAAAAAACCATCCATAAGGGAAAGCATCTCATGACCTACAGTTGCATCTATGAGAGCATCTATGTTGGGCAATGAGAATGAATCCTTTGGTGTTGCCTTGTTGAGGTCTCTAAAATCCATACAAATATGGATCCTTCCATCAGGTTTTCCTATAGGTACCATGTTTGATACCCATTTTGGATAGTCGATGGAGATAATAAACTCTACATCCAATAACTTTTGCAACTCATATTTAACCATTAAAGTGATGGTTGGATGCATTTTCTTGAGCTTTTGCTTGACTAGATTTTTAGAGGGGTCTAGCGAAAGGTTATGGGTAACCACTTTTGGATCTAGTCTTGACATATCCTTGTATGTCCAAGCAAAGAGATCAGGTCTCTCTTTCAGTAGAGGGATGAGGTTGGCATGCTCATCAGGAGATAGACTCTCTCTAAATTTAACCTTCTTAGGATTAGTGGGATCATCACTGATATCCACATCAAAGTTTTCCTCTACTGACATGTGTGATCCCTCCTCAAGTTGGTGAGGTGTAGGGATCAGGTGGATGTCATCCGTTGGGTTTAAAGGTTCCACATCGGAATTACCCTCAATGTGATAAACATCATGTGCACAACCTGGTGCAAAGTGGAATGGTTGTAACATTTCTTCATTGGGGAAGAAATATTTAGGCTCTAGAGGTGAATCAGTGTGATCCCAATCAATAGCATCTAGATTAAGACACAATGGTTTGGAAGGATCTATTGGGTTGTGGAGTGGAGTGGTCATATCAATAGAGATCATGTTGATGGAATGAGTTAGATCTCCAGGACCATGTGTGTGCACCTCTACATTATCAATGTACTTCTCATACCCAAGATGTGGCTCTAGGGGTATGGGGATCTTCGGATCTGGTCTATGAATAGATTGGAAAATGGGATCATTTGGCTCTAGGAGCTACCTATATGTAGGAGGATCGGGGAAGACCATATGATAAATCACATCAGCATTGGGTGGTCTCCCCCTAAGGTGAGGGCTAGGATAAACTCTTTGATACATCTCATCCATGTCGAATGGTTCATTATGATGATGCAAGTGTCATGGCCCAAGGTAGGCCATTTTAGTCTCATCTTCGTAATCACTATCATCTATGAAGTATCAGTTATCCATAACCACTATCTCATTGAGATGATATAAATGTCTAGGCCCAAGGTAGGCCATCTCTATTTCATCCTCATATTATTCGTTGTTTGAGGACTCTTCATCATCATCACTTTTAGAATCACCTTCTAGTCCATCTCTTTCAGAAATGGACTCTACTCTAACCTCATCAGAAGCAACTTCTGATTCAGTATCTACTATTAGACCCAGATTCTAAATTTGGATGCCAGTGTCATCGATATCTTCATGATTTTTGATTATCAAGTTGGTTCTCAAAATATCCTCTGGATTGACCTCCACCACAATGTTGTCATGATAGATTTTAGGTGGCTCGATAGCAACCATGGTCACTAGTCGGTTGCCCCTTCACAAATAGGAAGGGTTAGGATGGTAGGGGTTCCAATCCATGTCATCCCCTAAACTGAGATTCAGGTGATCAAGCGATGCTATGAGAAGTTCATCCTGACCTCTAATATTATAGCCTAACCCAAATCGATCAGTTGGTAACTGATACTGTGGTTCATAGGGAGTTCATCATCCTTGCTCGAATAAATTGAGACCGTAACCATGCCAATGGTAACATTCAAAATATCATAAGGCAAACTCTGGGTTAGATAGATAATGAACGTTCACTATGAATGGTTCATCATCATCTTCATCCATAGGTGTACGATCTACAAGTTGATCAAGGCCTCCATAGATGAAATTGGTTTGGTTGGGTGGCACCCCTAGTGGTACCACCATCCCTACAAGAAAGCTCTGGGCTTGAGGTCTACCCATATCTTGTGCAATTTCGATAAAAGGTGTGAACGTCACATTCTACACTATGTATTCCACTAACCCAAGATTAACCAAGTGAATGGTCACCTACGGTGTAGATGACCCAGCTAAAGAAATAGGTGAAGCAGGCTATTGTACCTCCTCGACTTCATTCTATGCATCTCCCTCATCCATGGGATTAGAGACTTTAGCATTGGCTACTTCAAGATTTTCTTTTGACTCTTTCTCACCCATTACTACCTTGAGATTCTGGTCATTTCTAAGCATCATCGATGTTGTAGGCTTTGTCGAAGTAGCTATTGTATGCATAGATGGTCATGGTGCTGATGTCGAAGGTCCAACACACACTTCCTTTGATTTACCCTCTGGATGTTTAATAGGTGATGTTGGTCTTATATCCAGATGTGTTGAAGGGAGTATGAAATCTCTAGGTAAATCTACTTGATTCACATATTTGAATGGCTCCTCATTGAAAGGAACCACGTGCACTTGACCCTCATGTACGTACTTGATACATTGATGTAGTATTGAGGGTACACATCACATCTCTCTTATCCAAGGTCTGCCCAAGAGGATGTTATACTACATCACACCTTCTAACATGTGACACATCACCGGGATGGTCTTCAACCCTACCTGAATAGGTAGGACTATAGTGCCGACTATTGAGCACAATGCATCATTAAATGCTTGTAGTGTGAAGGTCGATGGCATGATATGCGATTTTGGAAATTTCAAATATGCTAAGGCCTTTGTTGTAATAATATTGATCGAAGACCCTATGTCGATCAATACCCACTTGAAAGGTGTGTGGTTGACACACACAATTATATGGAGCGGTGGGTCCACTGTAATAGTAGAGACCATTTTAATTTCATGATCATAAAACTGAATCACGGGCTCTTGGCACTATTGCACATGTCCCACAAAATTTGTAAAGGCTTTCGGGTCTTGGGACTGAACCTCTATGGACCTTAAAATATCCATTAGCATCTCCTTGTGCTTAGGAGACTATTGTATTATTTTATAAATAGATAGCTTTGCTGAGGTTATCTATAGGCTTTGGATGAGCCTATTTCTTATGGTCACCATCGGTCTAGTTGGTGGGCCTGGAAGATTGTTCTGTGCTAGCCTTTGTGGGGGCACAACTTGAATCCTAATTGGAGTAGGAGGAGGACCTAGTTGATCATATCTCCTATTCTTGGTGACAACATTCACCATATCGATGAAGCCCTATGTAGGCGGATCAATCCACACTTGATTCACTTGGCTGACATTGTTCCTTGGAGGCTCATGGTTGGGCAAGGGATTTTTGAATATCCCCATGTTTTGATTGTCTAGAGCTCAAGGGTTGTCGATGATCAGCTCATTCTTGTCAATCATGTTCTGGACCACATGTTTAAAACTATGACATCCTTCAATGTCATGCCCTTTCTACCTATGGTAAGAACAATATTGATCCTCTCTGAATCCTCTCGATCTCGGTTGGTTTGGATCGAGTAACTTAATATCGGGTAAGGTGATGGCCTTAGCCTCACACAATTGATGAAAAATTGATGCCATCATCTCCGACAATGGCGTAAACTAGCGAGGAGGGCATTGTTCCTTATTTTTACCTTATTTCTTATTATTTTATTGATTGTACTATGTAAGGGGAGGTTGAGCCTGATAATTCTATTGTTGTTGGCCCTTGTCCCCTTTCTGGAGGTTCAACACTACTTGATTCATGTGGGCTAGCTTGGCTTGGTGATTTTTATTTTTAGTGTTCTTATTGTTCCAATCCTTTTTGGTCTGGAGTTTCAAGTTACCCTCCTATAACTTGATATCCTCAATAACCTTGGCTTGCACCAAGGCCTCCTCAAATATTTGATATTGTTGCAATTGCAACAATAGCGAGATGTGTTTTGCACAACTCTTAGTGAACATCCGAGTCAGTTCCATTGTTGGAATGGAAAATGGTAGCTTTACCATCAACTTTCTCCATCTCTTTCCATAGTCCATGATTGGCTCATCATCGTATTGCATTAAAGTGGCCAAATCAGACAAATTTATTTTCTTCTTGATGTCGAAGGAGAAGCATTCAAGAAAAGCATTAGCCAATTGTTCGAAGCTGGTTATGTTGTGCCTTTTTAACTAGTTGAACCATTCTAGGGTAAGGCCCTAAAGGGTCATGATGAAGGTCCTCAATAACAAAGCATCATCACTTTGTATCTGAAAGCACATGTTCATAAAACACATGACATGCTCTTGGGCATCTTCATCTCCTTGAAATTTATCCAGATTTGGCATCTCGAAGTGATCAGGATACGCTGGAGTAGGCACTAAGGGGCATAGAGGTGCATTATGTATTCTGTTCAAGGTAGGCTTTTGATAAGTCATACCTTGTTTTTCAATGGCTCTTACCTTTTCTTCCAAGGCCTTGTAGGCCTACGAAGATAGAATCTCCTCTTCCCTGAGAGGTCTCTGAGGAGCCTTTGGAGGTAGATTCTTCTTCGATCAAGGTGGAGGACTAGGCTCATCCTCCACGTCCACTAAGGAGATCTCAGGATATTCCTATTCTTGGTCATCTCCTTCTGCTTCCTCGTACTGAGTACACCCATGGTGTTCGAGCGCTTGGCACTATAACATGTTTTGGGTCATATAATGAGTATGATTTCTAGTATGCTTAGGGCGCAATTCAGGCTATGAAGTAACTCATCTATGATGGTGCTCCCTGTATTCACTTTGAGGAGGTAAATTGGCGTGAGCCAATCTATCTTCTCTCTTTGCACACTCCTTTTGGTCAAGGATGTGTTGCTCATGCATGCGCTGCTCATATAGATGTTGCCTTAACAACCTCTATCATTGAGTATCCTCATTTTCAAGGCGCTCACACTCTGCATGTACATCTTCCAATTGATCTTGGAAGATACATTGTCTTTGCTCTAACACTAATTTTTGTGATCGATCTATAAGATCGATAGTATGTGGCCTCTAGTGGTTTAGCTTAGTTCAGGGTGCTTTGTTGGTGTGAGCCCCAATAGACTTATCTGCAATACTCTTGCCTCTATCCATGTGGATGGCATTCATGTTTTGTAGTAGTCTATTATTTGTGCCTCCTTGTATGGATGGGGTACACGTGCTTTGGGAGCACTTCGAGCACTCTCCTAGCTCAATGATTTGTTTGTGTGCTTGCACTACATGAACTTGCAGAGCGAGAAGGAGTCATTGAGGCTTTATACCCTAGTTGGCCTAGGACTTGATCTAGTCCATCCAGCTGTCTAGTTCTCCAGGGTTGATTTGGGGGTATACCATTAGCTCCCAATGTGGCCAAATCTATAGTGAACTTTCTAGGTCCACTAGGGTTTGGCATCTTCACGGGTCTATGCTCTAATGCAGCCCTTTCTTCCTACCCTTGATTGGGTAGATTTTCTTGTTGTCTATCCTAGGATGGTGGGGGCCTTGAGCCACCCTTAGATCTATCCCTCGAGGAGTGTGCATTACCTCCTCTAACTAGGGTATTCTAAATAGAATCCCTACATGCATTGAATTGTCCCCTCTAATACTCATCGAACATCATTTGAGAGGATTCTGTGGTTGAGAGTTCAATGTGTTGTCTTGTGTGTTTTGTGGAGCTTCAACTTCGATCTCGGTTATGCACCGATGTCAGCCTCTCCATGTATTAACCATAATGTTAATTATCTCCTATGTAGATTTTAGAGAAAACAAAGCAAACAAGGGTGATTATCTCTTTTAAAGCTTCTTTGTGATCCCTAAATTATTTCAACATGTTTTAGGTGTGTTGTATCATAAACTAACTCTCATCATGTTTTCAGATTTTTTGATGATATACTTGTTTAGTTTAATGGATTTCACCTGTATGCTCATAGCTCGACAACCGATAATGAAAGTCATGATCACGTAAACCCACCAAAGTGTGGAGATGAAGCCCACACCTAGTCAGGGAGCATAGGTCCTATCGATCCTCACCCAACACACCATGCATAGTGATACACCCCTCTAAAGAGGAATGCATGCTATTTTGCATGGATAGGATGGTTCTTGGAGTCGGTATTGGCCAATAGAATGGGTTCATGGGATTTGAGCCAATGGATGGATATGATGCCCACCGTCATTGAACTCTACTAGTGGTTGGGTGTGAATTCCAACTCACTAGCATTTAGATGTTACGTGGTGTGTGAGGGTTCATTTTAAATTTGTGTAAAAGGAAAATGCATCAAAGAGCACCCATGATTTTTCCTATATGCCTAGGAAATTTATATTTGAATTTAGAAAGATGCAAAACTAAATGCTATTTTCCAAATCAGAGAATGTAAAATTACATGAGAGATTGGCCTTTAAATAGGCCCCAAGCAAGCAAACCCTAACATAGATATTTAATGCTAGCTGTTATTCTATACCATAACTAACAGATAACTAAATCTTAGCTATGGGTGACAACCACAACTAACAGTGCTAGTTGTTGTTGTCAGCCACAACTAATAGTAGACAAGGCAATTTTCATTATTTTTCCCTCTAACTTTGGCTAGATGATATAATTAGCCTACTGACAAGAAAAACATAGAGACATGGAAATCATAGAGAAGGGAAAATTACCTAGAATCCCTCATCTGATGAAGAGACAGGTTGCTTACTATCTGTTTCTCTATTTTCTGCTAGCCGCAGCTATCAAGCATGGCTGAGATGCTAGCCATGGATGTTAAACATGGCTAACACTATGCACCATGGCTGTCAAGCATGGCTAAGACCTACAACACAAAAACATAGAAATATCAGTAACTAACAATGCATTTTGTGGGTTTCCATCATGATCACCATCTGTACCATCCTAAAAAGCATGCACCTAAGCTATTGCATCATTATACCAAATATTAAAGCAATAAAGCATGTATAACAATGAATTAACAAGAATATGAAGGTTTATTTTATTAAATCATTGCAAATCTCGGTTACAAGTAGGTCCCTCTTAGGGATACCAAAATCTTGATACAATGAATACAAATTTGAAGCCCCTAAATGGGGATGGTGCAATCCACAGGCTTTTAGAGTAGACACGAACTGCTCAAGGCTTATGGATGCCTTCTTCTCACTTGCTTGGAGGAATTTGATGCAAAGAATGCTTGGAAGATGTTAAGAACCTATGATCTGCATTCAAGAAACAACATAGCACTATTAGAAGCATATGAGGCCTCTCATGATGAGGCTCTTGTTGAATATTTGCAAAGAATATGATAAATATGCAAAGAAAGCATAAATACTTATAAATATAATCACCAAATATCTAAATTATGATAAAGCATGCTAGGAAAATAGTAAATCTAGCTAATCTGATGTATAATTTGCAATTAAAACAAGAAATAGATCTAATCTAAGAAGATAAGTGCAAATTAGCAAATATGATGAAATAAGAGCAAAGCTACCTCTAATTTCTACAATTAACCATACAAAAGCATAAATGAAGGCTAATCTAAGGTAGATCTACCTAATTGCATACTTGAAATGAAATTCCTATGGCTAAAACAAAGGAAATTGAGTGTCAAACCCTAGCCACAGGTTTCAAATGCAACTGGCTCTGTTAGTCATGGTTGACAACCATGATTGAGGTGAAAGTGCTTTTTCTCTTGTAACCAGGGCTTGAATCTCCAAATTCCTCCAAGGAATTGATGATCAAGGGTCACCTCTTCGTTCTGGAATGAATTGGTGGTGTAGATTACTCGAATTTGTAATGGAAGTGGTTAAATTGGGGATGAATGATCTCTTCAAGCTCTTGAAACCTCCATTGCTTCAAATGCAGTCATGATTCTCCAAATTGACAACATGTAGACACTCCTCAAGGGTTGTAAGTGGCTCTCCAATTTGGTAGGGCTTCACTGCATTCAATTGAAAACTCTTCTAGAATTTCTCCCCAATTTGGAGGGGGTCTTATAGCACTCTCAACTCCTCATCCTAGCTTCCTTGGGAAGCCAAGATCAAGAACTGGGAGGTTGGAGCAGTTGGGAGGAAGAATCCAGAAGCTTCCTCACTTGAAACCATTCGAAATCCATTGCCATGGCCATTGTAACTAATTTTGGCTTGGCTCGAGAGTCCGTGATAGTTGTAGAGCTAGTCGTGGCTCTTAAGCGCAGCTAGAATCCTAGCCATGGGTGTCAGTCATGGCTGAGACCTTAGCTGCAGATGCCATCCATGGCTAAGACTGAGTAGGCCAAAGATGCCTAAATTGAGTGGTTAGAACCACTACTTTGCCTTGGAAAGGTCCAAGATCATTCATATGGTCTGCAAGGATGCCCATATGAGTAGTCCCCTAAACATGACATGTTTTAGGTGTCTACAAATGGAATTCATGAATGCAATGAAGAACTATGTTGAAAAATGTTTAAGAGGTAAAACCACTAGAAGGAGATTAATTTTAAAAGGAGAAGCACTCCAAAAAGAAGAAACAACTCATTTTACCCCTAGCCAAGGATAAAAGTCCTTTTCGCCTATTTTAGAGGTGAAGGACGACACAAGGATGGTTTTGCCTTAAACGAATCAAAGGTGAGGAAAGAATTCTTGGTTTTAAATTGGCAGTAGAATTATAAAGAAGAGCAACAAATTTATGTGTTTTCACCAAAAACTTTGTTTGCAAAGGGATTTCACCCCAGGAAGATATGAAAATTGTAACTTAATCCAAGAGGAAGGTTAAAATGAGTAATAATATGAGTTTCACCCCAATTGAGGGGCGAAAATAACTTTCACCCCTCTTGGAGGTAAAACATAATTAAAATACTGTAAATTCACACAACAGAAGAAAAGGGGTGAAAGTCACGAATTTCAAGAAAAAATGGCGAACGTTGTAAGTTTTCAAAAAGAAAATAGTAGAGGGCTTTTGCACCAAGTGAGGGGCAAAACTCATTGTCACCCCTTGGGTCGAAAAGGCCATATTAAAATTTTTCAATGCAAAATCTAAGTAACAATGTGGGCCCTCTTTTAAAATGTGTTGGTGTTTTTGCCCATGATGGGGAAAATATAAAAGGGAAGCATTTAGCCCGAATTTAAGGCATAGCAAGTCAAAGGCACCCCTATTGACAGGCACCATGTGGTTTCGCCTCTCCAAGGGACGAATGAAGTTTTAAAATAAATTTTGAGTGAAAGGAAGTTTTAGTGCGTGTCTTCAGAACCTGAGATGTCAAGAAGCGGAAAGGTTTTTTGTGAAAACCAAGGCAGTCAGAATAAAAAGTTTTATTTAAAACCATGGATAACAGATTTGAAATGGGTTTTTCTTAAAACCCAAGTTGGCTCTTCGTTTCATTGAAAAATATGCCCCGATGATAAAGATATTTAATTTTAAATATTTAGTTTAAATTTTAAAGGTTTTTTGTGAAAACCAAGGCAGTCAAAATAAAAAAATTTATTTAAAACCATGGATAACAGATTTGAAATGGGTTTTTCTTAAAACCCAAGTTGGCTCTTCGTTTCGTTGAAAAATATGCCCCGGTGATGAAGATATTTAATTTTAAATATTTAGTTTAAATTTTATTTTATTTAAAATTTAAATTAAAATATTAAATTAAATTAAAAGGGCCGACATGTTACTATTTCGAGGCAATAAGCTACAGGAAAGTGACGAAGGTGGAAGAAGTGTTTGAGGCCGACAAAGTTAAATCTGGGCCGACGGATTTTAGGGTTTGGCAGCTGACAAATTCTAGGGTTTCTCAACCAACGTTCTTTTAGGGTTTGTTCCTAAAACTTCTTCTATAAAAGCAAGGGTACTTCGAGTTTGAAAATTGGGGTGTAAAGATAAAGTATGAATGCGAGCATAGTGTTTGTGAAAGTGAAGTTCGTGTTGAGCAGAGAGCAGAATGTGAAACGACACAGAGTGTGCGAAGCGTGTGTGCAGAGAAAGCAGAGTGTGCAGAGAAGCGTGAAGGGCAAAGTTGATTGCAAAGTCCGGTCGTAGCAAGTGTAGCAAACCGTGTGAAGTGATTGTGCAAGAGAGAGCAGAGTGCACGAGAGATTGCAAAGGTGATGTAGACCAGTTAGAGTCTTGCAATAACAAAGGTATATGTCAAACATTTTTTTATTCAATATTGAAGTCCAATTGGTGCTGGCAAATTAAGGGGTTGGTGCCTCTTTCCAGTTGGTGCTGGTAAACAATTTGTCCAGTTGGTGTTGGCAAATTAAGGGGTTGGTGCCTCTTTCCAGTAGGTGCTGGTAAAATAGGAGTTGGTGCTCCATTCTATTGAAGCAGATAAAGTTAAGGGGTTGGTGCTCCTTCCACTTGGTGCTGGTAAAGGATTATGTAAAGTTGTAGCTTTGCATTGACTGGATTTGGATGGTAGTCCAAGCAGTCTTTTTGAGGAGTAGCCACATTGGTGAACCTCGTTAAAATGTTGTGTTATGTGTGATGCTTTATTGATGCATTTAGTATCTCTTTTATCTGCTTTAAACTACTACTGGTTTTATAATCTAATTGTTTTAGAAGTTTTTAAAGAACACACTGATTCACCCCCCCTCTTAGTGTCATTGTCATTATAACAATTGGTATCAGAGCTAAGTTCCCAATTTTGGCTAAATCAGTCAGGGTTGATCTTGGATTAGTACACAATGGCTAAGAAGAATAGATCCTCATCCAAAAAGGCATCCCAGTCGGTTTCGGTTCTCGTAGAAGAGAAATTTGAACCGAAAAAGGTAGAAGAAGTGAATCTTGAAGTTTGTGATGAAAATCTTGAGGCTGAAGTAGATTTTGAAGGAGAGTTGATATCTGCTCTTGAAGAGTGGAGAATAGAAAAGAAAAATAACAAAATATTGTCCAAGAAATTAGAAGAATATGAGGATGAGATTGAAGATCTCTTCCTACAAATTCAAAAGGCCAAGAAATCAGAAGAAGCCTTGAAGACACAGCTGGGTAATAAGAATGATGTATACAGCACAAGTGAAGAGGAATATAAACAGGTTATTGTTGATCTAAAGCTGCAAGTAGAACAGAACAAAAAGATTGAATATATTCTTAGGTCTCAGATCAATGAGAAAGAGACTGTATGCTGCCAACAAGAAGAAGAGATTGTTTCATTGAAGAAACAACTAAAAGAGGCCAATATAAATCTCAAATTTGAGAAGAGCACAGAGTTTCTAGATACAATTATAAATCAACAAAGAAGCTCCATAGCTAAGTTTGGTCTTGGTTATGAATCTGAACAACCTTCATCCTCCAAATATGCAGAGAAGAAGTCATCGGTTGAAGGATTGAAACAAGAAAAGTCTGAAGTTGAATCCTCAAAAGGAAGAAAATATCAAAGAAGATCTACAAAGAAAGCAACCACAGGAAAAGAGGTTCTCTCACTCTCACTCTTTTAATAATAATGCTTTTTATGGCTATTGTTCTAAATGCAACCACTTTGGTCACAAGGCAATTTATTGTGGACTGAACAATAGATCAAAGAGTTATGCTGATAAAAATACTTCTATTTTTTTGAGTGAACACCCTGTGCAATGTTTTAAATGTAATGGCCATGGGCACATAGCAAGGTTTTGTTCAAGCACTTCCGTATCCAATCTAAGGCAATACCATAGATTTCATCATACACATAGAATGCAATACAGACAGGAAATAAAACATGTGCAATGTTTTAAATGCAACGGTCAAGGGCACATAGCAAGGTTTTGTCCAAGCACTTCTATATCTAATCTAAGGCAAAACCCTAGATTTCATCAGACACAAAGAGGAAAACACCGACAAGGAACATATCATGTGCATAAAAGAAAATAAAATAATCATCCATCAAGAATGCACAAGAGACAACCCCACAAGAGAAATGTTCAAGTTCACGAACAGGAGCAAAATAGGGATGTTGTTGAAAAACCCAAGCCCAAGTTTAGGAAAGTTTGGAGAAAGACAGAAGAAAGGAAATTGTGTCTCCTTGGACTGAAGGAGGCTACTCCGCCATTGCTCTAAGCAACTCCAAGTGGCACATCCTCAGGAGGAGCAATATTAAAGTTTTATTTTAATGCTCCTATGTATTTGTCTAGGTATCTGAGGATGAAAGGTAAGCAGTCAGGTTAATGTTGTATAGTTGTTAAAGTGTGTTTTTCAGTTTATATAGTGGTTTGTGGAAATGCCGTGAAGTGTGGTGTTTAATTTGAGAGTTGTCACCATTGGTAGTTTTGAGATATGTCACTGTTGTACTGTTGATGATTCTTAATACCACTGTTCAAAATTACGAATCATAATAGTCCAGATAATTTGCTCAACGAAAGAATGCTTGCCCTAGCTGTGTATTTGTGTTTCGAGCAGCATGTATTTGTTTTTACTCTTTGATGTGAAGATTTCTAGATCTTTCATGACACCTTGGTGAATATATTTATTTCACAGACAATTTTTTTTTAACTATTGATTTAATGCCAGTCCAAGAATAAGAAGCTTGAGGCTGAGTAAGGTGCACTACGGTTGGCCATAAAGTGTTTGACAAAATGTCTTCTTTCGACATGCATAGTTGAAAGTAAGATTTGGTAGCAAAATTGTAGTGCTGGACAAAAATTGGTACAGATGTGAGTCACTTGTCAATTCTGTTGACAAAAGTGAAATCAGCATGTTGAATGGGAAGATTGAAAAAAAAAAAAAGTTTTTTAATGAGCAGCCAGATGATTTCCAACCTGGTGATGAATAGTTGAGTTGCTTTCATAGTGGTTGTTTTGATCAAGTTAATGCTTTTCTTGATACATGATTTGGGCTTACTCCATTGAGCTTGATTTGAGCAAGTTATTCTTTGCCTTGGTGATTTATGTTGGTGGTTGTCTTGTTCAAATACCTTGCACAGAAGACAGTGGTTCAGTCATGTTCTTACACAAGTTATATTGGTGAAGTTGACGGTGATGGTGTCATTCACTGGTTATTGCTGCTATTCACATTGTTGATTTTATTGATGCCTATTATGCTTATCATGATGTTGTCAATCAGTGAAATGAAGTGGTCTTGGACTCAGGGGGAGCATTTGTGTACTTGTTTTTCTTCTTGTTCATGCTTGGAATATTTGCTAATTGTAATAATTTGTGTCTAAGAATATGGTGCATAGATTCAGGGGGAGTCTGCAGCAGCCCTTTGGTATTATTGTCAAAGGGGGAGAAGATTTACAGGAAAATTGCACATGTGTTGCCAACAATTCCAAAGGGGGAGATTGTTGAGCAAAGTGCAAGCAAATAGTATTGTCATTGTTGTCAAAACAGTTAGATAGATTTATTTATGCAATGGACAAGAGTTTATTACAGCAAGGTGCAACCAAAGTACAATGGATAGGAGTTCAATGTTGAGCAAGGTGTTGCAGGAGGATTGTCATTGTTGTCAATACGATCGCTTAGATCTAATGATGCAATGGACAGTGCAGTTTAGAAGTCACTCGGATGCGAGAGGATAAAGTTCAGAAGTTAGTCAGATCATGAGTCCTTAAATGATAGATGCACAAAAATAGAAAACATAATTCAGAATGAGAAGAAGAAGTCTTCAGAACTTGAGATGTCAAGAAGCGGAAAGGTTTTTTGTGAAAACCAAGGTAGTCAGAATAAAAAGTTTTATTTAAAACCATTGATAATAGATTTGAAATGGGTTTTTCTTAAAACCCAAGTTGGCTCTTCGTTTCGTTGAAAAATATGCCCCGGTGATAAAGATATTTAATTTTAAATATTTAGTTTAAATTTTAAAGGTTTTTTGAAAACCAAGGCAGTCAAAATAAAAAGTTTTATTTAAAACCATGGATAACAGATTTGAAATGGGTTTTTCTTAAAACCCAAGTTGGCTCTTCGTTTCGTTGAAAAAGATGCCCCGTGATGAAGATATTTAATTTTAAATATTTAGTTTAAATTTTATTTTATTTAAAATTTAAATTAAAATATTAAATTAAATTAAAAGGGCCGACATGTTACTATTTCGCGGAAATAAGCTACAGGAAAGTGACGAAGGTGGAAGAAGTGTTTGAGGTCGACAAAGTTAAATCTGGGCTGATGGATTTTAGGGTTTGGCAGCTGACAAATTCTAGGGTTTCTCAACCGATGTTCTTTTAGGGTTTGTTCCTAAAACTTCTTCTATGAAAGCAAGGGTACTTCGAGTTTGAAAAGTGGGGAGTAAAGATAAAGTACGAATGCGAGCATAGTGTTTGTGAAAGTGAATTTCGTGTTGAGCAGAGAGCAGAATGTGAAACGACACAGAGTGTGCAAAGCGTGTGTGCAGAGAAAGCAGAGTGTGCAGAGAAGCGCGAAGGGCAAAGTTGATTGCAAAGTCTGATTGTAGCAGTGCAGCAAATTGTGTGAAGTGATTGTGCAAGAGAGAGCAGAGTGCACAGATATTGCAAAGGTGATGTAGACCAGTTAGAGTCTTGCAATAACAAAGGTATATGTCAAACATTTTTTTATTCAATATTGAAGTCCAGTTAGTGCTGGCAAATTAAGGGGTTGGTGCCTCTTTCCAGTTGGTGCTGGTAAACAATTTTTCCAGTTGGTGTTGGCAAATTAAGGGGTTGGTGCCTCTTTCCAGTAGGTGCTGGTAAAATAGGAGTTGGTGCTCCATTCTGTTGAAGCAGATAAAGTTAAGGGGTTGGTGCTCCTTCCAGTTGGTGCTGGTAAAGGATTATGTAAAGTTGTAGCTTTGCATTGACTGGAATTGGATGGTAGTCCAAGCAGTCTTTTTGAGGAGTAGCCACATTGGTGAACCTCATTAAAATGTTGTGTTATGTGTGATGCTTTATTGATGCATTTAGTATCTCTTTTATCTGCTTTAAACTGTTGTTGGTTTTATAATCTAATTGTTTTAGAAGTTTTTAAAGAACACACTGATTCACCCCCCCTCTCGGTGTCATTGTGAT